>OY735270.1:0-612424 GCA_963457715.1 Argyresthia albistria | reverse complement strand
CGGCCCGCTGTCGAACCGCCGCCGACCGCTTGGGGTGCTAAAAGGTTGACGAAATCAACGCGCTCAGCTCGCGTCCGCGATCAGTTAATGGGACCAATGACGACGTCATCTTAATTGATTAAATCAACTAAGATGACATCGTCATGACGTTTAGAGGGCTTAGTTGCCTTTTTAGTTTAGTGAGTTTTCCTCCCAAATAGGTCCCAGTGTGTACGAATTTGATCCTCGTGCAGTGCCAGTTCGGACAAATCACTTGATCGCCAATGCGAACGCCACCGCGGACGTGAGCTGACCGCGTTAGTTTGGTCAAGAGTTTCTTGTATTTGACTCCCGCACTCTCCGCCCCCCGCTTCCAATCCGTATTTGGTGTGCCAAAGTCTTAAGAGACAGAGATAAGCGTCTATCTCCTACATTCCGCTTAGAAAATGACAGGCAGTCTGACGAATAACTCTCTCCCTTGCGTCGATCGTGGAAACTTCGAAAGCAAACAATCATTCATCACATCATCCAAGTCAGTTGAGTCCGGCTGATAATATTCCGATGGCATTTGAAATCATACGCACGACTGTGGCTTTGCTAGTTGAGTTCTTATAGTTGTTAATGACTGGTCTCAAATTCCCATGTCGTTTTTAGCAGCGGCTCCTTCGTCGATCTGTCTAGAAAACATCGTTTATCATTTTTGGTTTTGTGATCGTCGTTTTCAGTTTTTTATTTCATCGTTTTGTGTTATTTTTTCAGCTTTTGGCTAATGTGAATAAGATTGTTATTGTGTCACATATCCTTTGCAAATGTTTTGTTTTTCGCACATGACATCCAAAACAACATAACTCACATCATACATTGGTTTTAGCGCTAGAATGCACAGTTTTCTCGTTATTAATCCTTTTCGCAAATTAACTAGATTTTTCTTTATTTTATTTAGAAAATGCCAGCGATTCGGGAGGCGATACAAACTAAACTAAGCAAATTAATTTAAATAGTGTATTCGAAAATGTAACCTTTGGCCTCCACTCACGAGCCGTCGGACGTAAGGTCGTAAGTTTAGTTCTTTACGCCCAGTTTCCTGGACGCTGATTAAGTTAATAAATAGATTATTATTAGCCTATATAGCATCTCACTGCTAATAAATAGATACATGGGAAAATTGGGTTAAATCAGCCTCAGCCAATCACGTGCCGCTATTATTAAAAACAGCGGAAAGTGATTGGCTGAATCCGATTTAACCAACCTGTTAACTTTAATCAGCGCTCAGGAAACCGGTAATTTTAGTGGCTTTGTCACCTCCCAAATCGCCCCCGCCCGCGCAGTTCACCCCTCTTGACCGTCACCCCATCACCCGCAGGTGCCGCGCAGCCGCCACCCAACAAGGTCCTCACGGGCGACCTGGACTCATCGCTCGCCAGCCTGGCTAACAACCTGACCATGTCAAAGGGAGCCCCCGCTCCGCCCAAGTAAGAGAAAGACAGGGCTCTTAGCGCTCTGGCCTCGTTAAGACGGCGTCGGCGTCGCTAGCTACGTATCCAAGCAGCATCCGACCAGTTCATATTGAAATGTAATGGTCCCTAACTCACTTGCCAACGGTTTGGCGACACCACGCTCTACAGGGTGTAACAGAAAGGTGTAGTCATACTTCAGGGTGTTGTTAGTGTTAGGAACATAATTTTGAACAAATTTAACTATTTAAACAAGATCAAATGATCAGAGCAACTTTATTTTTCACTTCTCCATACGTTATGTGCCGGGCGATCAGCTGATTTGTATGGAGAAGCGAAAAATAAAGTTGCTCTGATCAAATTGGGTGCATGGTGAAAGTTTCTCAGAATGACGTGAACAACAACAACAACGTTAACAACCGCCTAAAATATGACTACACCTGTCTGTTACAGCCTGTAGAGTGTGTCGTTGCCAAACCGTCGCCAAGTGAGTTAGGGCCCATTACATTTCAATATTAACAGCTTGGATACATATCTGGCGAGACGTCGCAAAGGCGTCTTAATGAGACAGAGCCCAGGTTACAGTTCCCGTCTCGCAAAGAGACTGAGCGACAGTGATTGGATTTGTCTGCGATGGCTTCTCTGTCGCGCCTGATAGTGCAGTCCCTGTCTCTCATTGTCATTTTACGTGATGGGAACTGTACGGTCATCGCAGCAGGTAATGACGTATACCCATATTCTAGAAGTCCTTCCTAATTATACCACAGAGACACGGGAATAGAGGATTTATTAGTATGTTGTTTCTAGAAATCCTCCCTGTTTAACTCAAAGGGAAAACTGGGGAGTATTAACGAGTTTTGTAGCAATCCTCTCTGATTGTCCACTTTATGGTGATTTCTGGAGACACAGATTGGGGGCTGTTTTGAAGGAAAATGCACAAAACTAAAAAGGCAACTAAAGCCTCTAAACGTTATTATGTTAATTTTAGTTGTTATCAACAACTAAGATTACTTCATTGTCATTTTTTTAGTTTATAGTCTATTCGTGATAAGAATGCAGTAAAGTCATTACTGTCCGGCGGCCTAGCCACGCACCGTAACCAATCAAATCGTTTCCAATTATCAAGCCAAGTTCACAGTGACCAGTTGAAGGCAAACTTTCGAACGCGAAGGTTGTGTCCTGTCCTGTGAGTGTGTGTTAACAGATTTGAATTTAAATTTCACTGCATTCTTATCACGAATAGACTGTAGTTGTTATCAACAACTAAGATTGCTTCATTATGACGTTTTTTTTAGTTAAGTGCATTTTCCTCCCAAATCGCCCCCACTGTTGGTCAGTTAAATTATTCCCAATAGCTTATTGGTCCATGAGTAGACAGTGTAGAGTCTAGTGGGGATCTCTGTTATTTTTGTCCAAGAATTACCACAAGAGAGGGGACAATCATTGGGAATTTTTGAAAAAGTGTTTGTTTCACATATTGTTCCGATTTTGTCCATGCTATGCTTGAACAGTGAGATGGTTTTATTCAAGTGCTGTATTGTTATACAAGTTTTTAGATGCCCTTTTAAATACATTTTCAAATTGCTTAGAACACACCAACAATATTCTATAGTGTAGAGTTGCGTAGAAGTAAAAGTAAACAGAATATTATTGGTGATTTCCAATTTGAGTAAAATTATATCTTTTTGGTTGTTACTTTTGAAATCGTTTGCATTTTTGGTCTTCTACGTTCAAGATCAAAAGTGTTTAATGTATTGGCATCTAACTATAGCGTTGGCATATTGTGTTGTATGTCTGTGCGTTTCGAGCTATTTTTGCAATACACTAGTTATGACATCACCATTTTATTTGCATTTTCGCTGTAGCATAGGTTTAAATAAGTTAGATGCCATCACAAAAGTATAGAAACTGGGAGTAACGTGCCTGATTTGTAGACATTCTAACACGGCAAAATCAGATCTTTGAGGGCCCATCTTTCAATCCTCAGATAACGTTTACACTGGCGTCAAACTGGCGCCACCGTAAGTACGTTTTGGACAGTAGAATGAAGTACGCTGGCGTCAAACTGGCGCCAGCGTAAGTACGTTTTGGACAGAGAATACGAAGTACGCTGGCATCACGCTGGCGCTTGGGAATTTGATTCCGGTTTTAGTAGAATACCAAATACCTCGTATTGAAGTTGGTGCCAGGCTTGTCGTATGCTTGTGAGCATAGTAGAATTCGGGCCCTGATGTCCGTTTATTTCTATAATAGAGTTACCCGACTGTTCATCTTCATTTATTCATTCATTCATTCATTCATTCATTCATTCATATGTGGGTATTGAAAGATCGCCCTTAAGATAAAGCTTCTAATAAAATAAATCAAAGGACCAAAAATGTGTTCTGTAATTATAAGGCACATTATTCCTCGCACCAACGCCCCTTTAGCTTTGACACGCGACAAACTCAGTTCTGGTCGAGGGACAAAAGCAGATATTTAGCTAAACGACAATGTTGACCAGACATTGGTGCTATTACCGCTCTCTCAATGGTACTGAGTCGGTCGCCCCCCTCCCCCTAGTTTCGCTAAGCATGCCCCTCTCCGCCCAGACCGATTCAATGGAACTCCCCCACCAACGGAAGCAAGACTGGCCTCTCTTGGACGCCGCAACCCATGCAGGCCACCACCGGAGCCGGGTATAGGCCTATGGTAAGGTGACACTTTGTTGCTTTCACTCGACCATGCCGTGGGGTATGAATCTCGAGCACTCGATATACGGATTTCGACACCTATATCGAGTGGTTCCAATGTAAAATCACTCGACTATAGTCTATTCGTGATAAGAATGTAGTGGAGTCATCACTGTCCGGCGGCCTAGCCACGCCCCGTAACCAATCAAATCGTTTCCAATTATCAAGCCAAGTTCACAGTGACCAGTTGAAGGCAAACTTTCGAACGTGACGATTGTGTCCTGTCCTGTGAGTGTGTGTTAACAGATTTAAATTTAAATTTTACTGCATTCTTATCACGAATAGACTGTAGGTGTCGATATCCGTATGTCCAATGCGCGAGAATCATACCCCTGGATTCTCTTAGCAGAATTACTGCCCAGTGACATTGACTCGACGACAACGGTCAATTTAGGTAACCATTATCTTGCGTTTGGAGTGTTTTTAGGTAGTTATTGGTAGTAATAGGTAATTATCAATTTATACCATTAAATCCCTGAAAAATATATTTCAATCCCCAGATAAAGGATACCTAAAGTTGAGCGTCATCACTTCGTATCATTGACGCTGAGAGGACATTATGCTATCAGAGTTGGCCCCTGTCTATTTGCTGGTGATGTAACTAGCACAATAAAAGTTACATTAGCTTCAAATGGACTGGACAGCAGGTTTTTGGGTCTTGGAAATCGAAATTTTCCAACTTTGATAATTTCCATTTCCAAAACCCAAATCTGTAAGATCTTGCAAAACTCATCGTACAACGCAACGCCCTCTGTAGTGATATGTCGACAGCACAAAAAATACTTCCTTTCTTCCTTTTACTGTGTCGAAGGTGAGAGCGGAGAATGCGTTAGTGTGAGTGACACGCACAGATGGGTAAACCCCCGGGTTATAAGTTTAAAACCCAGTAATTCAGGGTAATTACCGGTTTATTACCCAGTTTTCCTGGGTTATATAACCCTGAATTACTGGGTTATAACCACAGATACTATAATATTATACTAATACAGATAGACCATCTAGAACAAAATATGACACCGGCGTAAACTGAGATGCTACGGAAGCTTCTTTAGTTCGAGGCCATTATCGCTTGGTGCAGCACCATCGTAAAATTGCAAATACCACGAGATGGAGCTAAGATATACAGGATTTATTCTAAGATTAGCGCCACCTAGAAGTATGTTAACTGAAACCATGGCGTTTAAAGTACAATTACTCCTCACGCCATCTCTTTTTTACGAAGGGTTACTAATTCTTATTTGTATGGGATGAGCACCCTGTGGTTATTACCAACCTGTAGGTTATAACCCGGCGAATTACACGTCTGCAGTGACATGTCTCAGCGAAACCTATCACTCACACAAACGCATTTGTCCTCACCGTCTGCACTGTCACTCCAGCGCGCTAACGAGCGGTCACGAATATACAACCGCCAGCTCAAAAGTTTGACTCACTCACTCAGTCATGCTATAAATGCCTCGGACGCGGAGTCATTAACCGCCGTACCCAGAGTCATTTAATGATTCATTAAGGATTACTAACTGCCGTACCCAGAGTCATTTAATGATTCATTAAGGATTACTAACCGCCGTACCCAGAGTCATTTAATGATTCATTAAGGATTACTAACTGCTGTACTCATAGTCATTTAATGATTCATTAAGGATTACTAACTGCCGTACCCAGAGTCATTTAATGATTCATTAAGGATTACTAAGTAAAGGATTTTGTATGTAAATTCAAATTTGGAACTGACTTGATGGTTCAATCTCTCTGAGTGCGGCGGATGACATTTAAGTAGCAGTTTGTGGATTCGGACGGCTCGTGAGCGTGCTGACACTTCTGATAGCGTTTGAACCCCAGCACTAGATTGTTGTCATTGATTTGCTTCCTACTCAAATGTGCTGTTAATTAGCGCTAGTTTTCCTTATTTTTGCTGATGCACCTGTAATTATGCCTGACCTCCTGTTACTTATTCTTTTGATTTACTTTCTTTGATATTTTTGGTTTTGGTTTGAGTCGCAAGGTATCTTTCTAACATACGCGTTTAACACGTTGAGTGCCAATGACGCGAATGTGCGTTTGCTACACATTGAGTGTCCCGGGCGCATATCCGCGTCTTTAGTCGTTTTGTAAGTGAACCAGTATTTTTTTAAGTAGACTTCGGCTTCACAAGCTAGCGTATTCGACACCTACCCTGCCTGATCCGCCGTAATTCCTCCTAAGCCTTAAAGGCCTATGCAAACCGGGACGGTATGACAAGTTTTTACCAATGGACATTCAAACGTATCGATATAGAAATAAGACATAAATTGCTATGGTAATAATGCCGAAGCATCCCGCGGGATGCATCGGCATTATTTGAAAGCATATCAATTTATGTCTTATTTCTATAGAGATACGTTTGAGTGTCCATTGGTAAAAACTTAAAATCCCTTGCCATGCCGTCCCAGTGTGAGTAGGCCATAAGGTAGACTTTCGAAGCGAGCGTCACAGACGCAGCATCTACAGGGTGTAACAGAAGGGTGTAGTCATATTTTAGGGGGTTGTTAGGGAGACCATTCTGAGCAACTTTCACTATGAAACCGATTTGATCACAGCAACTTTATTTTTCATTGCTGCATATGTTTTGGCGGTCAGCTGATTTGTACAGAGAAGTGAATATTAGTTACTCTGATCAAATCGGTTTCATAGTAAAAGTTGCTCAGAATTATGTCCCCAACAACCCCCTAAAATATGACTACACCTTTCTGTTACATCCTGTATAGCGTAACTCTTAATTACTGGCGGATAAAGGCGGTCACAGCGGCACTGACGCCACGTTAGCGTCGCTGCGCTCGAATAATGTTCCTTATCCGCCAGTAAATAAGGGTGACGCTATAGACGCTGCGTCTGTGACGCTCGCTTCGAACGGCCACCTTTAGGCCGGCCACATACAGTTGGAATTCCGGTTCAGAATTCCGTAACGGAATTATCCCGAACGCAGTAAATTCATACCAATCTATCGATCTACCACATACATACGGAAGTTTTCCGTTCGGAATTTTCGCGGATTTCTATGGAATTAAATCATTCTGTATGTGGTCGGCCTTAATTCCATACAAATCGCGAAAATTCCGAACGGAAAACTTCCGTATGTCTGTGGTAGATCCATAGATTTGTATGAATTTACTGCGTTCGGAATTCCGTAGTCGGAATTCCGTAGTCGGAATTCCGACTGCACGTGGCCGGCCTTAAGGCCTACGCAGACCGGGACGGCATGGCATATTTTTACCAATGGTACATTCAAACGTATCGTTATAGAAATAATTGGTAAAAAAATAAAATCCCTTGCCATGCGTCCCAGTCTGCGTAGGCCATTATGGATACCCTCACCGCGACTCAAGCCACAGCCCCCCCCCCCCCACTGCCCCGCCCCGGCCCGCCCCGGCCCGCATGTGAGCACGTGCTTGTGTGTTGCAGGGCGCCGGCATGGCCCGGCCCGCCATGCCGGCCCACACCCACGCATATCACCCCCCGCATTATGTTATGGTGAGTTGCCAGTTTGTTTTGTTTTGTTTTTTTCTTTCGCGCGTTTCGTTTCTCCTTCTCGTTGCGGCCGGTGTTTATAGTGATGAGAATGCAGTAGAGTCATCACTGTCCGGCGGCCTAGCCACGCCCCGTAACCAATCAAATCGTTTCCAATTATCAGCCACAGTAACAGTTCACAGTGACCAGTTAAAGGCAAACTTTCGAACGCGAAGGTAGTGTCCTGTCCTGTGAGTGTGTGTTAACAGATTTAAATTTCACTGCATTCTTATCACGAAAGGACTGTATGTTTATGGTTTTTTTACGGCTGTAGTTTACGCAGACTGTCATGTGTCCTAGTGATCTGTCGAAATATGGAAACAAAACAGTCGGCGCTTACTTTCAGCCGTATTGGGAACAAAGCCATTGCAATTCAGACTCTATACTGCGTTCATCCTTACTTGTCCAATTTTATAAAATATACAAACCAAAAAACTGATATTTCTCTAGTGATAGGCATACGTGTATAAAATGCCAAGATCTGTTAAGTTAAGATAAGATCAGATATTTATTCATAATATTCAATGATATGAAATGGTTTCAGAATTTTATGAATTTGCTGTGAATGAGATTTTGATTGATTTTATTATTATTATTATGTGTTTATGAATTTTTCATTTCACTCTTTTTAAAGAGGTTCTGACACACGGGCTTACGCCAAGTGCTATGAGACTATCTATCTATAGATCATGGTCCTTGCCCAAGAATTTTCTTACTATTCTGCAAGTATTCAGTATGGTCGCTTTTTGGAGAAGAATGTGAGTGGATCTGGGTATATTGAGTGATTTAAGACTAGTGTGTAATGTGTATGGGATTACTCCTGTGGATGAAAGGACTATTGGGATAGTTTTGACAGTTTGAACTTGCCATTGAGTTTTAATTTCAATGGCAAGGTCTGTGTATTTTGTGTTTTTTTCTGTAAAAGTCGTGGTAAGATTGTGTGTATTTGGTATGGCTATATCAATGAGAAATACTGTTTTGTTTTGTTTATCGTGGAGAGTAATGTCAGGTCTGTTGAAATGTATCGTTTTGTCTGTAATTATAGTTCTGTCCCAGTAAATTCTAAAGTCCGCAGATTCTAAGACTGTCTGAGGTACATATTTATAGTAGGCTGTTTTTTGTGGGATCAAATTGTATCTAAATGCGAGGTGTTGGTGGATGATGGCTGCAACTTGGTCGTGTCGATGTTTGTAGTCTGACTGTGCGAGTGATCTGCAGGCTCCTGTGATGTGCTGTATGGTTTCTGAACTACTGTGGCAGTGTCTGCACATGTCATTTGCTATTGTGCGGTCATGTATTATATGTTTTCTGTAGTTACGAGTATCTATAACCTGATCCTGTATTGCCAACATAAACCCCTCCGTTTCTGGAAACAGCTCACCTTTCTTTAGCCACGCGTTCGATGCAGTTTTGTCGACGTTGGGGTTAGCTAAGTCTAGGCGGTGTCTGCCGTGGAGGGATTTTTGTGTCCAGATGTCTATTTTTTGTTGCGGTTTAATGACAGTTTCGTTTTTCTGGTGTTGATGATCTTGAAGATTAAGTGGTGTGTGTTTCATGTCGGCCTGAACGACGGCTTTATGTAAGATTGAGTGTGATGATTTCGTGTGAAAGAACTTTCTGAGTGTGGCGATTTGTTTGTTGTGTAAATTTTTAGCGTCTATTATCCCTCTTCCTCCTTCAATCTTAGGTAGTGTTAATCTTTGTATGCAAGAGCGTGGATGGTGTTTTCTGTATTTGGTCATGAGTGTGTTTATGATGCGTTGGTGTTTTATTAAGTCTGTTTGGGACCAGTTAATTATACCGAATGAATATGTAAGGATTGGAATGGC
The DNA here is from genome assembly GCA_963457715.1 of Argyresthia albistria. Classification (NCBI taxonomy): domain Eukaryota; kingdom Metazoa; phylum Arthropoda; class Insecta; order Lepidoptera; family Argyresthiidae; genus Argyresthia; species Argyresthia albistria. The sequence continues at coordinate 602,884 of OY735270.1, read as the reverse complement.
GTATGTGTTTATGGCTTTTACAGTATTTCGTGCGTTCAATTGTGTCTTAAGTATGCTGTGTATACGGTTTCTAAATTTTTGTGTGATTGTTTTTTTGGTCTCTCTTTGATGTATCTGTTGCGTTTGATAGTAACCTAAGTATTTGTATCCTATTTCGTTATTAACCGGGTATATTTGATCTCCATTCTCTAATATGTATGCATTGTTCTCAACTTTACCTCTCTTAACTGACTGTATTTTGCACTTATCTATACCGAACTCCATTTGTATGTCATTAGAAAACTGTTGTGTTACATCTGCTAGTTTGTGTATTTCAGCTAAGTTACTTCCGTAGAGTTTAATATCATCCATGTACAATAAATGTGATAATGTGTAGTGTATGCCATCAAATTTTATTTGGAATCCCTTATTTGTGTTATTGAGTAAATTTGATAGTGGATTGAGTGCCAGGCAAAACCAGAGGGGACTCAATGAATCGCCCTGGAAGATTCCCCGGCGAATGCTTATATTGTCCGTCTGTATTGTGTTCGTGTTATTGTGTAACTTTAGACTAGTGTTCCAGGTCTGCATTGCTATTGATAGATATGAGATGAGAGTGGGGTGAACTTTATAATGTTGTAGAACGTAGATAAGCCACGTGTGCGGTACAGAGTCAAACGCTTTCTTATAGTCAATAAACATGGTGTATATGTTACGTTTTTTACGGAGGGCTTGTTTGGATGCAACGGTGTCAATGACAAGTTGCTCTTTACACCCCTGGCTAAATTTGCGGCATCCTTTTTGTTGTTCGGCTAGTAAATGATTTGTGTTTACATGAGTGTATATGAGTTGACTAAGGCATGCTGTTATTATTTTATAAATGTTTTGGAGACATGTTATGGGTCGATATTTTGCTGGGTTTTTGGTATCTGTGAGGTCTTTAGGTAACATGTAGGTAATTCCTTGCGTAATATAAAGTGGCATTCGGTCCGGGTTTTGTATGAAATCGTTTATTTGTGATAACAATATTGGGTGGATGGTTGTGAGTTTTTTGTACCAGTAATTATGAATTTTGTCTGATCCAGTGGCCTTCCAGTTATGGGTTTTGGCGATATCTGAAGTCAGAGTGTCTATAGTAACAGAATTAAATTCCATTGCTGGTACCTTTTCGAGAGAGTGCTGGTCTTCAGCGATCCAGCTACTGTCATTATGAGTTACTGGTTTTGACCATATATTAGACCAGAAGTCATGCAGTGATTCTGGTGTGGGTACTTCTATATCTAATTGCGTCGGGTTGTTTGAGGTTTGGGTGAGCAACGTTCTATAAAATTGTTTTTCATTCGTATAGAAAGTCTTGTTTTGTGTTTTTCTAATAGTTGTTAGTTTGTAACGGCGTAGGCGGCTTGCTAAGGCATTCAGTTTTTGTTTAAGAGTGTCTAAGAAGTGAGAGAGGTCTGTGTTGTCTGGTTCGTATTGTGAATGTACCCTATACTGCAATTTGATACGCTCAACATGTTGGTGGAGACTGTAGCTGGAGTTACCCTGTGTGAAGTGTGTTAGCCTGCTAATGTCTGCTCTTAGGTCAGCTATTCTCTTTTCCAATCTTCTTTGCCATGCTGGAATTCGATTCTTGACTATGGGGTGTTGTGATTCGTTAGAGTTATGTATTTTGCCACCATTGTAAGTGATGGCTGTGTGTGCTGCGCAGTAAATTATTGATTGTAATGTGAGAAAATCGGTTTCAGTACTAATTTGTTTGGGTAGTATCTTTACTAATATGGCAAATTTTCTACTTGGCCTCTGTTTAGGTAAATATGGCCTTGATGTAGGGTCAATATCTTTTAAATGTGCTAGTGTATTTGTGAATAATTCCTCCAACTCTGCAATTTGTTCTTCAGGTAGTACTGCTTGATTGTGTGGTTGTCGGTTGCTACTGCGGATTTCCTCTCTTTCCGAAATCAATGAATGCTGATGAGTATAAGTTTGTGATGGTGATGAAAGGAGTGTGTGAGATTGTGATATAACTGGTAGTGAATTGACGTGTATTTCGGTATCAGATTCTATTTCCAAGGCCACTTCATCACGTATTTGCTGTAATCTGGTGTCGGTTATGTATTTATTATTAATGATGGCTCTGAGTTGGTCTGAGATTCTCTGTTCAGATAAGTGTGCTAGCTGAGGGTATGCGGCTATTACAGCGGCGTGTAGTGTTGGTCTGTAGGCAGTTCTGTGGGACTCCAGTCTGGTAATCCTGTAGTAGATGCGTAATATTGTTTCGTTGATGTCATTGCTCCACGACATTCTTTGTCCTGGAGTATTGGTTGTGTGTGAGATTTGTGTTAATAGTTGATTGTTTGATTGTGAGTTTGGTGTGTCTAGTAGTGTTTGGTTTATCGTGTTGGTGGAAGGTTGGTTGTTAAGTGAGGAAACTACTTCTATTCTAATTTGGTCCAGTGTGTTTTGAGGTAGTAATTTAGCTCTGAGGATAGCTCTTTTCTGGTCTCCTACCCTTTGTCTAGAGGCGTTTGTTTGTGGGAATTGATTTGTAAATATGCGGTGCATTTCTGGTAAATAAGATCTTGTATTCTGTTCTAAATTTGATGCTATAAGATATGCACGCCATATGGATCGGTTCATGTCTTCCGTCCATTTTATTCTCGTGCGGGTCCTGGCAACAGTGGGTGCAGGAATATTGGCGAGTGCCTCCTGCACAACATCTGTCCGGCTGCCTATTGTAGGTGAAGATGAGGGTGAGATGGGTGAAGTCTGTCTCGAGAAGCTATGCCGTGACGACACGCTCTCATAAGAGAACAGATTTCGTGGTGATGATGAAGATGTAGATGATTCGGCTGTAACATTTTCGGGTTCAGTCCCAGCGAGAGCCCGCCTGTTCAGCTTCTCGCCACCGATGGCTCGTATGCTGCGGCACCCAGCACCGGCTCCAGGTGCGCCCCGGCGACCTCCGGGAAGCGGCCGCAAACTATATCGTCCTCTAGTCCGTGAAGTGTTGTGCCCCCCCAGCGGGCGTCGGGCTGCCCGAGCCGAACGAGCCAGGCTCGCCGGGCTCGGGGAGGGATTCCCCGGCACTGCCGGAACCCTCCTGGGGTAATAAGTTTTTTAACTTCACGTCCATGATTCCTATCCCCTTCCACCCCGAGTTGGGAACCGTTAGTTTGGGGAGGGTGATGTGATAGCCAAGTTGGTGTAAGCATTTGAGTACCTCCTATAAAGGGTCGAGTCTAGATGGACAGACTGAAAATATGTTTCTCCTCCCCGTAAGCCCCCCCACCACGTCAAGGTGGTCCCCTGGGGGGGTTATTATTATTATTATTAGTGTGTTTATGAATTTTTCATTTCACTCTTTTTAAAGAGGTTCTGACACACGGGCTTACGCCAAGTGCTATGAGACTATCTATCTATAGATCATGGTCCTTGCCCAAGAATTTTCTTACTATTCTGCAAGTATTCAGTATGGTCGCTTTTTGGAGAAGAATGTGAGTGGATCTGGGTATATTGAGTGATTTAAGACTAGTGTGTAATGTGTATGGGATTACTCCTGTGGATGAAAGGACTATTGGGATAGTTTTGACAGTTTGAACTTGCCATTGAGTTTTAATTTCAATGGCAAGGTCTGTGTATTTTGTGTTTGGTAAGATTGTGTGTATTTGGTATGGCTATATCAATGAGAAATACTGTTTTGTTTTGTTTATCGTGGAGAGTAATGTCAGGTCTGTTGAAATGTATCATTTTGTCTGTAATTATAGTTCTGTCCCAGTAAATTCTAAAGTCCGCAGATTCTAAGACTGTCTGAGGTACATATTTATAGTAGGCTGTTTTTTGTGGGATCAAATTGTATCTAAATGCGAGGTGTTGGTGGATGATGGCTGCAACTTGGTCGTGTCGATGTTTGTAGTCTGACTGTGCGAGTGATCTGCAGGCTCCTGTGATGTGCTGTATGGTTTCTGAACTACTGTGGCAATGTCTGCACATGTCATTTGCTATTGTGCGGTCATGTATTATATGTTTTCTGTAGTTACGAGTATCTATAACCTGATCCTGTATTGCCAACATAAACCCCTCCGTTTCTGGAAACAGCTCACCTTTCTTTAGCCACGCGTTCGATGCAGTTTTGTCGACGTTGGGGTTAGCTAAGTCTAGGCGGTGTCTGCCGTGGAGGGATTTTTGTGTCCAGATGTCTATTTTTTGTTGCGGTTTAATGACAGTTTCGTTTTTCTGGTGTTGATGATCTTGAAGGTTAAGTGGTGTATGTTTCATGTCGGCCTGAACGACGGCTTTATGTAAGATTGAGTGTGATGATTTCGTGTGAAAGAACTTTCTGAGTGTGGCGATTTGTTTGTTGTGTAAATTTTTAACGTCTATTATCCCTCTTCCTCCTTCAATCTTAGGTAGGGTTAGTCTTTGTATGCAAGAGCGTGGATGGTGTTTTCTGAATTTGGTCATGAGTGTGTTTATGATGCGTTGGTGTTTTATTAAGTCTGTTTGGGACCAGTTAATTATGCCGAATGAATATGTAAGGATTGGAATGGCGTATGTGTTTATGGCTTTAACAGTATTTCGTGCGTTTAATTGTGTCTTAAGTATGCTGTGTATACGGTTTCTAAATTTTTTTGTGATTGTTTTTTTGGTCTCTCTTTGATGTATCTGTTGCGTTTGATAGTAACCTAAGTATTTGTATCCTATTTCGTTATTAACCGGGTATATTTGATCTCCGTTCTCTAATATGTATTCATTGTTCTCAACTTTACCTCTCTTAAAACTGACTGTATTTTGCACTTATCTATACCGAACTCCATTTGTATGTCATTATTATTATTATTATTTTATTATCAGACACAAGATCCATAGTTTAGCAATATGCAATAAAATTATATTAATTATATTAAAAAATTGTATTAAACAGTTAATTTTTGGATAAGTTAGAATGGATAGACCATAAAAGTGATCTCAATGTGTCGTATTTTAAAAACGCAGTTGACGAAAGACGCAAATTTTAGATTAAAATACCAGGCAGGGACGTTTGTTAGGCGCGCGTATTGGCCCTGCGTCGCAAAACTTTTCTGTGTGCCCTATTTCCCCTGCGTCTCACCATACGCCATACTCTCAGACTGAGTCTTCGAAAATGGGATGGAGCGACACATTTGATCTGTCTCATTTTCGAACAGACTTTCACACTCAAAATAGCTCGACATATCTGGCCGTACCGTTATTTTTAATTTTACGCTATTGCGTTTCGTTTCTTCTTGAGATTTATTGTTTTGTACATTATTTTGTTGTGGACTCGGTGGCGGTTTTAATAGTTTTATTCTACTGTTACCACTTTCCACAACCTTTGGCTTTAGTTTTAATCCTATCCAATCTATCCATTCTAAAATTGCTCGACGACATATGAACGACATGCGACTAAACAAGGTACTTACTATAGTGCGACATAAAAGAGTAGAAATTAAATGATGGCAAAATTCAAAGACTACTGCGTGTTTTATTTAATGTCATGTTTGGATTGTCTATCAAAACACGCAATAGTGCTCTAATATGCCACTTATGTTGCATTATTTATTATCTACTCTTTTATGTCGTGCTATACTATATTTTTTAAAACTACTGTTTCCTGAATATTTTATTCGCATGGTCATGTCTTTTAGCATGTATGTGTTTTACATATCAACTATAATATTTTTCGATTTAGCGGACGCCACCTAGTGTATCAAACCTAAGCTATTTCATGTCATCAAGCAATAATAACGCGAGCATTATGTAAAATCGCAAAATTTTCAGATAGTCTTTGACATAAGAGTAAAGGCAGTAAGAGACTTATGTGAGCACACAAGTTACTCAAATACAGCTTATACCCTATCCAAATAACAGGCAACTTGACAGCTAACCTAAAACTACATAAAATACATTTTTAAACACGAGGGATGTTACCAAAACAATCGGAATGAATCGAAATTGTTTATTCAGGACGGCCGTCTTGACGGCCTCTGTGGCGCAGCGGTTGCACGTCTGCCTACCATGCGAGAGGTCCCGGGTTCGAATCCCGGATGGGGACAAAAAAAACCCATGTCTTGGATGTTTACCTACATGTTTGTGATGTCGGTGTTTCTGGTTCCCACGACACAGGGTATCCTAGTGTGGGGCCAGAAGCAATGTATGTGCCTGTATGTATGTGTAATGTAAAAAAAAAAAACCACAGGGTGCTCATCCCATACAAATTAGAATTAGTAACCCTTTGTAAAAAAGAGATGGCGTGAGGAGTAAGATTTGTACTTTAAACGCCATGGTTTCAGTTAACGTACTTCTAGGTGTCGCTAATCTTAGAATAAATCCTATATATCTTAGCGCCATCTCGTTGTATTTGCAATTTTTCGATGGTGCTGCACCAAGCGATAATGGCCTCGAACTAAAGAAGCTTCCGTAGCATCTCATTTTACGCCGGTGTCTTTTGTTCTAGGTGGGTCTATCTGTATTACCTAGTATAATATAGTATCTGTGGTTGGACTAACAGAAGAGTTGTCATCGCCATCACTGCTATCAGCACTTAATGATATTATTATTTGGATTTTATGAAGTTTTAGGTTAGCTGTCAAGTTTTCTGTTATATTGGATACGGTATGACAGAAATATCTACGCTGCGAAACTGTCAGAATTATGTAAACAGAAGATGCGTCATTTGTGGTTGTTTAGATGTGAATAATAATAATAATATAATATTTATTTGCCTGCACACTTTTTGGTCTTTCAATTAGTTTTGACATTAGAGTCAAAAACATTTAGCATATTTCTTACTGTGCTTTCTGATCTGTACATTTTAGTGTTATAGTTTTCGAGAAAATAAAACCAATTAGATTTATTGCTTGTAGGTGGCAGCACTTAGTATGAACTTAAGCTATCTGCACAGTTTTACAAATCTCTAGCCTTAGTTTACAGCTTTATATAAAACGGGTGTAAAGGTGTTATTCCGTAGCCCACTGTCGACGACTTGTCGCGTGAACGTGTGAGCATAACATTTGTAACCCAGGCTCCGCTCCGTTCGCTCGCTCGGCTGACTGCACGTCAATGGTCAGACCCAGCCTGGGCCGGGAGTCACGTACAGGAATGGCACGATGACAGCTATAGCGAGGCCCAAAAACCCGGTTTTGGCTTGTCGACACCGGTCCGGGATGCTCCGCTCCCCGGCTACAAACCTACCGGAATGTTTGCCCTCGTTGTAGATATTGACGTGCGTTTCAATAGGTAACTCACGGCCCAGGCCTACAAGTTTCAAACTAGTATTTCAGCTAAAGTCTTCACAAAATAAAAGGCCCGTTTTGATAACCCCTAACGCGTAGGTAATAGAAGCGGTTTTTAGGTGCAACTTGTACGCTTTGCTTGTACGCAACAGTTGGGTTTTATTACCTACGCATTAGGGGTTAAAACTTCATGGGCGTGAACTGTAAAAACGGGCCTTTTATTTTGTGAAGACTTTTAAGTTAACCCAAGAGTGCTCTTTCTTTCTATCTTTCGGCCCTGAGTACTATAAGCAAAATTCGTAACTCCTCCCCCCCTCTCCTTCCAGCAACAGGGGCCAATGGTAATGGGTCTGCAGGCGACACAGGGGGGCATGCCCCTCGCGCCCCTCCGGGCGTTCCCCCCGCAGGCCACGAACCACCATTTCAGCTAAGTAACGTGTGTAATCTAACTGTGTGTTCTACGTAGCTTGAGTAGGATGTGTGCAATGCCCCCAGTAACAGTTTTGCTGGTGAATAGCAAAGAAAAATGAATTTATTTTTTATGTGGCAACATTTTATGTGATACAAAAATGTGTCCAATCTGTGTCAACTGAATACATTCGACAAGTGTTGCCATCCTAATTTAAAATACCCTTTTAGTTGAAAGATATATAAATGTAAGTTTGAATTCATAATCACACTTTAGTACATTACACATTCCCTGTCATTATTTGTAGTATTTACAGCTGTTGCGGGGCGTGCATAGCTTAAAGCCTTTTTTTGTAAAGCTGACTTGTATACTAGGTAGGTTCTATGCGAAAATGAACCATCATCCGGCAGGATAAAGGGTCACATTTCAATATCATTGGCGTTTTGTGTTCATAGTTACCTACAAATATTACTTTAATTTTAATAATAATAAACAAAAAATAATTGGCCAGTAATTAAGAGCCGAAACGGGTTAAAGTGTGGACTTTTAAAATTATATTTTTTTGTAACAAATTGGACAATATGTAATTGTAATTTTAAAAACATTTATTTTTTTATTGGAAATGGAGATAGGTGAGGCATTGTTAGATAATTTTGCTATTATTTAATCAAATCATATTCGATAGTGACTTTCATCCTGGTTTCACTTGCATTGATAAAATACATAATGTCTTATGAAATGGTGCGTAGTAAAAAGTCTATTTTCTATTCAAAATTATTCACACATCACATTCCATTTATTGTACAAAGAGAATCAAACGTTTGTTTATTTATTTTATATCGTAGCTTGTTACGCATAAGCCTTGCCCTACCTTTTGGCATAGTCAGCATTTAGGTTGAATTGAAGAAAATATATGGACTAGATATGAAAGTATAGTTTCACACTGTTAAAATATATAATATACTTTACAAAGAAAAATATGAATAATACAGATGAACAGATTGTGCGTTCGTTCTCAAATGTGAAAATGTTGGCAACATCTTCTATAATCCTGGTCACGGCACCGAATTACAAATTGAAACTACATGTGGTTGTCACCATTTTCTGTCTGCTGTCTGTAATAGTCAAGACAATTAAAATTATTTTTTGTAAGCAATGTCGTTGTTGTTTTTGTCGGTTTCAAAATCGTAAGTTATAAAAAGGAATTTTTAGTTGGTTTGAACGCCTGAGAACGCAACTTTCGCTATACGTTTGTTTATTTCCAAAAAAACTATTACTTGTCTTGACTATAGTGTATAAAGTGATACCCATATATTTATGTAACTTTTTAGAAATATAAAGATATATGTGAGGATGTATTCAGAATATAAAACACGTTTATTAAATTATATCTTCATAGCCTCAAATAATATAATGTACAATAAAATACTGCTTACTCTATCTATGTCATAGATAAAATGAAATATAAATGTATAGGAGTTACGTACTAGATTGTTACTGCATATAGATGTTATAGGTGTATATTTAGCTTCTGGCTGTTAAGGTGGTAAAGGCGTAGACATTGAAAGTGACAGAACTCATTATTTTTAATTTTTTGTCCATGTGACAGTCTCCTTTCATCGCACATAGCTCAACGTGCAACAACCATTTTGAAAAGGTTTTTGTGTCATGAACTTTCACAAGTTTTTTACTAGGTACTTTGCATTATTTTTTACTAATAATAATGGGCTTAAAAACTGCCTGTTTCTCACTTCAGATGTCACCACTGTAGACAGTGCATTATGAAAGTTCTTCATAGTTTATCTGTTGTAACCATAGACAATATGGCGGTTCTGTGGTCACTCAATCCACAGTGTTGCTACTACTACGATGAGCTTTCAGTTTCAAATCCCATTGAAGAATACCGTTTACATCATATTTGCATAAAAACTAGACAGTTCAAACCTGACAGTACTTATTATGTCACCGGTAGAAAAATTTCGATTGAAATGACAACACTATATTTGTTTATTTATAAATGAGCATGTATCTGTATATTCCTGTATTTGCTGTCATAATAGTGTATGTAGTCGATCTAGTTGATGCTATTGTAGTAAATAAGTTGTTTCAGACGGCGTGAAATTATTCAGGTATTTGTACATAGTTAGATCTAGGTGTGTACACGTTGCATTGCATTGAAGTTCTAGACTTCACTATTCAATCGCTATTAACCGAATATAAATAATTTATATCTAAAAATCAGTAAAATTGATTTGATGTTTCAAATTAATGGTATGTAATATCATTTGCTTAATATGATCTGTTATATAATACTATCCCGATAGAGTATTTTTTTTAAATTAACAAGTATTTTCCGTGCAATATTTTTACTATGAAATCGTGTGGTTTTAATTGTTGGGCAATTTATGCGATCTAAGTATTATTCGGTGAATTGTATTTTTATTTACATTGTTTATATAACCGGCTCAGGTTAGGTACTTGCCAGTTTTTTACATTGTCGTAATTTTGTTCCACAGCAGTTTTTATAGTTACGTATAGCAACACCAAAAATTCGATTCTAGATTGCGCTCTCTAAACAATCATAGAGGAGGCACTAATCCTAATTCGATGTGAAGTATTCAACATTAAACTTTAAAACCACATACGCAAGGAACACAAGCGTCTAGTAAAATGCTGTGAGTAATACGTACGATTCTTAAATACCAAGAATTGAGACTATCATTTTGATTTAATATGTGGTAGACTGATTGATATTCATCTAGAAAAATTGCTTCTGAGTTTTTATATTATTTTAGTAATGTTTTATAATTAGAAAAAAATGCGTTAGAATTGGCCTCTTTGTAAAACAACTTGTACTTTTGTCTAGTTAATTGTGTGTGTGGGCAACACCTAAAAAAATATATCAAAGAGGTTCTATATTCTCGTCCTTTCTCATTATTATTATTTGTCGTTCTGTAGTATTCATATGGCCTGAAATGTTTAAAGTTGTAAATTATATAATATTTCTATTAATCCCTTAATATTAAATTATAGACGCCATTTTTTGTAAATACCACTCTTATGTTATTTTTTAGTCTTTACCTTTGCCTTTAGATATTCAGTTTAGTTTATTTAAAAAGAAATAAATCAATTTTAAATATTTTTTTGGTTTAATTTATTTTGACCTTTTTAGTAAGTACTTAAATGTTTTTCCACTATTGGGTCCAGTGTTGCATGCCTATGGCCAAACAAGTTCAAAAAGTAAAAAATACATCACCGTCAAACTAATGATTTGACATCCACTTCATTCCACGGTTGTGGAATTACTGTAAATCATTGTAATGTCCATAGTTCGATAGGTAACACACACAGTACATAAGTTTCCGCTACAGTATGTATGTAAATGTTAGTGATAATGTAACTTTGCATGACAATACTACAAGAAAGTTTGCTTTTTGTGGAACCCTGTGCATCTCAGAACTGTTTATATATCAGATGACATTACGCTTCATTAAACATTTTAAGTATGTATGTACATGATATTATTATGAGCACAAGAAAGTGTAGAATCTCGTAACAATCATGGCAGCTTACCTATCTATAAACTACGGAAGTCGTTATACTTACCTATGCATAAAAAGTATGATAAATATGTATAGTTAAGTTAGGATACTGTAGAAGAGAAAAATATTTAAGTAGGTACAGTATATCAGTAAGCGCAAAATACGGGCTGTATCAGAAAGGTCTAGTCAGGAGCAGCGATGTCTGCTTGTGATGTTTGAACCATCTGATAATGTAGTTTCTGAGCATGAGCATGATTCTCGAGCATTCGATATACGATATCTACACCTATATCGAGTGATTTCGTATGGGAATCTGTCAATATTGGTCTCGATATCCGTATATCGAAGGCGCGAGAATCGACCCGCATGATTCTCGCGTATTCGATATGCGATATCTACACCTATATCGAGTGATTTTGTATGGGAATCTGTCAATATAGGTCTTGATATCCGTATATCGAAGGCGCGAGAATCATGCCACAGGTCTAACACTGGAGGAAAATGACATAATAATATGGTACCGCCAGCATCAGAATATGGAAAAGTATGCTAGGTATCAAATAGATTAAAACGTCCTACACCAGATACCTACCAGATATTTTCACCCAGCCAACGGCAAAGTTATGTCAATTGATGTTGACATCACTGACACTTTTTGGTAGTAAAGATGTATGTCGCAGCGTGGCTTGCGTGCCCATATAAAATATAAAGCTGACTGTACCCATCATAAATGAACAACAATCCCTTAGAGGAATATTGGTCACAGACACGCAACAACGTAACATTTTGACACAGTTAAGTTAAGTAGTCATTTTATCTTATTTCTACTAGAACATACTTAGTATTTACCCGTACACCTTTCTAATACAACCTGTACCTACTAGAAAAATATATATATTTTTTGTTGTGTTGCTTTCTTCTAAGGAAATGCTTCTTCTAAAGTTTGGTCGCATATTTTTAGAGAGGATGCGTTTTGCTGAATACTTTCGCAAAATGTACTTATTTATCTTGTTAAAGCGATCGACTACCTGTAAACTTGTTAATGAATTACCTATATCTCTAATAAAAAGTAATGAAATTGCCATTTGTATTTCTATGGGGACAGTTTGTGGTGAGCACGTCAACTGTGGTTCATTTTGCGTGACAAGCTAATCGCCGCAACTAGAGTGCGTCCAGTCTAATGCACCTGAAGGGTGTGGCGTGAGACGGTAGCGTGCGAGTCATTCTATGGTACTGCCCAAGTGCCCAATCTTTTAATGGCAATACCTTATAACCACAGAAGAGATAATAGTACTCCGTACAGAACGGCCACTCCCTTCCCCGCGCTGATTCAGATACCGCACCCCACCCCTGGCGTTAAAAGATTGGTTAAAAGATCAATAGACAGGGCTGAACGCCCCGGAGCCCTATTTTTGAAATCGCTCGTGTGATATAATTTTAAAACGAGCCATCATAACGAATGATTTTCGTTCGTTATATTCATTCGCTCTGCAACGATTGGTCAGAACCACTCGTTGCGCAAGTCATACGAGCGATTATATCGCACGAGCGATTTCAAAAATAGGGCTCCCGGACGAGTGACGACGCGTATACTTTAATCCCATCAAAAACATCCTGTAAAAAATACCAAGTCTCGCAGCTCTGTGATTCTACCGTAAAAAGTTGTGAGATCCATGTTATACCAAGTCGGTTAACTGATTTAGTCCCTACTTAAGGGGCCTTCTGTCTTAAGTTAATACGTAAGATATTTTCATATCTATATTCAAATCTTTTACTTTTTAAATAAAAATATCGACTTGGCCATCGCATGCTTAGTTTGTTTAGTCCTTTACAACCAGGGTCTGCTGGAAGAAATCTCTATTTAGAGATAAGCTGACCTTGGTACATGTTATTTCTGTTTTTATGTCCTGTCATGTATCGTGTAATAAATATATACAAATACGTTATCTATCACACAGAACTAAGAGCCAGAAACCTGGTTTTTCATCAAATTCCTTCCGAATGCATAAAGAAGTGAAAGGTACTGGAATTTAATGGACTGAAAATAACTAGAGCATTAGTAATTTTGTTGCACTAGTCTTCCATTTTCTATTGTTGCCGCTTGTTAAAGGTATACATATATTAGTTTTGGAACCAAGTTTTAATCGTGTAGAACGCAATTATACTCTAAACAACCTAATATAATGTAGATATGATTTCGAAGATACATTGTGCCTTCATGCGATGGCCAAGTCGATATTTTTATTTAAAAAGTAAAAGATTTGAATATAGATATGAAAATATCTTACGTATTAACTTAAGACAGAAGGCCCCTTAAGTAGGGACTAAATCAGTTAACCGACTTGGTATAACATGGATCTCACAACTTTTTACGGTAGAATCACAGAGCTGCGAGACTTGGTATTTTTTACAGGATGTTTTTGATGGGATCTCACTTCTTTTTGTAAAGTTCTACTTTTTAAAATTTGGTACCTTTGGTACTTTTACAATAACAATAAAAAACATAGCGTTAATGTAGGGGTCTCCGTGCTCGTCACAAGTATAAACTTGGAACTCTTCCCAATGTGCTACCACATACTCGACTATAGCAAGTCTAATCTCATACGACGACTCAATATTCTCATACATAGAGAATGACAAAGAATGAAACAAACACGACCCATCGCCAGGTATCCGTACAATCCGGTGTGGGCATGGTTGGTCATTCACATACACTATTTCCGAATCCATTGCGACTACTAGTTCTGGCAAATGTGCTAGATGAACAAATCCAAATAGTTAGTAAATATAATAATTAATGCAGATACAAAAATTATCAACAACTAGTTGAAATCGCTGGCGAGCAACTCCGCTACTTAAGCTAGCGACGGTTTCAAACCATAGCGTGAGTTAAAATACAGGCAGCGCCATCTATCGAGCAATTGGATTAATCTGCTACCACTCCCGTCGCATTAGAACGCAATTTGTTCTATTGATTGAATAGTTTTATTATATTTGAAGCATTTTGTCGGGAATGTACATCATACATATATACAGGGTGTAACAAAAAGGGTTTAACTCCCGGATGTATGTGGTTTGGGACATCATTCTGAGCAACTTTTACTATGGGACCAACTTGATTAGAGCAACTTGATTTTTCACTTCCCCATACATTTCGGTCTGGGCGCTCGGCTGATTTATATGGAGAAGTGAAAAATCAAGTTGCTCTGATCAAGTTGGTCCCATAGTAACCACATACATTCGGGAGTTAAACCCTTTTTGTTACACCCTGTATATAAAATTCTCGTGTCACAGTGTTTGTCTTCGTAGTCTGAGAATCGGCTAACATCTATTTTTCATACCCCTAAGTGTTATAATTATTTATATGGCAAAACAGCGTTTGCCGGGTCAGCAAGTAATATATAATTTAAGCATAATGGTAACCAAAGGAAACGAGGGATGTATGCCTGGACCGTGGTAAGTGGTGGTCCCTGGTGGATGTACGTATCCCTCTTCTAGGAAACAGGCGTGATATTATGTATGTATTACATAATATGTTTATAGAATCTTGTTTGTAAAGGCATATTTTCCTAGGGGCATTCAATGATTCATAAACTGCAAATGTAACTTTGTAATCCTATACATTTTATATAAGATTACAAAGTTATTGATGCAGATGGGTTTTCTGGAAAACTATAACATAAGCTTGAAATGTTTAAGTTTTCCCTTGATAAGAATACTAATTACTATTTATATCCCAAATTTGAAGGTTCTATGTCTGCTAGAAGTGCCTGGGAGTTTTGATGATCGGTCAGTCAGTCAGTGACAAAATGAGGAAACTTTGACATGTTACAATTCTTAAACTACTGGTTCAAATTGAATAAAAAATTTAATATATCGTGTTGATATAAGGCCTAATTAGTGACAGAAAAATCAGGCTTCTTGTTTTATCCACAACGAAGTTTTAGGGGGGTCGAATATGGCCTGAATTGCTTCGAGAAAAGGATGGTACGGCTGTGCTTGCTCGACTTGGTGGTGCACTGCCGTGCACCCAGATATCGCTGCATTTGCCGCGCCACCAGCCCTAGCAAAGTTTACGTACACATTTGCACGTATACAAACATCATTTGGTTATGTAGTAGTAATATAACGAGGTGTGATATAACGACAAAATGCCTACTTACCTGTCAAATTAAGTAGTTTCCGCCTCCGCGCGCAATTTTATAGGGCGTCCACACTCAGCTCCTAGTCTTGCTTCTCGTGCTGTTATTAAAGTCTGGCTAGTGAACATCGCAAAGCCCGGCAAAGGAGTTGGCTAAGTGACTGCCCTAGCAATGTACAAAGACTTCTCACAAGCCAATAGCATTTAAATATTAATTAATAAATTACTGCGTCACTAATAAGTTCGTAGAACTTGTAGGAATAAATTCAATAATTAATAGTTTTTAGCTAATTTTCCGTTCATTTTCTATGATTCTGTGACGTTTGCCGTCGCTAGAGGTGGGTCAAAACATAACGTAACGATAACAGTTACTGTCTAAACAAAGCTGGCTAGATGGCGTATGTTGCGTACCTACGCGTTCCGTTTTCCCTTCGTCAGCCCGCCCGGTGTGTACGCAGCTTACCAACGAAGGCCAACGAGCGTGCGGATAACGCTAAAAATCCTTCGTTGGCGTTCGTTGAGTCGGTGTGTACGCAGAGCAAATGTTACGGCCACGCTTCGAATCGCCTGCAAATGTTAACCAACAGTCGTTGGCGCTCGCTAGAAAATAGGCGTTCTGCCATACGCCGGCCCGGCACCGGCAGCGGCACCGGTTTAGTGATTAAGTGAGAGACAGAGCTATAGTTCTATCTTTGACACGCTTCGGAAGCTTGAGTTAGCTCTTTAGTTCGAGGGTTTTATCGCTTGGTGCAGCACCATCGAAAAATTGCAAATACCACGAGATGGCGTTAAGATATATAGGATTTATTCGTAAGATTAGCGCCACCTAGAAGTATGTTAACTGAAACCATGGCATTTAAAGTAAAAATCTTACTCCTCACGCCATCTCTTTTTGACGAAGGGTTACTAATTCTAATTTGTGGGATGAGCACCCTGTGGTATAAGGAACTGGTATGCAATAAATGAAATAGTTGGAAGCTTTATTAATTTGACGGCCATTTCAGTGTTCTCCGAGCTCCGTGGTCTAGTGGGTTTCTCCTTGCTTCTCATGCAGGAGATGCAGGTTCGAATCCCGGTGCTGAACATGTACAGTCACCATGAGATATCGTAGCGGTGAAGGTAGGTAGGTAGGTACTCATATATTTCTGGGCAGCAATAAATTCGGCACACTATAACCCTATTTTTGGACCCCTAGCCAAAAGTTACTATTATTTTAGGAACATCATTCTGAGCAACTTTTACTAAGAAACCGATTTGATTAGCCCCCTTATTCGCTGACTCAGTGATGATCACTCATGATGATCCATAAAAATTAAGAAGTTATTGGTGTCGTTCAATTATCGTGTAACCAAGGATATCAAAATAAGTCGGTTAATATTAGTGATCATCACTGAGTTAGCGAATAAGGGGGATGAGCAACTTTATTTTTCACTTCCCAGTACATTTTGGCCTGAGTGGGAGATTGCAGCTGATTTGTATGGAGAAGTGAGAAATAAAGTTGCTCTGATCAAATCGGTTTCTCCGTGAAAGTTGTTCAGAATGATGTCCCTAAAATAATAGTAACTTTTGGCTAGGGGTCCAAAAGTAACCCTGTATATCACTAAAACATCAGAATATCTAATTCGTCATAAATATATTATAAGCCAGCGGTTTATAAGTACCTACTTACTTAATTTAGTTTCTGTAACTTTTGAAAAGTTAAATAAATTATTCAGCTTTTCAGGATGTTTGTGGCAGGCGGCGGCGGCGGCGGTGTACGAGTGCTGTGCGATCTTCACTGCTAGTCCTGTATAGTGAAACAGTGTAGTAATAACTCATGTTATACTCGACTAGGTATCAGTGATCATGAAGCCAATGGTGACAGAGTCGCCTTTGATGAAAACAAAGTAGGTACCTACTTAGATACCTACCTATGTGCCGATAATTAATTGGCATCCGTGCCATTAACCAGATCAATATCACTATTTATACCCAGAACACGCCGTAGCATGTTTCTCCATAGGTTTCTTCGTCCCCCTGAAAAAATTAAAAGTCAAGTGCTATAGTCGAACCGACACACCAAGGAGGATCCTTATGATATAAGATTACTTTCAGGCTGGACTTCACCAACAAAAAGTTATATGAGAATAACTATCCTGGGGATAACTGTAACAATGACAGTTCAAAATGAGGTGATCTGATCTAGGTGTCACTGGTGTGTAAAAGTAGAAGATACTCTCGAGTAAAAGTTACTCTTTCGTTGGTGTAATCCAGGTTTGGAGCGAATACCAACGAAAGACTAAGTACCTAACTTTTATTCGAGACTCTCGAGAGTATCTTCTACTTCCTTTTTATAGACACCAGGGCCCGAATTCTACTGTACACAAGCATACCACAAGCCTGGCACAAACTTGAATACGACGCATTTGGTATTCTACTAAATCTCACAAGCGCCAGCGAGACGCCGGCGTGACGCCAGCCTACTTCGTATTCTACTGTCCGCTGGCGCCGTTCCAACGCCGCCGGCGT
This sequence comes from Argyresthia albistria, assembly GCA_963457715.1. Taxonomy (NCBI): domain Eukaryota; kingdom Metazoa; phylum Arthropoda; class Insecta; order Lepidoptera; family Argyresthiidae; genus Argyresthia; species Argyresthia albistria. The sequence goes on along the minus strand of OY735270.1, from coordinate 585,055 downwards.
CTCGCTGGCGCTTTGAGATTTAGTAGAATACCAAATGCGTCGTATTCAAGTTTGTGCCAGGCTTGTGGTATGCTTGTGTACAGTAGAATACGGGCCCAGATCACCTCATTTTGAAATGTCATTGTCATACAAATTACCTATCGCCGGGATAGTTATTCTCGTATAACTTTTTGCTGGTGAAATCCAGCCTTAGTATTGTAGAAATGAAGGTAAAGATAGTAGGTAGGTAAGTAGTTAGATTAACCCACTACAATACTCTGTTATAATACTATTTATTTCGCAGTATCTGGAAATGCACACTGCCAGCTTGGTGGCATTTATGTTTCAATCATATTTTTGCTTATTTTACCGAATTTCACAACTGCAACAGTAAAACCCTGGAAATGGACCTGGGCTAGCCCGGAAGGTAGGACAAAAACTCAATAAAAGTCCACATTATGACTCAAATAGTTACGAATTCTTGAAAATGGAAGAGAACCAGAATGTGGCACCACTAAAAAACGAGCTGTGCCCTACCCTAAAATACCACCACGAAGCACGTAGGAGGGGTTAGACTACCCAAAGAGGCAAAACTGACACCCGACATGCTGTATCGACTATTTCGACGAAGATAAATAAGAACTAGCTCCACTTTAGATCTGAGAGAGCTTATTACCATGAATAAGGTAGTAAACTATTAACAAAATTGATTTGTTTTCATAATTAAGATACAATAAAGAATTCTAAATGTTAAGTTTGTTAATAAATACGTTAAAACTAGGTAAATTACAAAAAAAACCGTTGATTTATTATGCTACACCCCGTCTGCCTGGCAGTGTATCTTATAAATAATATACAGAAATATTGATGTGTCAACTTGGCAGTGTGGTGTGCATTCATAGATACAATCAATAATTAAAAAACTGCAATAAATGGATTTTTTATATATTTTTTCCTTACTTTTATACCCATATAGATTCCAAATTCATGAACAAATACTAGGAAATCGAGATTATTTTTCCCTGCCAAGTATAGGGTTAATATTAAATTTATTTTATTTTTTAGTAGGTATTTGTTGTTTTAGCGGCAACAGAAATACACTATCTATGAAAATTTCAACTGTCTAGCTACCACGGTTCATGAGATACAGCCTGGTGACAGACAGATAAACAGCGAAGTCTCAGTAATAGGGTCTCGTTTGGCACCCTTCGGGTACGGAACCCTAAAAAACGAAGTAAACTGACAATGACAACATCAAACGTCACTTCTTGAAATAATGTTGCCATGTTCAGTTTGATAGTAATGTTCTCATTCATTCTTAATAAAATTAAAATGATTAGATTGATTCTTTACAATTCGGATTTGTAATAAATATTTGTCACAATTGAATATGACATTGAAAGCATTACCTACGCTTTTTCTCATTTAAGGTGGCAGAAGCAAATTTTACTATTTTTTTAAAATTCTTACTTATTATTCGCAAACAAAGGAGGGGGTGCAACCTATAAGCACTAGCACTACTAGCTCTCTTATCATTTCTATCAATATCATTCTATATTATTTTCTACCAAAAAGCGGAATACTGTAATTTTGCTCCGTTATTATAATAATTAGGGTATAAATAATAATGTATAAATCTAACATGTAACATACAACAATTTTACAGCATTCTGTCGTACGTATTGTTTGATTGTGTTGACTTAACACTTAGAGTCTGGCCAGCGAATCCTGTCCTTTGGTAGTTTTCAAACTTTGATGATGGCAACTTTATTTACTTGTCAAACGTATTGTTACTTTGTTTATACTCGGCTTACAACATTTTGATACTTTACTTGACTATTTATTATTTTTCTTTATTTTCAGTTACTATTCTGTTTTTTTTTGATATTATACATTTATTTAAATGTGGTTGATTGCAATTACTCATAATTGTTTCCAGGTGGCTTAAAATACGGGTTTTGAATTATTTGAGTCTGATTGTGACTATGAAACAGAATAATAAAGTTTATTAATTAAGTATGTTTACTATAGACTCGAAATGAAAGCTTTTGCCCAGCAGTGGGAAACTGTATAGCATGGTAAAAAATATATTCAGTAGGAACCTACTTTACCTAACCCATCCCATGCTCTATGAATTTACGAACGCGCGTTTTTACTAATATAATATTCTCTTTTTCAACCAATCAACCAAGTCATGAGAGTTAATAGGTATCGAACAATAAAATAAAAAAACATCAAAGTATCAACTCCTTTAATTCGGTGTACAGTAAATGTGGCCACATTAAGATTTTTTAAATTTGCCGCGGTTTTCTTTGGACTTCTTTCACTAGCCAGACTCTAGTTACAAAATAAATATGTTTCAATATGATTCGATTTTTTGGCTTGCAGTGACAGGTGGGACTAACACTTTTTGATAGGTTCGTTGTACTAAGTAGCATAGAAGTAGCGCCAAAATATCGTTGGAAGAGTGTAACAGCGTTGGTTGACACTTTGGTTGTATGCCACCGGGCTGTAGGTACTTACACGATACTTACACTCTGTGCCTTTGCCACGAATATGAGATAAGGCGTCACATGTATGTGTGTATGATATTGTTGAACAACTTACCAAGAATTCACATTGTTCTTCATTCATTATTTATTCACGGCGTAGGAATTTACAGCGAGAAATCCGAACGGCCATACTGAAACGCGTAGGTTCTTATATTAAAATAGGTAAATAATTATAAGGTATTACAAATCGCTAAATATTCTGGTTTGATAAACGCGAAACTCGAGAACGGCTTGATCGATTTGGACGAACTTTATTAAACTGTTCTTTGAAGCCCTGGGAAGGTTCTTACGGATTGGTAAATCTTAAAGATTAACCAACTAACTGTGGTAAAAGCCCGAAAAGTTTTGTTATCATCGTTTATTTCGGGCTTTTACCATCATTCACTTGGTAAAAAATTAAAAATTCAAGAAAGAAATAAAGATATTAATAGTTAATGAGATTGCTACTCAATAGCAGAATATTTAGACGACACAACATTATAGTATAGTTCGTACGTTACCCGTCCGGTTGCATCAATCCAAGTTATTTTATTTCACAATAATATACCTAATTGATTGAAAAACATAGAGATCCTACTTTACTTACTTTAAAATCTTTATTGTACCTATGTTTAACAAATAAAGCTTTGACTTTGACTTTAAATCCTAAGATTTACTTCAAATACACGGTAAATGTGCCTTCGCCCGGGCTGTATCGGTACACACGCATGAAATTATCACTGCGGACCCACCATACCCTTGGCCATACACCTAAGGGTAGGGTGGAACGGGATCATACCCCCCATAGTGCTGTAGTACATAGTAGAAATGGTGGTGGTGGTGTTCAGAAATATTGATTGGGAGAACCAAGGGATACAAATAAATGGGGAATACCTGAGTCATTTAAGATTCGCGGACGACAGCAATATTCGCAGAAAACAGCACGCGATTGGGAAAAATGGTAAATGATTTAGCAACGGAGAGCAAAAGTGTTGGTTTGTTTCTAAACGCCACAAAAACAAAAATAATTATACGAACGGTGCAGAGCAAAATGTTTGTATAGATGGAGAAATTATAGAGTACGTCTCAGAATACATCTATTTGGTTCAAATCCAGACCATTATCGTCCTATTGCAGTCCCACATCAGGCAAAATACTCGAAAAAACTATTCATGATCGCATTTACTTCTTTTGTGAAAAGTTTAAGATATTTCACGAGTCCGAAAACGGTTTTAGAAAAAATCGCTCCACTATTCTAGCAGTTTACAGATTCACCCAGGAAATCTTAAACATACTCCAAAATAAACACTGCTGTAGGTATACTGATAGATATGACGAAAGCTTACGATAAGTTACAATTTGATATACTTTTGGAGAAGCTGCGCGGAGTAGGAATAAGAGGCTTTCTTCCTATTTACTAAACAGAGAGCAGTATGTCCAGATACAGCATTTTATCCACACTTCAAAAGAAATAATTAATTACAGATCGGATTGCAAAAAAACTCACGCCTCTATTCCTCAAGGCAGCGTAATTGGTTGGATGTCTTCTTTTACTTATTTATATTAACGACCTACCAAAAATTCTCGAAAATCCTTGCATACTATTTGCTGACGACATCTCCCTAGTATCCTCACACAAAAATAACGACCACGTTAATGAAAAACTGAAAACATGCCTCGACAAAATTACTGACTGGATGAATGACCATAATCTTGAAATAAATCCCCAAAAAAACGACTCATGACCTTTTATCCACATCAGAAAGCCCCCTTTCATTATTAACTTTACCTGCAATAACATTAAACTACCTAGATAATAAAATAAGCAACGTTGCTTGGTATTGTCATAGACACACACATTTAAACTGGACACCCCATATACACAAAATAAAAGGCAAGTTGGGGAAATTCTCCTATGCATTAAGATAAATAAATAACTGGCCGAGTGCGAGTCGGACTCGCGCACGAAGGGTTCCGTATCATCTGTATATATAAAATCGTAAGATGACTGACTACGATCAACGCAGAGCCCAAACCGCTGGAGCTAGAGACTTGAAATTTTGCACATAGATACCTTGCATAGTGTAGGCATTTACTAAGGAGGGATTTTTGGAAATTCCACCCCTAAGAGGGTAAAATAGGGGGTGAAAGTTTGTATGAAAGTCCGTCAGTTTTGAAGTTAGGATTTTCAAATTTTGTATTTAGGCTGACGATTGATAATTAATGGACAAGTGTATCAGCGTTTTTGAAAATTCAACCCCTAAAGGGGTGAAAATGGGGATGAAGTTGTGTGTAAAAATTCTTTGATTTTCATTGCAGAGCCAAAACTTCTGGATCAATTAAAAAGACATGAAGGTTCCTTATGAGGTCTAGAGGTACCTACACTAAGAAAGGTTTTTCCAAATTTAATTTATGAAAGTCATACGTAATTTTTGATCTCATATCCTTGTTATTAATAAAAATTCTATATAATGTTATCGTATTATCGTACGTTATCTTTATAATATTAAACTCTGTATTAGATATAAGTTAGTACAAACTAACTTAGAAATTGCAGTGCTCCTTATTTTAAGAACTCTACAACCACAATGTAGCAATAAATAATTTTGAATTTGGGATTAGGGAATTTCAACTTGAGGTAACCCAGAAAGGTTCGATGTTCGTTAATTTTGAGGAATTTCACTGTCCTCCCAAGGACTAAAACATCCTAGTAGAATCCACTCAAACAAAACCTTTCACTATTATGGCACCGGGCGGGGCACTTCGATACAAACTACAAAATGTCTTTCGGGTGTATTCCGGCTTTCCACTTTGACCAAGTGTCGGCGTTCTTTCAAATTAGGCGGTAGGTGGCAATTCGGCGACATCGAGGGGTGACACAAACGAATTGAATGGACTTTTAGATTTCCCCAGTACTGCACACATCAAATTTTTATTTCCCCATTTGCCATCAGATTCCGGTATACCTATAGTAGGCTTAGCGGTACACCCCAAAATTCATAAAATAGCTGCAAAAGGTGTTAAAGCTATGATAATCGGCACAATTGATATTCAGGCCAAACAAAATAATTTGACTCGTATTGTAGCACAAAAAAAAAGGTGGGGAGTTAAGACGTTATCTGTTTATTGTATGGAAAAAAAATAAAAGTTTTCTGAAAACTATAGTGTGTGGTTCCAAATGAAAGGGCAGCTTTAACACCATTTGCTGCTAAATTTTGTGTAACCGCTAGGTTTATAGTAGGCATTATATTTGTCGCCAAACAAAAATAACATCCTCTCGCAATCAGCTGAGCCTATCGGATGAGCTTTTTTAAACTTTCTTTAAGCTGATAAATTAGCCGAAAAATCGAAAAGATTAACTTTTTTGAAGACGATTAAAAATGACCGGAACTTACGGAATAATGACCAAATAGCTTCCCCAGCGAATTGGATTGGATCTACCTCTCTGTGTTTAAAAGTTTTCCACTGACTTGTTTTGTCGCATTTACTCATAAAAAACCCAAAGCCACAACATATGATAACAAGAATCAGGACCACAGGTTCAACAATGTAAACATTGACGTAGATATCTGTAAGGATGCTGCCTTCCTGTAACAGATGAGTAAGATATTTATGATTAATATAAGTAATACCTACATATACATACGGAATAAAGCGTTCCACAATTAAAAAACAACTTAGTTTTGCATAAGGTAAACGGGTAAATCTGGGAACTTGTCGTAAGTTGGAGCTATGGACTTAAAAACTGCCTATTATAATAGCCCTACTGATGACTTCGGATGTCACCACTCTGTAGACAAGCCCATTTTGACAGTTCTTCTTAGCTTGCAGTGCAGCGGCACCACGTTAACAACATTGAAGCAGGGCGGGCGCCACCATCTACGCCAACTGAACAGCAAAGAGTTTCATTGACCAGAAATATAACAACTGACATCCGAAGTGACGTTTTGTGGCTTCAGTAGTTCCGCCTTGGCTGTTCTCTTTTTATCGTGGTGGCTCTATTAGATATCTGTTGTGTTGTTCTACCTAGTACGACCACGGCGTATTTTTTTATTTTTTTACGGTACCTACATATTCATGAAAAAATGTGTACATACTTAATTGTACTTGTAAATTTATAAACTATACTCTCTTAGATTTGGCATTCTGGCACATAGCTCGTGGTCGTGCTAGGTAGTTCTAGCACGACCACGACGCTATGTTTTCGACTCTTTGGAAAATTTAAAATTTTTAAAATTTAAGTACATATTTTTTTATGAATATGTGCCGTAAAGAAAATATAAAAGTACGCCGTGGTCGTGCTGGGTAGAAAATCACTATCAGTTGCAACCAACAGATAATATGGCAGTTCTTGGGTCACTCCACAGTGCTGCTACAACTACGACGAGCTTGCAGTTTCAAACCTCATTTACAAAATGGCTTGATAATTGTTATGTTCGGTCAAGAACGGCCGATTGGTGAAGCTGACGATTTTTGGAGCCAATGTGTTGTCCCATATGTATAATGTATTCTTTTTCTACTTACAGCCACCATTCCTATAAGGAACAGAATTGCTGCGATTCCGAGTACGAATTGATAAAACGCCCATAGGCTTAGAACTATTTTTATCATCACGGGAATAAATCCGTCGTTGTCTTCTTTGCACAGTTTACTGGCAAAAGCCTAGAACGAAATTTATAGAGGTAAAAAGTTCAGCTAAAGTAGCAAGTTTCATCGTGTTAGAAACTAAGCAGGTTCCCTAGATAGACGGCGGAATAAAACTCATGTCATGTTATGTGATCATGACACGTGAATCCATGCGCCTTAAGAGACCGGTGACCGCGTGAATTTCCCATACAAACGTAATACAAAAATGATTTGAATTTGAGAACTAGTTCAAAGCATTTAGACTGTCAATCGGATTAATACAGTGTTTACGCAAGTTCCTGGTCGTATACCAAGGTTCTTATTCAAATTACTTAAAAATATTTTTAAATTGGTTGAAGAGGAACCCTGGTATACAGACCAGGAACTTGCATAAACAGTGTATAATCCGGTTAACAGTCTAAATACGTTAAACTATTTCTCAAATTCAAATCATATTTAGGGTTCCGTACCCGAAGGGTGCCAAACGGGACCCTATTACTGAGACTTCGCTGTCTGTCCGTCCGTCCGTCCGTCTGTCTGTCACCAGGCTGTATCTCATAAACCGTGGTAGCTAGACAGTTGCAATTTTCACAGATGATGTATTTCTGTTGCCGCTTAACAAAAAATACTAAAAATCAAAAGAAATTTAATATTAAGGGGGGCTCCCATACAAAAAACGTGATTTTTTTTGCTCGATATTGATAATGGTAGCAGGTAGACGCTTAAAATGTTCACAATATATCGAGTATCTATATTATTTACTTAAAAATAAATAATTAAATTAAAATTAAATTAATATGTAGGGGGGGCTCCCATACTAAATGTTTTTTTTTATTTTTTTGCGGTTTTTTATAGATAATGGTACGGAACCCTTCGTGCGCGAGTCCGACTCGCACTTGGCCGGTTATTTATTGTAGTCCGTTTGTATGGGAAATTCACGCGGTCACCGGTCTCTTAAGCCGGCTACTGACATGCCTGCTGCAGGGGCAACCTAGGGTGGAAAAGTATGTTAAACTGGAGCCGCTTGCTGTGTGTAATGATCTGTGGTGTAAGTACACCGCTCCATGCAGACACAGTAGGCGTCTCCAGTTTAACTGGGCTATTGGCATTGGATATATATTACGAATAATTTTCGAATCGAAAAATCGTTCGAATAGCATTGAGCTATCATTAAAGTACTTCAGTGATCGAATGAACATTATTCTCCCGATCATCGAACATCAGCACTGTCACTGAAAGTTCGATTCGTAATTATTCGTGATGCTTGTTAAACTGTTACATATTTGTTAAACTGTTACAGTTTGACCTCTTGAACTGTGACCTAATCAGAGCTGATTTTTAATATAATTATGGTGAAAGTGTTGTTAGTTCTATTAAAATATTAGTATGACGCCTGTAAAAACTCGAACAGCAATTTCGCGCGCTTAGCTATCGATTTAGATCATGTCTCCCTGGGTTATTTTATTACTCAATTAAACCAATTATTTGAGTTAAGTGTCGTTTGCGCCGGGCCTGGGTTTTTTTTTAACATTCTGCTTTAATCTATTAGTAGAAGTAAAATTATTATGTTAAAAAGTCTAGTGATTGATACATTATAGAGAGTTCGAACACAATTCAAGTCAGTAAATGGTTTGCTAACCCTTAGAATAAACCCTAAAGTTTGTGATTGCCTCTATATGCTCTTCAAAAGTTAATTTAGAGTCTAGGATTACTCCTAAGTCTCGCATAGAATAAACATTCTATATTGAGACATTAGAATGATATAAATCATTCTTGACCCCATCGCTATTTATTTTCTACCAAAAAGCGGTTAAATCGGAACTGTCATTTTACTTCGTTATTATAATAATAAGGGTATAGAGCTAAGTTGGACCTGCCCCCAAAATCTTGCGCCTGGTAGTAGGTAGGTAGGTATGTATGTGTAGATGCAGATGCACCTCCCTGAAAGTACCTTCACATCACATCCATAGGGTTTACACCGAACTTAATTCGCCTATTTGCGAACTACTTCTCAAATAGAGTTCAGTACGTGAGGTTGGACGGTAATAGTTCTGAGCCCTATGAGACCTGCTCGGGTGTCAGTCAGGGTAGTACTCTTGGCCCCACTCAGTTTCTGATAATGATTAACGACCTTCCCGATGTCGTCGGGACGGCTGAGTGTTTGATGTTCGCGGATGACCTGAAGCTGTTCATGCGCATAGGCTGTGAGGATGATATTGGGCGTCTGCAAAGTGACGTTGATAGAGTGGTGGAGTGGAGTGAATGTAACCACTTGGCGTTTAATAGCGCCAAGTGCAAAACCATGACATTTACTCGATCTCGGGCGCCGCTCCATCATGACTACACTATTGCTGGGGCTGGGTTTGTGAGGGTTACCCAAATACGTGACTTAGGACTTTTACTTGACTCTGAGCTTACCTTCAACGACCACATCCGGGAGACTTGTAGGAGAGCCTTCAGATCTCTTGGATTCGTAATGCGACAGGTGACTCGGTTTAAGGACATATCTACATTAACCTCTTTGTATAATGCATTTGTTCGGAGTAAATTAGAGTACAACGCAATCATCTGGGACCCACATGAGGCTAAATATACACTCATGCTGGAAAAAGTCCAAAGAAAATTTGCTAGACTTCTTTACAAAATTAAATATGGGTATTATCCCTACTTATTCCCGTCTCTATTTGTGGCAGGGATGGTGGGGGTAGACACCCTAGAGCTGAGGCGGAAGATGTCCCTGTTGGTGCACTTCTATCTCCTCCTCCACGGCAAGGTAGATAATCCGGTGGCACTGCGAAGTGTTGCCCTTAACGCGCCGCCTCGGTACGCGATGTTACGATCGCGCCCGCTCTTCGCTACGGGTGTTGTTCGTACACAGCATGCCCGTCACGCACCCACTTATCAGGCACTCACTCTACTCAATGCCTGTGTTGCTCAGCAGCCAGATTTAGATATTTTTAGTATGCCGATCTATATGTTTTTTAAAATTGTGTACTTGTTTTTAAATAATCTGTGATTTGTAAATTTATATAATAAGATATTGTGTTTGTCGGTATTTCATTTTTTTTGTTTATTTTTTAAGTGTTAACCAATTTATAATATATATATATATGTGTGTATGTCATGTTACCGTTAACGCTCACATGATTTGGTCTCAAGACTGTAAATGTGACCTGTAATTACCAATAAATCTTTTAAATCTTTTAAATCTTTTAAACCTAATCTTGCCGGCGTCCATGACAATGCATAGGCTCTTGTTGGCATTTCGCTTGAGGTGCATCATACTTACGGAAAAAGCCATGAATATAGCGAGAAGCCCACATATAATATGATATATGGCTATGATGATGACTCCTATATTCAAGGGTATGCAAAAACAACATTTCTCCACTTGAGGCAAATTTGAGTAAGCCATTTTATATACCTATGCAATTGAGTCTTGAGGTACCTATAATTTTCTGAAAAGATTAATAAAGTATTGTATCATAAGCCCCGCAGAATGGTAAACATAAAAATAAATAAACAAAATATCAAAAAAATCTTCAACTTGTATCTGTCTTTTGCCAGACAATGATTTAATAGGCGATTTTCTGACAGCTAAAAATTGTTCTGAAAGCTGCCAATGGATGTCGTAGGCGAGACATGGGCACAGAAGAGATAAGTATTAATATAATATACATGGGGCTGGTTTTTTATATCGTTCATCCTTTTTGATTATAAAAAGGTGTTTAATGGATATTGGGTAGCTGATGGTCTCTTTCCTTACCAAAATGCTTTTATAATTGTGAGGAAATGCGTAGTTTTTCCGGAAAATTAAGTTGAAATTTCCAAAATATTTGTCATCAAAACTGAAAAATCGGCTTCGAAAATAGGTAATGTTTATGTTTATATAATTGTCTCAGTACATCCAACTTACTTTCTTGCTGTCCTATCGACATTATGTGCGGGTGACCTGTATGATGATTGATTTTTTTAGTTTTGATCGTATCGTCCATGATTTTGATCACAATATTTCTAACAACAACAACAACATAGCGTCACGCCTTTTCCCATACGAGGTGGCAGAGGCGCAACTGAAACTATATTTTTAACCGACTGAGTTTTTACAATTCACAATTTTAAAACGCACACCATTCTTCATTTCTATCTGTAAATGATTACACAATATATATTGTTATAACACTTTATTTTTACAATTAACGAATATCAGTGTGCCGTTACAATCGCTATGATTAATTAATCAATGCAAAAACTTTGGTTAGGTACGTTCAGGTAGAAACAGTTTATAAGTTACATGCGCCGATGTCGCCATTGATATAAGAATTTTCAGTGGGCTTTCGCCCATAGCGACTTTTTGCGGCGATGCAGGCGCGCGTTTCTTACAGCATCTCTACTAACGCGCGCTAGCCGCATTTGCAACGCGCTTCAGAAGCGATGCCAACGCGCGACTGTATCGATGCAAACGCGCCCCGTGACGAACGACATCGGGGAAAGAATGGAGGGGGGTGGCGCTTGAGTGGAGAATCGCGTTTGCATCGCGAATCGATTGTATCGATGCGAACGCACGACAGCATCGCTGCAAAAAGTCGCCGTGGGCACTCGATAATCTAGTTTGGACAATGTACCTACCTTATGAACGTAGTTTCACTGCGCTATAAAACCTGTAAAATAGCAATTTTTCGCCTTTTCAGTTTAATAAACTATGTAGACTTATTGCCGATCCCAATAACCTATCTCTATCCGTGATCTGCAATTCTTGGATGTGGCAACTATGCCGTTGACGATAATTCTGCCAATTTCAAGTCTAAGCTTGCACACGGTGAGAATCTCGGTATAAAAATGTATGCCAAAAAAGTAATTTATTTTGTGAAGGCTATTTTGTTAGTAGGACAAACACATATTCTAGACGCGAATTTCATTTTCAACCGACTTCAAAAAAAGGAGGAGGTTCTCAATTCGAACCGTATGTTTTTTTTTTTTTTTCCTATGTTTGTTACGCGATAACTCCGCCAATTATGAACCGATTTGAACAAATCTTTTTTCGGCGTATAGGTAATACCTCAAGGGTGGTCCCATTGACACCAGGTCAGGATCTGATGATGGGATCCTGGAGAAATCGAGGGAACTCTTCAAATATTATAGGCAGACCTATAGTGATTTTTGTTTTTTTCATAATAACTCGTGCAAATGCACATGGTAAGCATAATATTGTGATGCGGAACTGCTGATGAAGACCACATATGGCCACCAGATCTGCTCAATACTAGGTACAAATACAATGCGTGGCTGACGGGCAGGCAACGCATAGCCTAAACCGGTGGACCTAGAGCCATGAAACTTTGTACTTTTTGTTTCAATTATCACGAATGATTACGCGTTACATTTGACAGTTGCGCTATGGGATTTATGTCAAAATTGACACTAGCAATCTCAAATCTGCAGATTATGGATTGAAGATAGGTTGTTAATTTCGGCCGCTATTCGTATAGTAATGATGGCTAAGCTACTGTCTTTCGATCCTAAGCATACGGCTTATGCAGGCTCTTCCTCTTCACATCGAGAGATGCGTCTGCGGACTCTGGGCGGATGAATTTCTACAAGCTGACCACACATCTGACGACGTCTGTAGGTCGATTAGTCTTTTTTCATCCTCGACAGACGCAACACGCACTCAGTCGCACTCGCATCTCTCTATCTCTGGGGAAAGTATAAAGTAAGGGGCCTTTATAGGCCCGGATGCACCACCGACCGCTCAGTTTGACTGTCACTCAGTTATGCTGTCACCGACGGATACTCGGGAAGTTTCAGCACATTTAAGCGACACTTTATTTGAATTGAGCAGCAGACCATGCATTCGACCTTTGTACCGAAATAGTACTAATGCCATAATATAAATATCAGATATACCTACTTTATCGAATACACAATGATTGCCACTTATCAACACGCTTTGAAAAATTGGAAGGGAAAATTCGCAGTAAAATAATAAAAAATACTTAAATATCGTCAAAATATCACAAAAAAAAAAGTTTATACAAAATTTATTTTAACGTAACAAAGTAAAGATGGAATATTTACAATAGATAACAATTTAAATTGTTGCTTCTAACATTTAGCGTGAAAGAACTTTAAGTTAAGATGACTAATATAATAATAAAACAGGTTTTTCAAGTGTATTGAAATAACACAAAACCAAAAGCAAATTTTACATGGAATGATTTTAGGATGTTCTATTTATCTTCTCTAGTCTATCTCCCGATAGGGGGTTCCATGCATCTGTCTGTTTGTGTGCATACAGGCATTTGAACGTTCACCACCTTATTAATAAAACGTTTTACTCCGGGAAATCCAGCGGCTACCTGAGGCAACGCCACTCACCTCGCGTCGCGTATAAATGTCAAATTTCGCGACATAATGACGTTTCTCCATACTTGCGAGCATTGATTTTGACATTAAATTGTGACAAAATGCGCGACTGAGGTGAGTGGCGTGCCTCATGGTAGCTGAGGTGAGTGGCGTGCCTCATGGTAGCCCTGCTGGAGTAACTACGACGGATCAGAGCTAGACAGCTCTCTACAGAGACTACCTATATATACAATTGACTGCGCCTGTGGGGGAATGCGGCTCGCCAAACGTTTGTTGTATTCAACAAACGTTCGCATACGCAACCTATGTACGATGACGGGCCGCCAGACAGTTTCGCAGCGGCTGACCAATCACAGCCCTCTTACCTCGTCCCCCGCCGCCCGTAAATTGGTGTGTTGTGTTTCAAAGGAAAATGTATCTTTGCGCTCTCCACTGGATAAGTGCTCCCTGGCTCTCTAGCTCTGTCCCGCAGTTACTCCAGGAGTCAAACTTTGTATTAATAGGGGGGTGTGAGTAAAGTAGACCAATCATACCATCCGACAGTCAGAGCACGTTTAGGGCGGTAGTGGACCCTAAATAACCCTGACAAAACAATTCTGACAAACCACATCCAAACACTTGCCGACTCTCTTTCCTGAGATAGAACGCGAATTCTTAGGGACATGAGTGTGTGATCGCTAGTTTACCTAAACAGGGTGTAACAGAAAGGTGTAGATATATTTTAGGGTGTTGTTAGGGACATCATTCTGAGCAACTTTCACTATGAAACCGATTCTTGCTCCATCCCTAAGCCCACAACTTCCGAACGGGCGGTAGTATACAAAAATATTAATATTATATTGACGTTGACTAAGTAATATGTATGATTTTATGGTCAATAAAATTTTTGAATTGAATTGAATTTGACTTTAATGTTCACTTCTCTTTACAAATCAGCTGACCGGACCAAGACATATGGAGCAATGAAAAATAAAGTTGCTCTGATCAAATCGGTCTCATAGTGAAAGTTGCTTTGAATGGTCTCCCTAACAAACCCCTAAAATTTGACTACACCCTTCTGTTACACCCCGAAGATCCCGGAATTTTAGACTTCCCGGGAAAAATTTAGAAAATGCCGCCTTACAATCTAAATTTAGTTTTAAACATTATTTACTAAGTCAAATAACTAGTTACAAATCTGTATTGCACTGTGGTTTGTACTCAAAAAAGTTCAATAGGAAGTTCTAATCGGGATTAAGTAACATTATGGTAATTGCATAAAACCAGAGCAATAACTGATTTATCATACAAACATACACAGTGCAATATACGGCGATGTCTCTATACTATACAATGATGTAGGCATAAGTTATAAATAACTACAAAGTTACTATAGAAAGGAGAAAAATCCGCCGCCGCCGTCGTCGGAGTAAAATAATCTCGAAATCTGGACCATTCATGGCCGTACATCAAATCCAGATATTTGACAGCTTAGTTATCTATCTTTATTGATCTAAAAATTGTCCGTTTACTTTCCATACCTTCATAATTTTTATGCATATCAACGAACAAGTCGAACAATGTTATGGATATAAGTAAGTACATTATGATAATTTCGAGAAACAAGATTTTATTCGCAGTTCCTTAGTTGCAGTTTAAAAACTTGATTTTAAGGATTATAAACAAACTACCGACGACGGCCCCTACATCGATAAATACATTCCCCTCTCTATCAGCACCCCCCCTGGCCGTTCCCGACTGAGCCCCCTCCGCGACTGAGATACCCTAAGACTGATATACACTTTCCATTATAACCTCCCTCACTTTTTGGTTCCCATTCTCCCTGGCGACAACTATGCAGCCCCCCACTCTCTCAACCCTCCTCAAAACTACCGCCTGACATCTTAGCCCCCCCGTCTACCCAGCCCCCACTCTCTCAGCCCCGTCTTTACTACCCCCTCGCATCTCACCCCCCCTTTAAACTACTCCCTCGAATCTCAGCCCCCTTTAAATTACCCCTCGCATCTCAACCCCCCTTTAAACTACTCCCTCGCATCTCAGCCCCCCTTTTAAACTACCCCGCTCGCATCTCAGCCCCCCGCTCTCTCAGCCCCCCCAGCCCCCCTCCGCCCGCCGCTCAGCGCAGGTCGCCCTCATCGTTGATCTGTTTCTTGACGCGCACCAGCATGGTGGTGTACCACTGGTCGAGGCGCGATATGCTGTCGTAACTCTTCACGGCCTCGGTGAACGCCTCCACATTCTGCTCCTCTAGGTAGTCGATTAGCTCCTGAAAAAAAATATTGGTCAACTGATGGCGCCAATCACCAAGGGAGGCAGGCAATCAGCATACAGAGGGTGTAACAGAAGGGTGTAGTCATATTTTAGGGGGTGGTTAGGGAGACGATTCTGAGCAACTTTTACTATGAAACCGATTTGATCAGAGCAACTTTATTTTTCAATGCTCCATATGGTTTGGTCCAAGCGGTTAGCTGAATTGTATAGAGAAGTGAAAATTAAAGTTGCTCTGATCAAATCGGTTTCATAGTGTAAGTTGCTCAGAATGATGTTCCTAACAACCCCCTAAAATATGACTACACCTTTCTGTTACACCCTGCATTTTATTTTTTTTTATTTTTTTTATTACTAAACGGACCCAAATATAATCGGACCTAATATTATTATTTTTTTATTTATTTTATTTTTATTTATCGCAAAACACAACAGATATTTTACACTTCATTTCTAAGTATATAGACACGGTTTTTTTAACTAGTAAATTATCCTAAAGGGTGTTTTGACAGCATGCTCTGTATTGCGTGCGGAAATATGTTACATGTTATATAATTATTAAACTAAGTTTAGGAGACTGCACCAGCCCCCTTTCCCAACCAATCCCCAATGTTGATGTTTAGTGTATGGTGATCGAGCTAGTGAAAAGGGGTGTTGCATTAAAAGAAAGCATAGTAAATATAATAAAACGACAAACAAATCTTCGAAATTACAAAATATTAGAGGGAATTTATGATAATGCTTTATGTAGCTGAAATTTAAAGGCACAAAGGTTCACAAAGACATCCAAGGTACTATGCACATTAGACAAATCATTATAGAGACGACACATATTAGCGAGTGATTCATGTTGTTCCCTTTGCGTTCTATACAAGGGTAATTCGAAAGTTTTTAGTTTCCTTGCCGACCTCTGAGGAATTTGTGGAGTATGTATTTTTATTTTTGCTAAAAGGGAAGTATGCAGTGTTCCATGCAGAATTTTATTAAGGGTGGTTAAACTACTAATAGACCTTCGAGTTTCCAGGGATGTCATTCCAAAGTGTTCCAAGCGAGATTCGTAACAACGATGTTTGTATTTTAAGTTGTTGCGATATGTAAGCATCCGAAGGAATCGGGCTTGTATATTTTCAATCGAGTCAATATGTACTTTGTAATAAGTACTCCAAAACACTGAACAATATTCTAGCTTACTCCGGATAAAACTATTGTAGAGTGCTAGCATAGAGCGAGGATTACGAAGGTCTATCGTTAATCTTGACAGAAAGCCAAGCAATTTATTACATGATGATTTTAGGTAATCATAGTGGGACCTAAAGTTTAGTTCCGTATCCAGTATTACTCCTAAGTCGCGCACCGTGCTAACACTGTTCAGTTGCTGGTTACCTATATTATATTGATGATCTTTAAATTCGTTATTAGTCGTTGAAAATTTTATAACGAAGCATTTATCGACATTGAGCCACATGTTGTTATTCTCGCACCAGGTAGATAGAGATATTAAATCATTCTGTATGATTTGGCAGTCACTGACGGTGTTTATTGAACTATATATCTTTAAGTCATCGGCGTATAAGAGACAGTTCGATTTAAGAATGCTAGTCAATGATGATGTCCCTAACAACCGCCTAAAATATGACTACACCTTTCTGTTACACCCTGCATAACCGGACCCAAATATAACCGGACCTAATATGAAAAGACCTAACCTGACCGGACCTAACCTAGTACAAGTACGCGGGACTGTCCCCGCATTCGCTGACACGAGGGAGTACAAGCTCGTCAAGGTGGGACAGTCCCGCGTACTTGTACTAGGTTAGGTCCGGTCAGGTTAGGTCTTGTCATATTAGGTCCGGTTATATTAGGTCCGATTATATTTGGGTCCGGTTATGCAGGGTGTAACAGAAAGGTGTAGTCATATTTTAGGCGGTTGTTAGGGACATCATTCTGAGCAACTTTTACTATGAAACCGATTTGATCAGAGCAACTTTAATTTTCACTTCTCTATACAAATCAGCTGACCGCCCGGACCAAAACGTATGGAGCAATGAAAAATAAAATTGCTCTGATCAAATCGGTTTCATAGTAAAAGTTGCTCAGGATGGTCTCCATAACAACCTCCTAAAATATGACTACACACTTCTCTTAAACCCTGTATTAAGTGCGGTACCCAGCTTGACGAGCTTGTACTCCCTCGTGTCAGCGAACGCGGGGTACAGTCCCGCGTACTTGTACTAGGTTAGGTTAGGTCCGGTTATATTAGGTCCGGTCAGGTACCCACCTTGACGAGCTTGTACTCCCTCGTGTCAGCGAACGCGGGGTACAGTCCCGCGTACTTGTACTAGGTTAGGTTAGGTCCGGTTATATTAGGTCCGGTCAGGTACCCACCTTGACGAGCTTGTACTCCCTCGTGTCAGCGAACGCGGGGTACAGTCCCGCGTACTTGTACTAGGTTAGGTTAGGTCCGGTACCCACCTTGACGAACTTGTACTCCCTCGTGTCAGCGAACGCGGGGTACAGTCCCGCGTACTTGTACTAGGTTAGGTTAGGTCCGGTTATATTAGGTCCGGTACCCACCTTGACGAGCTTGTACTCCCTCGTGTCAGCGAACGCGGGGTACAGTCCCGCGTACTTGTCGAGCGCGAACTGTGCGTTCTGCGCGTCCACACAGAGGTGGCAGAGTGCTGCGCGGAACATGTACTCTTTCGCACTGTACTTGAGTAGGCTGTTGTCGAGCGACGACTTGGCGATCTGTGGGCGAGGGGGCACTGTTAGTGAAAGAAAAGCGAGCCTTTCTGGGATACCTAGTCGAAATTCCCTAAAATGTCGCATTTTTCGTGTACACTATAAAACAAATGCCCATCGATTGAGAATTTTAATTATTATTAATTATATTTTTTTTCTTTTTTCGAAAACTTGAATAATAAAAAGTTATGATTTTTTTTGGGAATCAACAGCTGAAAATGTTTATGTTCAAATTTTCACTCTACTCTACCCTACCTACTCCGATCACTGATAAAATAAGACACCCCCTGGTTCCTGGTCCCAAATCCCCCACCCCAAGCTACTGAACCGATTCAGCTCAAACTTCAGCCACCGACCTGCTCATAGATGGTGATCGCCTTGTCATAATGCTCCAACTGAGCCGCGTACTGAGCCAGCTTCAGCAGACACTTGTTGGCCGACGAGGTGGACTCTTCTCCCCGGAAGTAGTCGGCAGCTTGTTCATAGTGCTGCATGGCGCGCGCCAAGTCTACTACTTCCGTCTCGTACAGTTCTGCTATGTTCTGATGAGGAAATAACATGATATTTACATGCCGCGCTCAGACTCAGTAAGGTTGCAAATTCTATTATGGGAGTGTGTGTTAGTTTTTATAATAAAATACCTAACGAAGCAACGGACCTACCAGAAAGGAGTTTCAAAAACTATGTCAAAAACGGTCTATTAAAGAAGTCTTATTACAGTGTAAAATAATATTTAGATGACAAAACTGCGTGGTCTTTACCATCTCGGCGCACAGAAATCCAAAGAGGGGCGATGGACTGAGTCAATACGTCTCTCTTCGGTGTATTTCCTTAGACTTAAGTAGAAATACATAATTTTTTTTAAGACCCTCACATATTTGGGAGAGTTTCTTGCCCTTTTTTGCTCCATCCCTAAGCCCACAACTTGCTAACGGGGCGATAGTATACAAAAATATTAATATTATATTGACGTTGATTAAGCAATGTGTATGATTTTATGGTCAATAAAAAAAATTGACATGCAGGCACATACTACCGGCAATCGTTATGAAAGACCACAGGTATATGGGTTATTTTTCCATGCATCCCACAGACTCGCCCGCCAGCAAGACCGTCATGTGCTGGCTGCAATGGAAAGAGTTTTAAAAGTGGTCTCCCACAGCGATTGTCGATGGCGCATTGCTTCCGGCCACACACTTCGATACCCTGTGTCGTGGGAACCAGAAACAGCGACATCACAAACATGTAAACATCCAAGTATGAAGAAATTACAGCACATCACACGCTATGATAACACTTTTCATAGAACTCCGAGCCATAGAAAGTGGCGAGCACGCTTAGCCGGCGCTGGAAACATACTACTATCATAGGTATTTTTGGAAACAGAATTTAGAAACTAATGTTTTGTTTAGTTGCGGTGAAGAATCAGTTTTTAAATATACCTGGTGTTGTTTAGCGGCTACAGTGAACCTTCCCATATCCGTGTAGATCTCAATGGCTTTTAGAAGGCAGGACACAGCCTCTGGAATATGAAATCAATCAATCAATCAATCAATCAGCCCACACCTACCCACTGCTGGGTATATAGGCCTCTTCTCTACCACGCCATCCGCTCCGGTCCTGTGCCTCCCGCATCCACTGCCTGCCGACCATGGCGGTGATGTCATCCGTCCATCTGGCTGGTGGTCTGCCTACTTGGCGTTTTGCGGTTCTGGGTAGCCCCTCCGTTACCGCTTTGGTCCACCTTCCATCATCCCATATATGGAATATGAAAGGTGTTTCAAATTATTTCCGTGCTTCTTTGGTTATTCCATTTTGAGTGTTGAATAACTGGTCATACAGGGTGTAACAGAAAGGTGTACAGTCTATTTGTGATAAGAATGCAGTGAAATTTAAATTTAAATCTGTTAACACACACTCACAGGACAGGACACAACCTTCGCGTTCGAAAGTTTGCCTTCAACTGGTCACTGTGAACATGGCTTGATAATTGGAAACGATTTGATTGGTTACGGGGCGTGGCTAGGCCGCCGGACAGTGATGACTTTACTGCATTTATATCACGAATAGACTATAGTCATATTTTAGGGGGTTGTTAGGGAGACCATTCTGAGCAACTTTTACTATGAAACCGATTCAATCAGAGCAACTTTATTTTTCATTGTTCCATATTCCGAATTTACTTTAAAAATAAATAAATGTTTTGGTCTGGGTGGTCAGCTGATTTGTATAGAGAAGTGAAAATTAAAGTTGCTCTGATTAAATCGGTTTCATAGTAAAAGTTGCTCTCCCTAACAACCCCCTAAAATATAACTACACCTTTCTGTTACACCCTGTACATGGGGACACGTGCTAGCCACCCTGTATGGTAAAATGCGTGACGCTGTTTGTTTATTATTTTCTGTTCACCAAGATTTTTTGATCTTTATGAATTTCAAATCATCATCTTATCTCTCTTATTAAATCATGGTTGCACTGGTCACTGATTTAATAATGGCACTAACAATATCAAGGTAAAAAAACCACACAGTAGCAAAATACCATAGTTTATCAAGGCATATCTAGATTGCAATTACACAAATGTAAAATATGTTTAAACAAACATGACTGTCTCATGTGTCTCTGTGCATTTTATGGACTTTCACTTGCATATGGTCACAGTGGTGTTGAAGTTGAAATGCATTATCTAAAATGACAACTTTCATGTTGCTCATGAATTTTAGCAAGTGAACATGCTAAAATCCATATCTGTGTGAAAATGCACAAAAAAATTGAGAATGTTATTTAGACAGTTGTTCCTCACCATTAGGATCACATTTCTTATAACAGTTGGATGCATCAACAAAGTTGGTGGCGGCATCGTGGCGGACGCCAGCCTTGATGTGCAACTGTGCAGCGCAACAGAAGGCTTGGCCGGCGTTGGCCCACTTCTTGGCCATCTTGAAAAGGTTGGCCGCACGCAGGTAGCAGTCCACAGCCTCATCTACTTTGGAGCCACCACTGTAGGAATAAAGGCAAGTTAAGTGTTGATGTAGGATCATTATCATGTTTAGCCCACATCAACCCACTGCTGGGCAAATGCTAAATGCTTGTTTTAGGGTATTTATGGTTAATTCAATTGTCTGCTTTACAATGACTGCATAACTTTGACAATCTCTGTGGTGCAGCGGTTGCGAATCCCAGCTGGGGACAAAAAAAATCCCCCGTCTTGGATGTTTACATGTTTGTGATGTCGCTGTTTCTGGTTCCCATGACACAGACCAGAAGCAATGTATGTTTTTGTATGTAAATGTTTCTTATGTTTAACTCACATATGGATTATCCTGTCATTGTCGTCACAGATAATAAATGTAAGCAGCATGTGCACGGGCCTTTACCCAGATATGACTAACATTGAGCCATAGTCCAATGAGGCTCAATGCAGGCTGATTTTGGGATGTTGACTTGGCCGGCCCAACAGTCAGAAGTTATCAAGCTGCCTTATTAGGGCCTCAGACACAGCTTTACAACTAGAGCTTGTCTAAGCTGAAATGACGCGCCCCACTCCTTGGTTTTGTATTTACTTGTCAAACAAAACCAAGGAGTGGGGAGCGTCATTTCAGCTTAGACAAGCTCTACTAAAAAGTAGCAATTAGAAGCTGTAACCTACAGCCTATTATCAACCACAAATGTTGTACTAAAGGTAATGGTTGTGGCTTATTTTTCTATGCAGGTGAACAGAGGTGTCCTCATTTCACTGCTATGACCACCACATGCTCGCTTTGAAAAAGTATTGAAAGTGGTCTTCTACAATGATTGCCAGTGGATCAGTGGTAAATAAAACCAAGGTTTATTTGGCTTATCTGAACATTGTGAAACTGGCCACAACAATAGTGCAAAGTAGTTTACTCCACTTATCAACATTTTTAGGAAGTGGGCCAAAAATAGCAAGGTGAGTTATTATGGACTGCATAAGTTGGTTGTACTTATTGTTATTGACATTAGCTAAAACTGCCTGTGAGTCATATTGAGTCAGAGTATAGATGAACCATCTCATGAAGAAGTTTTGACTTTAGGTTTTCAAGAACCTTATTCTTATGAGAATAAAGTTCTTTCAAACAAAAGTCTAAAGTTCTTCCGTGGGATGGGATATCTATAGTAGGTAAGAAACTAATCTTTGTGTTATTGGGTTTAATTACGCCACTCGACAGTGTTTTGAAATCAGTCAGTTAATCAATTCAGTTTTGTGTACAAAAATGATTTTATTGACAGTGAGGCCAGTACTTAATTAAAGCCTCTTTCTATTTGTTCAGACATCTAGGGCCATGTAAACCAATATTCTGAGAGGTTCAGCAGAATCTTTACAGAAATATAAGTTTGATCCTAGTCATTAGAATACAAGTAAATGTGAATGCCAAGTTGAAGACCAATAAATACAGCTGGGTTACGGGTCAAAAGATGAAAATAATTAGTCATTGTCCTCACCCGAAAAGTGATCCAAGAAACGATTTCGATGAGTTTAGCTTCTTCTCGGCCTCTGCGATCAGCGCCATTGCTTTCTGCTCATTCTCTGCCATCTTGATGGCTTTTTTAACACTTAGCACTAAGAGAAAACAGTAATATTTGCACAATTCGCAGAATTATTGATAAAAATGTCGACAGATGAAAATTCGCTGTCATCGATTGATTCGGTGTTGCCAGATGAGATAAATTTTGGTTTGGTTCCGTTCAGAAAATTCTATTCTTATTGAATAGAAACTAACGCCATCTATGGTTTTCGATACTACAAACTATCCATGGGGGCGGCGAATGCAGTGGCGGATCCAGGATTTCAGTTGGGGGGGGGGGGGGGGGGGGGCATTTTGACTATGTTCAGTATCTTATTTATAAAGTATATTTAGCAAGTAAGTAGGTATATTTAATGTTTACAACATAAAGTTACGCGCCTTGTACCACTTTTGACAAACTTTCAATAAATTCACCCAGACCAACGGGCACTAATGGGGTGGTGTCAGCCGTCCCGGAAATTTCCCAATGCTAGCAATCTTTTAATGTCTCTTCCCATTCTGTCAGCTGGTTTGACTCATACTTACGAGACCGTAAACAGCGTATTAAATATCGGAGATGACTTGTACGGACACTGGTGTGACCTCTTCTCCGGTGTCCCACAAGGTGGCATTATCTCTCCTCTTCTATTTTCTATATATAGTAACTCCATCTCCGATGTCCTCTCTTCTTCATATTATCTCTACGCGGATGACCATCAAATCTATCGTTACTTCTCTCCCGCCAATGTAAACTCTGCTGTGGAGGCGCTAAACGCTGACCTGGAGGGTATTAGAGGATGGGCCTCGTCATTTGGGCTACTGGTTAACCCAAACAAGTCTCAGGTAAGTTTTTTGCAGCAACAGTCTGTCCCTTCTGTAACTTATAACGGTACTTTAATCATGTATAGCGACAAGGCCAAAAACCTGGGTGTAGTTTTCGATAACCAGTTCACCTGGTCAGCGCATATTAGCGAGATCAGCAGGCGAGTTTACGGTACCTTTCACTCTCTCAGAAGACTTCAGAACTTTCTTCCTCGCCATACCAAAATTATTCTCGCCCAGTCTCTTCTACTTCCCCTCATTGACTATGCGATCTCTGCTGGGTCAGCGCAAACGAAGAGCAACTGAACAAACCCGAACGACTTCAAAATCTCGGGATTCGGTTCATCTTCGAACTGCGCAAGTATGATTATTTCACAACACCGCAGGAAATTGAATTGGCTACCAATTCGTCTTCAACGGGACTCTCATATCCTATGTCTTCTCTACAATATTTTGTGGAACCCTCGGTACCCTAACTTCCTGCGTGATCGCTTCGAATTTCTTTATTCAAGCAGGCCTCGGAGAACTCACATGGCTTCTATGCTTAAAGCCCCACATCGCTCCACTGGAGCCTACGAGCACGGGTTTACAATCCGCGCTACACGGCTGTGGAATGAGCTTCCCTGCACCATCAGGGACAGTCCGACACTAAATATCTTCAAAAACCGACTAAAGAAGCACTATCTTTCACTTTCAATTTAGATATTTACTGGTATGTATTAGTGTATTCATACGATATTTATTGTTAAGCTGTATTTATGTAACTGTGTATGTAGTCTATTCCTTAGCAATAAGTTCTTATATGTATGTGTAATATTAATATGTATTATACTAGAATAGTCTCATTGTACGCGAAATTCTTTCCCTTACCTATCATCTCCGCTCCTACCCAACATGGTTTGCCGGAAAAAATATCTTAATAGAGATAAGCTCACCTTTGTACATATTTTTTCTATGTTAAGCTATTTTTACTGTCATGTGAGTACAATAAAGAAATAACAAATTACAAGTCGAGTAAGGAAAACCTCATAAAACCAACTCATAGGGCGGCGTCAGCCACCCCGGAAATGTTTCATTGCTAGCAACACGAGTAACAAGAATCTTATAGGGCGGCGTTCACCACCCCGGAAATTCCCCATGGCTAACAAGTCGTGTGAGGAGTACCTCATAAAAACTCAAAGGGTGGCGCAAGCCGCCCCAAAAATGTCCCATGGCTAGCAACAAGTCAACTAACGAGAACTTTATATCAATTCAACAGGCGGCGAAAGCCGCCCCAGGAAAATCATATAGCTGTGGCTATGGCTAGCATATCAAATATATTATGTTTTTTCTAAGTATGCTGTGTAAAAGTGCATCTGAATTAAATCGGATAATTGAGTCGAAAGAACGAAATTCCTGGGCCCACTGGAAGCCGTCGCGGAAAAATCACATGGCTAGCATTTTGAATACATTTCAGTTTTTTCTGAGTATGCTGTGTAAATGTGCACCTGAATAAAATAAAAAAGTTTAGTCCAATTAATGAAAAATCTGGATGCTTTCAAAATTGAGAACTCATAGGGTGGCGTTAGCCGCCCCGGAAAATTCACATGGCTACCATGGCGAATATGGCTGTTTCTTTTGAGTATGGTATGTAAAAGTGCATCTGAATGAAATCGAAAATTTTAGTCAAAAGAATGAAAATCTTGGGCCCTATGTTGGTACAAAAAACTTATGGGGCATTTAGATTTTATCTGTTTGTTCTCAGTATGCTGTGTAAAAAGTGCACTTGAATTAAAACGAAAAGATGAGCCCGGAAAATCAAATTCCTGGGCCATGAGGAACACACGAACTCATAGAGCGGCGTCAGCCGCCCCGGAGAAATCACATGGCTAGCATGGCAAATATATTTCTTTTTCTTCTGAGTATGCTGTGTAAAAGTGCACCTGAACCGAAAAGATGAGTCAAAAAAATAATTGTACAATCTACTATGGTGTCGTTTTTAATAACATGGCGTCACGCCTTTTTCCATACTGGGTGGCAAAGGCACAACCGCACAACTGTGCCCACTTTTAGGCCGGGACTCCACCAAAGCGGAGATGTGCGGAGATGTGGAATATTTGAATGGCGCGATGGAAGCGGAGATGTGAGCTGTTTCCATCGCGCATACAAATATACCACATCTCCGCTTTGGTGGAGTCTCGGCCTTAGCCAGTGATTCAAATACTCCATTTTGTGTGACAAGAGGTGCCTTTAAAATTAGAATGGACGAAACCATTTTCTTAGTAATCAGGTAATCACCAGTATCATGATAACAATTTCACGCAATTTTGATTGAAAATTATGTTGACCGTTGTCTTCATTTTGTTTTCGTTCGGATTGGACCATGGTGTTAAGTTTTAAGTTCATCGGTTTATTCATTCGTAAGACAAATCTAAAATTGAAAAGACACCCGTCCTATTATAATTAAACCTTACCTATCTCGGCTAGTGGCCCAAAAGGATCACATTTCACAGCACACTTCACTCAGTGTCAAACTTTCAGATTTGTTTTTTTTTGTCCCGAATTCGTCTAAAACCTTGGATTCCGATTTCAGAACCAACTAAGTTACTAATTTTCAACTCTACATACAGAACTCAAAACTTTTAAATCTGAACCAAGAACTCTAAGTTCTGACCCCAGAACTCAGAATTCTAGACTGGGAACTCAGAATTGTGGACTCACAACTATGCATTCCGAACCCAGAATACTAAATTCTGAAGGCAGTACTCTGAATTCTGGACTCAAAACTCTGAACTCTGAATTCCCAGAACTAATTCCATTCCAGTATTGAGATGCTGCTTAGCAGACAGCCGCAATGCCAAGAAGTCGAAAGGAGTGACAATCGAGGGCAAGGTGGAAGTCGGGGACACGGTCATGGAACTGTTCAAGGTATACTGTCACCTGCATCATCATCATCATCATTAGGCCTACTTCGACCCCCTGCCGGATTCACCGTATACGCTGGTTCAGACTACAGCGAGAGCGCGGTTTCAGAATCGTGCGGGCACCGTGCGGGTCTATTTCCTTAGAAATCGTTCAGAACAATATTCATAAACCGCACGGTTCCCGCTGTATCTGCCCCCTTATTCGCTGACTCAGTGATGGTCTGTGTATAAAAATTTAATTTCATGTTTTTATAATTTGGTAACGGCATCCACGAAACAGGCTAGGCGTAGTGGGGGGGCCACTGTTTGAACTATAGCTGTCAATGTTTTTTTTTGGAAAATAATATTTTGAATTTCGAATTTTGATCACTCAATGGTGATCCGACAAGAGTTAGACAAGATCGCCTAGATCTCTGGAAATAAGTATAGCACCTGTGAGATTATTTCTTGCATGTTTTTTTATAAAAAAGAAGGCATTACGTAGAAAATTGAAAAAATGGCCAAGTGCAAGTCAGATTTGCTTACCGAGGATTTCGTATAGCAAGTCTGACTCGCACTTGACCGTTTTTTATCATTTTCCAAATAATGTCTTCTTTCTTATAAATAAAAGATACGCGTGTAGCACCGTACACGTGTTAGAAGTAAAACTTCTGAAGCTAGATCATTAAGTGGTACCTATACTATACACCTATACCTACCTATACTAAAAGAGATTTAAATTTCCAATTTTGAGATCCAATCTCTGCTTCAAGTTACTTTTAAGTTTCAGACGTCCGATTATTTGAAATTATTTTATACTTGTACTTACTTTTAATACGTCATGTCATTTATTTCCCACCATTCCTTATCTACAATTTGTCGCGCTCGTGGTGATATACTTAACTCATTCAATAGTGTCACTACTATTTGCATCTCGCTCAGATTATATGCCATCTGACGTCACGTCTTTAAGCCGTCTCGCTCAAATGTATGCATTGCTTTGCTTGTTTTAGAAATCCATATCGACCCGTGTGACATTGATGAAACTCTTTTCTTACAAACTGTATGGATCGCATCGCACAGCTGTCAAACATAAGTTCCGGTTCCAACAAAGAGGTTGAACGAAGTAGTTTGAGTCATGCTAGTTGGTTTTGTTTCTCCCAGCCAGCGGCGGCGGCGGCGGCGGCGCCATCTTGGCCATACCGGAAATCAAGAACTCGTGGAAGAATGCTTAAAATAATTTTTATTTGTTAACGTTTCATCAGGTTTTTCTCTCACTAATTAACATTCTTTATTGTACGAATGTATTATTATCTTATCTGATTAGTTAAAAACCGTATTGAAAATAGTTGCGGTTTTAAAAGTCTTCAGCCGACCCTGACGTCACCGATTCCAATTTCCGTTACATTTCTTAGCCACTCGTGATAGCACCCGGCTAGTAGCAATTGAAAAGCAAATATATGAATAACCCACAGTTGAGAGGTTAAATAAATTTTACCCCCGTGTAAAGAAGTTTTACTTCAAAAAGCATGTAAAAAATAATCTCACAGGTGCTATTCTTCCAGAGATCTAGGCGATCTTGTCTTAACGTAATTTCGTTACATATGGTTTAGCGAGTTAAACCTCTACTGACCGACTTTAAAAATATTATAGCGTAAAAATTATTTTAGTTAAAAACATGATTTTGGTGTCTCTTGAAAGCTAATAACGTGTAAAATAATATCTCATAATAAAATCATTTTGTTTTGGGTACCAAATTTTGTATTAAATGGCAATTACTGGAAAAGTGCTTGAAATAATAGGGGTTGCTCCATAAACAAACCTTAATTAAAGTATTTTTTTAGTGATTATTTGATACTGGCAGCACCGCTTGTTTCAGCGTCACGATCCAGTTAATTTTAGCCCTGTAATTTCTTGCATCTCGTAATTATATGTTAGTTTTTTGCAGTTAGTACATAGTCAGCGAAAAAAAAACTTTGCGTTACTTGATCTTGTCCAGTGAGGACTGCGCCTAAATTATAAAGCCCCACAAAAAGGTAATACGTCTGACAGTTCCACATTTGATGTTTATTTGATATAATTGAAACAAAAAGTAAACTTTAGAAAAAACCGACTTCCACAAACCCTATTTGATTAGATTGAGTTTAATACAAACTGTAACCCCTTATCCCCCCCCCCCCCTTGGGGAATTAATTTTGTCAAATTCCATATCAGTGCTACCCCACGCTACTAAGGAACCCCTGTACAAAGTTTCATGGCTCTAGGTCCACCGGTTTAGGCTATGCGTTGCCTGCCCGTCAGCCACGCATTATATTTGTACCTAGTATTGAGCAGATCTGGTGGCCATTAGTGGTCTCCATCAGCAGTTCCGCATCACAATATTATGCTTACCATGTGCATTTGCACGAGTTATTATGAAAAACACAAAAATCACTAGGTCTGCCTATAATATTTGAAGAGTTCCCTCGATTTCTCCAGGATCCCATCATCAGATCCTGACCTGGTCTCAATGGGACCAATGGGAAGGTAAACCCTTCCAAATAAAAAATAAAAAATTCCAAATCGGTAAATCCGTTTAGGCGCTATCGGGGCACATACATAAAAAAAACATCCGGACGAATTGTAAACCTCCTCCTTTGGGAAGTCGGTTAAAAACATAGCCCTTACTTGTGAATACTTATCATTCCTGATGTTTCTATCAAGGATGTGTGGAACGACACAATAAAGCAATGGAAGGACGTAGGAGAATTGTTATCGAAGCAGCATGAACATCTGGGTCAGGTGTTGGAGGATCAAGGTAGGTAGTCGTGAAGGATATCAAGCCCGACTCACATCGAGCCACTATTTAAGATGTAACCTCTATTATCCCTCCATAAGGAACGAAAATCTTTAAGAGGGATTATCCAAAAGCTATTTCGCTTTTTCATGAACACCGCGTGCTACATGGATGTTTTGGCCCGTGGCCAAGGGTCGGAACTAACGCAATCAATATCAATATCAATCCAATCAATCAATCGATCAATATTGCAGTGCCCTTCTGTCAGTGTCATCTAAGTGCCAAAACATCCATGTTGCACTATATAAAACGTATCTATCGATAGAAAATTTAATTACAAACAACAATGTGCTGTGACAAAATGTCGTAAATAGTAGACTTTCTGAAATAATTCAGTTTGAAAATGTAATTCAGTCATTTATTTACATATTCTAAGGGCGGCTTGCTGAAAATGTCTAAATCTAGATTAAGCGTCCGCCCGCCCGCCACTAACAACCTGTAGTACATAATATGTATCTAGAGCAGGGCCAGGGCAGGGTGTCTTAGGTGGGCGGGAATATAGTTCTGTTGTCAACTCACGTAGGAGGACAGAAGAGCGTGCCAAGATGGCGGGCAGGCCCGGGATGCTGGGCATCAGCGTGGTGTAAATCGATTTAACTTTGACATACTTATTTCATATTATATTGTGACAGTTGATGAATCTAGATTTAGGCATCTTCTGCGAGCCGCCCTAACTGAATTAGCTTACGTACATACATACTTTATTGCAAAAAACTGAACTAACTGTTTTTTTTTTACAAAGGCGAGCTTATCTCAGCTTATTTTAGCTTTTTGTGTTTTCCATTGCGACCATTTTCCATTAATAATATGACAAGGTTCATCATCATTAGTTCCAATTTTGAGTTTCCAAGTTTACCACTCCCGACAGCTTCCCAGTCAACAACAATCGACTCACATTTTATTTTTCGTGAACACCGATTTTTCTGAAGTTAGAATAATTTATTAACTTGGTTTGTAACACCACGATTCTTGGCTCCTGGAGCGAGCTCACATCTCTCTTTCTCGTCCATTTACGTACAGTTCCCGTCAGGTAACAAGACTCTAAGTGACAGGGATGGAGATAGATGGAGATAGATTTATGTAGGTCTACCTTTTATTAAATTATCCTCTCCATCCTGGGTTTGCTGGAAGAGATCTCTTATTAGAGATAAGCTCGCCTTTGTACATGTTTTTTCCAATATTAAGTGTCTGTATTATGTTTTCTGTGCAATAAAGTAAAAGTAAGTATATTTTAGGGTGCGTGGCTATCGCACACATCCCATCCCCTGTGTCGCCCAGTTTCTGGGCTCTACTCACGATGCAAACTGTCTCGCGATTTGTTGCTGCAACTTGTTTTTCTCTCTCTGTCTATCTTCCTGTTCTGGCCTTCTCTAGCGGTTGCGAGGCAACCTGCCTTCTATGAGTTGCAGCGACAGATTGCGAGCCAGGTTGCATCGTGAGTAGAGCCCATAACATCCTTTAGGTCGTGTTGTAACTAAATAACTATCTTGCAACAAGTCTAGGAATGTAAATTTCGTCTAGGTACTTCGAGTTCTCCTACTAATATGGTACCATCGAGCTGGTCTGATGATGGAGCTTGAAGGTGGCAGAGAGAACTCTAAGATGCTTACTTTTAAACCCATTGAATTTGGGCTCATTCCATTAGTCGTGACAAGTCCTATTCATACCTTATAGCGTAATTTTTATTATTATAACCTGCCCCCATGCCCCCTACCGCGCAACCGGTGTCGCGTCGGCATCGGCGTCGTGTTTAAGAATGAATTTTATCACTATGACAATACGGCAAGTCAAACACGAAGCCGATGCCGACAGCGGCTGCGCGGTAGGGCCCCTGATGATGGAGACGGTAACACGGAACCCTGGGATACTGACTTGTAAACTGACTTTAGGCTTATCTAATCCCACCTCTAGATCTCAAAAGGGTGTTTTTAGTATTTAAACTACTATAAATTATTACATTATGGTAACTGTATGCGTTTCTCTTGTACCCATGCTCTACTACCCTCTGCACGCGGCACTCAGGTCCCAAGACCTTGGCGCAACTGCATGGATTCTTGATGATGTTTTCCGTCATCAACGACTTTCTTACTTTTCAATTCATGTTTTTTTAGTTCAGGTGATAGCAGAAAAGTCTGCTGATTGGAAAATTCCTGAAGGGGCGCAAGTTACGAATCCACCAAGGCCACAACTTGAAGGTGGAGCCATAAGGCAAAAATTCGGCCACTTTAACCACATCATCACTTGAAAACTGACATTAAAATTGGTTGTGTGTTTCATTTCATTCCTAAATAGGTAGGTAGCCATTTTGTCGTTCTATGGTATTGCCAGTAAAAATACTGGCAATGTACCATAGAACGACTCTCACGCCACCTCAGGCCACCCTTCAGGTGCATTCTAATCCTAGACGCACTCTGTAGTCTGTTCGTGATAAGAATGCAGTAAAGTCATCACTGTACGGCGGCGGCGGCCTAGCCACGCCCCGTAACCAATCAAATCGTTTCCAATTATCAAGCCAAGTTTACAGTGACCAGTTGAAGGCAAACTTTCATAATTCATAATTTCTTTATTGCACACAAAAAAAAGTTAACAAATCATGGTAGGTAATATAAAGTGTACAATGGCGAGCTTATCTCTAAAAAGAGATCTCTTCCAGCAAACCAAGTTTCGATGAGAGAGGTGGATAGCTGAGCGGGGGTAGACCCATGTGTACAACAATAAATTTAAAAGGTTGCATACATAAATATATAAATATGCATTCTAAAATTTACTTATACCTAAACATAAAGACAAAAGCTTTCCAACGCGAAGGTTGTGTCCTGTCCTGTGAGTGTGTGTTAACAGATTTAAATTTAAATTTCACTGCATTCTTATCACGAATAGACTGTAATGTACGGGTCATTCATCATCAATCACTATTTTCATTATCGATTGAATCGATCCGTACAGGAGTTCGACTCCCGGGGATTAAAAACATGTAAGTAGATGGGTTTTGTTAGCCCATGTGTTAATGAGAGAAAAACTGAAAGCTAAACGCAGGTGGCGCTTCGGTGACTGTACCTTGTTTACTCTAGTGTCAAGTGGTTTCATACAAATTGTCGCAAATGTGCCACCTAGCGTGAGAAATTGTCAGTTTTCCTCTCAATTGACTAGCATATGCCCGCAAACTTCGTCTGCGTGCTATGTCGTAGACATATCGTGGAATTGCCCATGTCATGGCTGCCCATTTCATGAAATAGTTAATCTCAAACTGGCCATATCGTTTAAACATCAACGTTTGACGATATGGCCATCCACGTTTGGCCATATCAATAATGTAGGGTATCCATGATCAAGATACATTAGCATCGAAGACAAAGATTGTGTTCAGCGTGCTAAACTCATTTAAGTTTGACATAATGTTATACATTGAGACAGCTGCTTAATAGATTTAAGATGCCAAATGCATATTAGTGTTTTCGGTGCAAATGGACATAAAAGATTAAATAATAATTAAAATATATATGCATATAAAGAAGAAGGATTTTATATACTACACGAGTGGTTGTGAAAGAGGTTTATTAATTGAACTCAAAGGGTCAATGTGAAGGAAAGGGTAAAAAAAGACTTAGATTTTTTATGTTTTTCATCTTAATTCATCAATGTTTTTCTTTTCATCGATGTTTTTCTTTTTGAAAATCAGAATGTCTTTGCCCCGCACTCCAGAATGTAATATTTTGACATTCAGTACTTATTAGTCCGCTGGCTTCCTGGTCACCCTACATTCTTTTACTCGTTGGATAAATTAAAAACAAAAATAAGTTTATTATATTAATTACCGGCATTCGTTTAATATGAGTTATTTAGGTCAACAAACAAGAGAATCCTCTGTCGTAGCTTTGAAATCTTACTATCTAAAAATTAAAATACTAACCTGCAAATCCGTTCGGAACTCTAGGGTTTTTCACATTGTAGGTAATCGTTATTTGAATGAATTTCATGTAATTCACGTAACTTGGTGTAGTATGTGGTCGGTGGTCAAGTAGATGCAGCGTACACAGATTTTAGCAAAGCATTCGATAAAGTGAACCACACAATCCTTTGTCATGAAGTATCCGCCCTATCGGTACACATGGAAGTCTGCTACGTTGGATCAAGTCATATCTGCAAAACAGAAGTCAAGTTGTTGCCATAAAAGGGTTCATATCATCCTACGTCTGTCACATCAGGAGTACCACAAGGCTCCCATATGGTTATATATATTATTTATTATATTTATAAATGATCTAGTTAGTAAAATGTCAAGCCACTGTCTTTTATATGCCGATGATCTTAAGGTATTTTCCAAAATTGATAATAATAATGATTGTATTAAATTACAAAATGGTCTGCAATGCCTAAGCCAATGGTTTTCTGTCAATAAAATGTTTCTCAATGTGAGCAGATGCTTCGTCATCTCTTTCACCAAAAAGCATCACAAGATTATTTACACATACACGTTAGATGACATAGCCTTAGAGCGCAGGACTATCGCTAGAGATCTTGGCGTGCTTTTCGACGCCGAACTATCTTTCAGACAGCATTATGAACACATAACTAAAAGATTCCGACAACTTCTTGGTTTCATAATAAGAAAAACGAAAGACTTCAAAAAACCCGGTAGGTTTATTTATCTATTTCTGGCTCTTGTGAGAAGTATTTTAGAATATGGCTGCCAAGTTTGGTCTCCCTTCTATGCAGTTCATATTAACAACATTGACAGTGTGCAAAACAAAATGCTTAAGATTTTGTCATATCGCTTTAATAAGAGTAATTCTCCTCTGAATTATGAAGAATTAACGATTAAACCATTTTAAACTAGTCTCCTTCGAATACCTAAGAAAGGTATTGACAATAAGCTTCTTCACAAAATCTTACAGTCTAAAATCGATTCCCCTTTTTTGCTTAGCAAACTCAATCTCAACTGCTTTACCCGTACTCGTACTTATAAACCATGATGTTTATTTCTTTATGCACACAAAACAATACACAGGTATAATTATTACGGCGAGCTTATTTTTGGTAACCTAGTAAGAGATCCCTTTCCAGCAAATCAGGTAAGGATGAGACAGGTGGATAAACGCTTAATGGTCGCTTAACGCTCATTAGATCGTGTCTGTAACTGGCTTTAATGCGTGTTTTATTACACGAACTAACTAGGTACCAGTTCATTTAGGGCCGATCATTCACTCCTCAGATAGCCGCTTATCCGTCTGTTTATCTGAGGAATTTGACATTTTACAGGTAGCTACTATATCTGGGTTTTTAAAGATTGCCCTTCAAAATCATACGTAGTCTGCTCATGTTACAATCATATCTTTTTACATATACCTAGTATTTTCTCTAGTTTCTACAATACGATTAGATTGTACAGTCGTGGATTTAATTTAGATTGTTATTTCAGGCTTCATTGATTGCAGTGATTGATAATTTCACCGACACATATTTTCTGTCAGGCTTGCGCCAAATATTTTCCATGTATTTTTCGGAAATAAAATGATCTTTTTCTTATTTTTGAGTGAGTGTTTTTATCTTAAATCTTAAGAATCAGTATAAAAGTGTACTCCAGTCGCCAGAGATTTCAATCAGTAGGGAGGTTACCTCGTGTTAATTCCCAATTTCACGAAACTTTAGCAGGTTGTTTGTGTTCATTTGGTAGTGCTACATCCAATTTGTGTTCATTCTATAGTGCTACATCCAATTTGTGTTCATTCAGTAGTGCTACATCCAATTTTCCGAACAAATAAAGCTTGTGCAAACTTGAGGAGGGGCCAATGATTTTTGGACTTTTTTTTACCACATTTTCACTTTTAATTTGAAAACAGTCATTAATATTGTCAGCAACAGTGTGTGAGTCAGTGTCAGCAAAGATGACAAAATTTCACGTCAATGACAAAAACATCACTAAAATTGGTCCAGTACTTTGGCTTTTATCTGTGTCCAAAATATACATATAATCAGTTTGTATTTACCAGGTCACATCCGCATTTTTTGACGGACTACTACATCCCCCCCACTGCCCAAGTTGGTTTTCAAAGCCCTGAATGGGTATGGCCCAAAACCTTTTGGACCAGGAAAATGTTTTGGAACATGCAGTAAGGATGTAGTATCCTATCGAAAAAAAACTACGCGGACATGGCCTGGTAAATACAAGAAATGAAACACATACTGATTGTACTGATTGAATATTTTGGGAGTATTTTGGACCACTGCCAAACTGCTAGACCATATTTAGTTTTTTTGTCATCGACGACGCGAAATTTTGTTATATGTGACTGTGTCTGGGAAAAGGGACCACTTTGGCGGTATGGAGTTATTGATATCTTCTAAAACTAGATAAAATTAGTTATTCAGTGTATAAGGAATCATTTTCCTAGGTGCAATCATTATTTTTTTATAATTTTTTTAATATGCAGTAGGCTAAAAATACGAGTTGAGAAAATTGAGTTTATAAAGTTTATGCTCGTGAAAAATACACTTCTACTAGGAAGTTATGGAATGATTGGTACCAAGTTAATCTAATAATGTGGGCGATTCTCTAGGTTACACTTACTAAAATTACTTGACAGTATTAAGTCCGACAGCTCTTATGCGGTCGCCATAGATATTCCATTTTCGAACTCACTTTTGAATTATTTTAATGTACTGATGAACTAATTCAAAAGTGAGTTCGAAAATGGAATCTATGGCAACCGCGTAAGAGCGTCGGAGCTAATATTGTCAAGTAATTTTAGTGAGTGTGCCCTAGAGAATTGGCCCCATTATCATCACAGATTAAATACAGACATCAATGGTCTCAATAACTATATTTGGAAGATAGTCAAAGAAGAATTTGCAAGAGTGGGAAAAAATCAAGTACCTATCTTAATTGCTCAAAATCTTATGAAAATACCTTTAAAACAACGAATGATTAATTATGGTAATATATTTTAAACAATAATAGAAGGGAAAAAATAAATAACCGGCCAAGTGCGAGTCGGACTCGCGCACGAAGGGTTCCGTACCATTATCTATAAAAAACCGCAAAAAAAAAATGTATGGGAGCCCCCCTAAATATTAATTTAATTTTAATTTAATTATTTATTTTTTAAGTAAATAATGTACTCAATATATTGTGAACATTTTAAGCGTCTACCTGCTACCATTATCAATATCGAGCGTAAATGAGCAAAAAAAACACGTTTGTTGTATGGGAGCCCCCCTTAATATTAAATTTCTTTTAATTTTTAGTATTTGTTGTTATAGCGGCAACAGAAATACATCATCTGTGAAAATTTCAACTGTCTAGCTACCACGGTTCATGAGATACAGCTTGGTGACAGACAGACAGACGGAGAAGGACGGACAGCGAAGTCTCAGTAATAGGGTCCCGTTTGGCATCCTTCGGGTACGGAACCCTAAAAAGTAGGTAAGTTAACTCATTGCGACCTCAGATCACGTGACGCTTTTTGGCACCTCTTCGGAAAATTCTCACAAAAAGGTTTCGTTCAAATAAGGTCGAATCTAAGTTCATCATCTGTTATACAACCTTCTTGCTTGCTTAATTTGAAGAAAAACTGGAAAAGGCTTATTGCGCACGTTGCGCACACTGTATCAATTTGATGCTCGGAAAGCACGAGTTTTTGTTCCACCTATGTTTATGTTTAGTGTCTGTGGTGGTAGTTTAAAATTTTTATGAACGTAACCAATGATATATTTCAGCCTACACGTAGCCAGGAAAACAAAATGCCTGTTTGCTTCTCGTTTGCAGCTGTTCCAAAACAGCAGCAGCAGCATATTAATCGATTTTAATGCAGTCTGATGATATGAATATGTGTATTGTGTTTGTACCACCAACCAGATATTATTATTTAATGTTGATGATGATTCCAGCTCTACTAACATGGTCCTTCGAGCCGACCGATGCCGTGCGTCTAACGGGCGAGGTGACACTCGGCGAACAGATCGCAAAGATCCTCGGTGAGGCGTACGACGCCACCATCGGGAAATGGCGGGAGACGAAAACAGAGGTCAACCGGGTAGCGCGGATGCTGAGAGTTGGCCCTGTTGATACTCTCGGTACTTTTATTGAAAAATGGGTAAATTATTAGATAAAATCACCTAAAGAAAGGCCAACGAAGCGAGAGAAAAGATGTATAAAAAACCGCGAAAGTTATTTTTGGATCTCTTTTTTGCAAACGAGCTCTCTTTTCTACTGATTTTCCTTCGCCATCCGAAATTCCGTATCAGACTGTCTACGATTCGTTTTTTGGCAGTCTTTCATTTAATTAAATATTTACTCTTTTTAGGGTTCCGTACCTTAAAAGGAAAAAAGGAACCCTTATAGGATCACTTTGTTGTCCGTCTGTCTGTCTGTCTGTCCGTCCGTCTGTCCGTCCGTCTGTCACGACCCCTTTTCTCGGGAACGCGTGGAGGTATAATGTTGAAATTAATATCGATTACTCAAGTCTATGGTCCCTTGGAGCTGTGAAAAAATTAAACTTCTAGGTCCACGCAATCAAAACATACCGCGATATTATGTCATAATTTTGCTGGATTTGTATGAACTCGCGTGGAACTCGCAAGGGAATCAAAACCTATAGGGTACTTCCGGTTGGCCTAGGGTCATGAAATTTGGAATGTAGGAAGGTCTTATAGCACAAGTTAAGGAAGAAATCCGAAAACTGTAAATTTCTGTCTGTCTGTCTGTCTGTCTCACCGTCTGTTAAGACTTTTTCTCAGAAACGCATGGAGGTATAAAGTTGAAATTAATATCGATTACACAAGTCTGTAATCTCTTTAAGTTGTGAAAAAATTAAACTTATAGGTCAACGCAATCAAAAGATACCGCAACTGCATTTGGTTTACATGGATGACATCACGCTTTAGTTTTTCATGTGGAAACCTAATTACACGTGTTACGCTCTCCAAGTGTGATCGGAACCCTTGGTGCGCGAGTCCTACTCGCACTTGACCGGTTATTTATAAATGAAGAAAATTTTCTTTGACAGTTAACTTAGATTAAGCAAAGGAGCTGTCATACAGCTTCATAAAAGAGAGCATGCGATTTACCGGCTATACCGGTTTTTACTTTTTCTGCGGACGGATAAAAAAGCAACATTCCCATATTTAATGGCAATTCCGAAGACGAACGATTCAAAAATGCAGAAAATCGACGTCATGCGGTATACAAGTCGAACGTGATATATTACGCATGCGATATAATTATGTCACACGAGCAATTCAATAATTGAAACAAAAAGTAAACTTTAAAAAAACCGACTTCTTCCACAAACCCTATTTGATTAGATTGAGTTTATTACAAACTGTAACCCCTTATCCCCCCCCCCTTGGGGAATTAATTTTGACAAATCCCATATCAGTGCTACCCCACGCTACTGAGGAACCCCTGTACAAAGTTTCATGGCTCTAGGTCCACCGGTTTAGGCTATGCGTTGCCTGCCCGTCAGCCACGCATTGTATTTGTACCTAGTATTGAGCAGATCTGGTGGCCATATGTGGTCTTCATTAGCAGTTCCACATCACAATATTATGCTTACCATGTGCATTTGCACGAGTTATTACTAAAAAGTTATTACTATAATATTTGAAGAGTTCACTCGATTTCTCCAAGATCCCATCATCAGATCCTGACCTGGTGTCAATGGGACCAATGGGAAGGTAAACCCTTTCAAACAAAAAAATAATTTTCCAAATCGGTCCATCCGTCTCGGCGCAATCGGGGAACAGATATAAAAAAATAAAAACATCCGGACGAATTGTAAACCTCCTCCTTTGGGAAGTCGGTTAAAAATAGGTCTCCAGATCTTTACTGAGTTACATTGCGATAGTGAACAAATATTCTTAATCTATTGTACGCAATAATGTTGTCAGTTGGTCGACGATGCAATGATGCAATTTGTTGTCTGTATGCATTTTTATATCGATATAATGTCCTTACAAAAAAAAAAAATGTATGATTTCAGCCATGTCATCCAAACCAAATCACATAATTTTTGCAGAAAGATAGAAAACTGATTTTCCAGATGTTTCCTTTACTTGTTCTGACCTTGTAGTGTGCCAAATACCATGATTCTAGGTCGACGACGGTACCTTTTAGGTTTTGAGTACCTTGCAATTACTGTAAAAATCGAACGACAGCATAAACGCCGGGAAAAGGTATATAAAGGTCTTGACAAACGGACAGACGGACAACGAAGTAATACTTTAGGGATACTTTTTCTTTCCTTTGAAGGCAAAAATTCGGAAAATGTAATGGATGACATCATACCTTTCAGTTTTTTTAACCTAACCTAACTAATGGACTCTTAATTTTCAATTAAATGGATCAAACACAAGTGCGAGTCAGACTTTCACACGAAGGTTCCGCACCGTCGTACAAGAACAGTTGTTTATTTTTCAGGGATTTAATCAGAAACCGAATACCGAGGATTTGCAACGTAAGAAGAAAAATACAAAGGCGTCCCCGCATGGTTCTCCCGCAGTGGTTAATATTGCGATCGAGAAGAAAAAGGGAAATGAAAAGAAGAAGAAGAAGAAGGAGAAGAAACATCAAAAGGACCCGATTAGCCATGTTGTTACTTAATATAGCTTAATTACCTTCTTGTGACCGGACTGGTTCGACGGTTCATGGTTCAAACCACCAAGAATATTATTTCTGGGAATATCGAACCTAGTGGTCAGAAACACATGTTAATAAATAATATTTTTATTTATTTATTCATTCATTACAATAACAATTCATGATATCATTACAGGTGTCTGACCCAATTCAATGAATGAATAATAATGTAATACACCCCTCTTTCCTACACACTACTGTACACCCCTCTTCCCTACAGGGTGACTGTTAGCTTTTCGAGTGTAGCACAACACAAATAAGTAGGTAATCTCAAATTATACTGGGTGACTGGGAAACCCCTAGCTATATTTTAAGGGGTGGTTAGGGACATTATTCTGAGCAACTTTCACTAAGAAACCGATTTCAGTTGCTCAGAATAATGTCCCTATATTCTGAGCAACTTTCACTAAGAACTTCCGATGAAATCGTACGTGGGCTCAGTTTGTCCTTAAAGATAAAGATAAAGATAAAGATTCTTTATTTGCCAAGATAAGGGTAGGTAGTCGATGGTCAATTGATACATAAGAACTAATTATCAGCTATTAATTTTAGCATGCAAATATTCAATCATCCACATAACACCGAAAAAATAAATCTTGTAACAATACTTATAATTATTTTACGTACAAGTTTTATATTTCATAAACTCATCTACTGAATAAAAACATTTCTGTAGGAGCCATTTGAAGAGTTCATATTTAAACTTATTGATTGATAAATCTTTTATGTCTTTAGGTATTTTGTTAAATATTTTAACGCACATTGCAGGACACTTTAAAGTTGTCACTTAAGGCGCTACTTAAATAATTTAGGACTGTTTTTTTTCTGTGTATTTCAGGAATTACTCGGCAAATCGTAATCAATTTCTGGTATATGTAATTTGACTATATAAACTAGGATTTTCATGTTGGAAAACGTGTATGGCTAAACATTCCTCCATAGAAAAAAAAAATACGCGTGTAGCACCGTACACGTGTTAGAAGTAAAACTTCTGTAGCTAGATCATTAAGTGGTACCTATACTATACACCTATACCTACCTATACTAAAAGAGTTTTAAATTTCCAATTTTGAGATCCAATCTCTGCTTCAAGTTACTTTTAAGTTTCAGACGTCCGATTATTTGAAATTATTTTATACTTGTACTTACTTTTAATACGTCATGTCATTTATTTCCCACCATTCCTTATCTACAATTTGTCGCGCTCGTGGTGATATACTTAACTCATTCAATAGTGTCACTACTATTTGCATCTCGCTCAGATTATATACCATCTGACGTCACGTCTTTAAGCCGTCTCGCTCAAATGTATGCATTGCTTCGCTTGTTTTAGAAATCCATATCGACCCGTGTGACATTGATGAAACTCTTTTCTTACAAACTGTATGGATCGCATCGCACAGCTGTCAAACATAAGTTCCGGTTCCAACAAAGAGGTTGAACGAAGTAGTTTGAGTCATGCTAGTTGGTTTTGTTTGTCGGCGGCGGCGGCGCCATCTTGGCCATACCGGAAATCAAGAACTCGTGGAAGAATGCTTAAAATAATTTTTATTTGTTAACGTTTCATCAGGTTTTTCTCTCACTAATTAACATTCTTTATTGTACGAATGTAATATTATCTTATCTGATTATTTAAAAACCGTATTGAAAATAGTTGCGGTTTTAAAAGTCTTCAGCCGACCCTGACGTCACCGATTCCAATTTCCGTTACATTTCTTAGCCACTCGTGATAGCACCCGGCTAGTAGCAATTGAAAAGCAAATATATGAATAACCCACAGTTGAGAGGTTAAATAAATTTTACCCCC
This sequence comes from Argyresthia albistria, assembly GCA_963457715.1. Classification (NCBI taxonomy): domain Eukaryota; kingdom Metazoa; phylum Arthropoda; class Insecta; order Lepidoptera; family Argyresthiidae; genus Argyresthia; species Argyresthia albistria. The sequence goes on along the minus strand of OY735270.1, from coordinate 543,034 downwards.
GTGCCCTAAGAAGTTTTACTTCAAAAATCCAAACTATTTAGGGTACCGTACCCGACGCCAATCGTGATGCGTGTGAGCCTTATTTCGCACCCACCTTTCGCATTACCGGCTCCCAAAACTGTATTATTATTTCTTCTGAAACGTTACTAACCTTCATCCAGTACCAAACCGACGATGGTAGCTTATAGGGACCCTATTGCTAAGCCTCCGCTGTCCGTCTGTCCGTCCGTCCGTCCGTCAGTCAGCGAGCACGAACACACACGTTACGCTCATCAAGTGTGATCGGACCCTTGGTGCGCGAGTCCAACTCGCACTTTTCATAATTATTGCATAATTTCTTTATTGCACACAAAAAAAAAGTTAACAAAGCACGGTAGGTAATATAAAGTGTACAATGGCGAGCTTATCTCTAAAAAGAGATCTCTTCCAGCAAACCAAGTTTCGATGAGAGAGGTTGATAGCTGAGCGGGGGTAGACCCATGTGTACAACAATTTTAAAAGGTTACGTACATGTGTACAACAATAAATTTAAAAGGTACGTGATTTAAAGGCGGGTACGCACTTAACCGTTTATTTATTGTAGTCTCGTCTATAGTTTTAAACCCACTAAAATACCGCCCTCATTGGTTTTGCTTTATTACCTAGGCATAAGGGGGAGTTCATAGCGGGCTTTAATACGAGAGGACTCAATTGTCGATTGTGTCTGGGTTACAGTTTTCTTTGTTTTAAATTTATTCCTACCTTCATTAAAACGCAAGGGGTCAACGGACTGCTCTACATTAAACAGAATACAATACTAACAGAAATAGCGTCTGTTCTTTTATCACGAAAACGTTAGTCAGACGACAATTGTGTGCCTTATGGATCTGCTATTATCCTAGCTGGATCGGCATAAGACGTAGTGGTAAACCCCAAGATTGGGAGTATTTCACGATTGCCTGCTCCTGCGGCGATCTAGGAAGGGGGGCGTTAAAAAAGTGGGGAGACCTTGAATTGCTAATAAATTGCTTCCTGGATTGTGAAGTGTGTAGGCAAGCAGGGGCAATTTTCTTGGCTCGCCCTGCGGCATGGGCAGCGATAATCTCGAGAGACGATCAAGCGAAAATTATATTTAGCGTTTTAGACTTTGAGTTGGATTTTGAGTGGCGGAAGTAGCGATTCCTTCCTTGCAGGCGTGTGTGCAGAGCAGCTCCGACATTGCTCCGACCGCCCTTCCTACATCGGCGCAGGCGCAGGCAAGTGAGTAGCGGCTTTTATCACAACCTTTATAGTGTTTCAGTTTAGGCAATCCCGGGCAAGATCTTACCCTGAGGAACACTTAACTTTGAATATAAGTTTTCATTTAACTAATAAACTCTGAGATGCACGAAACATATTTGAAATTTTAGCATAGAGAGCATTAGATACATATGACAAACTTATATTAAGTAGTACCTATTAGTCAATAAATATTAATGCCATTGTATGCCACTGCGCGAAACATAAAGATACCACGCTAAACGTATTCCTAAGAACTTTGTTATTTACCTATGTTTTACAAATGAAGTTTCAGAGCGAGAGAGTTAAAGAATGTCAATAAAATCGTAGTGAGTCGTGTATTGTCACAGAAGAGATAATAGTACTCCGTACAGAACGGCCACTCCCTTCCCCGCGCTGATTCAGATGCCGCACCCCACCCCTGGCGTCAAAGGATCATTTTAAAGGATCAATACACAGGGCTGAACGCCTGACGAGTGACGACGCGTATACTAAATATCGCTGCATTTGCTGCATTTATTTCCAGACATAGGTAGTCCAATAAATCTAAAAGAAACATGAGATAATAAGTAAAATAGAAAGTAAAATTTCAATGATAAAATAATCTTAAAAAACCAAAAAAAATGCAACTTAAGAAACATATAAAAAATCAAAATTTAAAAAATATAGTCTTATTAAAATATTAGAGTAATGTCTCTTAGCGAATTCGCTATCAGTTACAGGTAGTGGTATTAATTTAGTTCTAGTGTTTCTTAGTCTCCTAAGGCATTGGCTTAGAAATACTTTTCTCACTCAGTATTAGTGCAACCTTGACAAGGGATGTGGGGTACATGCGGGGAAGAAAGAACATAACTTTGATTACGGTACGTTGAGCTCTTTCCTTGATCATGTTGTGTTATTTCTTACATAATACAATTGCCTGCGATTCCGAAGGAGACACGAACTATTCTAACTAAAATAATTAAAATAATGCGTTTGAAAATGGAATCTGTGGCCACCGCGTAAGAGCTGGCGGATTTGAAGGTTGTCAGTTTAGTGCCTTTAGTTCCTCTAGTTTAGTGGTTTTGACACCTCAAGAATAGCCCACAATGACACCATCATTTTGGTTTTGGTTAAAACTAGATTTGGTATGGGGGAGCTAAGAAGCCATCAATAGTTGGGATAAAAGATGAATTATCAGTCCAACATTCTGTCAGTATAATGAGGGCTATTTGGAAGGTGTGAAAACCACTAAACTAAAGGAACTAAAGGCACTAAACTGACAACCTCAAAATCCGACAGCTCCGTGGTGGCCACTGATTCCATTTACAAACATACAATTTTAATTAGTTTAGTTAGTATAATTAGTGTCGCCTCCCAAATCGCCGGCATTGTCTACAGTAATGTTAAGTTGAGTTGGTATAACTTTGTTGTCCGTCCGTCCGTCCGTCCGTCTATCCGTCCGTCTGTCCGTGTGTCAAGACTTTTATATCGAGAACGTGTTATTAAGCTGAAATTTTTATCAATTGCTCAAGTTTGTTATCGCATAGAACTGTGAAAAAATCAATCTTTTAGGTCAACGCAATCTAACGCTACGACTGTTTATGCTGTAAAAATGTTGGATTTTCATAGTAATCGCAATGGACCCAAAACCTACAGGGTACTTCTCGTTGTCCTACAATCACAACATTGGCATAAATTGGCACAAATCAAGGTCTTATAGCACAAGTAAAGGGAAAAATCTGAAAATTGCAATATTCTGTCTTTCTGTAAAAATTTGTAATTTTGTTTACATATGACATCATACATTAGTTGTTTTTATAAGTATGTGAAAATCGAATTCTGGGGGTGTCCTAACCTAAACTGGTGTAGTTACGCTTTCCAAGTGTGATCGGAACCCTTGGTCCGCGAGTCCTATTCGCACTTGACCGTTGGGCAAAAAAGGCCTCCCTTTTCTTGGACCACTTATTCCTATCTTGTGCGACCCCCAGTTTGTCCACGTCATCCCGCCAGCAACATCTCGGCCTACCTCCATTGCCGGTGTCCATCGGTTGGTGGCAGTGAGTTGGCACTCAGTCGGTGGCAATTTTACATGAAGTTTTGTCGAGTTTTACGTTAGCGTTCTAGTTAGCGGCACAATATACTTGTAGGCCCAGTTTATTTAAAACAACTTAAGTTGAGATGAGACACTTCTAAAATTAGATAATGCAGTCCAAAATCGGTAGAGACAATTGTATGAAAATTCAAATAGCGAGTAATCGGGGCAGTGATCGCAACAAGCTTATTCATTGGTTATATTACCACGTCAAACTCTTTTCACTACCAGTGACAATATTTTAATTAGGTAGGAACGCGGTTCAAGAGGTCTCTCATTGAAAAAACAGGAATACAAATGCCTTGTATCGAGTATTCGTTTCATACGGTGCGACGCCGTAGGTAGGACTGGCCGAATATAATTATTAAAAATATAAAAATAATCGCGCGGTTTATTCTTCTTCGAATTTTGAATATCGCTCCAAAATGTACCAGGAAAAGGAGGATAGTGTTCGGCCGAAGGATAAAAACAAATTCGAGTCGGCGATTAGTGAATTGAAGAAAAAAGCTTTTGTGTCTGCAGCTGATATTGAAAGTTACGGTGAGTTATTTAATTTTAATGCGTTTTTTTAGCAAAGAAACAGGTCACCATAAGTTTATCAAGTAAAACGCATTTTTTCGGTTTACCTACTGTAACGTAGTCTTCGAGCTGGATACTGTCATTATAATAATCATTATCTACATTCAGCCCACTTATATTATAATAATAATTATAACACTATATTTGTCATGTATCATCATTAATCATTAACATTATTGATACGACACCTCAGGGAGTTCAAGTTGTAGCACTACTTCAAGCAGACTTTGCAGACTTAAAGGTCAGGAGATCCATGTCACGGGGTTAACCTATTTTGGACTCAGTCTCCCACTGCTTCCTAGATAGCATGATTAATTGACCGAGCGAGCGAAGCGAGCGAAGCGTCTCCGTTTCAGGTTTGGGCAAAAATGCTTTCGTATGTCCGGTTGTTCTCCTCTACAGGTCGCATTTATGAACCGATTCTCGTGAAATTTTGTGAGCAGGTTGAAAAAATAAATAGAATTTTTTACTCGAGCCAGTTTTTTGATTTTTTTCAAAATGGCGGAGATAAAATCGCTACAACCCAAACGGCTCGATGGATATTAACAAATGAGGTGTCGTTGGATTCGTAAAGACCATGAGAGTGAAACAGATGAGCGAGCGAAGCGAGCGAAGCGTCTCCGTTTCAGGTTTGGGCAAAAATGCTTTTGTATGTCCGGTTGTTCTCCTCTACAGGTCGCATTTATGAACCGATTCTCGTGAAATTTTGTGAGCAGGTTGGAAAAATAAATAGAATTTTTTACTCGAGCCAGTTTTTTGATTTTTTTCAAAATGGCGGAGATATGGGGTTTTAAAATGTAAAAAAATCGCTACAACCCAAACGGCTCGATGGATATTAACAAATGAGGTGTCGTTGGATTTGTAAAGACTATGAGAGTGAAACAGATTATATAATTTTAGTAAAAAGTCAATAGGTTGTATAAAAGATCGCGAAATGTAGTTTACAAAGTTATTGGTGCGGCTACTTTCATACTGCATGTACGTAACCAGGTACATTCATAAGTTTGTATGTGTTATTGAAAGAAAATTATTTGGGTTATTTTTTTTGTGTTTTAGCAGTTCAGCTTTCCCACCGACATACTCGCGAGGTCTACAGCTCACAGAGCCACTAGTTACTAGTTTGACCTAATTACTATACCCAATACCTACAATATGTTGTCTTTTTGGGAGAAAATAAATATTTCTTTCATTTTCATTAAATTTTTTCATTTTCATTTCATTTCAATTTGCTCAACGTGGCTCACGTTACGTGACGTAGCTCGAGGTTGTCGAATCAGCAGATCTTCGGTGCAATGTGTTTGCAGACGATATGTCTAGAGGCTGGAGAATTCGATCGATCAAATCTTTGAAAAAAAAACAGTTAACTTAGATCCTGGATCTTTAAACTACCTACCTGCCAAATTACAACTTCATAGATAAACTTTGTTGTGTTTTTTTACAAACTTCGGCCCCCTTTTTTGCTTTTCGTGGAGGCAGATCATTGAAAAATAAATACTGAACTTACGTCCTAGATCATTAAATTCCTTAAACTACCTACCTTACAGCATCATATAGGTCAAGTATATATAAATTTTTGGTCCATACAAACTTTGCCCCTCCCCTGTATTTCCCCTGCATCACAAATCCAGGTGGCTCCACTTATTAAATCCAATCCTGCCAAAGGAAATCTTTTGTTCACGAACTACCGTATATTATTAGTCGTCTAGGATTGCATCTACCTATTGTAAGAAAAAAACTAAAGAGACCAGGCGACCTTCAACCTTCTACAACAATAAACAACAATATAGCAATTAAATACACCATTGTGGACTGGCGTTGCGGTTATTTTAATATAGGCCAATAAGGTATAATCAAAACATGCCTATATTCCCGGAGGCTGATACGAGAGAACTACAGTCTATGCGTGATAAGAATGCAGTGAAATTTAAATCACAGGACAGGACACAACCTTCGCTTTCGAAAGTTTGCCTTCAAATGGTCACTGTGAACTTGGCTTGATAATTGGAAACGATTTGATTGGTTACGGGGCGTGAGTAGGCCGCCGGACAGTGATGAGTTTACTGCATTCTTATCACGAATAGACTGTAATAGAATGCAAGCAGGAAGCATAAAATTGTAGAGAAACTATCAAACAAGGTAAAATGCAAAAAATATATGAGACATTCGGTTTATCAGAGAAATCTTTTGATGAATCTAAGAAACTTTTTGTGGAAAGAATAAATAAACGGTCAAGTGCGAGCAGCACTTTGATGAAGGGTTCCGATCACAATTCGAGAGCGTAACTGGTGTAATTAGGTTTTCACATAAATGGGTCGTATACCTTTAGAAATGTGTTTTATTTTTCTTAGGTTCAGAATTGTCCTAGCGATCTCTGTTTTCCCATCCCCGGCGGCGTAGTATCACAAGCATCACGTACAAACTTCATCCTCAGTATTTAAAAATAGTGTGCTAAGGCGAGCTTATCTCTACAAAAAAATCTCTTCCAGCTACCAAGTTCTGATGAGAATCGTTCATAGCTGAGCAGGGGTAACCAGTGAGTAGTCCGGTTTGAATGTCTAAGCCTCCATACTTTGAAGCCTTAGGGCCAGAATACTCGTATATTTTCGGTACGTTCCAGGGGCCAAAACAATTTTTAATTTTTCTGCCCACCTGAGCAAACATAGGCTTTTTTGCATTTCAATTACTATTGATTGTGTATTGTGACACGTAACAAACAATAGGCTTGTGGCCTGTCAAGTCAAAATAGATACTTTTTATGAACTGTCAAAACGGAACTTTTGTTCCTGAGTTCTATGAAATAACAACAGAATGACCTCACGTAAAAGTGCCATCAAATACTGTCTTTTTATGCACAAAATTGACTTTATCTGCTGGAAATATACAATTCTGAGGATTTCAAGCCATTTTGTACATAATGCTTCAACTTAAGACTTGTTCCTAGATTTATTGGATTACCTTGGCCACAAGCCTATTGTCGGTGGAAAATCACAATTACATAAATCTCATTATTGTTCTTTTTTTGTTTTATTAGTGGGATAATTTCAATTTAATTATTTGTTAGTTATTAATATGCTTAAGCTTAGATACTTTAGTTGAGTTTTCTGCGTCATCATTTCTGTCGTACAGTTTTCTGCGTCATCATTTCTCTCGTACATTTTTCTGCGTCATCATTTCTGTCGTACAGTTTTCTGCGTCATCATTTCTGTCGTACAGTTTTACCTTGCATGTTAATAAAACCGAGTAATTATCATTCTGTGTTTTCATTCTCTTCCATTTAACTTATCCGGATTGATGGTACTGGCGGGCCGGATTTGACCCGCGGGCCGTAGTTTGGAGACCCCTCTAGGAGGAGGTCTACGCACACAACAGTCGTGCAGTCGCCGCCGCTGGCAATTTCTTCATAGAAGTCAAAGTCAAGTTCTCTGACTGGTTCAAATAGGAGAAGGAATAATATTTCTGGTATTTCTCGGCAGCTGAAAACACAGTAACAGAAGAATACAAGGCGGCCTACGAGAAGTCGCTAAACGACCCTGAAGGGTTCTGGGCAGACGTCGGCCAAGAGTTGGAATGGAGCAAACCCTGGGACCGTGTGTTGGACAATTCCAATCCGCCGTTCACTAAATGGTGAGTAGGTTTGCCATCGCGTGGAAAATTCGGCTGTGGTGTTGTGGTTCGAGGCTTTCTCCTGAGAGTTCCCGGGTTTGAATCTCGGCTGGAAGTAATAAAACCTGGTTTGGATGTTTGTCGCGTGTGCCGTCACTGTTTCTGGGTCTCACAAGACAGGATATCCTAGTGTGGGGCCAGACAAAAGCAATGTAACATGGACATAAATGTCTATATTTTGTATGCGTAAACTGCGAGTGTATTTCAAGTGAATGAAAAATAAAAAAATTGACACTGTCTGTCACCTTTCAGTTATCGGCCTTAGTTTTTTTGGAAGCACGAGTAAGAATATTTTAAATATTTGTATACTTTTCGAATACCTAGGCATAAACAAGTGACGATGCATTATCATTTATGCGTCATATTATTTACGACGTGTTACGAAACAATTTTATTTTCTTATTTTACTTTGTTTTTTTTTTAAGTCAGTTATTTAGCGGAGTGTGCACTTGGTGCTATTGCACTCGCATTTGCCTATAATATTTCTTGTCATTGTATCATCAAAGGTGTGAATATTAGCAGTTATATTTAGCGAAAGTGCAAAAGTACATTTTGCAGTTTTGGTTAGCGATAGTTGATAAAATCGCATTCGCCGTGAATGACGTTCAGTGTATGACCTGAGTTTGAACTTTAAGTGTTCGTCATACTTTGGGTCATCGATTGTGCATCCGGCGCCTCTGTTCTGTATCTCTGATACGAATATAATTTTTATTATATAATTTTTCCTTTCACGCCTGGTTTGCTGGAAGAGATCTCTTTTTAGAGATAAGCTAGCCTTTGTACATGTGTTTTTTTAAATGTAACTGTTTAAATTATTGTGTGCAATAAATAATTGAATTGAATTGAATTGAATTTTGTCCTTTGCGCAGCGGCTTTCTTTGATCGAGTGTCTGGCAAGGGACTGCGAGTTCAAAGGACACACGTAAAATGAATGGACTATAAAATCCATTACTTTTTTAAACGATGTTTGCAATCTTCAAATTGTCGTTTGACCAATCAGAACGTGATTATTTCACAAGTCGTCGTTTAAACAGAGGGCCGTACTCCAACCTCCAACCGAAGCTGATTAAGTGCCTAATTAGTGCTGATTAGGCTTAATTTGATCAGAGGAGATAACATGAACGTTATAAAATAACTCATAAAATAAAGGTAAAATAAAGTTCACTCTGATTGAAAATGGTGGCCATGGTGATGTATTGAACGGTATTTGATTTAAATCGCAAAAAAAGTTGGAGCAAGACTGCAGGTACATACTTAATATGTATAAGCTGCCAAGTGCGAGTTAGACTCGCATAGAGAGGGTTTCGTACAATAATAAATAGGACCAACAAAACCACCAACGATAATTGAAACAAAAAGTAAACTTTAGAAAAAACCGACTTCCACAAACCCTATTTGATTAGATTGAGTTCAATACAAACTGTAACCCCTTATCCCCCCCGCTTGGGGAATTAATTTTGTCAAATCCCATATCAGTGCTACTAAGGAACCCCTGTACAAAGTTTCATGGCTCTAGGTCCACCGGTTTAGGCTATGCGTTGCCTGCCCGTCAGCCACGCATTGTATTTGTACCTAGTATTGAGCAGATCTGGTGGCCATATTTGGTCTTCATCAGCAGTTCCGCATCACAATATTATGCTTACCATGTGCATTTGCACGAGTTATTATGAAAAACACAAAAATCACTATAGGTCTGCCTATAATATTTGAAGAGTTCCCTCGATTTCTCCAGGATCCCATCATCAGATCCTGACCTGGTGTCAATGGGACCAATGGGAAGGTAAACCATTTCAAACAAAAAAATAATTTTCCAAATCGGTCCATCTGTTTAGTCGCTATCGGGGTGTGGACATAAAAAAAAATAACAAACATACGGACGAATTGTAAACCTCCTCCTTTGGGAAGTCGGTTAAAAATAACGTTAAAATTCAGTTTTTCATACAATCTTTGCACCCCAGATTTAGGGGGTTAGGGGGTTAAAGTTGTGGATTTCGGAGTTTTTATAGGAGATGGGTGCAAACATGTGCTTGCATACCAAATTTCAGATTTTTAGGACTTCGTTAAGTACCCTAGACGTTTTGATGACATGCAAATCGGTCATATTATCACTTTTTCAAGATTGGTCTTAAAAATATTATAATAATCGGTTAAGTGCGGGTCGGTATCGCACACGAAGGGTACCGTACCATCGTACAACAAATCAAAAGCACTCAAAACAATAAAAAAATAAACAAAAAGAAAATTTAAAAAGTTTATGCCTTCACGAGATTTGAACCGACGACCTCCGGATTGAGAGTCTACATCATACCGGCTAACCACAACCATGTGGGTTGACGCGAAATATGCTATCATATTTAAATGTGTAGTATATGTGTCTATGACATGGTTGCTATGACAATAAATAAATAGTTTCAGTCAAGATCTCTCTAAACACGTCTCTTGTATCGGGGCCCCCTTTAATTTGCAATATCTCTCGTATTTCAGTATTTGTGGTTGGTGCGGCAACAGATATACATATTCTGTGAAAATTTCAGCTTTCTAGCTATTACGGTTCGTGCAGACGGACCCGGTGACAGACAGGACGGACGGACGGACGGACGGACAGACGGACAGCGAAGTCTCAGTAATAGGGTCCCGTTTGGCACCCTTCGGGTACGGTACTCACGAGTTCACTGGGATCCCCTGGACACGAATTCATAACGTTAGGCCCCATCCGCAATAGAGGCCACATTTTACAAAAATAACTAATAATTATAATGTAGTTCTGATCGTAATTGCGCTGCGCTTTGATTGTCAACTGTTGCTGTACTTCTTGAATAAATAATAATAACTTAAGTTGAGGCCAATAACCTCTTTATACGTTTAATAGTCACAAATAAAAAAAGTTTTGTGGTATTTTTAGTTACTGGTGATCAATCTGCAAATGCAATGCTGCGGGCAATCACCTGTGTATGTCCACAGATACTATAATATTATAGTAATACAGATAGACCGCCTGTAACAAAATATGACACCGGCGTAAACTACATACATTTTGACATTGAACTATTGATTATATCTATTTAAATTAAAGCTAATCACCATTATAATCCATTTTCAATATGTTAGATAATAAATACAATACATTTTTTTTTCTTTTTATTGCCAATTCAATTCCAATTAAATTTCTGATACCAATTATTTCAATTTTCAATTCCATTAATAACATAAATTTAATTTGGTTTTTCTTATGTAATTACTAATATAAATTAAATTGTGTAGGTACTTGAGCCACTGTTGTGCGTCCGCTTTGGCCCTGGCAGAATACCAGCGTCACAGATTCGTCTGTGACATTGCTGAGTCAGGGCCATTTCACTGCCGTGGTACAGTCACATAACCACACAGCTGTAGGTACCTACTGTTAATTGCATAGTGCGTGCTATTATGTGCCGTCTATTTAAATTGATTTTTTTGTTATTAATTTATGTGTGTGTACCATGTCCTTTGAATAAATGATTTATCTATCTATCTATCTACTGCGTGCTATTAGGTGCTGTCTATTTAAATAGATTTTTGTTGTTATTAATTTATGTGTGTGTACCACGTCCTTTGAATAAATGATTTATCTATCTATCTATCTATCAAACTGAGATGCTGCGGAAGCTTCTTTAGTTCGAGGCCATTATCGGTTGGTGCAGCGCCATCGAAAAATTGCACATACCACGAGATGGCGCTAAGATATAGGATTTATTCTAAGATTAGCGCCACCTAGAAGTATGTTAACTGAAACCATGGCGTTTAAAGTACAAATCTTACTCCTCACGTCATCTCTTTTTTACGAAGGGTTACTAATTCTAATTTGTATGGGATGAGCGCCCTGTGTATGACGCATCTGTGCCTATGCCGCCCCGTATGGGAGAAGGCGTCTCGTTATACGTTGTACGACACCCCCTTTAACAGAAATCCTGCAATCATTATATACGTTGTACGACACCCCCTTTAACAGAAATCCTGCAATCATTATATACGTTGTACGACACCCCCTTTAACAGAAATCCTGCAATCATTATATACGTTGTACGACACCCCCTTTAACAGAAATCCTGCAATCATTATATACGTTGTACGACACCCCCTTTAACAGAAATCCTGCAATCATTATATACGTTGTACGACACCCCCTTTAACAGAAATCCTGCAATCATTATATTTTTGCTTCCATTCTCGCGAATTTCGAACAGACCACGAGCCAAATAAAACATTGAAATCTTTATTTTATTGCCAAAAGTAGCGGGTGCGCAAGCGGACAGTCGACTAATGGCCGATTTGACCAAAAACTCCTATCTTTTAGGGGACACTTTATTTCCTTTCAAACGCCACCTAGCTGTTGTTTTGCTTTGACCTAAGTTTAAGGGACATCTAAGCTTCTAGGAAATTTAAGCGGCTGGCCTTGGCTATACAGCTAAAATAACCGGCCAAGTGCGAGTCGGACTCGGGCACGAAGGGTTCCGTACCATTATCTGTAAAAAAAACCGCAAAAAAAATCACGTTTTATGGGAGCCCCCCTTAATATTAAAATAATATTGTTTTTTAGTATTTGTTGTCAGAGCGGCAACAGAAATACATCATCTGTGAAAATTTCAACTGCCTTGCTACCACGGTTCATGAGGTACAGCCTGGTGACAGACAGACAGACAAACAGACAGACAGACAAACAGACAGACAGACGGACAGCGAAGTCCCAGTAATAGGGTCCCGTTTGGCACCCTTCGGGTACGGAACCCTAGAAAGAGCTAAGTGTCCTCTAACTGTTGGTGAGATCGGGCATAAATATTCGATTTTACAGATATCTTGTACGACAGACGATTGTAAAACCTAATGGTCAATATCATTACCATTGACTGCATCAACTAGTACAAAAAATGGCAAGTGTTTTTTAGCTGGTTCGATTCCCAGTGAGTCAAGCGAATTAAAGTTTTGTTGCTTTTTAAAAAGAAAGGCACATTTCCAAAAGTAAAATGAGCTATGTTACTATGAAGTACTTTCCCTCCAGGGCCCTTTCGTTTGTTCCACCCTGTATATGTCTGGAGTATGGCGTATCCGAGTAAAGTCCTGTGTCCCTTGGTGGGTTCGTTAATGGGCTACATATTAGTAGGTAAAGTACTTGCTAATTACAATGATGACTGAAGCTTCTCTACTAAATTACACATTAGGATTACTAAAATTCTTTTTCCTAGACTGTCTATTTGCTATCATTCATTCATTTCAAAGTTCTTTATTGTCAGAAATAAATTATTGAAACAAGTACACTAGTCTTTAAATACTTAGCGACAATACAACTAAAGGTAGGTTCGCTTAACAGGCTGACAGCGCCTTTTAAAGCTTAGGGCTATGGAAAACAAATATCTAGTTAAATCGTGATTACGGAAGATTATCATTTGCTATCAAAGTCCACCAGAACTGGTCGCTTCCTGCTTCAGTTCTATATATACCCTTTCCACTTTGCACGGTTGCACGGGTGCACCATTATCGATAAGTCAGAAGTCAGGGCGAGCGATGCAATGTACAATATAGACAACACAATACTGCATACATACATAAATCGCTCGGGTCCTATTTAGTACATGAAAGTACTACGATGTATGATAGAGTTTCACGTGGCACATGATACTGTAGTCGTTTCAGTCAATTTACTTTTGATTCCTAATGAAAAATCTGTCGAAACACGCAATAAAGAATTAATGTTTAATTATTTATCTCTCTCATCAGAACTTGGTTTGCTGGAAGAGATTTCTTTTTAGAGATATGCTCGCCTTTGTACAGTATTTTTATTTGCTTTTGTTTTATTTCAACTAATTGTGTGCAATAAAGAAACTATGAATTATGAAAGAGCTGTCAAAAGTTATGTAATTTAGTCAGATAAAAAGTTAGGCACATAGTTGTATGGATCCCAGTCTCCTAAACCTAGGTTTATCACCTGTATTTCAGGAGGCAGGGCTCTTCCATTATTTCCATTACATGTAGTTGTAACATGATAACATCAGGCGCTTCATTTACTAGGTACACATAGAAAACATCGTGTGGAAACCTTCATTACTGGGGCCCGATGCTGCTCTGAGAAACGCACTTATATTGGATCGCTATCGCTTCTAAAACACCCAAAATGGCTCCCAAACCACCCAAATAGATTGCAAGCGTAGCGTATGTACTTTTAGGAGGATTCTTTAGGAGCATACCAAATGACGCCATTTTGGGTGTTTTAGAAGCGATAGCGATTCAATATAAGTGCGTTTCTCAGAGCAGCATCGGGCCCCTGCACTGCTGCGGCGGCGACGGGCTATAGCTGTTACGCAAAATGGAGTAGGATTAAATAACTGTCTAAAAGTGGACACAATTATGTCTCTGCCACCTCGTTTAGTAACGTTATTTACTGCTGCAGGTACGTCGGCGGCGAGCTGTCAGTATGCCACAACGCGGTCGACCGCCACGTCACAGCCGGCAAAGGAGACCAAGTTGCGCTCGTCCACGACTCTCCCATCACGGACACTGTTCGCAAGATCACGTATAACGAGCTTCTTGACCAGGTGGGTTGAGCTCTGTTGAGTTAAACATCAACATTCAACAACCCTTTTTCAGGGTTCCGATCCCTAAGAGGATAAATAACCGGCCAAGTGCGAGTCGGACTCGCGCACGAAGGGTTCCGTGCCATTATCTATAAAAAACCGCAAAAAAGATGTATGGGAGCCCCCCCTAAATATTAATTTAATTTTAATTTAATTATTTATTTTTTAAGTAAATAATATACTCAATATATTGTGAACATTTTAAGCGTCTACCTGCTACCATTATCAATATCGAGAAAAAATGAGCAAAAAAATCACGTTTGTTGTATGGGAGCCCCCTTAATATTAAATTTCTTTTGATTTTTAGTATTTGTTATAGCGGCAACAGAAATACATCATCTGTGAAAATTTCAACTGTCTAGCTACCACGGTTCATGAGATACAGCCTGGTGACAGACGGACGGACGGACGGACAGACGGACAGCGAAGTCTCAGTAATAGGGTCCCGTTTGGCACCCTTCGGGTACGGAACCCTAAAAAGGAACCCTTATCACTTCGTTGTCTGTGTGTCTGTCTATTTGAGCTCGAACCATGTAAAGTACTGTTTGTAATAACACGGTAAATCTTTGATCTCATGCTTCTGCCGGGAGGGAGAAACGTTATTTTACATAACTTCCATTGCTCTAGAAGTATAAGGTTCCAAATATATATTTTTTTTAAATACTGTCGGTCTAATTGTAAATGATAAACTAGCCGTTGTACATGATTTATCTAATAAAAGTTTTCATTATAACTGTTGTGTGAAGTACAAAAAGAGTGTCCTTCAAGTCTGTAGTCCTGCAAATATGATTTATTATATATTCATTGTTATAGAGTTGTATTGCACGCGCAAGTCTTCCCCCGCTCAATCATATACCTTTCCCTCTGATTAGGGTTTGCTGGAAGAAATCTCTTGTTAGAGATAAGCTCGCCTTTGTACATTGTTATTATTTCATGTACTTTCTGTATATCTGTTTTGTGGAGTACAATAAAGAAATTACGAATTACGAAGTCTGTAAGTATTTAAAAATCCCTAACTTCAAACCGAGGTCCTCAGCTGTCTAGTCTGTTACTACGATCACAACGAGACCTCTCAACCACCCCCACCCTCAACCCCCAGGTATCCCGACTGGCTGGGCGCCTGACTGAGCTTGGGGTGACAAAAGGGTCCAGAGTGCTGATCTACATGCCTCTCATACCTGAGGCTGTGATATCCATGCTGGCTACTAACAGGATTGGGGCTATACATAGTGTTGTGTTTGGAGGTAAGACATTATTACAGTCTATTCGTGATAAAAATGGAGTGAAATTTAAATTTAAATCTGTAAACACACACTCACAGGACAGGACACAACCTTCGCGTTTGAAAGTTTGCCTTCAACTGGTCACTGTGAACTTGGCTTGATAATTGGAAACGATTTGATTGGTTACGGGGCGTGCGTGGCTAGGCCGCCAGACAGGGATGACTTTACTGCATTCTTATCACGAATAGACTATAGCGGCACGGTATGATGGATGGGTTTTGAGAAAGAACTAAAGAAGGAGAAGTTTCATCATCATCATTATTATCATCATCTGCCTGTCAGGAAACCTACTGTTGAGTAGGTATAGGCCTCCTTATTTGCACGTGAATTTGTCGTGGGACGTGGGTTGCATAGGACCGAATGGAATGTCCACTCGGTCCACCTCGGTCCTATGCAACCAGGGAGCACTTATCCAGTGGAGAGCGCATAGATACATTTTCCTTTGAAACACAACACACCAATTTACGGGCGGCTGGGGACGAGGTAAGAGAGCTGTGATTGGTCAGCCGCTGCGAAACTGTCTGGCGGCCCGTCATCGTACATAAGTTGCGTATGCGAACGTTTGTTGAATACAACAAACGTTTGGCGAGCCGCATTCCCCCGCAGGCGCAGTCAATTGGATATATTATAGTCTCTATATGCAACCCACGTCCATTGTTTTCCTGTGCTATCCTCGCTATTTCACCGTACCATCTGGCAGGTGGTCTGCCGACTCATCTGGAGCAGTTTAACTTGAATTTTATTTGTTCTATATTTCATTATTTTTTATACAAATTCTTATCTTCATCATCAGGATTCGCCGCCAGAGAATTACGTACAAGAATCGAGCATGCAGCGCCTACTGTGATCATCGCGGCAAGCTGCGGCGTCGAACCTAATAAGATTGTTAGGTGAGAAAAATTCATATGATTTCCTGAAGACCAAACGTGAATTTCAATCACTATAAAAGCTCAAAATAATAAGTTTGATCATTCCTTTATAAAGTGTGCCACAAGTTGTTCTGAGATGAGGTATAGAAAGGCTCAAATAACTCACTCATCCTTCATAACACAACATTAACATACAGACACCAACGCTAGGCTACCCTGTGTCGTACGAAGAAATAGCGACGAAGTCACAACATGTGAACATTCACGAGGTGTTTTTCTTTTCTTTGCTTGGGAAGCACATCGTGGACCGCAAAGCCACAGATTGTCGTAATAAACAAACTCTGTCTCTTTCTTCATGGAGTGTTGAATAACAGGCAAAAGTGGGCCCATTGTGCCTCTGCCACTCCGTACGGGAAAAGGCGTGATATGTTATTTTATGTCTCTTTACCAGATACAAAGACATCCTAGATGAGGCGCTCTGCCAAAGCACGCACCAGCCGACCTGCTGCATCATCTACCAGCGCCGCTGCGTGCTAGAATGCGCGCTAGAGAAGGACAGAGACATGTGTTGGCGAGAGGCACTGAATCGCGCGCCCGTGGCGTGTACGCCGACCGAGGCCAATGACCCGCTCTACATATTGTATACTTCTGGTAAGTGGGCTGATGGCCTGGAAATGGTGGCTTATAATTTTCATGTGCATATATACCAGTGGACTTATCCCGCGGCTTCGTCTGCTTATTAACAATTTTGGTCACATTTAGATTCTCTTGAGAAAACAGTTTATGAAGACCTATATTCCCATACAAAGCTACATGTTTTAAAGGTTGTTTTTCAAATTCAGCCGGAGCATTTCTTAGGGGCTTCCAGACTGGAGGCTAGGTAAACAATCGGGTCACCTTGGTGGATTTCCTATCCACACAGTGGATCCACAACGCATCCACATGACCGCCACTTCTGTGAGTGCTTGTGTGTGTGAGCGTCAACAGCTCACAGCACACTGAAGTACGTCATACAAGGGCGTCAGATACAAGTAGACCTAATAGTACGAATAATTGACTAGTCTGGGCGGCCTATCAAACCAGTGTTATCGACCGAACGCTAATTTAAGCATGAATGAATTTGTTCAGGTAATCGGATCAGTTAGAGACAGACCGCTTTCAATTTAAATTATTACCTAAATCTAAATAACATTATTAATTTAACTATTCCTATTATGCTATGCGTATGCAACCGTGACTGCCCCTGGATTGGAATTAGCCTAGAAGGCTGTGAAAGGAACCTCTCTACAAGGTGTAAATGAATTAACGCAAAACGAGAAACTACTTTGTTAGGGACATCATCTGAGCAACTTTCATTATGAAACCGATTTGATCGGAGCAACTTAATTTTTCACTTCCCCGTACATTTTGGCCTGAGTGGGCCAGCTGATTTGTATGAAGAAGTGAAGAATAAAGTTGCTCTGATCAAATCGGTTTCATAATGAAAGTTGCTCAGAATGATGTCTGTAACAAAGTAGTTTCTCATTTTGCGTTAATACATTTACACCTTTTATATTTATAAATTAGAGAACAATTATATGAAACAGTTTGACTACTACGGGACACTAACGCCCGGTTTGGTCATCAGTTTCGGCCAATCACGTGACACTATTTAGAATAATAGCGGTTGAGACTGATTAAACCACGATTAAACCCATTTGTTTACTTATATTATAACCCCGGCGCCTCATTAATAAATTAGGGGTGATTTTTTTCATGTGTATTTCAGGAAATACTGGTACGTGTAATTTGCCTATATAATCTAGGGTTTTCATGATGGAAAACGAGTTTGGATAAAATTTTCTCGATAGAAAATAAATCCAAAGTCAACCCTTTTTTCCAATATTTTTTTTCTATTATAATATCACAGTAGTAGCATAGTAGTCAATATGATCGTAATATGTGGGGAATTGTTGTAACAAGCGATTTGAAGATTGGAATGTAATTCCGTGAAATAGCTTATTTATTATGTTTTTTTTTTCCGTTTTGGCGCTTACGTTGATTCAGATTAGGTGCGAGCGCACAATTGCCATCTCACTTGTTCCTATTCCCGAGTTGTATTCGCTTCTCACTTCCGCAATCTTCGTTGACCTTGGTTTGTAATTAAATTATTCATACCTTGCCTTAATCAGCGCCCAGGGAACCGGGCATAAGTGTCTCAAAATGTTGTTATTTCGTTTGGGAAATTGAATCTGGGACTAATAAAACCATGAATATGAGACCAAAAAGTATTATTAACTACTTAGTTGAGGCTAAAGCTAATCTTATTACAACCATCAGGTACAACATCAGCCCCAAAAGGCGTCCAGCGTCCCTGCAGCCACGCAGCAACGCTCTGCTGGTCCATGCACGCTGTATACGGCCTGCGCCGAGGGGTGTGGTGGGCAGCCTCAGACCTCGGCTGGGTGGTCGGGCACTCCTACATCTGCTACGGACCACTGTTGGCTGGTCTGACCACGGTGCTTTATGAGGGAAAGCCGGATCGGACGCCGGACCCTGGCCAGTATTTTAGGTGGGTATCTACAACATGAGAGGTGTGGTGACAGTTTGAAGAGTCTGTCGTCTACCTTTGTGTCTGTTCGTACAGCGGCGGCTCAAACGCGTTAACTCATTGCCGAGTCAAATCCTCTTTATTACATCACTGTTTACCGGAATCTCAAACACTTCACCTCAGAAGAGCAATTCCCTAAAGAGACAAGTAAATTGGAAGCAAAATATTGCAAGCTATCCAACGCCAGGATATTTTGTACTCCAGCAACAGGAATCAAATGATGTAGGTATACCATAGCATTGTGATCGTACCTTTTGCTTTGTAGAATCTCAATGTTTTAGGACGCCGGCATATCAACGTTAGGCCCCTCCCTGATGTGAAATCATACCAACCACCCTTTGCCGAGTCAAATCCTCTTAATCACACCACTTTGTACGGTCTTACGGGAATCTTAATCTATGTTCTTTAGAAATCTTGATGTCCAATCCATCGCACCAGTTTGCATCACATCTAACCAACTCCTAATGTAAATAACGGTAACCTCTGTAGAGTTGCGGTCGAGGCTAAGCGAGATGTCCCGGGTTCTGATCCTGGCTTGGAAGGACGAAATAATCCCCTGGGCTTAGATGTTAACATGTTCGTGATGTCGCTGTTTCTGGTTCCCACGAGACAGGGTATCCTATTGTGGGGCCGGAAGCAATGCATGTGCCAGTATGAAAATGTATGTTAAACGTCCATCCAGGATCATAGAGCAGCACCGTGTGAACGCACTCTTCACAATCCCGACCGCGTTCCGAGTGCTAAAGCGGGTGGACCCGTCTGCTAAGTACGCGAGGCGCTACTGTGGCGAGTCGTTGAAGACTGTGTTCATAGCTGGCGAGCATTGCGATCAAGATACTAGGGTGAGTGGAATAAACAGAACATATCCCACCTCCACTCAACCTCATTCCGACTTCATGTCTTATTGAGGCAAACGCGGAGTAAACCAACGGGTTAGATTTATCCCATTTAAAGAGTTGATGACTAATAACAAGAACATAAACAAATAAAGAAGTAAATTAATCACTGGGAGCTTCTTCGCCCTTCTGTTAGTCTCCAATTAAAATTGGCGCCGCCCGCGCCGCCATCAAGCCAAAATACGGCATTTTGTTTGCTACTTGCGAGCCATCGATTTTCGATATTCTTCTGATGTTCCCTGCTTTTTTGTCCTTGTAATGTACAATGAGGGTTAATGACACGAAAAATTCGGACTCAAAAGTTTAATGAAACCTACACTGAAAGTAAACAAGTTTGTCCTCGAAAATATTGTTTAATTTATTCGCATATATTTATTTTTAGTCCGTTCATTAACATATCGGCCATTCTGTGCTTGTAACGACGACGGACGCGTTGGAATGGACGAGGTAAATACATGTATGTATATGCGTTTGGGGTAAGATGTAGTTTGTGTGTGTGTTGGTTACCATTTTCCTGGAAAACTACTGAACTGACCGACAAATTAATACTACCCCTGACCAGTGACCACTCCTGCCTGACACATTAATGAAATGAGAAAAACCGCATCTATTTTGGCTGTGGCTAAATAATTTCAACCATATCTACCATTCTGGCTTCTGTAGCGTCCTGTAGCGTCGTCAACCGAAAATGGTATCCGACATTTAGTAGACTTACTGCGACGCGATGGTTCATAACTGGTTCACTCTCAGAAGCACACCGGTCGAACAAACGAACAATGGAGAACAATAGATAGATAAGATGTGTCGATGAGAGGGTATCATCGGTTTGCTCGCCTAGAGACTCATGTGGGTCAAACTAACAATAGCGAACAATTAGATGTGGGAGCAAAAGCTATGGTGGAAATAAGTTTTAATAAGGGTTTATATTAACGTATCGAGGGTTCATAGTTAATCTTAGTTTTTCATCAATTTCATAATATTCCCAGCACTGGGCGTCCCGTGTGTTCGGCGTGCCAGTCCTGAACCACTGGTGGCAGACGGAGACCGGCTCGGCCATCACGGCGGCCTGCCTCGGCTACGGCGTGAAGGCGCCGCCGCCGCACTCCGCCGGCTACAGCGTGCCCGGATACGATAGTGAGCTCTTCCTCTTCTTCATCATTATCTTCTTCTTCCTCTTCTTCTTCATGTTCTTCCTATACGTCATCTTCATCATCATCGTCGTCGTCACCGTCACCGTCGTCGTTGCAGTCGCCGTCGCTTCCGTCGTCATTGTCGTCCTTGTCGTCATTTGTGTACTCGTCGTCGTCATCGCCATCACCATCGCCATCGTCATCGCTATCCTCATCGTCATCATCATTAACATCGTTATCGTCATTTTTATTGTCACCGTCACGTTCATCGTCATCGTCCCGTGTGTTCGGCGTACCAGTCCTGAACCACTGTTGGCAGACGAAGACTGGCTCGGCCATCACGGCGGCCTGCCTCGGCTACGGCGTGAAGGTGCTGCCGCTGCACTCCGCCGGCTACTGCGCGCCCGGATACGACAGTGAACTTTTCTTCTAAGACTGATGCCCGATTCCTATACTTAACGGATCGTCATCCGTAAACTGTCCGTTATTCTATTCTACGACTCGTTAATACCGTTCCACAATTTACTTTCTGTACCGGCACCTGCGGACATCCGTTGTTCATCGCCATTGCCATCGCCATCGCCATTACCATCACTATCGCTATCGCTATCGCCATCACCATCGCCATTGCCATCGCCATCGCCATCGCTATCGCCATCACCATCGCTATCGCTATCGCCATCGCCATCGTCATTATCCTCGTCATTGTTACTGTTATCGTCGTCTTCGTCCTCGTCGTCGTTGTCGTCATAATGATGGTCCTAGTGATGGGCTAGTCCTCGTCACACAACAATAACTGGCCAAAACTGGGCACAATTGCGCCTCTACCGCCCCTGTTTGGCACTATGCCGCTTTGTTACATGACTCTTTTCCACAGTGCGAGCGCTCCGTGAAGACGGTACAGAGTGTGAGCCGGGAGAAGTCGGCAGACTAGTAGCCAAGCTGCCGCTGCCGCCTGGGTTCGCATCCACGCTATGGCAAGCTGACGAGCGGTTCAAGGAGACGTACTTCGAAACTTATCCGGTAAATGCGCTTTCTATTTTTTGTCTAAGGGGCGATCTTTCAACACCCATTCTTTCTTATAATTGTGGAATTTAGTAAATTGTGATTAGTATTTGTTTATTACTATCTTCTTTGCAAAGGACAGAATTGTAGGTAGGATGTAAGACAGAAGACTGTCCCTTTGTTCCACCCAGAAAACCAATCTAGTTATCTTTAAGGAAAATTGAGGTTTCGGTGCATTTCGCCTACTGTACGAAAACACGACAATTTCGCGTTAGGTACATTTTCAATTTTGCCGTTGTCGCACTTGGTTCACTTCGCATATTATCCACTTCGCATTTTGTCCACTTCGCTTTTGGTCCAAATATCTGTCAGACGTTATCAAGCTGCAACCAAGGGCGACATGAGTTTCGAATTGGAGTAAAGACGAGAAACCAATTTTATATGATTTCGCTTTTATAGGGCTACTACGACACCCAAGACGCAGGCTGGATCAGCACTGAACGAGCGGTCTGGGTTGTCGCCCGAGCCGATGACGTCATCAACGTGGCCGGCCACCGCCTGTCGACGGCCGCACTCGAAGACGTGGTTCTGCGACACGCGAGGGTTGCTGATGCGGTTGTGGTAGGCGCTCC
Organism: Argyresthia albistria; assembly: GCA_963457715.1. Taxonomy (NCBI): domain Eukaryota; kingdom Metazoa; phylum Arthropoda; class Insecta; order Lepidoptera; family Argyresthiidae; genus Argyresthia; species Argyresthia albistria. Next base: position 520,454 of record OY735270.1, on the reverse strand, counting down.
GGATGCGACTAAGGGAGATGTGCCGTTGTGTCTGTATGTGATGCGACCGCCGCAGGATAGTGAGTATTTTAAGGTATCTTTTTGTATCTTTAGGGTTCCGTACCCGAAGGGTTCCAAACGGGGCCCTATTATTAATAAGCCTCCGCTGCCCGTCCATCCGTCTGTCCATCTGTCCGTCTCTCTGTCTGTCCCTCAGCGGGCCCTATAGCACGAACCTTACTAGCCTATAGAAAGTTGAAATTTTCACAGAATTGCATTTGGATAGCAAAATTACGAGATGGAGCTATTGTCGTAATACCTGTCAGGGTCTTTGTTTCATGTACGATGGTGCGGTGTTAAAACTACTTGGAACATTGTGTCAAGCCTGTCACTGTCATATTTATTTTGAATATATTGTGATAGTGTTTTTACCTTCAGTTAGAAAATATACTTTGCATAGCAAACAAGTATTTGTTTATTCATAGCCCCAAACAAATGGTTATGGGCCAATAAAACTAGTTATGGATAAACCAACTCATAGTGGAGACCACCAATCTTCGCGGGTCATTACAAGACTAAATGGTCATAATTTTTCAACGTGGGTGTTTGCTCTAGAGTGCTGGCTAACAGACCATGATCTGTGGGACGTCGTCACCGTTCCAGCCAACCTCGAGGACCCCATTGCCAAGCGCAGGGACGCAAAGGCACGTGCAAAAATATGTCTTGCGTGCGAAGAGGGAATATATCCCATAATAAGGTCAGCTAAAACTGCGTCTGAGACCCTTAACTCCCTCAAAAAGGCATTCGCAGGTACTGGCCTCATACGACGACTTCGCCTTATGAAGAAACTCTTAGCAACTTCCTTTAATGGAAATATTCAGGAATACACGAATAAAATGCTCGCCACGCAGCAGGAACTCCAAGCTATCGAAGCTGCAGCTGACGATGAGTTCCTGGCAATAATGATGCTGTCAGGTCTTCCAGAAAAATTTCAGCCTCTGGTCATGGCTCTCGAACACTCCAATACGAAGATTACGTCAGAGAAGGTCGTTTCGGCTCTTCTAAAAGAAGATCAACGACGAGTTACGCCTATCAGAACCGTAGAGACACACCGGGATACAGCTGCTGCACTTCAAGCAAAGAAGAGCCAGAATGTCACTAAGAAATTCTGTGTTTACTGCAAGAAAAATGGCCACGCAGTTTCAGAGTGTAGAAAAGTTCTAAATAAGAAGAATGTAAAAAGTGATTTAGGTTCTAATTACACTTCAGAGTTCACACTTTCATCCTGTTTCACTAATTTTTCATCTACTCCTACAGGTTCTCAGGACTGGATCATAGATTCAGGAGCTACCTCTCACATGAGCAACAGGAGCGACTGGTATTTGTCGATGTCGTCCTACGTAACGCCGATTAATGTTGCAAATAAGGAGAAATTAATGAGCCGTGGTATAGGTACAGTTCAGATTCCTATTTCAGAGCATGTCAGTAAAATCGAGCGAGTCTTATTCATTCCTGATCTGGCTACAAATTTACTTTCTGTTAGCAAAATAACTGAAAAGGGCTTTGATGTTTTGTTTACATCGAAAGATGTCAAAATATGTCAGAGTGGCAACTGTCAGGTGACAGGCCCTGTCATAGCGACAGGATCAAGCCATAGAGGTATGTACAAACTAAATAAAAATACTTCTCAGGCCTATGTCACACAAACAACGAAGGAGGAAGCATTGCTATGGCACAGACGCCTAGGTCATTTAAACCCAAGAAGTTTGTCTATTTTAAAAAGTAAGCAGACTGGCGTAAATTTTAGCGGGAATATGGACGTGAAATGTATTCCCTGTTTACAAGGTAAACTTGCTAAGAAACCATTCAAAAGTTCTACAAGCAAATCGAGTAAAGTCCTACAATTAGTACATTCGGATCTATGCGGACCTATGAGTGCGCATTCGTGGGGCGGTTCTCTTTATTTGCTAACTTTTACTGACGATTTTAGTCGCAAAACTTTTGGATATTTTTTAAAATTAAAGTCCGAAGTTTTTTCAAAGTTTGTAGAATTTAAATACTTAGTTGAGAACCAAACTGGCGAAAGAATCAAAATTTTGCGGACGGACAACGGTGGTGAATATGTAAATAATGATTTCACTTTATTCCTAAAGGAAAGCGGCATCGTACACCAGACTACAGTCCCGTATACTCCGCAACAAAATGACGTATCAGAACGTGCAAACCGTACGATCATTGAAAAAGCCAGATGTATGCTCCAGGATTCCAAACTACCGACTTCATACTGGGGAGAAGCAGTAAATACGGCGATCTATATCAAGAATCGAGTGCCTACAATGGCTCTAGGAAACAAAATTCCTGAAGAATTATGGACGGGCAAGAAGGTCAATCTTTCACATATGAAAGTCTTCGGATGCGAAGCTCATGCCCTAGTCCCGAAGGAAAAACGTTCGAAACTCGACTCCAAGACTAAAAAATGCATCTTTGTTGGATACTCAACAGAAAGCAAAGCCTATCGCCTTGTTGAACCCCAAAATCCTCGGGTAATAATCACGGCCCGAGATATTGTCTTTATTGAAAATAAAGAACAAGATGAACCGGTACAAGAGTCCAATATACAATCGTCTAGCAGTCAACAACTGTCTCCAACTTCAACGTCAAAAGTCGTGACATTCATTGAAGACGAAGACCCAGTTCCTGACTTTCAGCCACCACTACTACCAGCCGAACCTCATCCTCAAAGTGAGGAATATCCTGAGCCGGCAGAAGCGATAGATGATCCTGTGACTGCACCAGACTATCCCGAGGAACAGCCTGATTCTGACTCAGTTGTACAGTCAGAACCCCCTTTAACTGTACAGTCGGAACCTGAAAGAAGATATCCTCTTCGCAGCAGGCAACCTCCTGAAAGGTACCAGTCCAACCTTTACCTGACTACTGATCAGGAACCAGAGAGCTATAAAGAAGTCACCGAACATCCGCAAAAAGAAAAATGGTTGGAAGCGATGCAAGCAGAGTACAACTCCTTGTTAAAACATGGAACTTGGACCTTAGCAGACAGACCTACTGACAGAAAAACAACGAAATGTAAATGGGTCTACAAAATCAAAAAGGATACTTCAGGCCGTATCACAAAATTCAAAGCCAGGCTCGTAGCAAAAGGCTTCACCCAAGTGGCTGGTGTGAATTATGGTGAAACCTTCTCTCCTGTGGCCAGATTATCATCGGTTCGACTATTAATGGCCTACGCAGCCCACCATGGACTACAAATGGACCACCTAGATGTGGAAACCGCCTTTTTGAACGGAGACCTAGATGAGGAGATTTACATGGAGCAACCAGAGGGATTTTCAACAAACCCAAAAGAAAAAGTATGCCTACTGAAAAAAGCCCTGTACGGCTTGAAGCAGGCTCCACGTCAGTGGAACTTAAAAGTAAGTCAGGCAATGGCAGAGATGTCACTGACTCAAGCTCAATCAGAGCACTGTATATACTACAGAAGATGCGGCAACGACCTACTGATTGTTGCAGTGTTTGTGGACGACTTCTTCGTGCTAAGCACAAATGATAAAATGAAGGCAGACTTCAAGAGCAACCTTGAGAAAAAGTTCACTATAAAGGATCTTGGGGAACTCAAAGACTGCCTCGGAATGAGAGTATCTCAGACCGAAGATGGAATAAAACTCGATCAAACAAAATATATAGAGAAGCTGATAGAAAAGTTCGGTATGCAAGACGCAATTTCAGTCACGACACCCATGGAATCAGGTCTAAAGCTAACTCTTCCTAGCAAGGAAGAAGAAGTAGACGTACCATACCAAGAGCTTATCGGGTCGCTAATGTACCTTGCAATATGCACTAGACCTGACATCGCTCACACGGTCTCCTACCTGTCGCAATTCAATGCACATTACGGGGGGGTACACTGGAAGGCCGCTAAGCGGGTCCTTCGTTACCTCAAAGGGACCAAAGATATGGCTCTTTACTTCTCGCGTAAATCTGAACTTTACCCCTTGGGGTACGTGGATGCCGACTACGGCAATAATCTCGTGGACCGTCGATCATATACCGGCTTCGTGTTCATGATGAGTGGAGCTCCAGTGTCATGGGAATCCCGCAAGCAGCGCACAGTAGCCCTCTCCAGTACGGAAGCGGAGTACATGGCATTGGGCGAGGCTTGCAAGGAGGCCATATATCTTCATAAACTTATCACTGAAGTATTCCATCTCACGAACACCCTCATCATACACACGGATAATCAGAGTTCCATCAAACTGGCCACAAACAACACATACCACGCCCGCACCAAACACATCGACATCAAACATCACTTCATACGCCAATCATTATCCGAACATAGATTCATACTCAAATACATTCATACCACAGAAATGACTGCCGACATCCTCACCAAACCTTTGCCAAAACTGAAGCACTACAAGTGTATAAATAGCTTAGGGTTAGGTTAGGTATGTATATGAATTTTGTGTGTTTAATATGTTTTTTGGTGTATAAAGTTTATTAGTTTTATTTTGTCATGTGAGGTGTTTTTATACAGGGTGTTTGTGGTATTATTATTATACAGGCTGTACACATTGCGGGGGGGTGTTAAAACTACTTGGAACATTGTGTCAAGCCTGTCACTGTCATATTTATTTTGAATATATTGTGATAGTGTTTTTACCTTCAGTTAGAAAATATACTTTGCATAGCAAACAAGTATTTGTTTATTCATAGCCCCAAACAAATTGCGGAACCATTTGTGTGAGTATGAGAGTCCGACTCACACTTGACCGATTATTTAATCAAGATTGATAAAATTCTGTCTTCACAGACGAAGAAATGGTACCAGAGTCAACAGTGACGCAGGAGCTGATAGCGCTCGTGCGTCACCTCATCGGACCAATCGCTGCGTTCAGGAAGGCTGTGGCGGTGCCGGCACTACCCAGAACTAGGTAAAATATTAGATAGACGAATACATATTTATAATATGGGGTATATTATCTACCAATGAGGGATTGCCGGAGTAGTAAGCAGCGCGAGCGGCAGAAAAAGTAAGCCAAGATAGCACTCGGAAGAAATAAGCCAAGTTCTCAATTGAACTTATCAATGATCAGGATCATAATCATCAATTATTTGAATTTGAATGAATTTCTTTATTTCCAATAAAAGATTCACATTTTGGTTAAGCCCTAGATCCCACACTAGGATTCCCTGTATCGTGGGGTCTAGTCTCTTTCAGACCATTTACAAATAAAGTTGTATGGAACTTAATTATATAAGAAACAACAAAACATAAGTAAGTACTAAAAAGCAATTGCTGAAAAAAAAAACAAAAGTAAGAACAAAAATCTATAGTGTTTAGTGTTGGTGTAGTCATCATAGTCATCTCACAAACCACTTTTACCAATTAATAATTGTGATTAGAATTAGTTACTTACTGCTATGTTCTTTGCAAAGGACAGATGTAGGTTGGAGATGAGACACAAGACTGTCTGAGAAAGTTTCGACGCATATATGGTCTACTGTATGAAAACAAGTACATTTTGCGTGAGGTACATTTTGCATTTTGCCTACGTGTCGTCGCGTCATCGCATTTGGTCTGTTTAGCATTTTGCAAATACGTACGCACTTTGGAAATACGTACCTACTAAACAGGAATCTTCAGATAAACTGTTTACTTTATACTTACTTTATACTTTATTGCACAAAAACCGAATACAGACACTTATTAACGAAAAAAAAAAACATGTACAAAGGCGAGCTTATCTCTAATAAGAGATCTCTTCCAGCAAACCTGTTGAATACTTGTGTGTAATAAAAGAATTGTGAATTGATTTGAAAACCGTAAAAGTTGTGTAGTTCCTTCAAAAGACAAATATTCCCCAGATCAGGCAAAGCAATGCGGGGCGCCATCGCCAGACTGGCGCGGGCTCAGCTGGTGAAGCTGCCAGCGACCATCGAGGACGCGACGGTCTTCGTCGAGATCAAGGTGGCTCTGCAGAAGTGTGGTTTTGCTATTGACGCTCCCGACCCTGAGTTTTAGCTCGTAGTAGAGGCTCGCGGAGAGGGGGTGGTACGAGAGAGGTGAGAGCTCACTGGAGAGGCCTGTACGTACACCTAAGTGAGGAGCTGAGGTGGAGTTGAGTTAGAGAGCGGCTTCCCGCTACGTCTAATCTGAACTAGAGATGAAGATTCATGTACGCCGGATTCACGGTTGCCGGGCGTATCTAGTGCGTAAACATGAATTTCCATTCATGAATCTTCATCCCTATTTTCACCTGTTCGGATCGAATTCGGATGAGGCGTAGTGCGAAACGATGAGACTCTCGGATGTCGCAGTCTGTCATACTGCTATGGCCGAAAAGTGAAAACTCTGACTTACTTGCGGGTTGCAGATCAAGAGCTTAGCTAAGTTAGTTTAGCTTGGCTCACATAGTTGACGCCGTTTTCCATAGTTGTATACTAATTTTCAGTCTGCACTAGTGTGCTGACTTGTGTATGAACAACTCAGTTAAACTAAGTTAGCTTAGCTTTCAGTTTGCAATTCGCTTTAGGCACTTTTTGAGTTCCTTTATGTATGTACGCGGTAAAATAAATAGGTACTTCGTAAAGAAAAGCCGAAACTGTTCGAGAATTTTCTACAAGCCTGATGTGCATGTTGTACCGCCGACAACTATTCAGGATGTGACAGAAAGGTGTACATATTTTAGAGGGTTGGAATATACATCATTCTTAACAACTTTCACTTTGAAACCGATCTGATTACAGCAACTTTATTCGTCACTTCTCCATATTAGGTACTCCATACGTTTTGTGCCGGGCGATCCGCTGATTTATATGGAGAAGTGAAAAATAAAGTTGCTCTGGTCAAATCGGTTTCATGAAGTAAAAGTTTTTCAGTAGAATGTCCCTAACAACTTCGTAAAATATGACTATCTTCCTGTTACACCCTGCATGTCAGGGGCCTAATTCTATTAGACATTTAATTGACATTTAATTTTGATCATTCTAAAATCATTTTTCTAGCCAAATTGGGCCCCAGTATTTTGGTATCGATCACTTAATTATATTTATTGTATTTATTTACTGTTAAGTTACAAAATATTTAAGTTGTATAATACAGGGCATTATTTTTGATATTGCTGTGGAGGTAGATATTGTAACTGGTGCTGTGTTATTTATTATAAAAAATACCTATCATAAAAATATAGACAAAGGAAATAATGCAATACTTTGAGCAACTTTATAAGAAAATATACACATAAATGTGTGGCTGAACTATATTTGGTTTGTTTGTAGTTTCCAAAATGAGCCTGTGTCCTCCTTCACCGTGCTTTCTTTAAAAATAAGAAGAATGATGTTCTTCCTTACCATGGTGAAACTTGGTGAAATGGTGACCTAATTTCTTATTGTAATGCTCAGGAACACCTTCCTTTAGGGCAGGGTTTCTTAAAGTGGGGTCCATGGACCCTTGGGGGTCCTTAGCACGTGTATCAGGGATCCGCAGTAGGTCAGTCTGTGACAGTGGCGGTCCGAAAATCATTTTCGTCAACTTGATAAATCTCTTATGACGGTTTATGATAATTTCAGGGGCGGCTAGCGATGACTTGCTAGCCATGAAAAGCCTCATGTTCTTCTCGATCATCTCTTATCAAGAACTCATGTTCTTCTGTATAAAACACTTTGCTCGACTTGCTAGCTATCCGCGGCAGCTGACACCGTCCGTTCATGTGAGAGACTCTAGAAAACTCTCTCTTCTAGAGTTATGTGAAATTTCCGGGGTGGCTGACGCGGCCCATAACTTCCACCAGGAGGCTCGTTGTTCGACTTGCTAAAGTCTTCACAAAATAAAAGGCCCGTTTTGACAGTTCGCGCCCATGAAGTCTTAACCCCTAATGCGTAGGTAATAAAAGCCAACTGTTGCGTACAAGCAAAGCGTACAAGTTGAACCCAGGAAAACCGCTTCTATTACCTACGCATTAGGGGTAAAAATTTAATGGGCGTGAACTGTCAAAACCTTTTATTTTGTGAAGACTTTAGCTATGTCAAATTTTCGGGGCGGCTGATGTCACCGCTAGTTTTTCCGAGGGGCCCGTTACTCGATTTGCAGCTTGTGTAATTTTCACAGAAGTTCTTATCAGAGACTCGGTACTCGACTTGCTAGCTATGTCAAAAAGTACCAATAAAAGTATATTTTGGTAGGTAACAAGGCACTTTTTTCATTTCCAAAATTATTTTTTGACAGGGGTCCGTGATTTTATTTGGATTGTGTGGGTCCGTGACTGCAATATTTCTAAGAAACCTGCTTTAGGGCGCTCTATAGCCAATCAGACGTCGCATTTGTAGATTAATGTAGTTTAATTGTTAGCGTCTAAATGCTTGGATAAAATAAGATTACAAACGGGCCAAATATAACAAGACATGGTTTGTTTATGTATAGAATTAAAATAAGAATGATATATTGGACTGAAATACTGCTGTTTGATACATTTTGTATATTTTTGATGATTAATATGAACTAATAAATAACAAAAAAATATAGTTTCATTTCGTTGGACCGGTGATCAATAAAACAAACAAGAAATCCCTTTACATATGTTTACTTTTTAAATATATTATTATACTACACTAATATCTACACTACATTCTAAGATATTATACAGACAGGCAGTGGACGAATAAATGCTGAGGAAGAAAAAGAAGATACGGAAAGTTACACAATTAACAGGATGCACTTAAGTATTATTCAGTATATATGTTCAACAAATCTTTTACCTATGTCACACAGATGATAACATGAAATACGTTTATTTCAGGCTTGAGAGCAAAACACAAACAAAAAGAGATAAAAACACCAAATAAAAAATCAATTGACTAACCCAAACCTATATCTTGAATAAGATAACATAAATACATCACTTAAATCTCTTTAATAGAGTGTCTCTAAAACCCCGAATAGCCAAAGCCGATGTGTTTTAAAACAACCACGATAAACTTGGGTTTGTCTGTGTAGGCACCTTAGCGGTAAAACGAGTGAACAGATTTTATCTTAGCATTTTTTAATCGGGTCAATAGTTCAAAAGTAATCAGCTTAACAAGGGAAAAATCAGCCAAATTTATGGCTCGGGTCAAAGGAAAGGGCAGGATCATATCACATCTTAATGACGCGTTTATGAAAATCACTTATACCAAAGAAAACCATTAATTTCAGTAAAAAATTTCATACTATTGTAGAAGGCATAAAACACCACATAAAATATATTGTATTAATTCAAATGACTTTCTTTTGTATAATTCCGAGTAAAAATGCAAAGGCTAATTAAGCGGAAAACTGAAAGCTAAAACCCAGAAGGCGCTTTGATGTCTGAACCTTGTTTACGTCAGTGTCAAGTAAAGGGTTTCAATTTTTGTGCTTTTTATTGCGATAATGAACCATAAAATGTATTCTCTGATGACCGTGCGTGAGCTTCCAACTGAGACTCGAAGGAGAAATGCTGCTGAAAAAAAGCTCATCTGGTAGAAAGGTAAACATGCAGAGAATTTGACGTTATGTTTCGCTAGCGGTTTATAATAGTAACAAATGTATCCTCTACTTTTACATTTGAAAGCACTGCAGGTCAGGTTGGAAAGAATCAAAACTTTATTTACAAATAACTACATACAATTTGACAGTTCCCGTGTCATACTAAGGTACAATCGCGAATGCGCCACCTAGCGTGAGAAATTGACAGTTTTCCACCCAATTGTCACAGATTCCATTTTTTTAAATTAAACATCATCAGATGGAGGTTGTTTCCAGCCAGTATTTATATATTCTTCGGTTGTTTCGTTCGAGTTTTTTGTTTACCTGCACGATTTTTCTTTGGAAATATACTTTAAAGCTGTTATCAAAAGGTCAAAAATTCTAACAGTATCGACCTTATTGACCGAGCGAGCGAAGCGAGCGAAGCGTCTCCGTTTCAGGTTTGGGCAAAAATGCTTTCGTATGTCCGGTTGTTCTCCTCTACAGGTCGCATTTATGAACCGATTCTCGTGAAATTTTGTGAGCAGGTTGGAAAAATAAATAGAATTTTTTACTCGAGCCAGTTTTTTGTTTTTTTTCAAAATGGCGGAGATATGGGGTTTTAAAATGTAAAAAAATCGCTACAACCCAAACGGCTCGATGGATATTAACAAATGGGGTGTTGTTGGATTCGTAAAAACTATGAGAGTGAAACAGACTATATAATTTTAGTAAAAAGTCAATAGGTTGTATTAAAGATCGCGAAATGTAGTTTACAAAGTCATTGGTGCGGCTACTTTCATACTGCATGTACGTAACCAGGTACATTCATAAGTTTGTATGTGTTATTGAAAGAAAATTATTTGGGTTATTTTTTTTTATGTGTGTTAGCAGTTCAGCTTTCCCACCGACATACTCGCGAGGTCTACAGCTCACAGAGCCACTAGTGAATAAACAATCATGTTTTTTTGTGAATAGACGTTACAAATTCGTCGAGATATTATTAGTACGGAAAAGTAACAGTGTTCTTTATTTGTATCGGTGGTGTTTTTGAATGCATAGTTAAGTATAATATTAATACATAGTATGTTTTCTTGTTCAAGATATGGGACCTCTACTTCGGGAATATAGGACCAAGACCAGGATGTCAAGTCTGCTAAACACATTAAGAATCATTGATCATTCAAAGTGGTAGTCTAATTATGTCAAAAAATGGTCTTTGAATCATCGATGAATTTTAATGTGTTTAGCAGATTTCAAACACAGGGCCTTCATTCCGCTTTTAACATTACATTCATTGACCATTCAAAGATCTCTACTGTCAACTTATAGTCCGGTCAACTTTAGCTTAAAAATAGGGGTATCCTTGCATAAATTCCCCGCAAACTTGAAAATTTGCATTTACGAAATGAAATACCAATTCCATTATAATGAAATTGTGAAAAATGCCATCGATCCCAGTGTGTAAAAAAACGTTTTCGAACTTTGACCTTGACTTGAATTAAACATTTTGCACTTATTAGATCGATGGGAACTTGTCACAATTTCATTATAATGGTGTCCCTAACGTTCATGCATATTTATTTTGGAATTTATGCAAAAATAGGGGTATATTTTTAAGCTAAAGTGACTGGACTACCATTTAGGATCATTGAATGGTCAGCGAATTGTAATGTAAATAGCAGAACGACCCCCCAGACCTTGCGTATATAAACTCGCATAACTAATCTCATACCAAAAAAGTAAACAATGGCTAATACAAAAGTCAAAATCTAGGGATTTTTGCTGGTGATTGTGTACCTTTTAGTTGCGATCTAAGTAAATCAAGTTGAGAGTTGAGCAAAAATATTCTGATCGTGTACAATCATTTGTTTCTACCCCCTCCCCGCTATCTCCGCACCTCATTATCGCCCGCGGGCGGGGGTGGGGCAGTCGTGGTGGTGGTGGTGGGGGGGTCGAGCCCTTTGATCGCGAACTGGCCGCGGAAGAGTGGACTGAAGAGTCGAAGGAAGGTTTGGTAGCGCACCGCTGAGTTCTGAAACATAGAAATAAAACTTGAATTTGGACGACTGTGGCGTAGCGGTCAAGTTTCTGCTTCATAAAAGCCTACGAAGACCGGGACGGCATGGCAAGGGATTTAAGTTTTTACTAATGAACATTCGAACGTAACATTACGATTCCACGGCATTATTTTAAACCATATCAATTTATGCCTTATTTCTATATCGATACGTTTGATTGAATGTCCATTGGCAAAATCTTGCCATGCCGTCCCGGTCTGCGTAGGCCTTTAGTGGAGGTCCTGGATATTGAGTGCTAGGCGGGCTGTTAGAAAAAAAACAAAGCGTTGTTTTAAACCTCATTTAAATCTCTAGAGCTGCGGCAAAGTGCTAAAAAGTGGACACGCGTATACACATCAAAGACCTGGTAATATTCTTCCTGCTGGGATTCAAACCCAGGACCTTTCACTTGGGAGGCCATCAAAATATCAAGTCGACGGGACCTCATTGGCTACTGATGGCAGGACCGTGAGGGTTGGCTATAAAGAGAAGAGGCCTATGGCCAGGGTCGATCTGGACTGAGTTTGATGATGATGAGACTGACCTGTATAACACTGCCGACAATCTTAGTCGTCCGGATCAGCAGTGACACGGATGGCCCAAACAGGTTCCCGGGAAAGTCTAGGCTGACCTGGAAACACAGTTTACGAACGATAATAATTTAGGGTCATAACATTACACGGACGTACACGACGTAAGGAACCTTCATTGTTCCAAGCTGGGGCGTTGGGCTAACAACCTGTCAAGGAAAATGGAGTATTGAACCATTGGCTAAAAGTGGGCACATTTGTGCCTCCACCACCCCGCATGGGAAAAGGCGTGACGGTATGTTAATGATAACTATAAACCTAGCAGCTATTTAAAAAAGGGTCGAACGTTGCTGAGCGTTTCTTTTTTTTGCCATTTTTTTATGACTTATTGTCTGAATTTTTTTAATCATTTCCACTCAAAATCACTAGCTCTTTTCACCCCAATAGGAGAAAAAAATGTTCAAAAATTTCCATACATTTATCCGTTTTTTCAGACTTCCAATTTTGTTACCACTCTACAAATGATATGGAAAATGGTAACAAAATAGGAAATATAAAGTTGGGACACTTTTTTTCTCCTATTAGGGTGAAAAGAGCTCGTGATTCTGAATGTAAATGATTTAAAAATTTCAGAAAATAAGACAAAAAAATGGCAAAAAAATAAACGCTCAGCTCGAAATAATAAATAATGCACTTGTTTTATTTAAGCTTTCATTTTCATAAATAAAATGTCGAATAGACACGAGCTTGATAGATCATTGAACTACTAGTTACTTCCGGTGTGGTGAATTGCCGCAAACTCCGCGCCACTCTAAACGTAAGATGTACATACATACAACTCCTACGCACACCAAGATATACTCTGTATCCACACGTAACTGCTTGTACATATTTGGTAAGCGCATAGATCAGGCATAATTATTAATTATGTATATTGCGGAAGTAAAAAGTGGCCTGTTAAGTTTTAGGTCGTCGTTGTGATAAATAACTTAAATGAACCAGCGCTTGCTTGCCTCTCGCGCAGGCGGTGCAGGTTCAAATCCCGATGCTGACCATGTACCAATGAGATAAGTCATTTATCTTAAGTACGTTATACGGACACTCTAACGGTGATAGAAAACTTCCTGAAGAAACCTTTATTACTCCATAACTGCGGCGATCGGCTAGCCCCTGCCACGCAAAATGGAGTATGAATCACGGGCTGAAAGTGGGCACAGTGGTGCCTCTGCCACCCCGTATGGGAAAAGGCATGACGCTATGTTGTATGCAGAGAGCACTTATCCAGTGGAGAGCGCATAGATACATTTTCCTTTGAAACACAACTCACCAACTTACGGGCGGCTGGGGACGAGGTAAGAGAGCTGTGATTGGTCAGCCGCTGCGAAACTGTTTGGCGGCCCGTCATCGTACATAGGTTGCGTATGCGCACGTTTGTTGAATATAACAAACTTTTGGCGAGCCGCATTCCCCCGCAGGCGCAGTCAATTGGATATATAGTCTCTGGTTGTATGTGAACCTTATTTATTACCTTGTTTCGGTCGAATATCGGTATGCCATCGGCCGTAGTCGGGGTCTGGCGTGGAAGCCTGGTAGAACCCTCTTTGCCCACCCCCAAACTTGCGGGGCCGGGGCGACGACTCCTCAAAGCTGTAGCCTCCTTTGAACTGGTGGCCGCCTTTGGTTCCACGGATCTCGTTCGGCGAAGAGATGTGGTGCCAGTCTGGAATTTGGTGGCCGGGGGACTTAGATTGTGCCAGTTTTAGATACTGCGACGAATCAGAGGCTGATCAGCATGACGTTGCAATGTAAACAATGATCCCCAATAAAAATATGTGCAATGTGTATGCGGATAACATCATAATATTATTACCTTGCACAAATTTTTATTAGTAAGGTGTAATGGATTATTTTACTGATGTATCTTGAAAGTCAACAGAATCTAAGTTTATTAACACGTAGTATGCCGGAATGAAAAATATACTTTTCCATTAAAACCATGGAAGACACCATTGGTCGGCACGCTATACCCGATTTCCCCAGGGTCTTTTGAGTGCCGCCCACATGGTGACCGCATGGCGTTCAACTTTTAATATTGTGTAGTGTGCAATTCTGAAATAGTTCTCGATTGTCTAAAAACTCATATTATGTCATTTAATGCCTTCAGTATTCACTATACTTTATGGCCATTAATACATCAATGAGGTTCAAGTTGGTTTGTTAGTTAAATCCTTTTTATCGCCAGAATTTAAGAATTTCACATAAAACTTTTATAATAAACTGCACTCGGCTCTGAAAGCTGTCTCAGCTTTGTCTCAATGACAGTTTCACCTATATTATGTACAATTGGCAAGAAATGCAAAAAAAGGCACAATATGTGACATATTAGTGCACCACTGCGTATTTTGATTGACAAACTAAATATGGCATTAAAGAAAACACGCAGTGGTCTGTAAATGTTGCCATCATTTGTTTAATGTCTAACATTTCTTGTCAAGGTGTATATCAGTTCTATGTGCTTGAGATTGCTGTCAAAGTTGAGAGCAGTGTATTATTACAGGGCAGCAGGTTAGATTTAGCAATGCCATAAGATAAGACATATTGACGAATCAGTCTTACCTCAGAGTCTTTCAATAAACCATTAAACGATTTCTAATTTAGAATTTACATACAAAATCCTTTAGTAATTCTCAGGACAAAGTTCAAAGTTGAAAGTTCAAATTTTTTATTGACCATAAAATATAAATCATACAGATTACTTAGTCAACGTCAATATAATATTAATATTTCTGTATACTACCGCCCGTTCGGAAGTTGTGGGCTTAGGGATGGAGCAAAGAAAGGCAAGAAACTCCCCCGTACCTCTTTTAAAATTTCAGAGCCTTAAAAATACAATTTTATGTATTTCTACTTAAGTCTAAGGAAATACACCGAAGAGAGACGTACTGACTCAGTCCATCGCCCCTCTTTGGATTTCCGTGCGCTGAGATGGTAAAGACACTATATTATATATTGGTATAGCGATTACTTTTGAATTGACACAATTATGTTACGGTTACTTCATTAACCAGGTGATAAATTACGTCATACTAATTAAGCTCTACGTCATATCATAAAACTTCCGTCTTGTAACATAACCAGCCATACAAATTGTGGTTTTAGTACGGTAGAAAGGCAAAGATTTATATGAATGCAGTCAAGTCGTATAGATCAGTGGCCTCGCTTCAAATGTCAAACAATTTGTGGTCAAGAGGTCAACCACAAAATAAATCCATATATTACTGATAGGTTGTCTATAGTAATTAAATCACACAACATGTATCAAATATGTATTATATTTTTGAAGTAAAACTTCTTGGGGCACGGGGGTAAAATTTATTTAACCTCTCAACTGTGGGTTATTCATATATTTGCTTTTCACTTGCTACTAGCCGGGTGCTATCACGAGTGGCTAAGAAATGTAACGGAAATTGGAATCGGTGACGTCAGGGTCGGCTGAAGACTTTTAAAACCGCAACTATTTTCAATACGGTTTTTAACTAATCAGATAAGATAATAATACATTCGTACAATAAAGAATGTTAATTAGTGAGAGAAAAACCTGATGAAACGTTAACAAATAAAAATTATTTTAAGCATTCTTCCACGAGTTCTTGATTTCCGGTATGGCCAAGATGGCGCCGCCGCCGCTGGCTGGGGCAAACAAAACCAGTGACGTGACCAAAAACTACTTCGTTCAACCTCTTTGTTGGAACCGGAACTTATGTTTGACAGCTGTGCGATGCGATCCATACAGTTTGTAAGAAAAGAGTTTCATCAATGTCACATACGGGTCGATATGGATTTCTAAAATGATGAACGAATCGTTTTGTGGCCGGTAACTATGGAATAGGTACCTAAAACGCGCTGCGTAGTCGCGCAACGGGCAGCTAGTAATCGCATAAAGTCACTTAGAATCATCCAAATGTGATATTTAGTTTTCAAGCAAATTCCGATGTGATGGATGGCTGCATTAAGACTTCTTGAAAACAATAAGTAGGTACCTAGAACTGTTCTAAAGCCACTTTTTATTATATAGTGCAGTTCAAGTCACAAATTAGTAGTTTAGCTACTAAGTACGTGTTATACCTACCTATTTAATGTTTATCTGTATTAAACGGCCAAAGCGAGGTCTACAGTTTACAGAGCCATAAGTTTAATGGCTTATTGTTTCGCTTATTTGTTTGTATGTAATTTTTGTAATACATATTTTAAAGTTGAATTGTTGTTATAACTGTTGAAATTATACGATTTTGATTTTAATAAGCTTTTGTAATTTTAAAGTTAATGCTTCATGCCAGTCAATAATGTTGAAGTAAAATATCAAAATCGAGGTATGTCGTATGGCGGACTAAGGAAATGTCAAGAATAAAATTAACCCTAAAAAATCCTAGCAAAGTAGGTATGTATAGGTTAGCGGGGGTAGCATAAGGCACGCCAGTCACCCCAGCCACGCATTTTGTCACAATTTAATGTCATATCATAATGAATGCGCGCTATTTTATGGAGAAACATCATTGAGACGCGAAAGGAGTTGGCAATTTGGCAAAATGACTGCCCCAGACATGTACAAAGACTTCTCAACAGCCAATTAATAGCATTTAAATATTCTCTCATAAATTACTGCGTCTTTAGTTAGTTTGTAGAACTTGAAGGAAATGATTAAATAATTATGAGTTGTCACTTCATACTCTATGATTCCGCCATTGATAAGTGACTTTTGCCATCGTTAAAAATAACATGCAACATAATTGCCAACTAGCAAAACTGTTGAAAACAGGAGGTTTCCAGAGGAGTGGCTAGATGGCGTTATGTTGCATGTTATTGCAAAATGGTGCTTATTTCTAGCGACGGCAAAGGTCACGGAATCATATTGGAATCACGGAGTATTGAGTAACAACTCTTATTTACCTATATTTAATAAAAAAAATCTTCAAGTTCTACAAACTAAATACAGACGCAGTAAATTAAATTTATGAATGAATATTTAAATGCTATTGGCTGTTGAGAAGTCTTTGTACATGTCTGGGGCAGTCGTCCATATATTGATTCAGCCATCTTCTTTGTCATTTATCTGCGCGACTGAGGTGAGTGGCAAGCCTTATGGTAGCCCCGCAGGTACACATTAACTTGGAATAGTTGAAAATACGTACTCGATCAATTAAATAAAGGGACTGGGCACAGAGACAAGCAAAGCAATGCATACATTTGAGCGAGACGGCTTAAAGACGTGACGTCAGATGGTATATAATCTGAGCGAGATGCAAATAGTAGTGACACTATTGAATGAGTTAAGTATATCACCACGAGCGCGACAAATTGTAGACAAGGAATGGTGGGAAATAAATGACATGACGTATTAAAAGTAAGTACAAGTATAAAATAATTTCAAATAATCGGACGTCTGAAACTTAAAAGTAACTTGAAGCAGAGATTGGATCTCAAAATTGCAAATTTAAATCTCTTTTAGTATAGGTAGGTATAGGTGTATAGTATAGGTACCACTTAATGATCTAGCTACAGAAGTTTTACTTCTAACACGTGTACGGTGCTACACGCGTATTTTTTTTTTAATAATAGATTAATTTAATTATACTTCGTTCAAACCTTCACATGCTCGCAAAAAGCTGATGAGTGAAGCGCTCGAACTTCTTAACTGTGTCTGATATGTAGGTTCTATAGAGTACACACTACCCAGTCACTTAACTTGAGACCTCGCTGACATGCAATTGAATTACAAACTCGTAATGACGTCACGATTCATGTCTCGATCGGGATATACTTACGGAGCGTTACCTTCGATGTTTTGTGTCACTAAAGCACACGGATGTAAAAAATAATTAAGTACCTACTAATCATGTAACAAAATAGTGTAAAATGAACGTCAAGTCGAAGGTTTTGTAGAGGCTATTCTTTACTTTCTTGATACGAGATTGATTAGTAATTGATAGGTATGTATGATAGGTATGTATGGTTACAAAGAGGCTAAAAGTCGAGTTGACAAACAGCTGTTAAAGTGCACCCAAAATGCTGACAAAAAGAGACGAAATACCAAAATAACTAGGTGTCGATATCCGTATATCGAATGCGCGAGATTCATACCCATGTATGTTTGCACGCTTGACTACAAACTTACCATATCGCTAGTTTGTGGCGTGTCAAATGAGACATGACAGTCGGCGCTAACTGTTTATATAATTAAATCACAGAGAGTGAGGTACCTACAGCTGTCCAACGCACTTTTGAACTTGACATGTGAAACATGTGTGAAACTAAAGCTTTTCGACAGGTTCATTGCATTGCGTTGCGTATAAGTGGCGCCCCCTGTAAACGTTACTCACGCGCCGATAGATCGTTGGAAGACTGTAGTTGGTAGATCACTGTATACACAACTATTTTTGACGACGATGTATTGTATCCCTATTTTGTCTTATTAAACTAATGTACCCTATTTAACTGTACCTTTTATATATATTTTTTAAAGGCAAAATAAACTATTTCTATTCTATTCTATTCTATCTGTCTTTGGAACTTTACGCTCTAACGTGTGAACGGATTTTGATGCGGTTTCAGTAACTAGTAGTTGACTTTCCTGCAATGGTTTTTAACTAAATTTTATTTCCATCGGTTCAGTGATTCGAAAGTTATTTGATTAAGAAGGGAACAAGCTGACCAAATAATAGACTTAAGGTCACATTTGTTTTGACGGAATTATTTTAAATAATTTATTCTTTCCAATCTACTAAGCAACAAAACTAACTATTAGGTCGAAAGGAAGTTTTGAAAGACGTTTAAGGTCATTGTGCAGATAACATCGTCGGCGAATGTTTTAGTAAAAGTGTATTGCGTTTGTTGTGTGAGTAGTCACTGACGACGTTGACGTAAGGTGACGTAACTTTTGTAGAGTCACTTTTAACACGGTCACAATAACCTAAACGAATAAAGATAACTAAGTTCAACTTTTGAGCGAGGCGAGGCGATGACAGGAGTAGGTCTCCCTGACCGAGTGGTGGCCAATCGGAATTGCCAGTGGTGAAATTAGGCATGAGAAAGTGTTAGCGAATGAAAAAAAAAATGAAAATGTAATTTCAATAACGATTTTATTTTCATCAAACAAACAATTATTTTAATATGTTTTCAGTACATTGCCCGTTTAAAATCAAGGCTAGCGGGCAGTTCAAGGAAAAAGAAGCAATGGAAAGGAATTTTGCAATCTATCTACTCCTCGTAGGCTTTATTAGTAACAGTGCTATTGCTTTATTGGTAAAATGTGACGTTGTGATTTGTGATGAACTCGTTTTTATATAACAATAATTTATGAAGAACACTATACATACTCAAGATTATGTAAACAAAACTAAATGTTTTTTTGTTTCAAATAAAACAAAAACAATGATTGAAAGCATTTAAGGAGAGAGCCATCCCCATTTTGTAATTCTTCACAAATTATATTCAAAGTAATTGAAAGTGTAGAAAATGTGATCATGCGTGGTATTTTTCTGTAATTCTTTTTGCGTTACAAGCTACGACACAAATGCTACGTGAACTACGAATATGCTACGTGTACTACGAACTTGCTACGCGGTTTTGACCTACATACAAGATGAAAATTATTGAATCTACACCATATAAAACTGAGAGAGTTTTATAAGGTGTAGTCCCGTTGTCTCCATCGCCTCTGTCCTCACTGAATGGGGGCAGGGCGATGGGTACAACGGGACTAAATTTAATTATTTTATTACAATTTCGTTGTCCAAAACAACATGGGGACAGAGGCAATTGGGAAAATGGGACTACACCTTTTACGATATCTTATCTAAATTAATATCTTTAGTAGACTCCACTGTCAAATGACATATTTTATAGTTGCCGACTGAAGCCTGATGAGTCAACACTATTCTCGGATTAACTGCGACAACTCTCAAACTTGCTTCTGCCTATTAAGTATTGTTAAGAAACGTAATAGCGAGACGGGTAAAAAACCAAAATAACGTGATTTGTATGTCAGCTACTTTTTAAACGATAAATAAAAGTAGCAATGCTAAATTAATATGACAGAACTTGAATAAGGAGTAACTGAAAGTAATTTAAATAACTTTACCTTCGTTTATAATTTGAGGTCAGTCATTAAAGTTTTGCGTAATACTTACAATGTCTCGGACATGCATTTCAATATTTACATATATGAATATATACAAGAATAATAAACTAGGGGTAGGTGGGTATGTTCAACTTGAATAAAGCAAAAATGTGACTAGTATTAGTAAGAGCAAGAACTGAGACTAGATTAAAAGCGTTTTAAAATTATTGTCAAAGGGCGGATTAAGTGCCAATACCAACATATTTAGAAAGGGTTGGTTTCGATAGATTTATTACAATTTCGTTGTCCAAAAAAACATGGGGACAGAGGCAAACTAAAAGGTTAAATATTTTATCGATATATTTTAGTCTGAGGCAAGCTTTCCATGCCACTTTTTATGGCAATGTGAAATTTTGGTTCATTCGTAATAAAAAGCTATGGCATTGCAACCAAATGCGTGGCTAACCACTCAAATTTTAATGGACATTTTACATACTGCTCCTGCTTGGGAAATGAGTCAATATGATATTTAAGTGTCACTTAATTTGACCAGTTGTCTATGCACTTGGCGGCTAGAAATATATCAACAAGGTTTTATCAAATAAAAAATAGGGCACAATGGGACCTCTCCTACCGCGTATGGAAAAATGTGTGACGGTTTGTTATCTTATCACGTGTTACTAATGCGTTATTTACATACATGCAATAACCTTGATGAGACAAAAGAATTGTAGGTACATTAGCAAGCCTTGTAACTAAATTACTAAACAACGTAAATTGAATACATAAATTGAACGGAATTGGTTTATATTATATACTCAAGAATTTAAAAAAAAACATGAAAAATAATAATTCGTCATAAAAAATTGATGATGTTGGAGTGACGAGCTGAGGGACCACAACAAGAACTGGTGGGAATCGGCCCAGGAGTGCCAGGAGCGAGATGCATGGAAACGGGGAAGAGAGGCCTTTGCCTAGCAGTGGGATGCTATAGGAAATCCCTAGCTAGGCTAGTTAATATTGTTATATTTTATATTTATATCTAGTTTTAAGGTATAATATGGATATGGGATTTTTATGTCCTGAAATAAAGATTTATTGTATTGTATAGTATAGACTAATTAAAATAAAAAATGTCACGATTGTAGTTAATATGGTGGCTAAGACTAGGTTTAACCGGCTAAACTTAAGTTAACGATCCATTTACTCTTAAATGGAATGTTTTAGTTTAATATTTGAATTGAATATGCATAATATATGGTAACGGTAGGTATGTGATACAAGCCTAAATGAAACAGCTTAGTAAAAAATGCTTTCAACGTTTAAACTATTGCTTAGGCAGGGGTAAGCTCAAATAAAGCTCGCTAATATCTACACTAACTATTTATACTACACTAACAATAAAACATACGTACAAACTACGAGTATAACCTGCTCAATTAACCTGTAAGATCTCAAAAGATATTACAGAGCAATTGACCGTGTTATACAGTGCGAGATTGCTACAGTGCAGTGAAACAAACTACGTAATAATAAAACACATATATTTATTTATCACACCACTCCCCTTTAAAACTATTTACAAAACTTGTATAAATACAGTAACTGCCCTGTCACACACACCCCGGTTCCCGGATATCCGGCGCCGGCGCTACTCGACGATGAAGTGTACGGCCACGTACTTACGTACGCTTTCATACGTACCGGCGTAATTTGCCGGGTAAAAACCAGTTAGCCGGCGCCGGGTACCCTGCACCCGGTGTGTGTGTGTGAAAGGGCACTAAGAGTGAGAATGAAGGGACGAAGGAGCTGATAGGAAGGAAAGGGATATCTGTACTGTACAAGTCATGATGTTAAGGGATTTTGTACTTAGCAACTATACACGGATGGTTAAAATTCAGTTATGCGGTAAGGCCCTTTTACACACCGAAAAAAAAAAAATCTAAGCCTCTGGTACTTTTACGGAAAATGTAAAAAATATTGTCAGTTTTTTTTTCGGTGAAAGGCCCCAGTCATTACAGCTTTTCAACGATATTTTAGCCTGCGTTGACAGATGAAACTAACGCTTTTTGACAGGGTCGTTGCATTAAGTTGCGTAGAAGTGGCGCCTCCTGTACACGTCACTCACGCGCCAAAAGATCGTTGGAAGACTATAGTAGGTTATGGGATGTCTAGCCAAAGAGTTTCTTTTCTTAATTACTATAGCCAAGTTGTAGTCAGATATATCAAAAGGGGGTCATATCATATCTCAAACGATCGTCAAAAATACATCACGGAATTAATGAACGCCTCCTAACTTACCGAAGATTTTGTAAACAAATACATCAAATAAATCTAACCTAATGTTTAGTTTGTAAAATACAATTTATATAATATCAAAATTAGTTGCAGCCTTTCCTATTATCAATTAGATAGTATTTACAATTTTGTTATGATTCTTATTATATGTAAAATATGTATTAGGGATGATTTATGATGCCCGAAGCGGGCCCATGGTGTGTCCGGCGTTTGAGACGTTGCATACATTTTGCCCAGTCCGAGCCACGTCCAGTCTATGACCCCCCCCCCCCCCCCCCCCCCCGGTCAAATATAAATCATCCCTTGTTTCGACGATCACCAAACAACCTTTATTGTTTCAATTTCATTTGCCTAATTAGACTAATACCTCACGAACTTATTTGGTGATTTTGGAATAAAATTACAAAATTAGTTTTATATCTTCTAGTTACACAAACAAACCTTTCATAACTAGTTTTTACAGATTCCTGACTCTATCTATGGCTAGACAACCCCGATACCTTATTCGCGTTACAATCGCTACATCACTATGCATTGAGCGTTTAAAAACAGAATAATTATCGTAATTTTGACACAAAACGCATTGTATCGCGATTAAAGCAACTTTATTTACCACACAACCTTTATGGACTATGTACACTAGTCAATACAATAAGCCAATAATTTTATAGTTTTCATTGTTCTAATGGCGCGGCTTGAGCACAAAGCGGCCTCAACATGGTGATATTTTATCACATTCGACACTTATCGATCCAAATAGCATAAGTATCGAGTGTGATATAATATCTCCAAAGTGAGAATCACTCCTTGTTAAATGAGCGTCATTGCGTGATTGCTGCAATAGCAGGATGGTTCAAAATACAGAATGAGCTGCTAACCCTATCATTTTTTGCAATCGGTTACATTGCGACAGATACATTTTACTTTTTTCATCTGGCTCAATGATATTCGATTATCGATAGGAGATGGCACCTAAAGAAGAATTGGCTTATCGGACTGACCGCGTATAGATCTGCCAACTTAACTGTGAAATAACGGGTGTCGCTGGTGGCTTTCTATTATTGCCAATTTGGGAATTGCGTACGAGCATAGAATGGCATTTCAAAGATGGCGGTCGTAGTTCTGAACTCTGATATTTCACAGATAACTTGGTAGGTCTGTAAAGGCCGTTTAACCAGGCAAGTTAGATCACGCGTCATCTTCATCCTCATCTGAGTCCACGGTCTCGACCGTGGCGGTCGCGCCGCCACCACCAGACGACGACCCGGACAGTGACGTCACGAGGGATATAATTGAGCCCAGACCCGACCCGCCGGACCCGCCGGACCCACCGGACCCGCCAGACCCACCTCCGGAAGACCCGCCGAAGAGACCGGTAACAGCCGAGATTTTAGGACCGAGGAACTGCAGTTTAGGGCCGATGACCTGGCCGACGACGGAGGTCAGGGAACTTAGGCCGTTCTGGGGTGCTTCGATTCCGTATTGCTTGTTCTTCTCGATATTCTGCTTGTCGAGGGTCTCGACTAGTCGCGTTTTGGCGTCGATTAGGGAGTTGATTTTCTGGAAAAAGGGCGGAAATTGAACAATCAGGACTGTGAGAAGGTGTTTGGCCAGTTTCACATGGTCTCGGTAAGCTCTATGGGACAGATTCATCTCATAAATTAAGCTGGGTCCAGACATGTTTCATAAACAATATTAATCCGAGTCCCGAGTTTCTTCGGCCATGATTAAGACCCGGGATAAATTTAAATAAGTGGCTTTACAATATCCGTAGGTGAGCCTTTGCTATCCCACCTAGGAATCATGTTACAGTCGGTAAAAAGCTAGATTGTTGGTACTTGTTAATTTCGGTTATGTGACTTGCATGCGATGCAGTTATGCTCAAACATGTAATTTCTTACATTCGTGATTTCATTACTGTACTACAAAACAGACATACAGATTACTTATAAAAGAAAAAAGATGTACCTACCTTCATAATAGGCAACAAGTTTTGATGATTTGCTACTAAATATAGTTTAGTTGTGTGAATTGTGTTGCACATAATATAATTAATAGGTAAGTGGGCAAGCTTAGTAAAATTCTAGGGTACTGGTATTATGTGTGTATGTGATTATTATGGCACTGAATAGATTTGGAAATGCATCTGGGAATATAATCGTTTTATAATGTTTCACACAGTCTAGTTAAATGTGTGTTGTGTACATAGGTATGTGGCGAAACTTAATGTGACAAAACGTAAACAAAGTTGTATGCAGTAAGTGTATACCTATGTACTGATAGTGATTGCACCTTGAAAATAACAGACATCTAAACATGCAAGCACAATTGACCATACATTAGATCTCGTAAAGAAATTCGTATAATGATAAGATAAATAATAGAGATAATTAATCTTATTGGAAATTGGTTAGAACCCGCATTCTTGCGTGACATCGACGAGCGGGTAACCAGAAAATCGCGGACCTTAACATTATTAAATTGTGTTGTGCAGTGTGTATACAGTCGGCAAAGTGAAACAGAGCTATACAGTCGGCGAAGTGAAACAGAGCTAAACGCTGTATATCTCTATCCAGCTTCACCATCCGTAGTAACAAGGGGATGTATGGCTACAAAAAAAGTGTCGCTCACCCCGAACACGAAGCCGAGAATAGCGTTCTTGACTCCAAACTTGGCTTGCGTCACCCCCTCCAGTTTCCTCTTCTCCCGCGTCTGCTCCTCCCCCTCTGACGCCGTCACCTGCGGAAACGCACACACGTCACACACTACCACTACGCCATTATCTACGTGAGGACACACAACAACTACAAAAACATATACACACAACCATTGAGCCGTAAGCAAAAGACAAGGACCAAAAGTTGGAGTCAAAAACTGCTGCCTGGCATTACGCTTTACGCTTTTCTGGCATAGAGCGTGCAAAGGCTGATTTCAAATATATTGTCGTGTGACATCATCAATTAGAGAGGCCAAATGCTAAGCTATAGGTATGGCCATGGCCAACGACTGCTTAGGAGAACCGTCACCTCAGAACACAGGCGTTCAGAGCAATCCATAAAAGTTGAATTTTGGATTTTCATTCTGGCTCTTTTCTGAGTACACTTAGTGCCATACAGCGACTTAGTGCCTTAGTGCGACTAGCAAGAACTTAAGTTAACACTACACTCGAGTAAACTTTGACAACTCCATACTTTTATATGTAGTTTAGCGTAACTCAAGTTTAGGCTAGTGGTACTAAGTCACTTTTAATTTGAGCAGCAGTTTTTGCATTCCGCCTTCCGTCTTAGACTCGCCATTATCACTATTAAGATAGGCCTTTTCCTGCATAAAGATGCCTATTATATGAAGTTACTAGAAATAGTGTATACAAAAATATTCCTTCGACATACCGTAATACCAGTTTTTTTACAATGCGGTCAAGGTCACCAAAACGAAAGCAATCACCATCACCATAATATGTCACACTCACACGCACACTCACTCACTCACTCAATCACACTCACACTACCACCACCACGATGTGTATGAAACCACATGAAAGAACTCACATAAGCTTGGCACTGAAGAAGGTAGCTCCACCACCAGAATTTAGGCACTGATTTTGGACACCAGAATTTAGGCACTGATTATTCCTGACTAAGGACATAATAACCAATTGGTTATAATGTCCGAAATTCTCGTAAAACGGTCCTTCGAGGCTGCTGAAAATTTTGCCCGGTTATTGACTCTTTTTGAAAAATAAATCGTAAAAAATGTTTATGATAAACAAAAAAACGTAGAATCACGTGTTTTCCCAATTGGGGTGGCAAAAGCAGAGTTGCGCATACTTTCAGCTAAAGTCGGTTCA
Source organism: Argyresthia albistria (assembly GCA_963457715.1). Taxonomy (NCBI): domain Eukaryota; kingdom Metazoa; phylum Arthropoda; class Insecta; order Lepidoptera; family Argyresthiidae; genus Argyresthia; species Argyresthia albistria. Next base: position 494,119 of record OY735270.1, on the reverse strand, counting down.
ATAATCTATCTAATCACTCTACTAGGATTTATATTGTTTGACCTAAGTTCTTTAATGCAATTGTCAAATATAACGCATACCCTAATTATTATAATAACGAAGTAAAATGGCAGTTCCGATGTTACCGCTTTTTGGTAGAGATGGGGTCAAGAATGATTAGGATCATGATAGAAATGATAAGAGAGCTAGTAGTGCTAGTGCATATAGCTTGTTCAAACTGAAAGGACACCCTCCTTTGTTTGCGAATAATAAGTAAGAAAAATTAAGCATGTGCAATAGAATAACTCTCAAAAAGTGGGCACAATTTGCTTCTGCCACCTCAAATGGGAAAAAGCGTAATGCTTTCATTGTCATATTAAATTGTGACAAATATTTATTACAAACCCTAATTGTAAAGAATTACTCTATTCATTATCATTCTATTTAGAATGAATTAGAACATCACTATCAAACTGAACATGGCAACATTATTTCAAAAAGTGACGTTTGATGTTGTCAGTTTCATTCGTTTTTTTAGTAATTAGGTTATAGTCCGGAAACCACAGATACAGCTTTACAACAATCTTTTGGCGTGTGACAGGTGGAACTTAGGGCTTGATTGCCAATAAAGAATAAAATATATCCGTTGATACCAGGTTCGTTGCATTAGGTTGCGTAGTGCTGACGCCCCCCTGTAAACGTCACTCATCCATTAGCCAAAAGATAGTTGGATGAACGAAAAATGATGGAAATGGTCAAGTGCGAGTAGGACTCGCGGACCAAGGGTTCTTGGAGAGCGAAACTGATGTTATTAGGTTCTACATAAAAAATAAAGTATGATGTCATCCATGTTAACAAAATTACATGGTTTTGCAGAAGATAGAAATTTGCAGTTTGCAGATTTTTCCCTTTAGACATAGACATAGACATAGACATCATTTATTGATAATATTAATTACACGTCATGGATCATTAATAATAATAATTGAAAAAAAAAATATATAATAACATTAAACTAATTTACACACAGTAAATAAGATAAGTCAAAAATGACAGAAATAAAAAATAGGTAATCAAATCATTTACTTGTGCCTTTACTTTATTAGAGCTTGCTTTGTGCCAAATTTTTTGATTGTAGGCCTACGGGGAGTACTCTATAGGTTTTGTGTCCATTGCGATTACTATGACAATCCAACAATTTTACAGCATAAACGGTTTGCGTTGACCTAGAAGTTTGAATTTTTTCACAGTTCTATGTGACCATACACTTTAGCAATTTCAGCTTGATAAGTTTACGCGTTCTCTATATAAAGTCGTGACACGGACAGACAGACGGGCGGACAAGTATAAGGGTTCCTTTTTTTTCCTTTTAAGGATCGGAACCCTAAAAATGGACGTGAATGTGTTGCAGACACTACTATTGCGGTTTATGTCCATGGCCTAAAGACCCTTAAACTCGATGCAAAGTAAAAGGTGTTGCAGTGTCCTTGCTGGGCTCGTAAATAATAATAAATTAAACTGCACATGGCGCCTAAATTGGGTGCAGTAAACGGGACTAAAAAACCGACCGGGGAAAATCAACCTTGGTATAGTGGACAGTTATTCAACAGTTTACTTGTAATGTTATGCATTTGGTTGAGTTGATTTTTAATTGACAGTCTCAAGTTTATTGATTGTAGCTGTTAAATTTTGTAAGTAAACTGAGCTACAGTATGGGGCCTATGTTTTTGCACGTCGGGTCTCGTCTCGCTCTCTCTCTCTCTCTCTCTCTCGCTAATGGCCGTTCTACACTCTCGCCGAGACAAAACGAGACATGCCGAGACGGAGAATGTAGAGGGTACCTCTCGCCGCGCTCGGGGTGTCTCGTGATGTCTCGCCTGCTCTCGCTCAGGCGGCGGTTTTTGGGCCCGAGTCAAAGGGTCTCGGCATGTCTCGCGAGGAGCCCGAGAGCATTGCACTAGAAGCGGTGAGAGTGTAGAGGGTACCTCTGTTGGAAGGTCTCTCGGGCGAGAGCTCTCGCCCGAGACATCACCTGACCACTCGGCGAGAGTGTAGAACGGCCATTAGACTAACGCCGAGTATCATACTCGTGGCACCTTGGGTCACGTCCCGACTTGCCAAAACAAAGGCCCCGTACTGTACGTTAAATCATCATTAATGATTTTTGGATCATCAAATCATAGCATAATCTTGTCATCTTGTCTTGTCTGTAAGATTAATCATTGTATTGATGCAAACATTTTGTGCTAAAAAAAGACAGCATTTGATGGCACTTTTACATGACGTCATCCTGTTGTTATTTCGTTATTTCATAGAACTCAGGAACAAAAGTTCCGTTTTGACAGTTCATAAAAAGTATCTATTTTGTGTCAAGTCAAAACCTATTACACGAAACAAACAAAATAGTTTCGTGCTACTCAGCATAATTTATTTATACTTTAAAGCCTAATTATTTATTTATTTACTCAACGGAGTGGACTACAGTTATCATCAAAGATAGAAATAGAAAGGCATATCCGGAGATAGAAAAAAGGACTCCTTCATTTATTAGAATACTCTTAAGATTGAGTACTTATGCACTCTTTACCATTTCAAGGATACTAATAAGTGTGCTAACTTTAACTAGCCTCTCTAATGCATTAGCTCATTACAGTTGGCAGGTCGAGCTAAATTACGCTTTACCACTTTAAAGGCCAGATGCACAACTGTCAACTTAAAATTTAAAGTATACTTAAAGTTATGCTCTCATTGTCTCTCGCTCAAAATTGCGCCCGCATATCATTTAAAAACAATTAATTGAAGAGCAGATTGTGTATTAGGTACAAATCAGTTCCTCAGAAAAGATTGGGTCAAAAAAGATGGTACCTTTGCAAACCCGTACGGGCAAAAGCGTGACATTATGGTGATGGTAAGGTAGTAAATTTATAGAGACAAATTGAAAGGGTCAACTTTATGCAATAGGCACTCTACTTTTTAGGGCAACTATACTCCATTCCATATAACATTGGAAAAGTTTTGAACGTTTTTTGATCATATTTACAATCCGTTATGGAATTAATTATGGTGTATCATTGCATTGCGCTTAAATGAGCCTTACCTCCCACACTTCTATATCTAAATTTCTGAATTTCATGGAAATATGAAGAACAAAAGTTCAAAATTTTCCAATGATACATGGAATAGAGTAAAGATAATTAACAGTCTCGGGTTGGTCACTATTAGTACCCCTTCTATCAACCGCACTGAGCCAGCGCGGCGGAGTATCTCAATCTTAAGCCGCGTCCGCTGCGACATGTTTTCGTGTTTTCTAAACACCATAACATTGTTTTGCTTGTACCCACGCCCCTAATCGGTTAGCAAAACAATGTTGGGGTGTTAGAAAACACGAAAACATGTCGCAGCGGACACGGCTGTACTCATATCCGAGTTAAGCCTCGTGCCACTCGGTGGGGACATAATCTTTAACGGGCTATATTTCTTTTTCAATTATGTAAGCAAATGTTTAATAAATTATGTAAAACTAGTACAGCTCAGCTAATTCCGACTGTGTTGCTTACAATTAAATCGTCCGCTAGTCAGACGTGCGTTGGATAGTGAATCAAGCATGAAAGCGGACCTTTGTTGACACGGACGTTATCATGATTGCTGTTGCATATTTGTCGCAGCGAAAAATCGGATATAAAGTGATCGACATACGTACGAAAAAACTAACAGAAACAGTAGTCGAGACAAGAACTTACAGTGTTCCTCGGAAGTGTGATGATCTTCAATGATATTGGATGGTTTTGGCAATTTGCGATTGCGTTTGTCTGTTGAGCTTGTTCAACCTGAAGTGACGCGCCCCACTACTGCATTTACATATACAAGTATATTCTAAAATGAAAGAGTGTGGCGCGTCATTGCAGTTTGGAAAAACTCTAATCACTTGTCATTTATCCAATCGTTAATTAATAAAATTCAAATTCATAAACTATTTGGTAAATGACAGCGACAATATGACATTTAAGCGTCACTCTAGTTGAGCAGCAGTATCTTCATTACTTCAATATACTTTATTGCACAAAAACAGAATACAGACACCTGATAATGGAAAAAACATATACAAGGCGAGCTTATCTCTAATAAGAGATCTCTTCCAGCAAAACTAGGATCTCTGTGATTTTGCGATCTTTTACAGAAATATTTTTATTTGTTAGATACTACTTTACAGAAAATAAATAATTTTCCAACTAGAAAATGCTCTGCATCAAGTATCGTCATGATTATCTACAATATTTTTATAGTATACGGACGCTTGGTATCGTCCCATGGTTAGTTTATCATTGGGGTCACTCTGCCCTTCAAATCTCGCCTTAACATCTTCACGCAAACATCTTCTGTTGTTAACTAACTATAAAGGCGTCAGCTCGCGACCACGCTAAAGCTGCGACTTAAGGCTTGTTTCAGACGCTCTTGTCGCGACGACTTTGTCCAACTAGGGTTATGCATTTTGGATATAATTGACTGAAGGAATAAAGAAAGTATAACCTTTTACTTCTATCTATGATTTCAAGGGAAAATGTTAATCAGTCCAATAAGAAACTTTTAATTATAAGTATATTTTTTAACATCCTGATTCTGGCTGTTAAACGAGGGGGGGAGGGGGAGGGAGGCAGAGAGAAATGAAGTAGCAGAGGTATAATAGTTGTGCCCATGTTGATCTTGTTAGGTTTTTTGGTCAGTCAGTAATTTATATTTTTTTAACATCTTTTGCTACGTTATCTTTTCCAGCTAAACAAGGGGAGCTTTATGTATTGTATGTTCAGTTTATTGTTGCACACATAGGTTTACCCCCTGTTTAATTATTAACCTCTCTCATCAGAACTTAGTTTGCTGGAAGAGATCTCTCCTTGGAGATAAGCTCGTCTTTGTACACTATTTTTATTTAATTTTGTTTTATTTCAACTAATTGTGTGCAATAAAGAAATTATGAAGCGTATATAGGGTATAAGGGTAAGAATCGGGTTAGGGTCAGGTTTAGTTGCTGATCAAGTCCAAATCAATTGACATGAAAATGAACACAGATCTCTCTAAGTATCTCGTCGACTAGGTAAAACGTGGCGTAGGACCGATATGTTTGATCGTCTGGAAACCCCCTATCTACAGGTCGGCGTGCGTTGACGCAAGCGACCTCGTCTTTAGTTGCACAACACGCATGCGCATAAAACTGTTCTTTAAATTCACCTTTAGAGAGGTAATAATAAGGTTGAAATTGCTTGTAGGGAAGGGTACTCTACAATAGTAAATAAAATGTAGTCTTCACTAAAATCATCTTTAAAATAAAGGTAATAAGAGTGATGTAGTATTTGTAAGAAAGGGTTAGTTTGAACAGTCATTAAGTTTGTATTTGTGGTAACGTTACGACAGATCCGATAGAAATTAGCGAATATTTACATCGATTCAGCTAATCTAAGTCTTTAGTAATGATTTGCTATGAAATGTCAATTAATACAATGTTATTAATGTTGTTGTACAATTTCATGACGAATATTACGACACATTTAACTTTTGAATTATTCGGATGTATAGTTACATTAGATTCACTTGTTTAATCATTGTCGAATGCACAGACTGTCACTCAAATAAAGTGCTGCTTAAATGAACTGTTCAAGTGGATTTCACACTTGCTTCTCACGCAAAAGATGCGGTTCAAATGAAAATGAAAATCTTTATTTCACACAACTATTATTTATTATTATCCTAGACATAAAGTTGCACAAGTCCCACACTAGGTCTCCCTGTGTCGTGGGCACTCGGTTCAACCAAAAATAATGAACATTACTTGCACAAAATAAAGTAAATCCCTTTGCTGAGGTAACGTACCAATGAGATAATTAATTTATTAATTTATTATATTTGGTACACAACACAGCAGTGGAGATAAAACATTAAAATAACAACAAAAACATATAAAAGAGGCTGTCTTCAGCGCCAAAAGAATGTGCACACAACATGGTATTATTAGCTAGAGAATAAACAAAGGTGCTATACAGTGAATGAATTAATTACATAAATAAACAGAATGAAATAATTTAATAATAAGTTTTTTTTTTAAATCATTAACCTGTTTGATAACTTTGCGCATATTATGTTTAAAGTTAAGCAACGAGACGTGATAGATGTCAGGAACGCCATCTTCGCTGGTCGAAACTTCATCGGCGACACATGCGAAGTATGGGGTTATTGGCGCTGATGTTAGATCTGCACGATGGGATGTAGAAAGGACGCGGTATTCTGACAGACCTGACCTAATGTTTCATTCATTATTTATTGGACGTTCCGTGTTCCGGATGATGTAAGTGATATAAAGTATATGAAATATGGTTTTTACGTGGCGGCATCTTCAACCTCAGATCAATGAAACTCTTTGTTCCTTCCTCCAAGTTTTCAACAAACTGTCAATGTATTGTACACATGGGTCTACTCCTACTCAGCAATCCACCTGTCTCATCCCTATTTGGTTTGCTGGAAGAGATCTCTTATTAGAGATAAGCTCGCCTTTGTACACGTTTTCTATGTTTTTTATTGTCCTATGTAACTGATTGTTTGCAATAAAGAAATTATGAAATTATGTCAACAACTCAACAGACCAACGTGAATTTGACGTTTGGCCTAAGGATAGACATAAAGCTATGTGCTAGAGGGAAAGAGTGACTGAATTAAAATGAGCGAATGGGCTGGGCTACCACATACAATATAAAATCAGCCGTCAACAGTAGATTACCTATTTTTCCAATCATTTGCGTTCTAAAAACTCAAAGCTTGTCAACAGGTTGTAAATTGTGACAAACTGCTGACTGATACGACAAATTAAGATCGTACGAGAAACTGGCCGATAGAGGCGCGTGCCAAAGTCAACGCCAGTCTTTTAGGGTAAGTCAAAAATACTTGGCTGTCGGGCCCGACCATAAATAAGTAAATACCTTGTCGAACTGATGGAGCGATCGGGCGACTGGTCTTCTGACCGGTTGCACTACAGGTCGAGGTCGTACGATCACTCCACGTAACCGATACAGGACTGCAAGGCTGGGAGTGCGTGTGGTAAAACGAACGATGTAACATGAAATACTAGCTAAGTCTAGTTGTACTAAGTGTATCGAGTTTATTTGAATCAAGTTTGTTACTGCAGTGGACTGGCCCCTTATCACGCAAAATTGTGTATCGATAAGATGTGTGGACAAAACTGTGCCTCTCTGCCCCCCCCCCTCCCCCCGTATGGGAAAAGGGGTGACGCTATGTGCTGTTCACTACTCTTGTTCAACGGATTCTTTGACCTTTATGGGCAAGTATTGTAGAGTTACGAGTTCGTTAGACCCTGCATAGAGGTAATTATTATTCTTATTATTAATCGTTTATTGCAGGCATAAAAGCCCATAGAATAAATTACACAGTTCAAATATAGACATTAAAATCAAAAGAAAAATCTAATAAATACATTACAAAATAAAATTGTCAAAAATTTAAGAAATTAAATTAGAAAATATTTTCACTCTCACACATATTCACACACACACACACAAACACCACACACGCTCACATACACTAGCACAGCAGGGGAAGAAGGACCAGCACCTAGGCTACCCACTCGCATGTAGCCTCACCCAGTGCGCCAGCAGCGGCGAGTCTCAATGACTGGGCACTATTGTGCTTCGCCACCCGATATGGGAAATGGCATTTTAAGAAAATTTTGACTAATTAAATATTAAAACTTTGTGCCTAAAAGCTCAAGAGGCATAACTTGACGAGATCTGTGAATGTATAGAAAAAATCACAGATACGAATCCGAGCTAAGATCTATTATGAGATTTCTTCCATCAGCAAAATCAAGCAAAGATGGTTGCGTGCCTAGTAAAATTAATTTGAAGTAATTAGTAGTTAGAAGTTCTACCCCTTGAACTTTGTAACTTATTTCGTGCGTCACAAGGGCTACGGTCACTGTGGCATTGTGTAACTTAACCTGAACCCGTACTTGAACCGGGTTGGATGTAAAGATAGAGTTTGAAGGCTTTAGGCCTGTATTCACTACCAACATCTCAAAGCCTGATGGCCACTCACAGTCATGCTGTCTCTAGCTCGGGAAATGATTGCCTCAATATTCATGTTCTTATTCATATTCTTTATTTAATAATTGAAACAAAAAGTAAACTTTAGAAAAAACCGACTTCCACAAACCCTATTTGATTAGATTGAGTTTAATACAAACTGTAACCCCTTATCCCCCCACCCTTGGGGAATTAATTTTGTCAAATCCCATCTCAGTGCTACCCCACGCTACTAAGGAACCTCTGTACAAAGTTTCATGGCTCTAGGTCCACCGGTTTAGGCTATGCGTTGCCTGCCCGTCAGCCACGCATTGTATTTGTACCTAGTATTGAGCAGATCTGGTGGCCATATGTGGTCTTCATCAGCAGTTCCGCATCACAATATTATGCTTACCATGTGCATTTGCACGAGTTATTATGAAAAACACAAAAATCACTATAGGTCTGGCTATAATATTTGAAGAGTTCCCTCAATTTCTCCAGGATCCCATCATCAGATCCTGACCTGGTGTCAATGGGACCACCCTTGAGGTATTACCTATACGCCGAAAAAAGATTTGTTCAAATCGGTTCATAATTGGCGGAGTTATCGCGTAACAAACATAGAAAAAAAAAACATACGGGTCGAATTGAGAACCCCTTCCTTTTTTGAAGTCGGTTGAAAATAAAACTTAAATAACATTTAAATCGCAAAAGCGAGCTTATCTCTAAAGAGAGATTTCTTTTAGCAAACCTAGGCAGGACAGAAAAATTTTGTGCTGAGAGGATAGTCCTAGTGCACAAAGATAAAAATAAAACGTATAAAACTTCTTATACTATATATAATATTGATGTACAAAATAAGTACTACAAGACAGATAATATATAATAAATAAAATAATGCATACTATAAATAAGAATTTTCTAGCATACATGTACATAAAATAATACCTACAATGTGACTTTTCAGCGGCGCTTTAATCGAGTAACAGCGTGTGCATACTGTGCATTTAGCGGTAATGGCGATAGAGAACGAAGTTAGATTAGTTGCTCGTAGTGAGGTGTTATTATGAGATATATGTAGTACAGGCAGTTAGATAACGGAATTACCATGTCCATGGGAGGGAATCGACATCTATTTAATTTAACTTTAACAACGTTTTTAAATAAATAAATAATTCGCCGTGTCCTCCCTTATTATGGTGTAAAGCTTTGCGTGAATGTATGTAATGATTTTTTATCCACTTTCGAAGGTAAGAATGGGCCTATAGGTGTTAAGTGAGATGAGTGTTAGGTTCAATTGACAGGCGTATAACGAGCAATGAATCGTGTAAGACACACTACACCCAAAACTAAAAGGCAAGTCGAGCACTAGCCTCGGGAGAGCGATGAAGTTATACATTATTTTTATTATTAGTGCGAGCCTGTAATATCCCACTGCTGGGCAAAGGCCTCTCTCCCCCTCTTCTACTCTATTTGATACTGAGCGGTCTCCCTCCACTTATTATCCCATAGAACCAACTTAGCAGTTATACATAAGTATAAAAAATGACTTTTGGATTTCAAAGTTGACTCAAAATAAGGGCTAACTCGTTATTTTAATATTGGGGAATAAGGGAGCATGCACACAAATCGGCCATAAGCTTTTAACAGCCACCCTCAACCTAATTTTGCCTGTAAAATGTCTTTGCATAGCTTTTGTTTTCAATCTCATATTTTTACATGTCAGCAGTAATATTTTTATTTTTATTTTAAATGTCAAATTGTTTATACACTATGTAGTATTTTAATCTGAGCCATTTATTCTGTGAGAAGTAGCAGCAACTTATCCTAAAACACAGGGTTCGCCCTTTTTTTAGGGAGTAGCGATACATCCCTTGTTTACTATGCTAAACAAGTTTATAATGTACATATCTTTTATGAAAATAAACGCTTATGATTATTATTAAGCTTTTAAAGGCTTAAGTATTTATGAGATTTAAAAAACGGAGCATATTAAAACTTCAATTTTGTGTAACACACTTAAAAGTCGGTGAAAATTTACAGTAATTATTAACCTCAGTGAATAATCGGTATTTCCCATCAAGTACTTGAATTACCCAACGAAACGTAACGTAAGATCCGATTGATGTGTTGCATTAACATTTCTGTTTGGGAACCAAACAAAAAAAACAGAACAATATAAAACTTTACATGGTGATTAATTGAGTCCAATCATGGGGTTTTGTTTAGTATTATAATTAGGGGAAAACAAAAGACTTTGTCACATGAGAAACTGTTTTAGATTATCTTTACAGTTTTATAACTTCTTATTGTGTAAATAAGGGATCTGTATACGTGAACTTTAATTCGAAAACATTGAAAAAATACCTGAAATTATTGTGATACATTTTTATAATTTTAAAGTTTTATGTAGTGATCACAGTAATATAATGTGATATATAAATATACAGGGTTACTTTTGAACCCCTAGCCAAAAGTTACTATTATTTTAGGGACATCATTCTGAGCAACTTTCACTAAGAAACCGATTTCATCGGAGCAACTTAATTTTTCACTTCTACATACAAATCAGCTAAACAACTCAGGCCAAAATGTACTGGGAAGTGAAAAATAAAGTTGCTCCGATCAAATCGGATTCTTAGTGAAAGTTGCTCAAAATGATGTCCCTAAAATAATAGTATCTTTTGGTCAGGGGTCCAAAAGTAACCCTGTATAGATAGATATGTTGTTGGATAAATTAAAGTAGAGGCTACGTTCTTTGCTCTCCAATTTGGCGGCTCCAAGATAAATTAGTGAATAAATAGTCAGGGATACAAAGCACAATCGAACATCTTTGAACAACCTCACGAGACGCGGTAAGTCGATAAAAGTAATCAATACTGGCAATGATCTAGGCATGTTATTTGCTAAAGAAAAGGTCCAAAATATTGTGGTACCGTGGTTATAGACATTTGAATGATTTGTGGCTAACCTTGAAGAGCTGTGGTCAATTGTGATGACTTGGTTTAAGTTTTTAACCACAGCAATGATACGACAAAATCATGTGGGCCCGGTGCCTCTGCTTGCTGCGTCATTGAATCATAGATGTCTTACCTTATCTTCTTATAGTTATAAGAATATAAACATCATCACTTCCCTGTGTAATGTAAACATTTAAAGCTAAGTTAACTTATTTATATTTTCAATCAATTGTATAATGATCTGTAAAACTGTATTTGTGTGTATGTTAACAGTGAATAAATGATTTATCTGTACAATCTATCTAAATACACAATTACATATAATTGAATAAACACTGAAAAGATAAAAGAAAGAACAAATTAAATGTTAACGGCGCTGTCATTTCCCAAGTGACCTACAATGAGAGCATGACCGTAAGTGTCCGTCAAAATAGTTGTCGTTATTGCAACCGGGCGTAACTCAAAATTTTATGCACACTATTTCATTTTAGAAGCCCCGCGGTCTAGTGGGTTTCATGCTTGCTTCTCACGCAGGAGACGCAGGTTCGAATCCCGGTGCTGACCATGTACCAATGAGATAAATCATTTATCTTATGTACGTTATACGGAGGTTCTAACGGTGATGGAAAACATCATGAGGAAACCTTCATTACTCCATAGCTGCGGCGATGGGCTTGCCCCCTGTCACGCAAAATGGAGTATTGAATCACTGGCTAAAGTGGGTACAGTGGTGCCTCTGCCACCCCGTATGGGAAAAGGCATGATGCTTTGTTTGTTTGTAAGTTTGTATTTTATTGAACTGAAAAGTTGTTATTCCAGTGGAGGCCGCCACAGCCTTCAAGGATTTTGAGAACCCGTTAGAATGTTTTAACTGTTTGTTGCTTAATATTTTAGTTCCTTACTTTGATAACTGTACTGTAGACAAAAGCGTTTTAACTATACTTAATTCTTGTGAAATGGAGTTTAGAATTACTGGCTCAGCGTGCTGGGCCTAACCGTGCCTCGGGCACTCCAGATGGCTAATGTTTTTGCTAATTGTGTTTTTAATTTCTTTATTGTACTCACATGACAGTAAAAAAAAGCTATTGTTTTGTAATTTTTCTGATATACTTTGACCACGATTACTACAATAATGGCGGACAGATTGTTCTTTATCAGGTTTTTAAGATCCGAAATAAGGTTAAAAAATCAATAGTGTAATATAAAATGAATGGGATGAATTTGGAATTGAAAACATTGTATAAAATTAACCTTCCACACATTTATGGCATTCGTCAACAGCACATAAGTTAATTATGGTTATTGAGTCATCACAAAGTTAACACCAGTGATAACCTATCTTACGGTAGACTTGTTCACTGCTTAGCGAGTAATCACAGGATGGTAACGGTGGTTCTTACACTAAGCAAGCCTATACCATCAGTACTTTACTTAAAAATTCACAATAATGTTCTCCGTAACGAGTAACATATAATTTTCTATCAAGGCGTACACACAAAAACAGCAACTTCTTTTTGTGGTCGCAGATGTTACCCCAAATTACGCAAAGGGTCACTTTAAAACAGGTGTCCAACGTCCTTCAGGTGGATCTACATGTAGCCGTGGAACCAGAATATTCTGAGCCACTGGCTCAATGTGTGTCATTGACACTACACCGGTCTCAGTGTGACGAAACTCATGCGCAGTTATCGCCGACCGACCAGTGCCGTTCATAGCAAATTATACTTAATGCTCGTAGCTCGTGCTTTTAAAGATCGTCTTTCATATATCTTCAAGTTTATTTACGACGGAGGATTTATCATTCACCTGAAGAAAAGTATCTTATATGTATCTTAAGAACTCCGTACTGCGCTCCATAACTGGCATCGCAGAATGCACCCAGACAAGTGGGCGAGGATAGCTACTGAATGGGTGCCTATAGACGGACACCGGCGCAGAGGAAGGCCAAGAAGGAGATGGCGGGACGACCTGGACACGTTCGTACCAGAGTGGGTCAATCTAGCTCTGACTAGAGATGTGTGGGCTCAAAATGGGGAGGCCTTTGCCCAGGCGTGGGACACATTATAGGCTACGTAAAAAATATATGTTTCTTAATAAATTACCTATAATCCTCATAACATACATAATTATGTTAACTAAAATGTGCTTTGACCCTTTCCTCACAAACGTCAAAGACCACGAAAACTAATTCTATCGGCCTTTTAGTTAAAATACGGTTAAATGGACGTTTATGGATAAGGACGTATGTGTGCTAATAGTTCAAAGTTAGTTAGTTCAATCAAATTCGTATCATCAACATCTCATTATTATTGCTAATAGAAGAGTGTTAAATATTTGGCTAATCGTGAGCATAATTGTGACTCTGCCACCCCCCCCCCCATATGGAAAAAGGCGTAACGCTTTTGTCTATTTAAAACAAGTGCGTAACAAATAGAGTTCCATTGAAGTCGGATCTTTGCATGACATAAGCAATGCAAGTGAGAGGTTCTCTCTTGCATATGCCCTGTGAACTAGACTAGATCTAGGTATATATATATATGCAATACTAACAATGGACGACGGTTCAATATGCAACTAAGCGTGGGAACAACGACTGCGTAAGTATTGCGACTTTCCCAGTTGTAAAATTGCATATTTATCAGATATTTATGAAGGGGCATATGAGATCGCCCGGTTTTTTTAATTAGCCGTGAAATCTTGGCAAACTCTTGTCAAACTGATTTCAGCCAATCACGTGCGGCTTTTTTGAATGAATCTTAGGATTTAGCGACTCAAATCGATTAGCATGTGTCAAATGTATGAAATATGTCAAAGTTGATGCTAAATCTAGATTTGGACAACTCTGCAATCCGCCCTTAAATTAACACCTATATCTAATATATTTTTTATGTTGAACAATACAAATATCGAGTCAAACATTTTCCCAAACAAGGTGACTAGGGTGTGGTTTTTTTATGTTTTGTCAATAAATTTACGAAATAAAGTTGTTTTATTTATCCGCCGCTATGGAGTTTTCCCAAAATCACAAAATAAAACCAAATTAGATAATAATAAGAAAGAAACCAACTAAAGATACAGAGAGATAACGCAACATATTCAAAAACCTGTATATTTGTCAACCTCTTAACCAATTTAGGGGTTATTCGGTCAAGGTCATTGGATAATTTATAGTTGATGATAATTTATAGTTTCTTGCGCATAGATAACACGCATTGATAAGAGTATCTAGTGAAATAGGTCACCCATCAAAATATCCTGCAATGCCAGTTGTTGCTGAATCTGTGCCTCTATTCTTCTATTGCTGATATCTCGATTTTTCTATCGCGATCCCTGACAAATGTTTTGAAGGTTGTTTGCTTAATTTGTCGAGATTAAGTTGTTGTTAGATCGTCATCAATTAAGAATTTGAAAAGAATCGGGATATGCCAAGATTGACATACTGGGGTAGGTACTGGTTGAGTGCCCTCTCACTACAGATCTACGAGGCCACTTTATTTGAGGATTTATGTTAACTGTAGCTCGTGCAACGTTATGAGTAATAATAATAACAGACTCTTGCCACCTCAATTGTGCAATTTTCAGCATTAAATTGCAGTATCACTGGGCATGTTTACATTAAATTATGTCGTAATTAATAAGTCAAGTTAGTATGAAAAACATGAATGATGTTGAAGTATAAACGAAAAGGCTTTGCATAGTTGAGACAACGCTCCGAGCTGAGAGAGGTTTGTTAAGTAATACGGGCCTGAGTAAATAAACATTTCAACAGCTATTTTGAATAGAGACCCAGTCAGTATCTCCATACTGACATGAATGTGTGTAAAATCTTTGCATGATATTTATATGCATTATGAATGAGGAATGACGAATGATGAAACCAATATCAGCATGCTACAGAGTTCAACGTTTTTTTTAAAAGATACATCAATGTGTATATTACTCTAACAATAGAAGAGAATACAGCACAGAATAAATTAAACCTGAATTAAAGCCGTCGCGTAATAAGTAGTAAGCAGACTACTCAATAGCTTACATAATTTGTAAAGAACAACGCACGCGACGCGAAAACCGCCGCGTTCGAACCGCCAGAATCGACCGGCGAGTTTCATCCAACGCAAATTAGAATGCAACGTTACTCAATGAAAGACTACGCAAATAACTTGTTATTTCTCAAAAATTGGTGTCATTAACATTTTGTAATCCAACTGGTTTTTTTTTTGCATAAATTCCTGAGCTGTTAATATGTGCCGGTCTGATGACCACATTTTACTAGCTTTTTGTTAAACGATTAAATAAAGATGTGTGTATGAATACTAAGTAGGGTCAGACAGACATACAAATGGATCGTAATGGGTTTTGTGTGTGAACGTCTGTTTTGCCTCGGCCTCGAAGTATCAGTTCTGTTAGTATGAAGATGTATGTACAATTCCATCGAAGGTCTATACTAAGCGCATATTTATATGCAAGAAGCGGAAGGTAAGAAATAAATATTTAGATTTTGTAGCGAGGCAACTTTACATTCTGACTGAGAGCGCGAAGAGCTTAAAATGCTATCTAAAACTAAATTGTAATTCTGAATGAAACTTGATAATGAACCACAATTCAGACTCATTGAAATTATCTTATATTTCTAAAGATAGTAGAGTAGAGACTAGGCAATGTGGTCTATAAAGTACTAAACTTAATTCGTATGAAGTGTTTGTTTGACAGCCATCTTATTTAATAATTTGTCATACAAAATTAGTAACACAGCAAGACAGCTGTCCTAAAAATAAAAATAAATCGAAAGGATTACACTTGAAATAAATGCACTCAGATAGATTAAAGAATTACGTTCACTGCTGACATAAGTAAATAATCATTACAGTCAACTACAAGTAAACATCATTACAGTGATATGAAACTTCCAGTACATCAAATCAAAGTAATCGTCAAAGCTGTCAAAAAAACACCCCCACAGAATTCCAACATACCTCTAAAGGCTGCAGCGAGTCATCGTCGGCCAACTGTCGTTTAGGCCGCGCGGGCTGCGGCAACGCGGCGGCTACAGCCGCACAGGCGACAAGAAACGCGAGGGAGCGTGCGATGTGCATATTCGCTGAGTCGGTACTGAGTGCACGAGGCGAGAGGGAATGTTAAGCCACGTTAGTAGTGGGGCGGTGGCAGGCAAGTGTGTGATGGGAGGATTGCGAAATTACTGGGAATAGGCTAAGGATGTTTTTGATGAAGGTCGTTTTTTGGGTGATTTGAGTTTTTTTGGTGTTTTATGATAAATGTAGCTAATATATTTCCACACCGAGGGCACGGGCCTTAACTTAGATGTGAGTAGCATATTCCACTGCGCTGTCTTGATGCGGGTTGATGAAATACTTAAAATATTTTTTATATCCAACGTAAGATAGATGATGAAGAAGTGGGACTCAAGTAATCGAAGCAAATTGAGAAAATCTGCTAAAATAAATTGTGTGGTTCCAAAAGCTTCAACATTGTATTCAGAAATGAGTTTCACATTACAATTTGGACAAATTATGCCTTGGGTTGAAACCAATTAGTCTAAAAATCAATATGATCTATCTCTTTTATTTACCAACCCAAATAGTATCTGGTGCAAAACAGTAGTTTAGTTTTGAATACCAACTTTAATTTACACTTATGACTATAGATACCAGCTATATTTAGGTCCCGCAAGGCCTTCCTAGAACTAGAACACATAGCCATCTGCTATAACCTAGATAGCTAGTTCTAGCTCAGTCTGGGTCCCAAAGCTTTGCGGACGAAATCCTTTCAAGGCTTCGATTACCACCAAAAACCTTACAAGTTGGTTTTCAGGTTGTTTGTTGGTCGAAAAAAACAGGACTCATATGGCCAATTTCACCAACAATCCCTATAAATTAGGGGACAGTTATTTCCTTTTAGGGGCCACCTAGCGGTTGTTTCAATCTAACCTAAGTTTAAGGGTTATCTAGGCTACTATCAGACCCCCTAAATATAAGAGGCCGGCCTCCGAAACAATCGCTAGACGGATAAGAAAAACAGCTAAGAGTCCCCTAACTGTTGGTGAATCGGGCAATAATCTCATAAACATCCATTACATTATCGTGACGTCGCTGTTTTTGGTAGCCCAGTGTAGGGCCAAAAGCAAAACATGTTATATGTTATAATATCCCAAATATAATGCCTGCCAAAATAACTTAAGTAGGCCAAAAAATTACCATCAGTTACGTGAATTAGTAGGTCAATTTATTTATTGGCACGAACAGAATATGTATAAGACTGGGTCAGACCAAATGTTTGATATTCATATATCGCAGATATATCTCTGTATTTGCAAAACGCCACCATTAGTGGTTGAGTAACACGGTGTGTTAACTTTCACACTTCCTTAATATCGATTTCATTCATGAATGACGCGGGATTTAGATTTAGAATATATTTTTGTTGATGATGATATTGAAGCGAAACTTTCAAAAGATAAACAGAAAATACAAAAGATGGCTATGTTTCTTGGTGAATCATTTTATAACATTACTTTTTATCCTGCTTTGTATAAAAATTGCTTTTTTTTTGCCGTAATGCACCCGGTCGTTTTCCACACAGCCGTATAGTGCAGTTTGGTTGCAGCACCGCCCACAATACACATTACCCGGTAATTTTGCAACGCTCTGTCCGTAAACATTAGTTATTGGAACTTAGTGACAAAACGGATGGGGAAAAAAGTGGTTAAGTGCGAGTCGGACTCGCCCATGAAGGGTTCCGTAGTAGCATGTAATTATAAGACTGGATATTTGTGTTGCAACATTGTTTTTCATAGTGTTTGTATGAATGACAAAGTTATCTTTGCGGGTTTTAATAATTGTTTTATATCTTAAAAACTGCTTATTATATTTTGTTCAAACCAATGTTTGTTGAAAGTTTGTAATAAGATACAAAGCATATTTTTTTTTTTGATTTTTCACTTTCTTACTTTAAAAGTTTAAGAGGGGGGGACAATTTTTTCTACGTTGGAAGGTTCTGTCGCTTTAACGATTGACTTTGAGGAAAAATAGTTGAAGAAACCTCAGTCATTTTTAAAGACCTATTGACATACATGAAATTTTTATTTTTCGGTGTATTCCCCTTAATATTTTATTTTTTCAATTAAAAAATAATAATCGTAAAGCGGTTTACAGAATACATCTACATACCAAGTTTCAACTGTATCGTCTTAATAGTTTTGGAATAAAGTGGCTGTGACATACGGACGGACAGACAGACAGACAGACTTGACTTAACTATAAGGGTTCCTTGTTTCCCTAACGGAACCCTAAAAATGATACTTATTTCAATGATACATAAAAATATATGAGTTAAGTTATTTATCTTAAGAACATTATACAAAATGGGAAACGGCATGACTCTATGCTTTGTTTAAACAACGGCCTTGTCACTCAAAATTGGGAATTGTATAACTTGCTAAACTTACTCCCACTTTTAGTAAAAGTGACTTCGGGTCGGGAGTAACGTTTTATGTCTTCGACCCGCATGCTTACCCCTGGTTTCCGAGACGCTGATCAAGTCTCACGATTTATCAAATCGAAATAGCGGCACTCGTTTTCTTCATGGTCCTTGATTTGGTCGTCCTCAAATAATAGGCTTGTGGCCTATCAAGTCAAAATAGATACTTTTTATGAACTGTCAAAACGGAACTTTTGTTCCTGAGTTCTATGAAATAACAACAGAATGACGTCATGTAAAAGTGCCATCAAATGCTGTCTTTTTTTGCACAAAATTGACTTTATAAAATATATCTGCTGGAAATATACAATTCTGAGAATGTCAAGCCATTTGTACATAATGCTTCAACTTAAGACTTGTTCCTAGATTTATTGGATGACCTTGGCCGCAGCCTATTCAATTTGAATGCAATTTTTGACAACAATCTCTTGAGATTAGGTTGAGTCGAGGGTGAATCGAGTGGAGGAAACGATTAAGCATACGGACGTTAGCTACTGATTTCCGTTTCCTTACTCGACTCTTATAAAATACATGGAAGTAGATAGAGTATTAACGACAATAACACGTACAAAAATATCTTTAATACAAATAATGATTACACATTTCCTAATATCTTGCAATCAGACCGATTCCTGAGACGTTATGACTAAAATAACTAAACTAAGGTCCAAAAACACCAAATACGATTAGCGTATGTCAAAATGTATGAAATATGTCAAACTTAGTGAGACTTGCACCAGAATTTTAACATTCGCTGAATGAAGTTTAAGTGCAATATAAGTACAACCCAGCCATGTTGAGAGGGTACCTGGCTAACAGCAAACAGCCTTGGCGTGTTCGACAATGTAACTTGGCTGTGTTTAAACACCATTTAGCGAATGTCAAAGTTTATAGCAACTGGACCTTAAATTATAGGGCGTACAATTAGTGTTTTTGGTGCAAGTAACTCTAAGTTCTGAAATAAAACTGGATAATAACTATTCCAGGCCTTCGACGTCCTAGGTGGTGTTGCGGTTGAGAATCCCGGGGAGAAAGAAAAATATGTTTACATATTTACATAATTCATAATTTCTTTTTTGCACTCAGATAATTCTGAAAACAACTTATACGTGATAATTTTGAAAACAACTCATACGTAAAACAGTTGACTCAACATTTAAAAAAAACGCTTGAAGGAACACTATTTTTCTCTACCTTAATATACCTTAGTATCTTTGTATATATTATATTTTGTTTTTTGTTTTTATATGTATTTATGCATTTATTAGTCAGTAGTCTATTATTTTAATAGTTATCGTTGTGCACATATGTAGGTCTACCTTTTATTAAATTATCCTCTCCATCCTAGGTTTGCTGGAAGAGATCTCTTATTAGAGATAAGCTCGCCTTAGTACATGTTTTTTACAATATTAAGTGTCTATATTATGTTTTCTGTGCAATAAAGTTTTTTTTTTTAGTTTTTGACAGTGTACAAAAGTGAGCTTATCTCTAAAAAGAGATTTCTTCCAGTAAATCAAGGAGCAATTAGGAAGTTAAATGTTGATATTTGTGATGTCGTTGTGTCTGGTTCCCACAACACAGGGTATCCTAGTGTATGATCAGAAGCAATGTATGAGCATGTATGTAAATGTTTATCGAAAATTATGCAGTAAGTTTAGTCGGCTAAGGCTGGATTTTACCAACAAAAAGTTATACGGAGAATAACTATCCCGGGGATAAATGGTAACATTTCATAGACACCAGTGACAACTAGATCAGATCACCTCATTTTTAACTGTCATTTGTCATACAAGTTATCCCCGGGATAGGTATTCTCCGTATAACTATTCGTTGGTAAAATCCGGGCTAAGTAGATTAATTTTGTCGCCTTCAGAATTGCTATATTACCTAATGCCATATCCACTTATCTTCCTCTTGAATAGAGGAAGTGCATTAGATAGATATAAAATAGATTGCCTTCCCAATAGATAGATAAATAGATAGTGTTTGTCAGATAGTTTGTCTGTCCGTCTGTCACGCTGTTTGACAATGAAACGGGCCGCTAAAAGCTCTGGTTTCCTAACGTCATATAACGGTTGACGTTATTTAACAATGTATTACGGTCGCTACATATCGGTACTGCTATTCTAGTCTATCCTTATCACACTAAAGTACATTGAATGTCTGCCTAAAAGTAAGAAAAAGTAGGCCTCTCGTAGATGACAAGACGAATCATGAAAGTCTACAATAAGTGATATATTGCTAGATTATCGCCTAACATCTCCTGGAGCATGATTCTCGCGCATTCGATATACGATATCTACACCTATATCGAGTGATTTCGTATGGGAATCTGTCATTGATATTGGTCTCGATATCCGTATATCGAAGGCGCGAGAATCGACCCGCAGTGGTATGATTCTCGCACCTTTGATATACGGTTATCGAGATCCGTATATCGAAGGCGCGAGATTCGACCCGCTGCTTTTGCATAGTCTTTATGTAATACATATTTATTAATTTTAATGCCAGAACTTGAATTGAGTGCGCCCGTTGATGTCTTTTACTCACGAAAAGTCATCGCTACTGGAGGCCGTGGGAAAAGCTTCTTTATCACTACTACATAGAGTGATTGTTCAATGGCATGATACTGGCGCCTTCGATATACGTATATCGGGAGGGGTTTTGACAGATTCCCATACAAAATCACTCGATATAGGTGTAGATATCGTATATCGAATGCGCGAGAATCATGCTACTGATCCGTGACTCCTAGTGCTATGGCTCTGTGGTTCAAGGCTCTAGCTCTCAAGTTAAAGGTCTTCTGAAATCCATCTGGTGACGAAGAAGAATAAAAATATCCCGTTCTTGATGGTTTTTATGCGTGACACTGATTCTGGTTCCCGCGACACAGGGTATCCTTGGCAAATAAAGAATCTTTATCTTTATCTTATCTTTATCTTTATCCTGTGGAGCCAAGAGTGCTGAAAGTGCCTCTTTTTAAACGTATATGTTTTAAACTCCCGGCTTAAAGTTAACTAGATAATTCTGATATAATTGAGATTGTTATCTATCTCCTTCATTTCGTCGATGGGTCAACCCCTTTTTTATGAGAACTAAAATTAATATTTTAAACAATCTTGCAGATCTAACTACCTACTTGTAATGATGTCGTGAGAATACGTATTATGCAAAAGTGTTGGGAGAATCTTCATTGTATTGTATTGTTCCGAATACACTTTGTTGCACTTTTGATAGTTTGCTCATAATGATAATGTTCAAAACAATTAATGGTTACAAAAGAGTAGTGTGCATTACACCAAATAATATCTATATGGACTGAATTATTTTATTGTAAATAATTGTGTATATATAGCATGCCGATATTTGGCTAAGCGTGCTGCCCTTTTTATATATTACACCAACAACTGTAATAACATTTACGCAAATAAATGAAATCTGAAATCTGAATCTGAATCTGAAATCGTTAAATTACCTTCATTTGGATGATATGGCGCCATCTCAGGTACCCTGGCTATGGCCGCCGTACCCTTGTTACCCGTATAAAACCAAGTAACATACCAATTGGAAGCAATATATAGGTTTTTAAATTACATGTTAATCGGTATACCCTGAATCGAAACTATTTTGAAATTTAAGTTGTCACTTAACTAACTTAATCGCCAAAATCGCATAGGATAGTCATTTGTTTCAGTTGCTAAGCATTTGCTTAAATTAAAAGTTAGTTTCGTGAAAGACTCGCATTCACTTCAGAGAATGTCTCATAAGGACATAGGCCAAACAAACTAGCAATGGGGAACAATAGACGTGGTAGCGAGAGGGGGAGAATATCTTTGGTAGTAAGTTCGAATCTCGGTGCTGGACTTTATATCAATGAGTTAAGTTATTCATCTTTAGCAGGGTTGTAGAGACTGTGATGGCACGCCGAGTTGTGATCGTCTAGATGTAATGTTAAATAGTGTGTTGAGTGTAATACCTCAGTACAGGAACCTTGCAGTGCAGAAAAACATTGTCTGTGCATGATGTGAGATTTTTTATATTGCAATCTGCTCGTTTTACCGCCAGTGTATAGCCCGAATGGATCAAGAGTAATCACAAAGCCCATTTCCCCCGAGCTTACTCATATCATGGTATCCTGAACTACTTCAGGTAATCTACAAGACTTTGGTAGCAAAGAAAAGCACAAATATGACATTTATCAGTTAAGTTCAGATATACCATAGTAAGTGATCGGTTCGCGTGAGAAAGTGAATTAAACCCGTGTGAGTTTTCTCACCAGATAACGACCGCCTCACTCTGACACGGGGAACCCTACGCCAGTATCTGGCCCTGCGTACAGGAGTGGGGGGCGTACAGACCATCTTTCGCTGAGAAGCGTTTATTATCATCACGTCTTAGGGACATGGAAATTTACAAGGCGCACGGAAGCTACCTTCCCCCATTGTACCATGGATTTATTATTTCAAAAAATATTCAAATGTTTAGTTTGGCCAAACTAAGGTCGATGGTCTGCCGCAGAAGACAGGACGTGATATATGGTGCCCAGAGACGCTGCCGCTCCGCCACGGGGATACACTGGATTGACCTTTCGGGTCACTCGGACCTCGCACTTTCTCCGGTCACTTCAAGCCATCGTTACAAAATAACAAATATGAATGTGTCTGTTTGCCCGCTCAATCAATCTCTTCAACACTGCAAGGTCTGTCTAGGTAACCTAGGTGATGCCTAGATATCATCGTACTTATGGATGCCCTCCGGAATCTCCCTTTATACTTGTCCAGGTCGTTAGATGTCCCGTCGCCCAAGCTCCACGTCGATTGCCGTCGTCTCTCAATCCAGGAAATAAGTATTCCGACTATGTCAATCAATCTAATCTAATGTTGAGTGTTTGCTAACTAGACTGAGACTCCTATATTCTCCTCAAATAATTCAGTGTATATATGTACTTTCAAATCTATCAACCTCCAGAAAACACTAATCACAAACTGTTTAGTAACCTTGTGTTTTGAGTGAACCCTGATGTATGACAGTGGTGGTTGTTTATTAGCATGATGGCCTGGTCTATATGCAGAGTTATTTCACTAGAAATGTGGAACTATAATTGATTTTAGCACAACCCCCACTGTTCTACAGACTTTCTAAGAATCTTACGGGTAAGGAAATACAAGAACGCCAGATATATAGTAAATCACTTCATTTATTTTAGAAGACCAGAAATACTATAAAAAAAAAAGTATAGAAAATAGATATTATTTAGATCGTCCTTGCCTAACTTTGCCAAGGACAATCGGACGTTCTGTTCCTAAGGCATTTCTATGGGGAAAACGAAACGTCCAAATAAAAAACCCTCATAGACCATTATCAATTGATAACACAATTAAATAAACAAACTTAAACAAAGTCTATGCTAATCTTACACTTATTTACAACTAAAATGACGTAGGTAAGGGGTTCCTAGTTTTATTTATATGCAGAATCAAATCACATCAACTTGACTTATTCATGGGTGGTTTTGACTGTCAAACCCGCCTTGTCTGTAATTTACTCATACAATAATCTGATATGATACAAATGTAGGTTATAGCCAATTGTTTAGTCTATAAATAATCAATTCACGCCATTGAATCAAAACCCATTGCTTATCTCACTCTATTTAAATTGGTCAGAATCCAGGATTGGTACATTTACAATAATAGATCAGTGTGATAAATTACACTTGATACTTCCGTAAAATTGAACATGATATAAAAGGAACCCCCTCCAACATTTAAAATTACACACGAACAATTACACGTTATATACAACACACTGGTAAATCATTTCCACAAATCTCTCGGTGCGCTAATGATAGGATAACTTTTCGATAATTTCTCATGAAGTCTCATTGTTAGCTGGTTATCGTTGTACCATAGGTAACAATCTCGCCCGGTGCAATTGCCGACCGACGACACATTCTTATGCACATATAGACCGTAATACCGGTCACAAAGGTGAGCAATTACCATGAATAATACGTTCATCATTATGTTTAATGGTACGGGGTCTTTAGCAAAGGTTTCCCAAAGAAATTGATCCATTCTGCTCTAATCAATTTATCTCGAATATTATGATTTGGTAGCACACGGTAGAAATTGTGAAAATAACGTACCAAGCAAATGAACAATGAAAGAATACTTTACCGAAATTTCCGGGTACGAAGATCACTCTTAAACTTGTACAATTCAAAGGAATACAATCAACAAACAAATTAATAGGTTATTCAGTAAGGGTTTAGGAAATTTAGTTCTACATAGGTTTAGTATACTAATGATACACTTTGGGCTTCCACATAATTTGACTTGATCGTTCTCGTGTCAAGCCTCGAATGCCACGAATCTGCCTTCCCGCAAATCCTCACTGTCTCCGTCAAAATGATCCTTGAACAAAGAAAAAACTGGCGAGCACTCTGTTTTAATTTATGACTATAGACCCGTCTTTGAATATTGAGTTTACTATGCGACGCTTTAGAGTTACTTATTAATCTACTCCTTCTCATCATAAATTCCCTGTCGACAACCCATGGTGTCAAAGATATTGTTTTTTTCTAAGACAAATTACAACGAAATTTAATGCTTGTTCGAATGCTGTTTGGATTTTTTGTCTAACCTCTCTAAATGAAAAACTGCCCAATACAAAACGAATACTAAGATATTTCTTGTCCCTCGCTAAAACTGTTAGCAGATGTGTTTAAATGGTTTCTAGGAGAATAGAAGATAATATTGTTAACAAAAAAATATAGTGATTGCGTGGTCCATCTCACACTCCCCCAAATAGATTTGGAAACTTCAATACTCCCCCTATGTCCCTATTCCTTAGTTTCGAAATATATTTCCCCAAATATGCACCAATCTCCTTCAGTCTCCACGCAATTTACTAGTCTAAAGATTTACAGCAATTCTCTCCGATATCCCACGCTCATCTAAATATTCCCACAAAACTCTATTGTACTTATCGAGTGGCACTATAACCGTCTCCATTGCTTGTGGCTCTTCTTTGTGATTCCTCTTTAAAAAATACCTTTTTTCCAACAACAACCCTACAATTATATTGCCCATCTGTTTCTGTTACTTGTTTACATAATACGAGTACCAAAACAAATAGTGAATTGCATTGTAATTACTCCGTACTTTTACCAATCTAAGCATGAACTAAAGTATTGTTGTACGGTACAACCTCTTCCACAGTCACTAACAATATTGATATCTGTGCTATCATCCAAAGAAACATGTACCTATAAATTTTATTTAATACACGCCCGGATTTGATCTGAAATATCCCTATGAGAGAGTATTATTCCGTATTTTGAGTTTATTCACGTCGCTAAACTGAATTTTCAAATATTCGTAACATAAAACAACATAAAATTCAGTAAAATAATTCACCACTGAACGTATTGACAGTTAATACTGGCGGAATGAATTAATAACGATAAATAATGAATTTAAATGCCGTTAACTAACATCTTCAAACAATCGTAAAGTTAAATTAAATGAAAGCATTTGTCTGTTCCCAGAACTCTACCACAACACTCTGGATTAAAACTAGCTAAATATTTAATATCGACAAACGGACGGACTTGTAATCTTTACGAAACCCAATCGTAAGTAATAAAATTAATTTGACAAACGGACGGACTTATAATCTTTACGAAAACCAATCGTAAGTAATACATAAATTAATTTGACAGACGGACGGAAAACCATCGATATTAACCATTGATGTTTCCTTTACTCTTCCTCATCCTCAGTCCAATGCTTCTTTCCAAGTATGTTATTGAAACAACATCGAAGTTATTTCTTATTCTTAACCCTCTCGTCGACGCATCTTATCTATCTATTGTTCTCCATTGTTCGTTCGCTCGACCGGCGTGTCTCTGATAGTGAACTAATAAAATTGATAAACCTATAGAGGAGGAATCGAATCACTTAAACCTCTTACAGCTCTAAATAGTCCAACCTAGTAATTCCGTGGCCAAACCAAGTCACTAATGTCATCACTACCATATCCGTACAAGCCAAATAGCTTCATTTACAATTTTAGCTTACGTGTTATTTATTTTACAATAAAATAGTGTCACTAACGCACTCGTTAGAATTGGTTATTTCATTCATAAAGCGCCTTCTCTATCTGTATCACTATCATCATATTATTATCAGTAGTGTGCGATCACCACACAACATCGTCACAAACATAGTTTTATTACGGACCCGATAAATCACATACATACATGCCTTTATTCAATAACTCATTTAACATAACCTATCCAGAGTTGTGGGAGCTCATAGGTCAAAGTAAGCCTTAAAGTTAGTAATTAAATATATGCTCGGAGGTGACTTAATTTCGGTAAACAACTTTCTCTTGCCTAGGCTGCACTAATGCTATCCCGTAACGCGCTATCAATCAATCAAATTTACTCTCTAACTGCTGGGCCTAGGATTTACATTTCAAACAGATTCGTCAACGCCTCCATTAAATACAGGATGTTTCCATGCCGTCCGAACCAGGAATCGTTACTATTACGCCAATTATCCATTATCTAACTTGATATAACTTTAAGGTTTCAAAAACTGAAGCAAATGACATGAGTTGACTGTTTATAATATTTTATTATGTTATTTAATGACATCTATTACGTATACCTACCTAAAATTTACCTTACCCTTGCCTTCACACTATGAATATAATTTTGAAATAACCGTTCTAGGTATCTTCGATTATACTACTGAGATTCTGTATTGTACACATGAAGGTGTTATACCAACTTGGCAAGTTATATCCAACCGGTATCCAAATAGTAATAACAAAAACCCTTTACAGCTAGACTTGACTTCCCGCCACACTATTTATGCTTCGATTATTCTTCTTACGATTTGGACATTCATCCCGACATCAGCTGTTTCGAAAGTTAAGTTTATTTTTATTCTACATCCAAACGTTTGTTAAAATATTGCCACTAATTTAAACAAATTCCGACATCGCTCAATGCTAGTTCCGCAATAAATAAACAAAAGTAGGCAACGTCATAAACATCTTCAAATTTCTACGAACGACATAACTTGAGAAAAAAAATAAACCCCAATTCCCTCCATGTGTTGAGTCAAAACAAAAGTTAACCCACAAAAACAGTCCCCAAGTGCAGCTATTGATGCCGACGAACACGATACTATTAGTTACTTTCCTAATTTATTGAACAAAAGTGTCAAGAAATGTTAAGTTTATGATCACTTTGGAGTCGATCTGAAAACTATCCCTTTTTTGTGAACCACACCACTCTATGAGAGGCCTATCACATATCCCTAAAAGTGGTTTGCGAAACCATAATTTACAATCGATCGTTCGCAGAACTGAGTATTCAAATAATTAACAAATGATTGCGTATTTAACATTTAACATTTACATACAGGCACATACATTGCTTCTGGCCCCACACTAGGAAACTCTGTGTCGTATGTTTCGCCTTTATACACCTTTACTATGTATTTTTGTCCTGTGTAATTTTCCTTTGTGCAATAAAGAAATTATGCTTACTATTTACAGATAAGCTCGCCTTTGTACTTCCTTTTCTCTATCATAAGCTATCTGTATTATGTCATATGAGTACAATAAAGAAATTACAAAATTAAGATTACGAAAGTAAGGTCCGTTACAATATTTCCTAGTATCTACCTGTTATTTTTTCCGACCTTCCTACAGTTATATGTTATTAGTTCATTTAGTTTACTCCATCCCTTTGCATGACTGCCTCTACTTTTGGCCATCTTTCTTTGTAACCGATAGACATAGGTCCTTATTAGTAATTGTGTCTAATCACAAATGATTTACGTCTCAACCTATCGACTGACACCTATACTTATCTAACTGACCTCGCAGAACCCAAAATCGAATATAATTTCAAATTAAAAAGTACGCGACAGTAACCGTACCGTACGATAGGACGCGCCTAATTTGCCACGTTCCCTTTTCGTTTATACCTGATGTATGGCCCTTGACAACGTATCCAAAACAAGCATAAAATTTCGTTATTTTGCCTATTGTAAGAACTAATACGAACTGCTACTTCAAATTGATCGTATGTATCTGATGTCACTATAGTGAAAAAGATTAATATCATAAGCGTCCTCAAGATGTTCTGATCGCTCCCTGACACCCGAATATAATTTAGTTTCTACTCCCCCTAGACTTCAGTTAACACATTATAACACAAATCATACACAATAAATTTTAAAAAGTCATGCACAATACATAAAGAAGTATTTCCTGTAAGATAAGACACCTGAAAGAAAGTTTCACTCAATACACGGTTTCTACGTTGTGTTTTAATTTGTTTTTGTTCTATCTGATCCAATCGTATCGTTATTTCGAATACGTAAAGAATCGCTGGTCACCGGCACCATTCTGTGATGGCACGCCGAGTTGTGATCGTCTAGATGTAATGTTAAATAGTGTGTTGAGTGTAATACCTCAGTACAGGAACCTTGCAGTGCAGAAAAACATTGTCTGTGCATGATGTGAGATTTTTTATATTGCAATCTGCTCGTTTTACCGCCAGTGTATAGCCCGAATGGATCAAGAGTAATCACAAAGCCCATTTCCCCCGAGCTTACTCATATCATGGTATCCTGAACTACTTCAGGTAATCTACAAGACTTTGGTAGCAAAGAAAAGCACAAATATGACATTTATCAGTTAAGTTCAGATATACCATAGTAAGTGATCGGTTCGCGTGAGAAAGTGAATTAAACCCGTGTGAGTTTTCTCACCAGATAACGACCGCCTCACTCTGACACGGGGAACCCTACGCCAGTATCTGGCCCTGCGTACAGGGAGTGGGGGGCGTACAGACCATCTTTCGCTGAGAAGCGTTTATTATCATCACGTCTTAGGGACATGGAAATTTACAAGGCGCACGGAAGCTACCTTCCCCCATTGTACCATGGATTTATTATTTCAAAAAATATTCAAATGTTTAGTTTGGCCAAACTAAGGTCGATGGTCTGCCGCAGAAGACAGGACGTGATATATGGTGCCCAGAGACGCTGCCGCTCCGCCACGGGGATACACTGGATTGACCTTTCGGGTCACTCGGACCTCGCACTTTCTCCGGTCACTTCAAGCCATCGTTACAAAATAACAAATATGAATGTGTCTGTTTGCCCGCTCAATCAATCTCTTCAACACTGCAAGGTCTGTCTAGGTAACCTAGGTGATGCCTAGATATCATCGTACTTATGGATGCCCTCCGGAATCTCCCTTTATACTTGTCCAGGTCGTTAGATGTCCCGTCGCCCAAGCTCCACGTCGATTGCCGTCGTCTCTCAATCCAGGAAATAAGTATTCCGACTATGTCAATCAATCTAATCTAATGTTGAGTGTTTGCTAACTAGACTGAGACTCCTATATTCTCCTCAAATAATTCAGTGTATATATGTACTTTCAAATCTATCAACCTCCAGAAAACTCTAATCACAAACTGTTTAGTAACCTTGTGTTTTGAGTGAACCCTGATGTATGACAGTGGTGGTTGTTTATTAGCATGATGGCCTGGTCTATATGCAGAGTTATTTCACTAGAAATGTGGAACTATAATTGATTTTAGCACAACCCCCACTGTTCTACAGACTTTCTAAGAATCTTACGGGTAAGGAAATACAAGAACGCCAGATATATAGTAAATCACTTCATTTATTTTAGAAGACCAGAAATACTATAAAAAAAAAAGTATAGAAAATAGATATTATTTAGATCGTCCTTGCCTAACTTTGCCAAGGACAATCGGACGTTCTGTTCCTAAGGCATTTCTATGGGGAAAACGAAACGTCCAAATAAAAAACCCTCATAGACCATTATCAATTGATAACACAATTAAATAAACAAACTTAAACAAAGTCTATGCTAATCTTACACTTATTTACAACTAAAATGACGTAGGTAAGGGGTTCCTAGTTTTATTTATATGCAGAATCAAATCACATCAACTTGACTTATTCATGGGTGGTTTTGACTGTCAAACCCGCCTTGTCTGTAATTTACTCATACAATAATCTGATATGATACAAATGTAGGTTATAGCCAATTGTTTAGTCTATAAATAATCAATTCACGCCATTGAATCAAAACCCATTGCTTATCTCACTCTATTTAAATTGGTCAGAATCCAGGATTGGTACATTTACAATAATAGATCAGTGTGATAAATTACACTTGATACTTCCGTAAAATTGAACATGATATAAAAGGAACCCCCTCCAACATTTAAAATTACACACGAACAATTACACGTTATATACAACACACTGGTAAATCATTTCCACAAATCTCTCGGTGCGCTAATGATAGGATAACTTTTCGATAATTTCTCATGAAGTCTCATTGTTAGCTGGTTATCGTTGTACCATAGGTAACAATCTCGCCCGGTGCAATTGCCGACCGACGACACATTCTTATGCACATATAGACCGTAATACCGGTCACAAAGGTGAGCAATTACCATGAATAATACGTTCATCATTATGTTTAATGGTACGGGGTCTTTAGCAAAGGTTTCCCAAAGAAATTGATCCATTCTGCTCTAATCAATTTATCTCGAATATTATGATTTGGTAGCACACGGTAGAAATTGTGAAAATAACGTACCAAGCAAATGAACAATGAAAGAATACTTTACCGAAATTTCCGGGTACGAAGATCACTCTTAAACTTGTACAATTCAAAGGAATACAATCAACAAACAAATTAATAGGTTATTCAGTAAGGGTTTAGGAAATTTAGTTCTACATAGGTTTAGTATACTAATGATACACTTTGGGCTTCCACATAATTTGACTTGATCGTTCTCGTGTCAAGCCTCGAATGCCACGAATCTGCCTTCCCGCAAATCCTCACTGTCTCCGTCAAAATGATCCTTGAACAAAGAAAAAACTGGCGAGCACTCTGTTTTAATTTATGACTATAGACCCGTCTTTGAATATTGAGTTTACTATGCGACGCTTTAGAGTTACTTATTAATCTACTCCTTCTCATCATAAATTCCCTGTCGACAACCCATGGTGTCAAAGATATTGTTTTTTTCTAAGACAAATTACAACGAAATTTAATGCTTGTTCGAATGCTGTTTGGATTTTTTGTCTAACCTCTCTAAATGAAAAACTGCCCAATACAAAACGAATACTAAGATATTTCTTGTCCCTCGCTAAAACTGTTAGCAGATGTGTTTAAATGGTTTCTAGGAGAATAGAAGATAATATTGTTAACAAAAAAATATAGTGATTGCGTGGTCCATCTCAAGACGCTAATAAAATAATATTGTAAAGAGACAATCCCCAGGTCTTGTGTTAACATGTTTGTGAAGTCACTTTATCTGGTTCCCACGATACAGGTGTCCTAGTGTGGGGCCAGGAGCAATGTATGTGCCTGTTTATAAAATTAAAATGTAAATGTTAACCTTTCTCTACAACTGAAGCTGATGAGCTAGCTCTCTGTCATGCAAGATGAAGTATAAATTAGTCAAGTCGACTTACTTTATTTCTGATATTTCACTGGAATATTTCTCTACAATAGCTGACAAAGTGTTGGTCACAATCTGGGAGCACTTATCCAGTGGAGAGCTGATAGATACATTTTCCTTTGAAACACAACTCACCAATTTACGGGCGGCAGGGGACGAGGTAAGAGAGCTGCGATTGGTCAGCCGCTGCGTAACTGTCTGGCGGCCCAGCCCGTCTTTGTACATAGGTTGCGTATGCGAACATTTGTTGAATACAACAAACGTTTGGCTTGCCACATTCCCCCGCAGGCGCAGTCAATTGGATATATAGTCTCTAGTCACAATCAACACTGTGCCTCTGCCACCCCATATGGGAAGAGGCTATTGTCATCACGAAGTGACCCAATATTGCAACTATAAACAAGCCTTGAACTAAACAGAAACAATCCATACTTATAACAACGAATGTTTCTATAATAATGACATCTTAGGGTATAATTTTCAAACATTAGATTAATGAAATCTCATTGTTTTACTGCTTATTTAGTTTTGTGATAATTACATGTTCGGTCTAGAATTATTAGTTACTTAGTAATAAATAAGTACCTGCTTAGTTTCGATAGATTTAATGAGAGGAAACAATCGCCCGGGTTAAGCAACAGATAAGCAATTTGTATTGAGATGGGTGTTCTATTTGTTAGGTAATTTTCGAAACTATCTTTACCTACCTATACATTACATCACAAATAATAACAATAAATCAGTATGAATCGAAATGATCATGTTTTCTTATTACTTATTATCTGGATCCCTGTAATACAAAGCTCACATACGAGTACCTACCTATATGAGATTGTGTATGAATTATTTAAAGTTGTTAGGTTATCAAATACAAACACAAATATATACCTATTTTCAAAAAAGTTACCTGCAACAATAATACTTGTTACAATCAAAAGAAATACTTTAAGCAATAGGCTTATGTGGTACGCAAACTAGAGTTTATTTCAAGCCTGTCACTGTTGATGCGTAGAATTTAAAACAGTTACGAATATATTTGCTTTGAGTGTCAGGGGCAAACCCATCGCCATAGGTATGGAGACTTGTAGGTTCCGAGACGGCTATGGACATGATGTAGGTCCGAATGCACAACTCAAATTAAAACAGGGACTTAATTTCTTTATAACACACATAGTAAAAGTGTACAAAGCCGAGCTTATCTTAAGAGATCTCTTCCTGTAAACCAAGTAAGGATGATACAGGTGGATTGCTGAGTAGGGGTAGACCAATATGTACAACATTATCATATAACCCTTCATTCTCAGAATCACACCTCTCGAACGACCGAACAATGGCGAACTATTTTTATACAAGATTTGTCGGCGAACCAGTTACAGTGATTTTGTCACTTTTTCTAGCTCCTTAAATGATATCGTCAGACCAGTATGAAATATAAGCGACACTTTATTTGATCTGCACCCGTGCATTCAGCCATTATGATCTAATAATAATTACGGAGTTCAAACCCTAAAGCAACAAACGTTTCAGGTTAACAAATTAACCTATTACATAAAAGGACGATATTCACACAAGCCTTCCTTACATAATGAACACGAGTTTCGTGTCCAAGGAAGTGAGTTCATCGCCGGCCAGATAAGAGTTGTAGCGCCACGTTTCCTGTAGATTACGCAATGGAGACCGTCTCGGCTTGAGGCCGTCGCGTGGGCTATGCAAAGGTCAAATCAGCTTTTGTGGGCAGAACTACCGGTGACATGATTCAAGTACGGGCACTGCTGGAAGAAATCTTTTATAAGAGATAACCTCGTCTTTTCGTAAAAATATAACAATATACACCGTGAAATATTAATATTTTTTTCTTTTTGGGGAGTGATACTTAGTACCCATCAATATGTACAATTTTCCCCAAGGAACATATGGTCACAAACGACAAAAAATACGATTTGCAGTTACCCGCCTCATCAGCTGATTACCATAGTAATGGGAGCACCAAATACGGGGTGACAGAAGCACAATCATGCCTACTTCTAACCAGTTTCTCATTACCCCAGGTTGCGTGACAGGGGCTTAAGACGATTGTCCAGCAATGCCCATCTTTAAAAAGTTATTCCAGCAGTTTGAGATACTTCCTGAATCCACAAAAAATATATGTTATAAAACCGTCCCTTGGCTAAAAATTTAGTGTTTAAAAACATCATAATGCCATTGAAAACTATATGAAAAAATAATAATGTAATTGTTGTTTTTTACCTAAAACGACTTATTTCAGGAGTTCTACAAGGAACGCTGGTATGGTTGTTATGTGTAAAAATCAGTAATCAAAATATCTAATAATTTGGTGTCATCTAGGAACATTTTGTGTAATTTGCAAAAAACACACTTTTTTGCACTTTTCGCACTTTTTGCGTCGCGCTGCAGTTTACGCCATTATTTACTTTATTTTTCTTTTAAGATTTGTGAAAATTTCCACCACCACAAACCCAGTTACTAATTTTAGCGTTACCAGGCGCCTTAACGGAGCATAATTTGTGCCTCCGCCAATGGAAAAAGGCCCTATGTTATGTTATATTATGAAATGATGTCAATGGATGTGTGTTATGTTAAACTTGTCTATCAGCATCTAAAATATCCTTTCACATATAAATATGTCTCGTTGACGCACAAAAAATGCAGCAATAATTTATGTAACATGCAAATAATAATTGTGAAATTCGATAATAATCGGTATCGCTTTTTGTGTTTGTGTCCTCAATATTGATGTAAATGTGCGTGGTTATGTTCTAATAAAATCACGTTAAAATATTATTGGACACGCTCAGCGCCATGTGTGCTCACGCTCTCTCATTGGTTCAAAAATGTGTATCACTCATGCACACGCTTTCGACACATTTTATAGGACTTCAAAATTTCCTACTGGTTTTAGCGTCGGACAGGGCAAATGTTTCTTTAGTTATGCCCTTTCAGTCGAGAGATTGTCATTCTCCTGGCCAAAAAGGAAAAAAAATGACATTAAAATTAGTGGAAATTAAGTTCTCATCCCCTTGCAATAGACATTAATTGACGTCACAAAGTCGAGTACTATTTTTAGGGTTCCGTACCCGAAGGGTGCCAAACGGGACCCTATTACTGAGACTTCGCTGTCCGTCTGTCCGTCCGTCCGTCCGTCCGTCCGTCCGTCCGTCCGTCTGTCACCAGGCTGTATCTCATGAACCGTGGTAGCTAGACAGTTGAAATTTTCACAGATGATGTATTTCTGTTGCCGCTATAACAACAAATACTAAAAATCAAAAGAAATTTATTATTAAGGGGGGCTCCCATACAACAAACATGATTTTTTTGCTCATTTTTGCTCGATATTGATAATGGTAGCAGGTAGACGCTTAAAATGTTCACAATATATTGAGTATATTATTTACTTAAAAAATAAATAATTAAATTAAAATTAAATTAATATTTATGGGGGGCTCTTATACATTTTTTTGCGGTTTTTTATAGATAATGGCACGGAACCCTTCGTGCGCGAGTCCGACTCACACTTGGCCGGTTATTTAACCCGAGAACACTTCTCTGAATAGACTTAACAACTGTGGATAACAAAGTAAAGATAATTGTTTTAGTTTTTAGATAATAGTGTTGCCACGTTTTGACACAACGATACAGCACTCGGGTGAGCACTCAAGTATAGTCAAAATATTTTGCAAAATTTTAACTGCGGACGAAAACGAGGGGTATTAGGCTGGTTGCGGCCAGACATATGATCTTAACGTACTATACATTCGTTTCGCAATCCAAGAAGTTTGAATTTGACTTAGTTAGTATATGTATATTTTTCTGAATATTTTTTTTTCTTTGACAAATGTTGAGTCTTTAGAAGGTTGCAAAGAGACTCGTCGAAGCGTCGGGTGCTTCTAGAGCTGGCACCATTCTCGCTCAGCGAATTAGCCTGGCGATACAGCGAGGTAATGGTGCCAGCATGTTGGGCACCCTGCCACTCGACGGCGGCGGTGACCTTAGGGATATTTTTAGGGTACCGTACCCGAAGGGTGCCAAACGGGACCCTATTACTGAGACTTCGCTGTCCGTCTGTCCGTCCGTCCGTCTGTCACCGGCTCCGCCTGCACGAACCGTAATAGCTAGAAAGCTGAAATTTTCACAGAATGTGTATATCTGTTGCCGCACCAACCACAAATACTGAAATCCGAGAGATATTGCAAATTAAAGGGGGCCCCGATACAAGAGACGTGTTTAGATACACTTACGCATTTCAAAATGGAGATCTTGACTGAAACTGTTTATTTATTGTCATAGCAACCATGTCATAGACACAAATACTACACATTTAAATATGATAGCATATTTCGCGTCAACCCACATGGTTGTGGTAGCTGTAGATGTAGATGATGTAGACTCTCAATCCGGAGGTCGTCGGTTCAAATCTCGTGAAGGCATAAACTTTTTAAATTTTCTTTTTGTTTATTTTTTAGGGTTCCGTACCCGAAGGGTGCCAAACGGGACCCTATTACTGAGACTTCGCTGTCCGTCTGTCCGTCCGTCCGTCCCTCCGTCCGTCCGTCCGTCCGTCTGTCACCAGGCTGTATCTCATGAACCGTGGTAGCTAGACAGTTGAAATTTTCACGATGAAGTATTTCTGTTGCCGCTATAACAACAAATACTAAAAATCAAAAGAAATTTAATATTAAGGGGGGCTCCCATATAACAAACGTGATTTTTTTGCTCATTTTTGCTCGATATTGATAATGGTAGCAGGTAGACGCTTAAAATGTTCACAATATATTGAGTATATTATTTACTTAAAAAATAAATAATTAAATTAAAATTAAATTAATATTTAGGTGGGGCTCCCATACATATTTTGCGGTTTTTTATAGATAATGGCACGGACCCCTTCGTGCGCGAGTCCGACTCGCACTTGGCCGGTTATTTGCTTCTGCGAGCAGACAGGAATTATAATGGGATTGTCACCGTCACCATGTCTTAGCGCTGTGGGTGTTAAATATGTTAAATGATAATCTAGGACAATCAGACGATCTAGCCCATCGATGCATCTATGGAAATATGAAAGTTTCTTCACAATAGTTTCAAACATCACTTTAGATAGGGAGACAGATATTTTTAGGTACATCATACGGACGTTCCATATGATGTACGCGGTACACTCTCATAAGGACGTCGAAGCGAGAAGGTTCTTATCTCACTGCATTCGAACCTGCATCTCCTGTCCGCTACTCACGGCCGATTCATCACTAGATTACAGAAGTCTTTTTTAGGGTTCCGTACCTTATGGGTGCCAAGCGGGACCGACCCCGTTACTAAGTCTCCACTGTCAGTATTTTGATACACCCTGCGATATAATAAAATAAATCAATATTTAATATTCTCATAAATTTCACGTCTTTACACATCGTTGTGGCAGCGGAGCCGTTAAGAGATGTAAGTTGCGCCATCCATAGGTCCCGGGTTCAAATCGTTGCTCGTGAGGGCATAATATTAGGTGGGTAAAAAATTTCCTCGTATTTTGTATGAAGACCGTAACGGGTCGAACAAAAAGGTGAATCTTTGACTTAAAAATTTCTGGATTGAAAACGCTTAAACCAACTTTGTGCTACTTTTACTGACACAATATTAGGTTCATAAACATCATATTATTTTTCATGGCCATCGTTGCATGTCTTCCTTTTTTTCCACAACTTTAAAATGTATTGAATTTCTCCATTAGATTCATTCATTCTGACATGAAGAAAAACAAATGAAAAATTGTCGGAAATAAAATTTTATTATATTTATTCCTTTTTTGAAATATAACCTTTTTAATGACATCAAAACCAGCCAGATAATACATCCAAAGATATTTAGTTACAAATATACACATACAAAATACGAAATGACTTTTTACCTGGCCTTTATTTATTCATTTTGTTTTTGTATTGTTGTTTTGAGTGCTTTACTTTTGTTGTACAATAGTACGGAACACTTCGTGTGCGAGCCCGACCAATTGACCAATTCTTGTCATTATGTTATGTAATAATAATATCTTGTACATTACAATTATCAACATCATAAGTATGACCAAATCACAAGCTCATTCATGCATCGTCATTACAAATGTGACAAAATGACAGTCTAACGTATGAATAAAAAACATACCCTGACCCCTACCTGAACCTTAAAAGCATACAAATAGGGGTCATAAGTTCAAACACTGCAATGCATTGTAATATAATCATCATACATGTTAGTTAAGCAATCCGAATTCTGATTGCATTGATTGCAGATCATATTTGAGCTCTAGAATTTGTCAGATAGACTCAATTATTCTTTTACACAATAAAGAGTCTTATAACAAGCGATTAGAGGTGCATTTTACATTAGACTTGATCTATGCATTGGTCAATGATAGCGTTAGTTTTTTAGGCTACGATTTAACTAGATTAGTACTAGTACTTATATTCCGGTTAGAAAGTCTATTCAATCCATGTTCTTATATAACTCATGTAATACAATAACAATAGGTAGGTAGGTGTATAGGTAGGTACTTAGGTTTTTTTCGCTTATTTGTTGCAAAGTTTGCTGACTTTACAACAAATACGCAAAAAACATGACGAAAAAATATAGTGAGTGTCTAATAGTGGCACTAATGTGCTTCTGAACATATGGATAAAGGCGTGACGCAATGTTTGTTTTTTTAACACTGGAATTGGTAGCAATTTTAAAAAATAAGTTTTTTTAAAACCATCTCTATCAGGGTAATTTCCATATATGTATTTCACATAACACATGTGCGAGCAGCATGCCACACACGAGAAAGGCTCTTGTTGTGAAAAATTTAGAATTTCGCTTGTTGGGCAAGAGATGTCTCTGCGCTAGTCGTGCTAGCGTAGAGACATCTCTTACCCGACAAGAGAAATTGTTCAAGATTAAGACGACCGAGCTTTGTTTGACACATGGCAAGTAGTTTTCCCGACGTCGACCGAGAGACAAAGACTAGCATACCTAGCACTATGGTTGCGTCATATTACGTGCATATGTCAAGTGTCAAATACACAAATTGGTCTATATGAAGTGCTAGGCAAACATGAACCAGTCGTATCTGTAGGGCTCGGCATTAATTATTGAGGTACGGTCGCCTGCGATTAAAAGTATACGGGCGGTCATATTGAAGAGTGAATCCCGCTTATAATACTTGTATACTTTTAGGCGCAGCCGACCGTACATTAATAGTTCAAGAACTATAAATTACAAAAACTTCCCCGAAACAATAAGAGAAACCTTAAGGGCGGCTTGCAGAAACGCCTAAATCTAGATTGAGCGCCATACACCCAGTTTCCTGGGCGGTGATTAAAGATAACAGGTTGGTTAAATCAGTTTCGGCCAATCAAGTTCCGTCATTTTGAATAATAAAGGTTCGTGATTGGCTGAAGCTGATTTAACCAACCTGTTAACTTTAATCAGCGCCCAGGAAACCAGGCATTAAACCGATTTAACCTTGACAAACATCATACATTTGACAGATGCTTAATCGATTTAAGTCGCTAAATCTAGATTTGGGCATGTTCTGCAAGCCACCCTAAGTCTAAAATTAGACTAACTCATTTCTTTGCTGACATATTTTGAAACACTGAATATATTTGAATAAAACATGGCCCTAATGCATCACAGGAAAGTCTTTCACCATTTATAGCAAAAAGGAATTAAAATCCGTTGACTCATTTAGCGCTAGGATGCTACAGACAAACATAGTGAAATGTGTTCTTGACGTTACCACTAAGTAATTAATATTTAACACTACATGTTTCATTCTAAATTATATAATACTTCTTTTTGTTAGGTTATTTGTATAATATTTTTGGTGTTAGTGATTGGTTCTACTCAAAGCCTCGATGGCTCAGTAGGTCAAGCGTAGTCCTCGCAAGGAGAAGGTCCAAATTTGGTCCCCCACGTTGGCCAATTTAGTGTCGAATTTCGTCTTATACTTCCGGTATTGTGCAATTCCAAATGCGCCAAGACTAACAATATTCTAAACTGTCAGCTTTAAATCCAACCGTACACTAGTTGTCATTTTAACAGACTTCAAATAACCGGCCAAGTGCGAGTCGGACTCGCGCACGAAGGGTTCCGTGCCCTTATCTATAAAAAACCGCAAAAAAAATGTATGGGAGCCCCCCCTAAATATTAATTTAATTTTAATTTAATTATTTATTTTTTAAGTAAATAATATACTCATACATACTTGTTAAACTTAAATTCAAATTCAATTTTATTCAATTTTCATGTTATCGCCGCAAATAGGGATTGTCAAATGTTTATTTCCTCCCTCACGAGACAGGCTATGCCTAGTGTGAGGGTCAGCATACCTGTGAATTGTATTTCCTTATGGCAATAAACGATTTTCATTTTCATTTTTTCATTCATTTCATTTTCATTTTCACTCAATATATTGTGAACATTTTAAGCGTCTACCTGCTACCATTATCAATATCGAGCAAAAATGAGCAAAAAATCACGTTTGTTGTATGGGCCCTTAATAATAAATTTCTTTTAATTTTTAGTATTTGTTGTTATAGCGGCAACAGAAATACATCATCTGTGAAAATTTCAACTGTCTAGCTACCACGGTTCATGAGATACAGCCTGGTGACAGACGGACGGACGGACGGACGGACGGACAGACGGACGGACGGACAGACGGACAGCGAAGTCTCAGTAATAGGGTCCCGTTTGGCACCCTTCGGGTACGGAACCCTAAAAAGGAGGGGGTTATCAATTCGGTTGAATGTTGTTTTTTTTATCTTTTTTTAAAATGTTTATTACATCTAAACTGGTTTATTTATGAACTGATTCCAAAAATTCTTTCTTTGTTCAAAAGGGAAGCCCAATAGTTTGGTCCCATTTTTTTGAAAATCCGGAATCGGTCGAGTAGTTAGGTTTATGAAAAACTGTGAAGTTTTTGCTAAGATTTCTCTCTCATTATACAGTCACGACTATATTTTTGTATCTATCACATTGACATCATACACACACAAACACAGCCCTATACATATTCCCACCCCATCCCCATATAAACTTTGTATCCGGTACTTATAAATTACCCCCTTAATATTTTTCTTTCTTTTATAAGTTCACTACCACATGTTTGGCCTACAAAATGGAAGCCTTTAATTGGCCTATTGATATACGATTGATTTACCTGTATATATTCATTTTTTTTTAAATATTAGACCATAAATAACATTTAGTGCGCAAAGGCGAGCTTATCTCAAGAGAATTTCTGTTAAAAAATAACGTATTAATTATTTTAATGTCGCTAATCAAATCCGATACAAATTGCCTGTCATCACAAATTGTAAATTATGATGTGCATCTGCAATATTACTACAAATTGCTGTAACATGATTATATTATAAAATTCTATCATATAATGCTTAAATGGTACAGTCAGCCGAGCAAAATATGTTACAAGTGAACGATAAAAATAAAAGAGAGTAAAAGAAAAACCACATTCCATTTTGTAAAAAGCTTTTTGTTCTTATTTAAAAATATAATAAATGTAGCCCCCAGCCGGGAGGCAC
The DNA here is from genome assembly GCA_963457715.1 of Argyresthia albistria. Classification (NCBI taxonomy): domain Eukaryota; kingdom Metazoa; phylum Arthropoda; class Insecta; order Lepidoptera; family Argyresthiidae; genus Argyresthia; species Argyresthia albistria. The sequence continues at coordinate 452,496 of OY735270.1, read as the reverse complement.
AGGCCTTTATCCAAATATGAGTGAGTATGGGTTGATAGAGGGGTTTTTTATGACTTCTACTACCATGAGGAGATAGTAGCCGAGACCTACAGCTTAATGTCATCCGTAATACGGAACGTCCGCTAATGTATCTGGGTATGTTCTTGCTTGTTTATTGTTAAATAATTTTACACCTTTATTTACTCGACTATACAGTAAATTGGTTTCAAAATGTTCAATGGTTGGTTAAGTAACAGGTTACAGAGCCATTCCTGTGCGTGACCCCCGACCCTGTTACTTTTAGCGTCCGTACAGTAGGTACTCACTCTTTACCAATTGAGATACCTGTTAGGTGGTTTTTATGGCAATGAGATATTTTTTTAAATGCACTGAAAATAGACAAAATCTGTCGGAGAAAATTCATAATCCACAATTCCCAGTTATCGAGCTAATTGATAGTCGATTGTTTATATCATACTCATATTCGGTCTTATTTGATTGTTGCAATGAAAGTTTTGAGCTCTACTGGCAACACAGGTTTGATGACGGGAGATATAGTGATGGTTTATCATAAATCTTACTGTTTTACCAATACCCCATTATTTTTTATTTTTTTTTAAACCGAGTAATTGCATTTAATTTATTGCAAGTATGTCACAGAAAAATATAAATCTGTGACTTTGTAAGTGAACGTAAAATACTAAGTAGGTAATTTATAGCATTAATCAATAATTTCAATAGGCTATGTATTATATACAATCGATCATCGATTCAGTCTGACCTCATGAAGATTTTGATGACCTGCTACCGCAAAATCACTTTAATAACTATTATTATTGAATACCAAAATAAGTAATGTTTAATAATAAATTAGATATTGAAATTATTCTGCTACAAGAATTTGCGATAGTTCTTGTTTAAATATGTAGATTTACTGCTCAAATGACGCCACCAACTGGGGCCCTACCGCGCAGTCGCTGTCGGCATCGGCTTCGTGTTTGACTTGCCGTATTGTCATAATGATAAAGTTCATTCTTGCGCGCTTAAACACGATGCCGATGCCGACAGCGGTTGTGCGGTAGGGGGGCAGGTTGAGAAATTTGGATATATGCCTGTGACATTCCTACTCGGAGATGTCATGCCAATAAATAAATAAATAAAGTAGCAATTTTTATTACTTATTTGTACTAATTTTGATGTATCATAAATGGCTTTATTTATTGATATGTATATACAATTAACTTACTACTAAAAACAATTAAATTAAATAAAAAATATCCTTAAGGTCACCGTCGCCGTCGAGTGGCAGGGTGCCCAACATGCTGGCACCATTACCTCGCTGTATCGCTATGCTAATTCGCTGAGCGAGGTAGGTGCCAGCTCTAGAATCACCTGACGCTTCGACGAGTCTCTTTGCAACCTCCTTAAAGACTCGCCGAGCGTCGGTCCCCCACGGCCCGAGGGTCTCTACGCCAAACGGCACAAATATGTAGCCCTCCCCAAGGGCGGCATATTTGCGCCATTTCAAACCCTCTGCAGAGTCCGCCGCGGCACCGGCCCTGGAAGAAGTTGCTGGTAAATGGGATGGCGCTAGTGTGTCAACACACGTTGCATCCCATACCAACGACTTCCCATGCTTCCACGGAATGAGTGTCATTCCGTCGGGCCTCTTACCGTCATCGCGGGCTATGCCTGGCGGTTCTAATACAGACGGTACGCCCGCGCTAGAAAGGGCCCGACGGATGATATCATTCAGGGCACATGTCTGGGAAAACGGCCGGCACTGTAGCTACAGGACAGGCCGTGGTGTCCTTGTTGGCACACCCTGGCGCCGCATCGGCAGCGATGTACCTCGTTTGTTTTTACCCCCAGTCGCAGGCAGACAGCGAGCGTGAGGGTGGTCCTGTCCAGAAGCGTGCCAAGCTGTCTGGACGGGACGGCGTGCAGCCAGTGCCCTGACTCTCGCTTGATTGATTTAGTGAACTCGTCAATTATGATAACCTACATAATTATAAGTATAATCTCATAAGTCTCAAAATCAAAGTGATACAAATATCAAATCTATCATAACAATACAAGATACTTACTATCACCTGTAATGAGAACATAGTATATCTTGAAATAATCGGTCAAGTGCGAGCCGGACTCTCACGCGCACCATCGTACAAGAAAAAGTACAAAAATACGTTACTTGTATGCGGACATCCAAGTTTTTTTATTTTACTTCACGTAGTTTATGATCGCTTGCTGTAGAGGCAACAGATATATATAATTCATAATTTCTTTATTGCACTCAGAAAAAATAAACAGGACAAAAATACAAAGGTGTGAAAAGACGAGTGAACGGTTCGTGACATAGAGCCCTCTGACGGACGGACAGACGGACAGACGGACTGCGGAGGCTTAGTAATAGGGTCCCGTTTGGCACTCTTCGGGTACTGAACCCTAAAGTGCCATCGGATTTTATGTTGTCAGTTTAATGCAATGGTCAGTTAACTCGCCTCAAAATTTCCTCTGTCTATCTGATTAACAGGTTTAAATAATATGCACTTGTTTTTTTTTACTTTAATACACTGACCTCAATAACTGACAAGAGCGAGTTTTACGAGTAAGAACGGTTACAAAATCAAAGTTAATATTATACACGGACAATAAAACAGTAGGATCGGCATCTCTTTTTTGAAGCCCGAGCATGCCTTGACAATTATGTCGTTCATTATTAGTTGCGGAAGTTCGGGTTCAAGTTAAATTTTTTTGTTGACCATAAAATCATACAGATGGCAACAGAAAACATACAACAGAAAACTTTTGTATCAATAGTTCATTGACGGACAGGCAGACGTACGGACAGCTAGACGGACGGTTAGCGGAAGCTTTTGCACCCTTCGGGAACGTTTTCAATATGTGAAAATTAACTAAAGTTACAATTATAGGTGTCGAAACTCAGCATTGTTCTGTTCATACCAAGTTATTTGGGCTAGGCTGTAGCGTGCTATAAGAATGGGTATCATCAGTATAATATATTCTGGCCACTGAGAGAATGCGATCCTGACACATGTACATATGTATGTCTCTGTCTGTCCCGCGCTACTTTTCACTCTATCTCACTTGTGTCAGAATCACATTCTCTCAGCGGCCAGAGTATAAAAAGAGTGAGAAACTGCAAAGACATAATAAATTATCGCAGAATGTCCAAATGTCCAGCTGCACTCGTATTGTGTCTAATTGCCAAAAAACTTGTTCAGCTTAGTGCCACTGGCTAGAACGTGAGTTAACACTTAAGTGTAAAAGAGTTAACTCAGGTAAAAACCAGAGTGAATATCCGTGTTTCGGATGAGACGTTAAGCTACTCGGTCCCGGCTACTATCGCTACTCGGTGGTAGCAGTCGCAAGTCAGAGGCGCTAATAGGGCAGCTTGATAACTTCCGACTGTGTCGGGTTGGCCACCAGCCCGACACCCCTCCACCGACCCGCACTGAGCCAGCGTGGTGGAGTGCGGCTCAATGTTACTCGTTTCCGAGTAAAGCCCCGTGCCCCTCGGTGGGGACATTAATGGGCTACACTAACACTAACCTAAAAGTTTGTGTTAGTGTACCTGTTCCCCACGTTAGGTGTTATATACCTGTGTTGTGGGGATATAATAATTATGTAGATACTAGGTGCGAGGAAACTATCAGGATATTTTCCAAGTATTCATTTCTTTATTCCGGCGATAATCTGGCCCCTTAGCGGGCAAAAATACTCTTCTGTTCAGTTACTGGACAAAAAAAACTCAAATATAAGTATCTAAGTATAGGAAAGGACAACGAAAGGGGGGGGCTAACAAACCTGAAATTCATTGTAAATATAGCCCATTAATGTCTCCACCGAGGGGCACAGGCCTTTACCCGGATCCGAGTAAGATTGAGCCATACTCCACCAAGCTGGCTCAGTGCGGGTTGGTGGAGGGGTTTTACGACTACTACATGCTACCAAGTAGTGATAGTAGGTAGCCGGGACCTACAGTTTAACGTGCCATCCGAATATAATAAATGTTTGTTAACGTAGCATTTGACTACCACAAACTAAGCTACTTAATTGTTTTACGAACTATCCTGTGTTTTGTAATGTACCGAAATGTCTTTTGAGAACAATAAATTACTCTTAATTATTATATTCTTATATAACCAGCCAAGTGCGAGTCAGACTCGAGCACGAAGGGTTCCATACCATTATCTATAAAATTGGCAAAAAAATATGTCTGTTGTATGGGAGCCCCCTTTAACATTTAATATAATCTGTTTTTTAGTATTGCTGTTATAGCGGCAACAAAAATACATCATCTGTGAAAACAACTGTCTAGCTATCACGGTTCATGAGCTACAGCCTGGTGACAGACGGACAGCGGAGGCTAAGTAAAAAGGTCCCCTTTGGCACCCTTCGCGTACTTAACCCTGATAGATTTGCTGAAAGTTAAATCGAGTGTAGCGTTAATTCGCATTCTAGCTAGTAGCACTTATGGTATTGATGGAATTAGTGTGAACCACGATCCGACTCGCCTTGTACCATGAAGGGCGAGGTTGCGAAATCTACGGCTTGTTAGTCATTATTATAGACACAATAGAATAGAATAGAAAGCACATTTATTCAACTGTCACTATACACAAAACACAGCAATAACAAATTATAAACAGAAATAAGTAGGAAATAAAATATACACATGACAAAAAGAACAGTAAAAATAGGATCGGGCAGAACGGGCGGCGCCATGAAGTGTGCACCGCAACAGCGAAACGGCTCCGACTCAGCATGTGTTACAGGACCTCCTCCTTCTGCAACGCTGATATTCTGTCGGTACCAATTAGAGAGTGAGTAAGTAAGTGTATGGGTGGGTGTTAACAAAACTACATACTTCAATCTTAATTCTTTGGCTAAACCCAAAAACAGTTTTCAGATTTTTCCCTTTATAACACCTTACTTTGTGCCTTTCATGATTGTTGGTCAATTATGTTGAAGATAAGCAGAGTGAGAGTCCTTAATTGGTCAATGTTTAATGTATTTTTAAAATGTTTTTAATAATATATTTTTTATGGATGAGAATTAAATATAATTACAATACCAAATGTACAACTTAACCTAACTTACGACTAGAAAATATCCCTGAGGTCACCGCCGCAGTTGGGCGGCAGGGTGCCCAACATTCTGGCACCATTACCTCGCTGTATCGCCAGGCTAATGAGCATTCATCATCCTATCAGCCCGTATCATCCCACTGTTGAGCATGGGCATATCCCAAAGCACACCACTCCACTCGCATCTGTCCCCCGTCATTCCGGTCCACTGCCTACCGGCCACCTTTACAATGTCATCTGACCACCGGGCCGGTAGTCTGCCAGCTGCTCTTTTCCCTGTTCGCGGCCACCACTCTGTCGCTGCCTTGGTCCACCTTCCGTCCTCCCTTCTGACCAAATGTCCGCCCATCGCCACTTGAGCCCCGCGATCTTCGTTCCCACGTCTGCGACTTTGGTAAGTATACAGAATTCAACATTAGGTACGCGGTCCACGAGACTGATGCCTAGCATGGAACGCTCTATAGGCAGCCCTTTGTGCGACTTTGATTTTATTATATTGGAATGCGTTATTTTTTATTAATCATTAATTAATCTTATGTACAATCTTAATATTTTTGTTAAAATCTAATTAGAAAATGTGTTATTTACTGGTGGTAAGTACAACTCATCCTATAACACAGGGTTCGCCCTTTTTTAGGGGATACTGAACGTCCCTAGTTCTTTACAATGTCAAAAACAAGTAGGTAATTCAAATGTATACCTTACTGAATAAATTACTTTTTATTATTAAAAATATCAAATATTAATTTAAAAACAAAAACTGGCTGAAAGTGAAAATACAAATCTCAGTTATAATATGAGCAGTTTCAATGAGAATAAGAGGCACTCGAAAACATGTCAGGGCCTTTCAGTGTGAAGATGGAGCAGGAATACTTTAGTGACAGCCTGATCACGTGACATACCTACATATGTTTTTTATATTTTAATATATGTGTGCAATATATTTTATGTAATTCTGTATTAATGTAAATAAACGTATTCTTAAACATTTAAAAACATATTGTTAATAAAAAACGCAGGTATCACATGGTATCACGAAATATCGTGAATTCTACAACTTTTTAATGTTATTAAACTACCTAACTATGGCACGATTACTCTACATTAAAATTAAATTTGTAATTTCGTTTAATGCATTGTCGAGGTCATTTAGAAGTTGCTCTTCAATTGATCCAATATTATTTAAAGAAACCCTTTCTAATGGATGGATGGGTATCACGCTTGCTAAAGAGCTCAATGGTAGGTTTCACGGTTGCTTCCAGGGAGCACTTATCCAGTGGAGAGCGCATAGATACATTTTCCTTTGAAACTCAACTCACCAATTTACGGGCAGCGGGAGACGAGGTAAGAGAGCTGTGATTTGTCAGCCGCTGCGAAACTGTCTGGCGGCCCGTCATCGTACATAGGTTGCGTATACAACAAACATTTGGCGAGCCGCATTCCCCCGCAGGCGCAGTCAATTGGATATATAGTCTCTGGTTGCTCATGCAGGAGATGCAGGTTTGAATCCCTGTGCTGACCTTGTACCAATGAGATAATTTATTTATCATACATACGTACGAGTACGTTCATCGGACGTTCCGTGTTTCGGTTGACACGTCCCGGCTACTAGCTACTCGGTAGTAACAATTACTGTACCCTGCTGGCATGAATGCCAGCATCACGTAGAAACCTCCGTGGTTTATGTGATGTAAATGTACTTAATTAAGACGGTTACCTCCATTTGTTAAATAAATAAAATAAAAAAGTAGTCGTAAAACCCCTCCACCAATCCACACTGAGCTAGCGCGGTGAAATAAGGCTCAAGCGACGATAAACTTTTAATTTGCGCTTATTATCTTTTTAGTTAGATCTATGTATAGGTATGTCTCGTTAAACACGAAAGCCGTATATTTGCTAAGTAGGCCACTCACTGCACTGCGTAGGATGATGCAGCTAACTTATGGAATGGCTCCATTTACCAACTACAGGTTGATTAGGTACAGAAACAGTAAAGGTATTGTCATATTATTTTAACCAGTCGGCAGAGAGTTTTACCTCGAAAAAATACCGAATTCAACGAAAATTAAGTATGTTGTTTGTGTTGTGACTATTCAGTAGTGCTATACTCAACTTTAGGGGCGAAAAGGCGTGTTTTTTTTGGGACTTTTTCCAGTTTTTCGCGTTGAATTTGAAAACATTGAATAATTGAGTGAATTGTGTATGAGTGAGAACTCAAAGATGACAAAACTTCGCGTCGATAACAAAAAGAAATACTAAAATTAGCCCAGTACTTTGAGTTTTATCGGTATCCAAAATACTCCCAAAACAATCAATCCATAGAATGAACGGGTATGGTCCAAATCCTTTTGGACCTGGAAGATGTTCTGGAATATGCAATGTAGTATACCGTCAAAAAAGATTCTAAGCAGATGTGGCCTGGTAAATACAAGAAATTACAAACACATACTGATTCTATTGATTGATTGTTTTGGGAGTATTTTGAATCCCGATAAAAGTCAAAGAACTGGATCAATTTTAGTATTTATTTTTGTTATCGACGCGAAATTTTGTCATTTTTGATTTACTTGTGGACTATTTCTTACAATTATTCAATCTTTTCAAATTAAACATGAAAAAACTGGAAGAAGTCCCAAAAATATCGGGGTTTTGCCCCTCCTCGAGTTAGCACAAGCTTTATTTGTTCGGAAAATTGGGTAAAGCACTACTGAATAGCCCGCAAACAACATACTTAAGTTTGAATTCGGTCGTTCAACTCCCAGAAAAAGTAAAGAGAAATCGTAGCCAACCCAGGAAGAGATGGAGTGATGAGTTGGGTGATGATGAGTCTATGAGACAAGGACTGGAGGGAGACCGCTCAGGATCGGATAGAGTGGAAGAGGGGGAGAGAGGCCTTTGTCCAGCAGTGGATCATTACAGGCTCGTAATAATAATAAGAATAATTTGTACGGACTGGAAACTCTGCCGACTGGGGTAATATGGAGTAGACTCGTAATAATAATAAATATAATAATACTTGTTGGTCAATAAGGTCTTATAAAATAGAGGTGTAAAAAGTTAAAATGAGACTTCGCTCTTTCTGTTACACCATGTAGAATACCTCCGATTACCAACTATATCAAATTTAAGTATACCTGTGTATGGCCGGTAAAGTTTGAAGTAACACGGTGAGTCAGGGTTTTCTGAAATTGTATAGAAGTTTCATAATCCGTGGAGCTTTGACCACAGCTTATTTGGTTTTCCCTGTATAGCAATGACACTACCATAAATTCATTTATAGGGCATAAAATGCCGTAATTGGCAGTCAGCGGTCTCCAAACAAAACAAGCGCGCCGCCGAATAATCAATTAAGGCATTTTGCGCCCTTGGGAGTTATCGATACACAACAGAGTAAGGCCCTAAATATGTAGTAAAGTACACAGGTTCAGACCCTTGACACAACCTTACAACTACAACAGACTAAAATGTACCCTAATTTAAATACATTAAGAGTGTATAATTGTAATCAAATCAGTATGTTGTAAACTCATAATTCTGGTGCAGTAATAGTGATTCCCCGTTGACCGGGGTATAGTTGCAAAATTATTTACCTCGAAATAATCAGGTAGGTATGAGAAATCCTCATATGAGAGTAGTGGCTTCTTGTTCCGGAATGACATTTCCTTTCAGTATTGAGTAGTATAAGGCCGCAATTGTATATAAGCTCAGATTTTGCGGAGCTAGAGCAGATGGAGATGATGATGATGATTTATTATTTAATATTGTGTACTTGGGTCTACCTGTTGTTCAATTATTTCCTGTCCATCCTGGGTTTGCTGGAAGAAATCTCTTAATAGAGATAAACTCACCTTTGTCATGTCTTGTCTAATTTCCATTGTAAAATGTATTATTTTGTGCAATAAAGTATATGATGATGATGATGATGATGATGATGATTGAGTAGTATTAAGTGGTCGTCTTGAGGTAAGTAATTGTACCTCAGTCCAGTATGCGTTGGCCGATGTTGAGAAATGGAAGTTTCCAGCGACTACTTTGTGTCCTGTTCGTGGTTTATTGAGGAACTACAAATGAGATCACTTGATCAATGAAAGTGAACGGTGCTCAAGAGAAGGCAAAAGATATGATGACGTAACAAACCGCAAAATATATTAGACTTCCTTGGATAATCCTAGTTATCACCCGTTCAAAACCTAATTTAAGTCAAATAACTCTATCCAAGCAGTCAATCAGATTAAGCTAATTTTGGTAAAAAATATAAAGCGTGGTCGATCCAGAAGAGATACGAGATAGTTAGGCACTGGCTGGACTCAAAATTCATGAAAAACTATTTAGGCATGTGACACTAAAACCACCATAATCACCTACCATTTTACACAAAATTGACTTCATAAATACAACTGATAGAAATACAGAACTCATTTATATTGTCAGGCTATTTAAATTTTAGTGTGGCTTAGTTCTAGTATGGCAAGAGGACTCTGGATTAACTATGGAAGAGTTCTTTTGATTAAGTTGTGTCGCTATACAGTTTTGCAATGATTAACACATCGAAGTAACGTTAGCTTTGTGAAGATTGCCAGAAAACACATAAATATGCGTCGACATCCAAGATTGGTTCACACTTGTAGAATCATTATGAAATTTTAACCCAACAAAGGTATTTTCTATGCATATGCAAATTCACACATTACGCGTACCTTTTGATTAATTTTATTCCCTTGTGATGAAATTATCTGAGATTGTGTGTTTATTTGCAGTATCTAATCGCTTATTTGGTAACAAAAATCTACCAAAAATTGTTAAAAAGTTTTAGTTGTATATGCTGATACTGCTACTGAATGAACTGATACTGAATAAATTGATATTATAATAAATAAATATGTATACATACTGGTTGCGTAGAGTGTTTTCCTAAAGTTGGCTGTCACTATAGTGTTTTTTTTTTAAATATTATAATTAGACGTGAGTAATGAAATGAGTGAATGTCAATTTCTAGAAGTTCTGCCTACAGGAAACCACGATACAGGCTGAACCCGTGGGACCACTGAACTGCCTGAAGTCTGTAATTTGGAGAATAAATATGCAATAATAATATTATAATACCAATCTGTATTGTCATTTGAGTATAATTAAGAAATTATGAAATAATGCGATTTGATCTTATTTTGACAGTTAACAAATTAGTAAGTAGCTCTAAGCCATTTCGTTGAATCTTAAAAAATTCATTGCATTTGACATTCAATATTCGTATTTCGTAATATTGATGTACATATCAGAAAAGAACACAAACAATACAGAAAAGATATCATGAACAAAGGTTAGCTTATCTCTAACCAGGCAGAGAATTCCAGCAAACCAAAAAAAAACCGAAAAAAAATCGACAACAAGTAGAAATAAGTGCAACCTACTTAAGTAAATTAACATAATAAACTAAATCCTAATACGTACATAGATAGGAACCAGAATTACTACACACATCAGACATACGTACATAGATAGGTACCAGAATTAATACACACATCAGACATACGTACATAGATAGGTACCAGAATTACTACACACATCAGACATGTACTTTTTCAGTAAAGTAAGGTTAGGGTACTCACAAAACACACATAAATAAATTGCAATTGCATTTCCAAGTCACACTATACACGTCATCAAACCTCTTTTAATTATATGCAAAATAAAAAAAAATCTAAGCCAAGGTACTGGCGTTGGAAAATGTTGAAACTTGAAAAAAAGTCACTAATTACCGTTACGACTTCAATTTTGCAAGAGACCTTAACCCGGGTGACCTCAGGGTCTATAGGCCCTATGACCCTAGACCTGACACCCCGACTAACCCCTTGTGCCATGTGGGTGTAACAGATTCGTGAATGAATTCATTAGCACTTTGGTGTTAATTTTTGCATTACCGCTGTTTACGGTTCTATTTAACCGCTACAAATACGATTAAATATTTTTTATTCTGCGCAGATATGGTCATATACAAACCAGATAACTATTCTAAAATAAAAATAAAAATATATATATAAATCTAGATTTTAATACAGTACAGAACAACCATACCGTCACGCCTTTTCCCATACGGGATAGCAGAGGCACAAATGTGCCCACATTTAGCCGTTATGGTGATTGAAGATTTCCTCACCATGTTTTCCGTCACCATCAGAATCTCCGTCCGTACACTTAAAATTAATTACCAAGAGATTATGTGTAGAACTAATGTTATACCAATTAATTTGTATGTCCCTTGAAAAGTGCGTCCTTGATACCCTGAGTTACACGAAACAATTTGGAAATTTAAGGTTGTCACTTTACTGATTTAAGGACGAAAATCTCATAGGATTTGTTTTTGATGTCAGGGATATTCTTATATTTCAAAGTTTCGTGCAACTCACTCAGGGATAGTGTAGAGTATACTTTTTCCTGCTTTTATCACTCATTAATATTACTTAGTTACGAATAGTATTAATAATAGTTTTAGCCTCACTTGGACCTAGAACTGAGACTTCCTTTAATTTATTTATTAGCAATAACAATTAAAACTAATGAAACTGTTTATCACTAGCATTCTCGTAATCCGACAATGATAAAGAACTCCATGGTATAGTGGGCTTAGCGCCTGCTTCTCACGCAGGAGATGCGATTCCGAAACTAAACATACACTTATGTAAATAAAAGTAAAGTTAGCCCTTTAAAAATCATAAAAAATCAGACGATTAATGGTAGATTTCATGGTAGTATTTCCGCTTCAATTTCGTTCATCGCTTTCTTCCCTATTCACCCCTGCATCCCTTTTGACCCCGTTTTACGGTACACTATTTGAGAATATGGGTTTCCCAATTTCTCATTAATTAAGCTTTGATGTGTTTTTTTTAATAAACTGTGACATGTAAACATCCAAGACCTGGGGATTTTATTTTTTAGTTGAGGATAACACCGTGATATAATATTTATTATCATATTTGTGGCGATGGGCTAGCTCCCTGCCTTATAAAATGTAATAAATAACGGGTCAAACTGATCGCAGCTGGAACACCGCCACCTCTTATGGGAAAAGACATACATAAGTCATCTTCACAAAAGTTTCCGACCTTCGCCTGAATTTGGCTCTCAGAAAAAAATCGTAAATTCATCAAGATATGAGATGAGATCGTATCGCACCTGTAATTATACGCTTTGAGCACTTGACGTATATTTTAAATTTGAGTTATTAATAACTTATAGGATTTTTTTTTTCGTTCCGTGTAACCAGTTATAAAAGGGAGTTATTTTTTATTTTACCTCTAAATACCTATTTATTAGGTCTACTTGTTACTAGCTAGCTACTACTTACTACTCTACTTGTTACTCTAGCTTTAAAGTAAAAATTAATGCAGGTAATCCATAGCTTTTTCTATACGTGTATTCAGTACTCCATTCTACGTGATAAGGGGCTAACTCGTTGCCGCAGCTGTAAATATAGGAATTTCCACAAAGTAATTTACGAAGGCGATAGCGCCCGTTGAACTCTTTTACATCCACAAATGTTATGTAGAGCTGCAATTTGTCAACTTTAATAAGTAAAACTTTTTAATATAAGTCAATGATCCTGTTTAATTTGCAAATTATGCATGGTATGTGGAAGCAAGAAGAACTATTTATAGATAGTCGGATGGTTAGAAAAACTCATAATCTTAATGATTACAAAATCACGTTAAATAGATTGCAATTCACCAGAATGTATTTATTATAACCCTGAAGTTTTTTTTCTAACTTTACATAATTATAGTAAATATATAACAGTTTTTATAGAAGCCTCCAAAATGATGAATAAATGCTATCAAGCAATTGAGGTCACAGGTCATCCTACGCCAACCGCAAAAAACCAAACATATCATTTGCAAAAAATAATAATTGCATAATTTATCTATGATTTGCCATCACGATAAAACATTGGGGTTAAAAAATTAAGGGAGGCGCGAGGTGGGGGGGTGGAGGGGAAAAATGGCGGCGACTGGTATTGCCGTCTTGCTGCCAGTTCGTAACATTATTGTGCCCGTGCGCAGTGAGACCGCACGTCTCTCGTCAGAGCCAGCAGTAAGACTGTGAGTGTCCACTCTCGACCAATCAGCGCCCGGTAACGTACCCACACAAACACAAATCACACACACAGCGATATTGCGTAACCCACACCCGTTTCCGCGTCGCCGTTATGAAACAATTGAAAGTGGTCTGAAACTGGAGGGTTTAACGTTTGGACCCATGTGTTTTTGAGTGATTTTTTCAAGTGAGTGTTGGAAACTGTTGGATGTTCGTGAGTTTTGCAGGTAGTTTTCATTGTGGCAAATTTAAAGGGTGCAAATAAATTAACAAATGAATATACGGATTTGGAAAACTAAAAATACGGGAAGCTTAAATATAATAAAAATGTGAAAACAACTATAAAAGTGAACTGTATTAATCATATTTATTAATACAATGATCAAGGATGTTAGTCGATTTCGCTGTCGCTTTCAGCATAGTAGTAATTAGCATCGAACTACATCGAATGCAATTCGAGTAAGTTGCGCAGGTGCGGGCGAAACCTGGCCGCTCGACATTGGAAAACGTTTCGACACCTCATTTCGACTAATAGAAAACTTAATCTATAACTTATAAAACACTATAACTGGTGCAAAAAAGGGAGAGAGGCTTTTTAGCTAAAGGTGGATCACATCAGGCACAAAATAATACAATGATAATAAACTGAGTTAAGTGACACACAAAATTATGTACTTTAATGACAAACTAGAGAGCTAACACTTACCTACCAAAAGAGAGCCAGTGACGGGAATGCCTAAGTGTCTGTCAGAATTTAAGTTACAGGGTGGCAATTCTCGCCAATTATAATTTGAAAGTGTATACGACAATATTGCCATTTTTGTATGAAATATAGTAGACAATTAGCGTCTACCCTTTGAGAATTCGCCTCGAGAATTTCTTCAGAGTGAGAATGATAACTGCTTAAACTTTTGAAGGCCAAAGTCATCTATCACTGTCTTTCGCTCAGAAAATGACAGCGACATTTAAGCGGCACTTTGTTTGAGCAGCACTCCATTCATTGCAATATCTCGTAATTATAAATCACGTGATAACTATCTTAACTGTGCCAGTTAATTTGAACCGGAACTTTTGAAACAGTTTTGCAAATCAAGGTTAGTAACGTGTAACTCGTTCATGAATATAAATTATAACACTTCCCTTATAAAAAAGATTGTTTGATTTATTTGTTTTGCGAAATTTTATTTTAGCTATCAAATAAAAGAAATGGAATGGGTGTAAAGTTCAAAATTTCAAAACTATGTTGGCAATACTGGATTTTTAATGCTAACCCAAAAGCAAGTTTGATTTAATTTATTCAAACCATTCAAACGCGTTGGATTGCAAAACTTTATTGCGGCTGCCGTCGAAGAAATTTATGTTAAAACTAGAAATAATACTAACCTTGAAAACCCTATATTTGCATAATTCTCCATAAGCATGGCACATTTTCATCTCAAGTCAAACACGCACAGTTTATGTAACCTCTTGAAGCTTGCATCAACGATGATTCAAGAAGAACTACGGTTTTATTTCAACCTAAATACATACATTTCAACTCGGTGGGTTAAAGTTTAGAGGTCAAATTATTTAAACTAATTTTGTTTTCCATTCAAATACCAAACCTGTGTTTCAGTTGGTGATATGAGTGACGAACCGGTTTCGTTCCCATCCAGTAGCTTCGGGTCTTACTAAGAAGGACATGGTCCTACTTATTGGTTCACTACCTTAGTACTTTTATGTCGACCTCGCTGGCGTTGTGGTTCGAAGCTGCGCGAATATCCCGAGTTCGCATCCCGGCTGCGGAGAATCTTGAATGTTTATGACGACTGGCGCCGCGTTTTAGGGTTCCGTACCCGAAGGGTGCCAAACGGGACCCTATTACTGAGACTTCGCTGTCCGTCCGTCCGTTTGTCTGTCTGTCTGCCAGGCTGTATCTCATGAACCGTGATAGCTAGACAGTTGAAATTTTCACAGATGATGTATTTCTGTTAAATACTAAAAAAGAAAATAAATTTAATATTAAGGGGGGCTCCCATACAACTAACTTGTTTTTTTTTACGGTTTTTTATAGATAATAGTACGGAACTCTTCGTGCGCGAGTCTGACTCGCACTTGGCCGGTTATTCTAGTTCTTATGACACAGGGTATCCTAGTGTGAGGCTTGAAGCAATGTATGTAGAAGCAAATAATTTGGAATTTGTAATTTGGAATTTGGAATATGTGCCTGTATAGGCTTTCCAACAATATTTTCACGTGCGACGACAGGTATAACTAACGCTTGACAACCATAATTATCCCACCTCCACCCAAGCCCATTCCGACTTCATGTCATAATGAGGCAAACGGGGAGGAGCAAGCCAGCGAGTCAGTTCTTTACGTAACCCGCAGCTATTTCTGCGCATCCCCCACATGGCTGGTCCGGCCTTCTTTTTGCTGCCGTCCGCCTGTCCTCTTCCCGCCTCTCCCCATTCCGGGGCACGGGGGAAAAGTAGAAACGTTGCACCCTTCTGGTGAAGTGACACACACAAACACTATGAGTTCAACGCTAGTTATTTTAGCCCCCACGTACATCTCTTTTTTATGCCAAACGTGCGCGAACCTTCGGAAGTTCGCCTTTGACGATACAAGATCCCTGTAGTAGACTGGCCCTTCATCTGCACGAGTGATTCCATAATTCATAATGTATTTATTGCACACAGGCATTTAAAGAAGTCATATTAGAAATAGTGTACAAAGGCGAGCTTATCTCCATTATTATTCCATCTAACATTCTCTTCTGTTTGTCGTCATATAGTTGACATTCCCAGAGAGCATGATGCATATCTTCGTCTCTCATGCCGCACTCGCATACACTCATCGGACATAGCTTCATATCATGCAATCTTTTCCTAAAACACCCGTGCTCTGACAAAATCTGCGAAGTTTGGTAGTCCAGCTCTACCCAAGAGGCCTTGAGTCCAGTCGACACATCCGGAAAGAATGCTCCCTACCTTTCGTCTCATTCGTTCAGCGTTCCTACCACAGTGCAACGACGTCCTTCAGAATTTTACGTTTTATCGCACTAATCTCCGTGTCAGTGCTACCCTCTCGCGCTTCGTCACTTGATAACCAATGAGGAATGAAAGGTCTGCGTTGATGACAGATTTGTTACATTAAGTAGCTTAGAACTGGCGCCCCCTGTAAACTTCACTCAATAGCCATCATAAGATCGTTGGAAGACTATGTACAGTCTTCACAAAATAAAAGGCCCGTTTTGACAGTTCACGCCCATGAAGATTTAACCCCTAACGCGTAGGTAATAGAAGCGGTTTTCCTATGTGCAACTTGTACACTTTGCTTGTACGCACCAGTTGGCTTTTATTACCTACACATTAGGGGTTAAAACTTTATGGGCGTGAACTGTCAAAATAGGCCTTTTATTTTGTGAAGACTTTAGTAAATAAATGTTTAGTTCAGTTCACTGCCTGTTGCAAAATATCCGTAACTATTGTATGTAATGTACCTATAGAGTATTACGTGTTTTGGCTTCTTAGAAACGTATTTCTGCTGTACCCTGTATCAATTGAAGTAGGAAGCGAGAACATTACACTTTGCACTGAGCAATCGTTAAAATTTGCCGCTTATTTACAGCCGTCATTGACACTATGGTAATGATTCCGAAATGATTACATAATTTGACATTCATGGTACCAAATTAGTTTGCACGATAGACCATGGATGGCTTGTCACAAAGTATTTTTTCTTTATAGGTATATAATATAATCCAAATGAATGTCAGCTGCTTAAAAAATAAAACCTTATATACTTCCTAAGTTTTTTAATAGCAAATTAATTAACTATAGGTGTCTTGTTGGACTCTCGATTTCTTCCAAAGTATGGCCACTTACCACACACGCAACCAGAATTACAACCCATCAAACACCCATTTTTGTTAAGTACCAGCGTCAATTTTGACACCTAATGGTCATAACCTCTTGACTGTCGTGGTGTAATGGCCATATTTACCCACCTCATGGTAATTACGTATAGATTACCATAATGAATGACTGAAAAGTTTGAGAACCTTTGACAGGTGAAATACATAATTTGCATCATAATTTCTTATAATAATTGCAAGTTCATTTTGACTGCGATTTTCACACACTTGATGACTAAACTTCATGTCTTTTCTCATATGGGGTGGCAGAGACACAACTATGCCTACGTTTAACCAGTATAATAATAAATTGAATAATCCATGCTTGCTTATTAGTGAGCTAGTCTATGCGCGCATTCACATAGCTGTTATGGTATAATTTAGTTGGTCATCCCGTAAACTTAAACACCAGACACGTTTGAACTTACTTACATCAGAATTTACGCAGAAACCAGTGAATCATACTTCGTTTATTCAATCATTTTGGTTACCTAAATAGCGTGGATAAGTAATTTTTATATTTTGGTAACGAGTAAGTGCCGTGAGATTGAATTTTGATCTTTCGGAAATGTGAACCGATTTGTGAACAAACTGAAACCTTGATTGGAGTAAAAAAGTTTTTCCGGATAATGAAAGTCAATAACGGGAAATAATCTTATATCCTATGAGGGTTGTGACATGACGCAATCAAATATTATTACAAAGGATGGTAGACGCTTTCAGATGGTTTGATGACGATTGTGATTGTTGTTTGGAGGATTTGAATGAACTTAAATCGTTAGTTTGACAGTGATGATGTCAATTCACAAAAATTTACAGATATAGAGTATAGTGCTTCTGTACTGCACATTCTGCTAAATATTCCTTTAAAATATAATTCATCTTTTTATGTACTTATCAATAACTCGAATTATCTCGTAGCTATCAGGACAATCACCAGGACAAAAAATATAAACGATCACTAAAGTCATCCAATTTTTGTACAGGCATGTTTACCTTTATGCTACGAGACAAACTAATTTGAGTATACTTATTGAGGAAAACATCGACTTGTTTAAGCCTGCACATAATCACCACATAGGTTTCCTCATGACTGTCTCGATCGTAAAACAATAGCTAACAATACACTGAGTCATTCACATCCACCTGTTAAAAGAAAACCTTTAAAACCAAAACCAATGTCACGGTATTTACGTTCCATTCATCCATGTCACGAAACCCATACAAGCACAAAACCCAAAATCCCCCATTGTTGTTGAGGACCATCAAACGAAATACCCGATTGAGTAGTTAAGTGTAAACTTGCAATGCTAATCTGTTTTTTATGACCGTGACTTATTTTTGTATCTGGATAACCTGTAGGCCTGGACAAAGTTAATAACGCTACGAAAACGAAACTAAAACTCAAAATGTATGCGATTTGACATTTGGTGACGCTAGCATAGCGTGACTAAGCCAAATCGCATACACATTCTTAGCGTTTCGTGCGAACGATAATAGCGTTTTGCATCTTGTCTAGGGGGGCAGAAGGCTATCTATCTGAAAAGATAGAATTTAAGTCCACTTATCTCGAGCATTTAACATTGCGTAGCCTTTCGTGTCGGTGTAATTGGTTAATGAAGCCAAATGACAAGTAAAAAAAAATATATTTTTATTTACATGTGCCGTCTTTCGGGATTAAGTTACTATTTTTCATCCGTTTTAAGTAAAAAAAAACTGAGGCATCTAAATAAGTTTTTATATCACAATATGTACGACAAAATGTCTGCAATAGCCCAATGTTTGAGACTAATACAATAACATTTTAAATGAACAGTTGATATAAATCAATATTCAAAAGCATTCTCTTATTACGTCGTTGGGTTCAACTTTCAATCGCGCATCAGTCAGATACCTTCACGTAGAGCGACAAAGTGACTTGTGTTCTTATTGTTTAATTCTTGTATTTTTGGTTACACTATTCATCTCATTAGTCCATTAATTTATTGATGTAATCAAGCATTGATTTATTAATTTACACATTCGTTCATTGATTCATTAGTTTACTGATCCACCCAGTCACTAAAATATTGATTCATTCATTTATTTATTAACACATTCATTCGTTCATACATTCGTATCATTAATTCATTCAGTGTCTGATAGATTCATCAACGTGGTCGAAAGTGTGCCTCTACTCTCTACCACACTGCAAGAGAGATGGCGAAATGGCTTGAGGTCAGTTTTATGCATATTGTTTATTTTGCTACAATAATTGTGCCTTTACTATTCCGTTTTTTAGGACTTTGGTAGTACCCTAGAGGAAGTGATGACCTGCGAATCGGTCATATTAGTGAGCATTACTTTTTCAGAATTAGTCTTAAAATTATTGTAAAAATACATTTAAGATCATGAGCTGACGATGCGCTGTCATTTTATGTGTCACACGGCATATTTTGAATTTTAATATTTTGTTTTTCTTTTTTGGTCCCACAAAAGTTTCATATTCATATATTTACATTGCACATCTGTTTTTGGATCACAGATACTGTGTACCAATTTTCAACTTCATCGGTCCAGTATGTTCTGAGTAAATTGCGTGTGACAGACAGACAGACGCACGAGTGATCCTATAAGGGTTTCTCCTTCTGAGATACGAAACCCTAAAAAGGGCAGAGCTTTACATATTCAAAGTGTGTAGTGACATACGCTAATCAGTGGCACGTTACCTAACAAACTTGCTTGATTAGTGACCAACACAAGACCGGAATTTGAGTGGAAGGAAAGGAGTGCTTCTTGCGAGTTATGAGTGCGCGCGCGCTTTGATTGTTGCCAAACTTGTACATATTCATAAACATAAACAAAGCAGCACACCTTCTTCCATATGGCGTGACAAAGGCACAATCAGCCAGATATTCAATAGTCCATTCAGCTTGACAGAAGGCTAGCCTATCGCTGCACCTATATTTGTAATTCCCGGAGAATTTAAGAAGGGTCCGAGTTACGTGAAATGGGTAATTGTGCATAATGTGGTCAGTTATCTTAGACTTAAATTTTATTAGTATTATCTAATAGCTGTAAGTGGAAAGATGTTGATAATTACAATTACTCACTACAGCGGGTAAGGGAGGGACGTAAATGCCACGTAAAGAGACAGCAAGCTTAGAATAGCAACTCATAAAAATCTGGTTGAGTTAGTGTTTTAATCAAACACTTATGCAGATTGCACATCAATGAATATTTAATCAGTTTTTTAACTATATTAGGATGTCTAATATTCTAATATGAGATATAGTATAATAGGTTGGATTGATTCCCAAAATAGAAACATGTCCCACCAAGCTAAATACATCTGTTACGAAACATTGTGTTGGAACACGACATTTTACTGATTTATCGATAACCGCTCTACAATTTCGCGTCAAAACTATTATTTAATTTTGAAAACAAATGTTTAATTTTGAGTGATAAATCAATACTTTATGGCTTTTCAATACCAAAATAAGAAAGTGTGTTCAGTTTGAATACTTTATGTATACAGTAACAGAAAGGTGTAGTCATATTTTAGGGGGTTTTTAGGGACATGATTCTGGGCGACTTTCACTATGAAACCAATTTGATCAGAGCAACTCTGTTTTTCACTTTTCCATACAAATCAGCTGATTGCCGAACTCAAAACGTATGGAGATGTGAGAAATAAAGTAGCTCTGATCAAATCGGTGTCTTAGTAAAAATTGTTCAGAATGAAATCTTTGATGGCCCCTATTAAAATATGACTACATCTTTCTGTAACATCCTGTATATATGTATGTATGTATAGCGCACGAGTATCTTTGTGTCAATCCTCTCTAAATCGATACAAATGATTGTAAATCATCAACATCTCGGTCATCGTCATTTGTCAGATGATTATTTTACGCAATAAAGCCCGTGTAGAAAGATAGTCGCCTTACTAACAGCCTATTGACACCTCTATGGCTTTCGATATACGGCCCGGAATCATATGCTCGGAGGTGATATTTCATAAGCTGTTGCATCTGTGTCTCATATTAATTATTTTGTAGTATACTTGAATGGATGAGATTTCCTTATAATGTATTTTGTAAACGGGTTAATGTGGTCGAACTGGTCAATAAATTGTGACACAAAAACTTATCTATTCGACATACTTATTGTTTCGGAAATCGGAAAACAATAAAAGGTTTTTATAATCGTGCGAAATTATATTTTGAAATTAACCAAATCTTAAAGTAACTTGAACTTTTATATCAAAATGCATTACTAAACGTGTTCGTATGCGCGAATCTCTCAAACATTTAGACTGATTTGGATAACCTTTTTAACATCTTCGTTTCCTAAAGTGAGCCAGCCTTAAAAGAGAAATGAGCTGCAGTGGAGCCAGCGAGCTGAACGGACCGGACTGCATACAAAAAAAAGTGGAAGCACTTATATGCAATTCGCCATTGCGAGCTAAGCAGACTCCGCACGGAGTCCGTTCCGCTCGCAACGTAAGGCCGGCAAAAGGACGGTTAATCTTTATGGAGAACTTTTTTTATGAATGAATCTCTGAATTTTAGTCAACGCAAAACTCGCAAACGGCTTGGCTGATCAGGATAAACTTTCTTAATATTTTTATTTGTTCATTTATCTAATCAATACCAATGGATAATTCAGCCACTTATTCAGTACCTGCTCCACTTTACAAAAACAAGTAGCTAACCCATCGCCGCAGCTACACAACTATTACGTCACAACTCTCCACTCAAAACACACACTTAAACTGAATTCAACTTAATCATTATGTTGTACCAAGCCTCTGTAACTTCACACCCGACACAACTAGTGCGTGTAAATTCCTGAAGCCGGGGGTCTCTGCCCTACTGACTGTTACTACACCACTGATACAAATAACGTGCATCCTCAATGGTACAATTAATTCTGATAACAAATAGGAGTGTCGGTGGTGTAAGAATAGATTTTTGCTTTATTTTAGATGGGAATCCTGATGAAAACTGATTTATTACTGATTTATGATGAGTTGGTTGTTTAGGTTTTGAGACGGTTGGGTGGGACGTGATTCTTGATCTCTTATAATTATTCTTTATTTTGTTATTCTTGATTATAACAATATTGATGATCTAAACTAAGATTTACTGCATTTACATTTCCTGTTAGACCAAAAAATAAAAAATGGATGAATTGTCATTATAACAGGGCGATGTGATCCTATGACCACACATGACCTTAATTGACCTCTGTCTCCTTTAAACATCCTTGCTTGAGATCATTCCATTACCACGAGTTCGATAATTCGTTATTGTAAATACGCGGATATATTCTAACATACGTGAGTGTGTTTATCTATCACTTTGTACACAATTTACTGCGTATACGGACATGTCGTCATATACCTATACAAACCAATCATAGCGTCACCGCTTTTCCCATACGGGATGACTGAGGTAAGTTGGGTTTGAGTACATTTTAGGCAGCCATTTTGCGAGATATTTACCTAGCTACTAATAACAATCATCTTATCTTTAGAATCAGTTTTAACGTTTTATTTCTGCTTTAAAAAAATTAAGGTGCTATCAATAATGTTTTATACAGGGCATTTATATTTTATATTCAAGTCACTTTGCGTTTGACCTTATATCTAGCTAGTTTTATAAATATCAACATAGACGCTTAAAATATAGAATATTTATTTTATTATTGAAATAGAGGGTGATTTAAAATTCAACTTTTGTATTACGGTTTGGCATCAGTCTAAAATCAGATCAATTTATTTATATATATTGTTCACAAGTTTAGTAATACTTTTTTACTATCTATTTAGTTATAAAAAATAGTTTTTCTCTTCGATTACGCATCATTTACATATGCAGTTTGTACAAACAAGACCAGTTTTAAAATAATACGCAACGTGTCAATGAATTAAAGCAAAATGAGAAACTATACTTTGTTAGGGACATCATTCTGGCAACTTTAATTTTCACTTCCCAGTACATTTTGGCCTGAGAAGATCAGCTGACTTGTATGGAGAAGTGAAAAATAAAGTTGATCTGATCAAATTAAAAGTTGCTCCCCGACAAAGTACCAAGTTTCTCATTTTGCTGTTATTCATTTACACCTTGTATAAATACTTATACAATTTCTAAAGGATTAGGTTATGTGCTCAATAAAAAGGTCAAGACTGTGACCGAATTATAAATAAGTATGGTATACAATGATAATAATATGTAAACAAAGACAATATAAGGTTGTTTTTAAAGAAGAAACAACAAAATAATAATATTTTTTTTATGTAAATGGCTTAAGATGAGTCTATCACACACAAGAGTTTATCAGTGTATCTTAAAACAAACCATAAATATGAAACTATTATTTCTGCAAATAAAAACAAAACAAACGACACTCATGTCACTCATTTTCCCAAAAAAGTTGGCAGTGGCACCTGAGAGTGGCACTGTAAACATGGCAACTTATTCTCCTACCAAACAGACACACAAAATAAGACCACAGACATTATCCTTGCTACAGGATATGCTACACATACTAATGCCCCCCTGAGGATAGAGAGGGGAGGGGGGTATTGTGACTGAGCGGAAGGGGGAGGGGGGCGTTGCGCAAACGCAGCCTTGCCCGCCGACCTCGCAGGAACTATTTGTCACTAAAACAAATCACAAGAAAGCGACCTCTGATACCAATTAACCTAATTTTTCGGGCAACATAATTGCTCTTTTAAAGAAAACTGGTGGGCCTTGGCTTTTGTGAAGTAGACAGTTGTACATTTAATTAATATCCCAGTTGGTACATGATTAAACTAATTATAAATGCAACAAACATAACGCCACGCTTTTTCCATATGGGGTGACTTTTGCAAAAATGCGCCGACATTATCCGAGTTGGTCCTGAATTTTGCGTTCCTGTTATCGTAACATCTTTTCCAATACGGGGTGGCAGAAACACAATTGATGTTTCCGTCAAGTCGTAGATCAGTATGAAATTTCATATTTCTTGCAGTACAAGCTATGCTTGACAGCTGCTGTTTACTGCATTTTTATTTCAGAAAGTTATTGCATTCCGGATATCATCTGAAAATACATACATGTACTTACTTAGAACAATTTTCCTCTTGCTCAGATATGCAAAGATAAATTTTGAACAATTTTCCTATTTTCCCTACTTTATGTCAAAAAGGCACTTTCAACCCGAGCTGTCCTTATTACACAAGTAATGAACTTCGTTAGTATGTAGTAGTCGTAAAACCCCTCCACCAACCCGCACTGAGCCAGCGTGGTGGAGTATGGCTCAATCTTACTCGGATCCGGGTAAAGGCCTGTGCCCCTCGGTGGGGACATTAATGAGCTACATTTACAATGAATTTCAGGTTTGTAAGCCCCCCCTCCCTTTCGTTGTCCTTTCCCATACTTAGATACTTATATTTGAGTTTTTTTTTGTCCAGTAACTGAACAGAAGAGTATTTTTGCCCGCTAAGGGGCCAGATTGTCGCCGGAATAAAGAAATGAATACTTGGAAAATATCCTGATAGTTTCCTCGCACCTAGTATCCAAATTTTACACAACTAATAAACCATATGTTTATACGTTGGGTCAATGCTGCAAATGGTAATAAGGTAATTAACGAACATGGCCAGACATTGTTGCAATCTTAATATAGAATTTACGCTTGACTGGTTGATTGTTGAACTCTAATGATGTTGTTCAATTGAATTTGATATGTACCGTGATCTTGGCTCGGGAGTCCCATCCATCGACAGTGGCTCCAATATCAAACAGTGAGGCCTTCTGCCTAAAGTTCCTAATATCTTTCTTGCTTGTTTGTTTTATAATGTACCTATACCACCCTATCAGTATTTTTGTTACTTAGCTTTATATTCACTGATCTCAAACTAGACTAATATTTATATTTTAGTAAGTACCTATGTGAATTTACTTTTTGATGTGTTTTATGTTTTTGTGTTAGTTTATAAGATATGGAAATTTTATTTCTGGAATAAAGTTATATTATTATTATTATTATTATATCCCACCTTTTCTACTTCATGTTATAATGACGGTACAATATAGATTATGGTTAACGCGGGGAGCAAGTCAACACGTCATTATGCATGCAGATTGCGGATGCAGTTTTGCAACCTGCAGCTATTTCTGCGCATCCCCCACTTGGCTGGTCATGTCTTTTTTTACTGCCGTCCACCTGTCCTCTTCCCGCCTCTCCCCATTCTGGGGCGCAGCGGAAAATGTCAGAAACTTCGAACTCTTCTGGTGATGTGACTCACACAAATGAAATGAAATTAAATTAAATGAAATGACAATCACAAACAGTGTGAGCTCGCCTGTCTTATTTTGTAATTTTAGCAATATCTATTTAGTTGTCACGCATTTGCTGGAATGCGCCAATTTGTGTCTTCGCTACCCCTGTGAGACTTTTTCTTCTATGTCTATATTTTGCTTTTTCTCGTCTCAGATCATTTACCATGATCTTGAAATCTAATTTAGGAATGTGAATCTATTATACAATTTGCGGACAAAGAAAACCTAGTCTTGTTGCGATGCTGTAAGATATCATTTTGAACGTGACATTAGGATTTAATAAATGCATGTATGAATGCTTTGGAGCCATTAATCTTGAACTTGAATCTATTGTTAAGTTTTGAATAGAATTTAATATGTGACAAAATACTTACTTAGCCACTTGTCACTTAGACATAAGGGCTTAGTTTATAAAATATCAAAACAATCGATCAATTATTATTTCATAATTTATTTTAGGTTAGATTTTTTTGGTATAGCAAGAAAACATTGATATTGAATACTTTCTTAATCAAGAACGTACTTAAATAGCGTCACAGTGATTCGCATACGGGCTGGCCGAGGTCAATAACGTTTAACCAGTTATTCAAAACTTAATTTTTAAAAGAACTTTTCTACTTATTTGACTTGGGATGTTTTATAATACTAATCGTTTGGCACTGACGGTATTCAAAGCTTTATTGAAGTACGTACTAAACGTATTACATTTAGTAAATGTTTATCTTATTAAAAACGTCAGTCCTGAAATTAAAGTTCACTTGTATTAATGAATAAACTACCAAAGAAGCTAATCAATCATTCACAATATGTTATACTGGTTTCTTGAATTATTACTTAGTCTTATACTAATCTGAATAGCTAGTTAAATTAAACTAAAATTACTAAGTATTTCTTGACAAGCCGTGTTGCAATTCTATGACCAATAAATTGATGTTATTACTTGCACATTGGAAAAATTATGTACTAAAATACCTATTGAATTACTTGATTTACTTCAGCCAATGTGGTGGAGTATTGCTCAATCTATAAAGGCTCGTGTCCCTCGGTGAGGACATCAATAAGCTACATTTGTTATTAAATACGTATAGCTAAACGCGTATCAATATTTTTGCCTGATTCCGTTCTCGTAATTTGTTGCGAGGAAAATGTCATGCTTGGCAGAATGTACGTACAAGCGTTAACTTGTGTTGTCATTATCAACGGACACTCAATGTCAGCATGCTTTCACGCCCAAGTTAATCTTCGATAAATCGCTTGTAACTTGTAAGCTCATAAAGCTGACATAAATTTACCACTCTGTTGATCAGCTGATCACTAAACTAGTCAACGTTATGTAATGGTAAAAAGCACACAAACGGTCTAACAATTTTTTATTTGTGTACCAGAGTTTGAGGTCAATGGCTCAGAGTGTAGTGCCATTATCTTTATCATTGTACGCGGAAGTCCGCGGAACTAATCTTGACATATTTACAGTTTTTTGGATAGTACAATTTTGTGATAGTAGGTAAGTAACACTTTTTCAAACTTTAAACTTTTTACAGAGTGTCCCAAAAGTACGTGTTAGAGTATAGCAGATGTTCTTACTATACAATCTTCGATAACTGCTTTTGAAACTACCATTTATCAATCTCTAGATTTTAAGACAAAAGTAATAAATGTAGTCTGCAGGGTGAGATTTAATTAGCTGACCATATTTTGGGGAATGATAGAACCCATTAATATGAAGAACTTTTCCGAAGGAACATATGGTCGCAAACGAAAAAAAAATGGATCTCCCATAATAACTTGAAATCAGCTGGTCGGGGCAATGTACTGGGGGACGGAATATTTTTTTCATTTGAAAGTTTATGTTTCTTGGGGAAAGTTGTTCATTATGATGGGCAATGCGAATGATTTTTCGATTTAAAAAATATTCATTTCATTTATACTTTTAGAGAGGCCTTTGCCCAGCAGTGGGATATTACAGGCTCATAAAAAAAAAAAAAAATTATACTTTATTGCACACATATTCGTGATTCGTGACTGGATGTTAGTTTGATGACCGGATAAAACAAAAGAATAAAATAACTATTTATTTATTTCAAAGGACGTTATGTCACGACTAAAACTAGACCTTTACACTTTGCATCTAATGTCAAACTACCTGCTATTGACTATTGACAAAGTGAATTGCTTGCTTGACATTGCATGCTGTGACCTCAAACATGACATAAGGACCTCATGAGTCACCGACAGTTGAAAAACAAAGATGTTGCATACACATACTTCAACTCATCTTGTCGGCTCTATGTGTGCGTGTGCTTGAAAATATACAGCTTTATTCATTTAACATTTACATACAGGCACAAACATTGCTTTTGGCGCCACACTAGAAAACCCTGTGTCGTGAAAACCAGGAACTGCAAGACCTGGGGATTATTTTTCCTTTCCCTAGCCGGGTTTCAAATAAACAAAATAATTGACAAAGTAAACTCGAGTTTAGGTAATTTCATATTCTATCTAGTGGTACTAACAGACAATTCATAATTGTAAATTGTAATCTAAGTAATTACTTGATGTTTTTTTAATGATACCTAGCCCGGGTCTCTCAAGAGACGGATAAACAGTCAGATAACTTTTTTTGACACTTTTGCACCTGTAAAATGTCAAAAACCCCAGATAAACAAACAGATAAACTGAGGAATGAGAGAACGGCACCTAAATGATTTTTTTATTTGATAAATTGAGTTGTTTTATTTTGTTTATTGCATTGTATTTACTATTCACAAATGTCACGAGGAGCATCTCATGCAGGCGTCAGCATCTCATGCAGGCTTCAGCAAATGTCATACTTAGCGGTGGCCAATTTTTAGAGAAACATATTTTAATTTAAGTACTACTCTTACAATTTAACGCTTCCACACCATAAGAAGAAGACTATTCACATATGTTGGTGTATACTGTAAGTGTGATATGGATTATAAAAGAAACCTTAAATCTTAAACAGTACAGTGATTGACATAAGATCACAATATATCAGTATCATTGCACTAGTTAAATAACAGAAGTGCTATACAAAAGTAGTCTCGTCGATCTCGATGTCAATTGATACGGGATGTAAGAAAGTGGTCGTGCCTGCATTACGTCATCTAAGCTCTTACACAACCGGGGTTCAAACCTGCGCCATGCAAATTATAACGTATGTGCACCTCGCAGATTTATAGCTGAATAGTTGTAGCTGAGGCGACGGGCTAGCCCCCTGTCATATAAAATTGGCTATTAAACTGAGGGGCTGAAGGCACAACTGTAGGAAAATTCCGAGGAAAGGTGTGATGCTTTGTTGTTATAGTAGTCATAGCCTAGCGAAGGATCATTGTGAGATGAATTAATTTCATAAATATGAAAACTATGCCAATATACGCTGTAAAGTTGTCATTGATTGAATTATTAAGAGCAGCAAATTCACCCAAAAATGGTATTAATTGCTTAATTTTAAAGGTTAATATCTTAACAACGATCATATTGTGACACTTAATAAAAGCATTCATTCTTTATATTCGGTGAATTCTTGATTAAAATTATTTAAAACCTTTTCATTTAAACCTTAATACGTTTTCACCTTGAAGGTTACGTTTTGTTTTACAGTTCTTTTAATTTTAGATCGTTGCTTTAAAGCGAGTCACTTCCAAGTGACCTTAGCTTAATAAAATTATTAGTCGTATTGTACTTTAATAATTGTTTAAATTGCGGATATGTTAGTTGTTAAAAAGTTAACTAGTATAAGTTGTACGCGTTAATAGTGTTTTCTATTATTTCTCTAAATGGTCTAATGCTTGCTCCATATTTTGAATTGAGGCTAAAAATCAAATGTCTTGCTTAAAAGGTTTATAGCTAAGTATAACTAGTTTTAACACACACGGCAGATGTAATTTGTGTACAAAACATAAAACAGCAAGAATCAAAGGGTAAAAGTCACCATAGGTCATCTAGTGAAGGTTTACCTATATCATTGTATTTTTAGGAACCTCATACTTATAATGAAATTATGCAAAAAGCACAGATTTTGAGAATTAAATTAATTACAACTGCTGCTGACTGCTTTTAAATGTGGAATGTTTGACTTGAATCATTAATTTCGTCCAAATTAAACACATGGTCAATAAATTACCAAAAAAATAGTATGGTTTGCCCCGGTCGTGTGGTAGTAGACCTTTATTGCCAAACTATTTCGCGAAGACGACATTGAGTTATACTTTAATCGCAAAGATCTAGATCTCGATCGTACTTCACGGTCCATTTACTGCATCAACTATGCTAATTTGATCTTTCACTTCGCAATACTTAGATTATAATTCAATTTAGTGTTTATGAGTCGTGATTCGTTTTGGTAATTGCTTGTAAATTTGGTAATAGTCTTGCTGAAGATGATTTAGAGTAAAACTATACTTTACCACAGCTATAGCATTTGAAATATCCTCACAATGTTTTCCGTCGCCTTTAGAACGAGCAAATTTTGATAATTAGCCTTGTATTTGTATAGACCCGCATCACCTGTGTAATGATCTACTTCTAAAAACTTATAAATATCTGTCTAGTGCACACAACTGTTGCTTCCGCCACCCTTTATGAGAAAAAGCCGGACGCCATGTTTTGTCTTAATACGCTGGGTCCGTTTATACACACAGACATCAATGTATAGTTAGATGCAGCAAATGCACCTACTTTACGTGTCTTGAATTGAGTGCTTTGCACCTTTTTTCTTCCTAAAATGAGCTCGTGACGTCAGTTTTGGTATTAAAAATTTACACGCTTGGTTCTCATAAATTTCACCCTGTTTGAGTCGTCTTGGCGTCTATGGCTTGTTTCAAGAAATGACGGTAAGCTCTTATGTGACAGATTCATCTGTAATTAAACATACAAAATGTTTAAGTTATCTATTACATCATAGGGCTTATTGTAACCTCTTGAAATAGGCCATAGGTATAGTCAGGTCAAGATAACAAGTGAAAATATAGCCTCCGGCCTTTTCCCCTATGGGATGACAGAAGCACAGTTGTGCCCACTGGCCAGATTAGTTTTTTTCTGGGTTAAGTTTGGTAATACTCTAAAACAATGCACCCAAATATAGAAGACAGGAAACCCGTATTAAACAAACGCACAGCCTCACTCCATTCGGAACACCGAAAGTGGAATACAACCGATTACGCGTCCTCGCATAATCGTCGATCAACTGACGTCATCCCAGTGACTCGGGCACTTTCGCTATCGTTCGGGCGTCTCCGCCGCTCGTCGGGAGCCTTCGGCGTTCCTCGGAAGTGGCGGAGAAAGGGGGTCGGCTGTGGGTCAGTTGTACATACATAATTGTGCGGTTGTGCTACATTGGTGATTCGCGAATTTTATTGACGTTACGTCGAGTAAAATGTAATCTATTTTATCATTTTGGAGACTAACGCCCGGTACGGGATGTTAGAACACGTCATTTTTTGCCTCTTTTGAGGTAACTGTGGTTTACCTCCAGTGTCAGTGAGACATACCTAAAATGCCACGTTTTGTCAAGTTCAAATATTTGTTATTATGGAGATAATATACCTATCTATGTCGAAATTAGTTAGGTGACCCTATCCGGCGCTCAAAAGGGCCATTCAAAAACAATACAAGTGCAATATTAACCTTACATCTACACACACAGCCACAGGCAATGACGCACGCACACATACAAAGCTATTACGTGATATGACATGCGCAGACGCAAGCCTTTGACATCCCATCAAAGGAAACTGATCTTTAAAACGCAGGTCATACGTGTCGACATGTCATTGGGAAATAGTTAGAAGGATATCCTCTGGAAAAAACGCCTTTAGTGTGGAAATGACGACATTTGGAGTCAAATGTTGTGTGACATAGTTCCACTAGTGCTATCGCGATTCTGGGAAATTATGAAATTAATTTGTGTACCAACATAACTATGCATATTTTTATTAACCTTTCGTTACATTTCAATTGTTATCTGCCCATAGTGGACAATACAATACACAGGACAAAAATATATAGCGTAGTGTTCAAGGCGAGCTAATCTTATCTATTTTTCTTGGCCCCACACTAGACTACCCAGTGAAACTGGACACAACATAACAACCCTGAGTTGCTCGAAATGATTTTGGAATTTAAGGTTGTCACCTTACTGATTTAACCGGCCTAGTGGCTTCTGGACACAAAAGTCCAAGACTTTGACAGTGGGTATCAAGACGTCAATAAATGTCTATCGCAAGAGGATGAAAACTTAATTTTCCCTAATTTTAATGTCAAATGAACCCTTACAATGTATTCCATGCGGTGTGCTTCTGCGAAGGGGTTAAGGATCTTAAAAACAATAAAAAAGATAAGATCGCGATGTGTCTTTTTTATGGGACCGTACAGTCAGCTGCATACTGTCAGCTATAATGAGAAATAAGCTTATAAATAATAGCTTGTAGCTTGCTTCTAACGCAGGATATGCAGGTTCTAATCCCGGTACTAGCCAATGAGATAATTAATGTACATTACGCTGTAGGTCCCGGCTACTATCGCTACTTGGTAGTATACAAGTAAGTAGTCGTAAAAAAACCCACCTCCAAGCCGTACAGAGCCAGCGTGATGGAGTATGGCTCAATTTCGGGTAAAGGCCTGTGCCCTCGGTGGGGACATTAATGGGCTATATTGACAAGCTCATAAAATATTGATGTCAATCGCCGCATAACTAACACGACATTGCGGAGTCAAGGCCGCGGCGCGACACAGTTAGTTATATTATTTATGGACATTTATTTCCACTTTTACACTTTATTTTATTAACAATGCTGTTGCGAAATCTTATCTCATTTGATTCAATTAAGACCCCGTTTTGTAATTTTTTGTTGTACTTTATTAATTAATTTATCTTAAGTACATTAAACGGACGTTCCATCGGTGATGGAAAACATCGTGAGGAAACCGTCATAGCTAGGTAATGGGCTAGCGCAAACCTCATGCAAAATGGAGTATTGACTCACTGGCTGAAAGTAGGCACCGTTGTGCCTCTGCCACTCCGTATGTGAAAAGGCTTGATGCTACGTTTTGTAATTAGCTTACTAAGTTACTAAACATATAATTATAAGCTAAACGTAGGCCCACTGGGGCCATGCCACCCTGTACGTAGGCCCACTGGGGCCACCCTGTACGGGATAAGGCTTTGTTTCCTTTCACGTGCACTTCGTACACTGCGATAAAAATCAAAATGCAGTGAAAGTAATAATATACAAATAAATATGTAAAATGCCTATCAATATTTATAATACATTCAAACGTAGGTTATGTATTTACAAAACAATCATATCATAGCTAACCGCAACAACAGCTTTCAAAGTGATTTCATCTCAACTAACCCATAAAGCTAACCAATAAAGCTTTACGAGCGTATCTCAAACAACTGGTGCCATCACAGTAATGAGCTTGTGCAATATCGTAATAAGATGTGATTGTAACTAGCGTAGCATCTCGTAGTGTTTCGTAACGGTATGCTACGGAAATTGTGACGTACAAAAGACTTCAACGCGCGCTCGAGTACAAGTTAGGTTTTTTTTTGCTTATTAATTTGATTTTTTGATTTTCAAAGTTCTTTATTAAGTAATGTAAGATAACAAGTACACATCCTTAACACTGTCGAGGGTATACAAACAAGAAAAATTTAAGTTGTTTTGCAGGATAAATGCCTTTAGGAAAACTTATAAAATTATACATAAAAAAAAAAAAAAACTTAATTACTTAATAATCACTATTGATTTTCCGCACTTTCAAAGTATGCACACTTGTATGTGTTACATTTTTTGACATCAATACCTAACTTGATAGGTACCTACACTACAATACAAGTAGCAAGGACATGAAACAAATGAACATGAAACAAATAAAAGGTTTTTTTTTGCTTATTAATTTATTACGTTCTTTTTCTGATTTAATACATCATGTCTAGACAGATATTTAATTCTTTATGCGTGATAGGGGGCTAACCCTTTCGCCGCAGCTATGGATACTCCATTTTCCAAGTTAACTAATCCTCGATTCGGGAAATACATGCACTCGTTGCACAAGGGAGACAGATTGCAAACAATGGCTATCTTCCAACTACATTTGTAGGAAGCCTTTCTGTGTCGTAATCCCATTACGTGAATTTATAGTAATTCTAACACATAAATTGCGATTTATCTTGACCTGTGATATAATATAATTGAGATGGTAACATAAGTTGAAGTTACAAATGTTGAAATAAGATTCTACGCATTCTTGCACACACCCAAATGTAGGTAGGTTTATGAACCGGTCAAGCCAAACTTTTTGACCTCGTTAGAGGGCTTAAAAAGTTAATGGCATACAGAAGTTACGAACACAACACCTATTACACCATGGATCTGGATGTATAACCGGGATTGGCTAGTGTTGAATACCTTTATCGGTGGTGGAAAACATCGTGAGGAAACCTTCATTACTCCACAGCTGCGGCGATCGGCTAGCGCATGCGAAAGGTCCAGGGTTCGAATCCCGGCTGGGGACAAAAAAAAACATGTCTTGGATGTTATGACAGAATTTTAGGGTTCCGTACCCGAAGGGTGCCAAACGGGACCCTATTACTGAGACTTCGCTGTCCGCCCGTCCGTCCGTCTGCCTGTCACCAGGCTGTATCTCATGGACCGTGGTAGCTAGACAGTTGAAATTTTCACAAATGATGTATTTCTGTTGCCGCTATAACAACAAATACTAAAAAAACAAAAGAAATGTAATATTAAGGAGGCTCCCATACAAAAAACGTGATTTTTTTTTGCTCATTTTTGCTCGATGTTGATAATGGTAGCAGGTAGACGCTTAAAATGTTCACAATATATTAAGTATATTATTAACTTAAAAAAATATTAAATCAAAATTTAATTAATATTTAAGGGGGCTCCCATACAACATTTTTTTTATAGGTAATGGCACGGAACCCTTCGAGCGCGAGTCCGACCCGCACTTGGCCGGATATTTCTAGTACGGGACGCAACCCACAAAGTGTATAAATGTATTGTGCCTATATGATTAAACTTACTTACTACTTACTTATTTATACAGGCTGACTGTAAAACATAGCTATATTTTATGGGGTTTTTAGGGACATCACTCTGAGCAACTTTCACTAAGAAACCGATTTCATAATTTCATAATTTCTTTATTGCACACAGACATTTAAAAAAAAAAAACAGTAATACTAAAAAAAGTGTACAAAGGCGAGCTTATCTCTATCGATCAGGGCAACTTTATTATTCTCTTCACAGTATATTTTGGAATGAATACTTACAGAATAACAACACTCGATCTGTTCAACTACTTAATAACTCATTTGGAGCATAACGTCGTCAGCTCCTATTTACATTATGTTCACTGTACTTCTGTGGACATCTGTCATGTGTATTGTGCTGTTGATGTCCCAAATAAAGCAAATAAATAAATAAATGGGTCAGCTGATTTGTATGGAGAAGTGTTGTTAATTAATGTATTGTTGAATGCCGAAAACTGTTTACCCGAGTTTCGGCTGCCCCAATGCAATCGGGCGCAAGTCAACTTTTACACGAACTCTCGTAAAAGGCGTTGTCCTTGCGCCCGCGCCGGTCGCGATACAGTGTTGCCAGCTGTTGTAGCAGTAAAGCTTTATGATTTATCAAAACCACCAAAAATATAAACGTATAACATACAGAAGCATCACGCCTTGTTTTTGATGTTTCATTATTGTAAAGTATCCCAGAGTTGCCCCAAGGGCGAGAAACTCGTAGGATTGTCATTTGTTGCTGATGCTTAGGATATAAAAAAACAAGCTAAAAATGATTTAGCTACTAGATAATTTTATTACCATTCATATACTTTATTGCACAAAATAATACATTTTACAATGGAAAGTGGACAACACATGACAAAGGCGAGCTTATCTCCATTAAGAGATTTCTTCCAGCAAACCTATGATGGACAGAAAATAATTGAACAACAGGTAGACCGAAGTGCACAACATTAAATAAGTATAAAAATAAATAAGTATCTAAATACTACAAAACATCAAAGTCACAATATTACAGCTAACAAAGAAAACTAGTCCAAAAAGTTATAAACTAGTTTCATGAAACTAGTCCAAAAAGTCAGTCTCTAAATAGTATTTAAAAGTTAAGGCCAGTGACCTCGCCACCCGTCCGTCCGTCTGTCTGAAGAGAATTGAAAGCAGACCGAATCAACTGCAGTCGAAGCGCAGTTTCAAGAAAACCTTGTGCTAGTTATTAACTGTTAAGGTTTTTTTTGTTGCATATGTATTTATGCAGGTATAGCCAGTTATATATTCCCACGGTCAATCAGTGTTCGTACTATATTGTGTTATAATCAGTAAATTTTACTTTAGTGGGTCGCAAACGTGTATGATTTGTAAACCGAATGTTATAGATTTGTACGGCACTCGATGCACGCTAACTATTTCACAAAATAAACATTGGTAGGTACATCATGTTCATAAAAGTCTTTAATGGTGAGTTTATCTTGTAACGAAATGTAAGCAATTTATTCTATTAATTATAACGTTTCAACCTACGACGGATATTTCCAGTGTTTTAGAATATGCACTTAGGTTCTTCAGTTTTCAATTAACCAAGCAACTATTTTAGTGTAATGTCGGTGAGGACATAGCGGCTATTGGACAAAAAATACTGAGAAGTTTAGGTAATCACCAATTAGCCAACAAACAATAACGCATCCTTTGTCTGTTTATCTTACAAGTTTAGTTTAAGTAAGTGAACAAAATAAAGATAAGTAATGCCAGTCTGCATCCGTCATTTGGCCTAAAAAGAAACATCGTCTTACACATGGTGTGGCGCCTTCCAAAATATTTTAATACTTAAGTTTAAGTTTTGCAAATAATATAAAAGTTCTTTTTTAAATAACTTGCAGTTATCTATAAAGTACAGTAAGTACATACATACAGATATTTACATATAGATAGGTTCATAGGTACTAACTATCGTTGAACATGTGCAAAAAACTTTATGTTCACTCGCAGCTGTACCTTGATTATTGTTCTTCGCGTTTTGTCATTGTTCTTAGGTCCATTGACTTTGTATTTGTATTGGAAATTCCACCGTAGGCTTTCCTTATTAGTGCTGTTATTTGCTAAACTATCAAACCTTTAGAGTTGGAACATAGCACAAAAGTAATTTTACGAGAATCCTACTAAGTTGTAGCGGTGATGGGTTAGCCCCCTGTCACGGAAATCTCATTTAGTTAATTTGAAACACTTTGACCCCGGTCACGCAAATGATCCTCCTAGGTGTCCATCCTAGGTTTGCTGGAAGACTTCTCTTATTAGAGATAAGCTCGCCTTTGTACATGTTTTTTTTCGATATTAAGTGTCTGTATTCTGTTTTTGTGCAATAAAGTATTAAGTAAAGTAAAGTAAATGAAGCATTTAATAGATAGCTGTCTTGTAGGAATAATTGGGTTTTTTTGTTAACTATAAATTCGTATTTTTTGTAAATCACGAAATTTTTTAAATACCTATATGTATATATCTAGAAATTCTCTTACCTTCTTGAAATTTTCCTCATATATAACTCCATAATTACCTATAAATATCCTTACATCAGGCCAAAACATTTCTATACCACAAAATATGGTGGTATTCTTAGCAAACAACACACCTAGAGGTGTTCAAGCGAGTCGAAAGACATGTTGTCTCTTGGCGCATGTCAAATCACTATGCACGATATACTAATTGCATGGGATTACTTAGTAGTGAGTGTCACTTAGTATAATTATACGGAGGAGTATATACGAAGCATGAATTTGAGACGGCTACGAGGAAGCAAAAAACATGGTTCGTTTCCTTATACAAGGTGTAAATGAACGCAAAATGAGAAACAGCTTTGTTAAGGACACCATTCTGACCAACTTTCATTTTGAAACCGATTTGATCAGAGCAACTTTATTTTTCACTTCTCCGTACAAATCTGCTGACCCACTCAGGCCAAAAAGTACTGGGAAGTGAAAAATAAAATTGTTAAATACTCACACCAGCAGCTACAGGTCTTTATTCTATTGTGGGTGAGATTGAGCCATACTCCACCCAGCTGGCTCAGTGTAGGTTGATGAACGGTTGTCGGGCTCGTGGTCAATTTGACTGTAAGAAGATTTTAAGCTGCCTACGACACAGATTTGAGCCTCATACCATGCACCGATTAGATCATTTAATAAACGAATGGTATGATTGCGGCGACAGGCTATACCCCTGTCAAGCAAAATGGACTAAAGAATTACATGCTAAATAATGGCAGAACTGCCTCAGCTTATGTTATATTATCTTATAATATTAGCTACATATTAGTGGTTAAGACATCAATATTCAATTTATTACCTTATATTTTGAATGCCTATAAAATTAGGTAATAAATGACGTCATCTTATTCAACTTTTTAATCCAATCTGGGATGTTATGTTGTAAAAAGTTAAAAGATTGTCTTATTCAAATTATGTAAGGCTCGGACATAACGCAATTACTGACATTATAATTTGTGAATGGCATATAACGCTGTCATAACCGATTATGATATCTGTCTACTATCACAATAACTAACCCATGTCACTTTGATATTTTTGATTATTTACATTGGAAATTATGCTGCAACATTAGTTCAAAGCACCCGTAAAACTAGCGTATTTGAACAGACAATAATCTAGAGAAGTATGCCAGGAGCGTTCGTAGCGTTTGACGACCTCTGCGGCGCAGCGGTTGCGCATCTGCCTACCATGCGAGAGGTTCGAATCCCCGCTGGGGACAAAAAAATCACCCATGTCTTGGATGTTTACATGTTTGTGAAGTCGCTGTTTCTGGTTCCCACGACACAGGGTATCCTAGTGTGGGGCCAGAAGCAATGTGTTATGTTTATGTAGCAAGTGCAGGTCTTTAGTCTCTGCCTTACCCTCTTACGGGGGAAAAGGCGTGAGCATATGTGTATGTGTTGGGTCAAACTCATACTCGTTGTTAACGACAATTCGTCTTTAATTATCTAATTATGTGAAACCGAGACTCAATGTAGATTGTTGAAATGCTTTAACCAAAGATGAATTCTAAGGGTTCGCCATAACTTTGATAAAAACTCAAATAAAGCGTAGGAATAATTGAATAATTGAATAGAATAATAATAGCGTAATTGAATTGAATTGAAGACTAATTTTATCTAGATGACCTATGTGCACCTAGCTAAAAGTAGAACCATTTTTTGCCGATTATCCATAGTAACTTCCTGTCCCAGTGTCTGCACGCAATAAAGAAGCATGCAGCAATCCACAGACAGACAGACAGACAGTGTAACAAACAAGTAAACACATTGCACTTACATGGTGCGCACACGCAATCTAAACACGATATCTTGATGTTGCCGCGAATACCTGCTATTGTCCGAGGCATTCTCTGTTATGATAAAAATAATGTGCCACAATTTCAACTCTATATTCCATTTATATAGAGTTTGAAATAAACGTTTTGGCCGGAATTCAGACTTTCAGATGGATAGTATGATGACAATGGATTATTGAATCGTCACGCCTTTTCCCGTACGGGCACAGTTTCACCCACCTTAAGCCAGTTATTTAATTATCAATTTTAAGTGGCAAGCTCATCGCCGTCAAGATACGATTATTTCAATAATTAGATATACTTCTAAAAGTGGTCACAGTTGTGGCTATCTATGCCACCCCGTATTATGTTATGTTCTCTTCACTTAAAATTTCATCTAAATCGGTAGAGACTTACAGTTTGATGTACTCGTAGGTCTGCCCAAAATCCACGCTTGCTATTTTCAACCAACCCACATCAAGATAAAGTTTAAAACCTATGAAAAACAAAACAAAAGGTGTTCTTTAGTGGACGCTGGACGTATGAGTACACAGAGGGCCGCATCTACCGAAGTGCAACGACTATATAAGCTCCATCTGAAGATGAAATTGCAAACTTAGTGCTCTTAACTCTATTCCATTACACTCAAGTCTAGACTTCTAGTCAGTTACAAAACTGGCCTACTTGTGAGTTGATATTATAAATGTTGAGATACAAGATGTGGAGCAATCGACAAAGGCTTGTCTTGATCATACTAACATTAACATTTATACAATTATTTATTTATTTATTATTACTATTTTTTCTTTAAAGCCCATAATATCTCGAGAACGGTACATTTTTGGGGGGTGTTTAATAGTAACAAAAGTCAGTTTTGATCCATGCCGGTATTTGGTACAGCCACATACATTACATCTGATCCCACACTAGGATACCCTGTGTTGGGGAAACCTCGAACAACTGTCTAGGATGTTTATAATAAGTGTCACAATGTGAATTTACAGTAAACTGTAGTTTTTCACAACTGAGATACATTTGTATGTAGTTGTCAAAGTTATCTGTGTGACACACATAATATACAGGGTGTAACAGAAGGGTATAGTCATATTTTAGGGAGTTGTTAGGGAGACCATTCTGAACAACTTTTACTATGAAACCAATTTGATCAGAGCAACTTTATTTTTCATTGCTCCATACATTTTGGTCCGGGCGGTCAGCTGATTTGTATAGAGAAGTGAAAATTAAAGTTGCTCTGATAAAATAGGTTTCATAGTGAACATTGCTCAGAATGATGTCCCTAACAACCCCCTAAATTATGACTTCACCTTTCTGTTACACTCTGTATGTACATACAATCAAGAAGAGTATGTGTTTATTTACCAGCGAAGATTCCAACTCAGGACCTCGTTATTATGTTATCAACTAAACCGTCTCAAACACGTTTCGTAATAATAAATAGGTACATTATTTTATTGTTATTGTCTCGATCTTAATATAACTCGAATTAACTTTAATTTCTATTATTAAGGCATTGACCGACACGTGGAAATAGTACCATCTGCGGCATCTTAACTGATTCACTATTAGCCTTTATTACAAAGATATTAGACATTTATATTGCCGATAGTCTAATGTGTTTATAGATCGTTAACTAATTAGCGATTGAGATCAATCATTCAATCCTATGATTAATGATTGAAACAATGGCAGTACGAGACATTGCTGATTAGTGTTTATCAAGTCAACAAAGGTAAAACAATTAGAACTAATTTTCTCTATCGATGGATTAGTTTTTCCTTGTTAGCAACTGCCAGGACTTTGACACTTTATCAATGGGTTCATTTATTCACCATAAATCAATAAAACTGAGCTGACTACATCGCTAGTTTGCGTCTCAAAATATATAAAACATAATTGGCAACATTCGGCGCTGACTGTCGCAATGAGAGCAAATCCGTATTGGTCACTATTTATTTTTAATTTTCAACAAAGCCATATATGCATATTTATAAATAATGAGGGCGGCTCTGCCCCCCTAATGGAAAAAGGCGTTACCCTTCTACTGCTTTAGAGGACCAAAGATTTGTTACATCCTTAACACCCGGCGGCAGGTCCATATAAATAAAAAATTATATTTTCATGTCACACACTTTACCAATTCCCATGTTCCTACGGTAGGTACCTGCATGAAGAAACCATCTTTGTTTGACCCTTATCTTTTTATGAGTTTTCAACACCGGGGCGACAGGTCACTGACCTTTAGCCCAATGCGTTAACGCAATTTCTTAATTAGCATTTGAGCCGTTCGTTTAACTTTGTGACGTAATCACGCACGCATTAGGACTACAATGCCTGTTCGTTAATGACTGGGTTAATGTGGATTTAGCCCTCTTAACTCTTGGGCCTATGTCTTGAAGAAAATGTAGAATAGTCCGTAAAATTTTACATTACTGGAATTTCGTGCTGTTGCAAGCATATTAACGATGACAACGACAGTTGCCTGAGAAGTCATTGTAGTCTAGCCATATTTCAGACTGCAAGAGCTCGTGAATATATTTTTTATTGTTTAAAGATATTTGTGGTAACTAAATATGAAGATCACCTTGTCAAAACCTAAACCTATAGGTGTATTAGTTTAATAATATTAAATGAAGTGCCTAGGGTCATTTAATTATTAGATTATTAATTTATTTATTGGTTCAGGTAAAATTTTGTTTTATAAACTGTAATTTTTTGCACAAATACGACTAAAGTTATTTTATTATTATGACATAAGTAAGAGGTGTTACTTTCAAATAGCCTTGTCTGCCCAACATCTCGGTTGACCAGGCAAAAATGGACTGTATCACGTATCGATAGGACATAGGTTTATAATTTAATGACATAATAACATAATCGAGTCATGTTACGGCAAGTCAAAAATTCTTCGGCAAAAACTTAAAGTAATTCTGTACTTAGAATCTTAATTAATTGATTACTAAAATTTGACTGAGTGCTCTATGAAGGAAAAAATTATACACAGACATGTATACCAAAATGAGGTACATAGACTTTTTTGAATAGTTACAAATACCGGAACTCCAAAAAAGAAATTAAATAACTAAAGTCTAGACTAGGCAGTAATTGTAGGAAGTAAATGTTACTTTCAAGGTGAATATTCAATGAGTATTTGTATATGAAAGGTCATATTTTTCCATCTAAACACTTTTAATGATATGCAGTTTTTGCTATTTACAATTTCAGAAGTGCACGAAACGTTTCCTTATTTATAATTAGTTATATTGAAATGATATAAATATATTCAATTATCCTTAAACGAGTATGGTTTAATTTTATCCGAAAATTTTTAACTTTAGATATTGTTAAACCTTTCAGTCGAGAGATTGTCATTCTCCTGGCCGAAAAGGAAAAAAATACATTTAAATTAGGGGATGTTAAGTTCTCATCCCTTACAATAGACATTAATTGACGTCTTGGTAGTCACTGTCAAAGTCAAACACTATTGTGTGTTTCTGCGAGCAGTAGAGAATACCTAATTCAAACTACCAATTTCGGATTACTACCACGCTCGCTGGCTCATATCATCATAACTTATTGTTTGAAGAAACAAAAGTCGAATATCTCTAAGGTATTGAGTCACTGCATGCATCTGACATGCCGATATTATCCAAATGGTTACTTTTAATATTACAATAACAAACGTCTCACTTTGGCAATAATATATGGATATAGTGAAATATCTTTTGCAACTTTATTCTAAAAGCCATTTGACATCTTTTATCTAATTTAGCGTCAGATTGGGAAACGTATAGATCGGCAAGACCTTTTTCGGGGAATTCCAATGACGGAACGATGTGAAAGCTATCAAACACACACACACCCTCACACACAAAATACACAGTACACACCCGAGGTACACACCAATACCTACTCTGAAATCATGAACACATTTCTATCATTAAGTAGTGTGTTCATGGTTTTGAAAAATGTGGGACGTTATCTATTATTAACTAGTTTAGACTTAAGGCTTAGACTGACCAGTAACCATAAAGTAACTTTGATTTTGTACCATAAAAGATAGTATGATCGATATTACCTACTACTACTACAAATAAATGTCTTATTCAGTGATTAGTAAAAATATCTGAAAGTATGGCCACAACTTAAATGAGGTCCAACCGCGGAAGCGTGAGACTTCGGGTTCGAATCCCGGCCAGGGAGCAAGAACAAATAATCCCGGATCTCGAATGGAAGGAGTATTGAAAAATTGGCCGAAAGTCGGCACAATTGGGCCTCCGCCGACCCGTATTTGAAAAAGCGTGACGCTATTATTATGTTGTCAAATCTAATACCATCCCTCTTCCCCCGCAGGTAGCAAATCTAATACCATCCCTCTTCCCCCGCAGGTAGCAAATCTAATACCATCCCTCTTCCCCCGCAGGTAGCAAATCTAATACCCTCCCTCTTCCCCCGCAGGTAGCAAATCTAATACCATCTCTCTTCCCCCGCAGGTAGCAAAACACGCAAACCAAAGACGCCATAGTAAAACCCCAATTAGCACAATGAGGGCATCACTCCTCGTCGCCGCGATGTGCGCCGTGGCTGCCGTGAGCGCTGCGCCGGCGCCGGTGGCTGACCCCGCGGGGGATAATACGCCAGAGATCATTGAGATCATCGCGCCGGCTAATAGTGCGCAGGTGTGTTGTGTACTTGTGTGACCCCTTTTGATCATGTATCTACCTTCTTTATTGTACCTTCTACCTTCTATTTGCTACTTTTACTTTCTGCCTTTTATCTGATATTTTCTGCCTTTTATCTGCTACCATCTGCCTTTGCCTTCTGCCTTCCACCATCTACCTTCTATCAATTCTCTTTATCTTCTACCTTTCAACTTTGACCTTTTAACTTTTACCTTCTACCTTCTGCCTCCTACGTTCTACCGTCTGTCTTCTACCTCCTACGGATTACCTTCTACCTCCTGCTTTTTATCTTTGACTTTCTATCTTCTACCTTTTTCCTTCTGTATTCTACATTCTACCTTCTAATTTTTACCTTCCAAGGTTCACTGTCTACCTTGTAAGTTCTACCTTCTAAGTTTTACCTTCCAAGTTGTACCTTCTAAGTTCTACATTTTAAGTTCTTCACCTTTCACCTTCTAATTGAATAATTTATAAATTAATGTGCTTATATCACCCCGTATGGGTAAGGCGTGTATTTTGTTATGGCCGCTGTACAGTACACTCTCGTACTAGACGACCCACACTGTGGCCGCTGTACAGTACACTCTCGTACTAGACGACCCACACTGTGGCCGCTGTACAGTACACTCTCGTACTAGACGACCCACACTATGGCCGCTGTACAGTACACTCTCGTACTAGACGACCCACACTATAGCCGCTATACAGTACACTCTCGTACTAGACGACCCACACTATGGCCGCTGTACAGTACACTCTCGTACTAGACGACCCACACTGTGGCCGCTGTACAGTACACTCTCGTACTAGACGACCCACACTATGGCCGCTGTACAGTACACTCTCGTACTAGACGACCCACACTATAGCCGCTGTACAGTACACTCTCGTACTAGACGACCCACACTATG
The DNA here is from genome assembly GCA_963457715.1 of Argyresthia albistria. Classification (NCBI taxonomy): domain Eukaryota; kingdom Metazoa; phylum Arthropoda; class Insecta; order Lepidoptera; family Argyresthiidae; genus Argyresthia; species Argyresthia albistria. The sequence continues at coordinate 408,104 of OY735270.1, read as the reverse complement.
GCCGCTGTACAGTACACTCTCGTACTAGACGACCCACACTATGGCCGCTGTACAGTACACTCTCGTACTAGACGACCCACACTATGGCCGCTGTACAGTACACTCTCGTACTAGACGACCCACACTATGGCCGCTGTACAGTACACTCTCGTACTAGACGACCCACACTATGGCCGCTGTACAGTACACTCTCGTACTAGACGACCCACACTATGGCCGCTGTACAGTACACTCTCGTACTAGACGACCCACACTATGGCCGCTGTACAGTACACTCTCGTACTAGACGACCCACACTGTGGCCGCTGTACAGTACACTCTCGTACTAGACGACCCACACTATAGCCACTGTACAGTACACTCTCGTACTAGACGACCCACACTATGGCCGCTGTACAGTACACTCTCGTACTAGACGACCCACACTGTGGCCGCTGTACAGTACACTCTCGTACTAGACGACTCACACTTTAGCATCCAGTGTCAAGGGTCCATTTGCACCAAAAAAACTAAATAAGATTAGCGTCTTAATTATATTTAGCAGCTGTCAAAATGTCTGAAATATGTCAAACTAAGTGTCACTTGCACCAAACATTTTTATTTTATTAACTAAATATAATGAAGACGCTATCGTAATAAGTGTTTTTAGTGCAAAACTGCAAATGGACCATGCGATTAGCGCGCTAATCACAATTAGTGTTTACGGTGCTAAATCCATCATAATCATATAGCGTCGTTTTTGATATCAGGGACTGTGCGGTTTTTTGTACCGTTACGTTGTCATAATTGCAGAAAAGAATAATATAAAACTAGGTAGGTAAACCTAAAAAAACATAGAGCATCAATTTGGTGCTATTATCGTAATGAATATCGTTAGGTAGGTACGAATGTTTCATGCACGCGAAGTTATTAGTACTTGTCTTCTGTGCTATGGTCTATGGCACTGTGCTGAGGGCCGTGAGAAAGTTAACAAAATACAGTCAAAGGTTACGTAGTATTTATATTATCTTCTGTATATTTCTGTAGTGAGACTTCGGTTAAATTTCTTTTTTTTCTATAATGATTGTTATATAAAAAACTATTTCAAAGTCGGGATCTTAACTTGGTGCATTATTGATTAAGAAGTTTATATGTATACAGGGTGTTGATTTGTAAAGTTACGCCCGACTCAGGGTTGGTAGTTTACGTATCGCTGATGACAAAAAAAAGTGTGCATTCACAAATTACCATCTGAAAATTTTCCTGAAATTACCTAAAAGTGTGGATATCCACGCCAGCCACAGCACACAACACAAGTACTAACAGGCTCCCCCTCGTGCCATGAGCCCCACCCCACCCCGTGCGACTGTTTTCGGACCACATTTACATGTTTTAAAAAAATATAATACTGAACAAATAATATTATTTTTTATATTTTTTTAGCTTCAGTATCGTTGAAATAACAACTTCTGAGCTCGGCGTAACTTTACAAATCGAAACCCTGTATAGTTTAAACGTGTATGTAACAAAGTTTTCCGTATTTCGTATTAACTTTATGTATAATAAAATAATAAATGTGTAATTGCGATGTAATTGTGTATACCAAACACTAATAAAATCTTGATATATTAATCATAAAACGCTAAATTATCAATCAGTTCTTAATCGAAGGAATTAAGAACAACCTGTGTAGAGCTCATTACGATTACCACCTTACTGTACCACATTTCAGGCAAATAAAACATTTCATTTCATTTCATTTCACCTCTCTCTATTTACTAAGAAGTTATAGTAAAATGATAATATTAATTATTAATATGTTGATGGAACGTATTTAGGATCGTTGATCCTATTACGTTGACAAGAGCATGGCCCCGGAATGTTTGAAAGAGCATTGTATACTTCCTAGCTACACAAAACGTCTCTGTGTCACGATTCTTTTCTGTTTTTTCATAGATTTTCAACTTTATAGTCATAAGGTAGAAAATCGTGGGCCGTGGCTTTTTTGACAGATGCGGTTGAGTGGCTAGACCGCTGTGCCTCTGCCATCCCATATGGGTAAAAAATATCTTAAAAAGTTTTATAATCCAAAGAAGACTTCACTGCAATACCTTCTTTCATTCTAAAAGCCATTCAATGGTTCAAAAGTTATCAGCTTTACACGAATCAAGGAATCAAGCCAACCTTTTAGACTTATTTATTTATTTATTGAACAAAAATCCACAGCCGTACATAAAAGTTAAACAAGAATATAGATTAAATAACTAGGCCAATTAAGGCCTTATATTTAGAGTTTTTGGGAGTGGTCAAATAAAACAGACAATTAATCGATTATTTTAAAATAGCGGCACGTGATTGGCTGAAATGAGTTTAACAGCAGTTTAAAAAGTTGTCAAAGCTAATTTTACAGTCGGAAACCAGGCAAAGAGGTTTCATTGTTTGTGTCAGGGGTGTATAACATTTTTTGCATATTTATTTGACTCCGTGGTCTAGTGGGTTTCACGCTTGCTTCTCATGCAGGAGATGCAGGTTCGAATCCCGATGCTGACCATGTACCAATTAGATAATTAATTTGTCTTGAGCATATTATCGTGCTACTTTAAAACCCCTCCACCAATCCGCACTGAGCCAGCTTGGTTAATTATGACACAATCTTACTCGTATCCGGGTAAAGGCTTGTGCCCCTCGGTCAGGGACATTGATGGGCTACATTTACTTATCATGAATCTTTTCGCATTACAGGAGACCCTAAACACATTGAACCTAGGAGCGCCGGGAGTAGACGTCGGCGACCGCAACAAACGAACCATCGGCATACTGAGGCAGCTGTTCCCGCAACTCACACAGGTAAATATTTACATACACACACATAAGGGGTTTCTGGTGTAGTGGACACAGACTTTGGGGTTGGCAAAGTCAAAAGACTTCAAATACTTTTTGTGCGGACAGAAAGTAAGAACAGGACAAGTATGGAACAGTACAAGTATGGAACAGTACAAGTATGGAACAGTACAAGTATGGAACAGTACAAGTACAAGTATGGAACACTGCCTAAACTATGGTTGACTCATAATGTGGCGATATCAACTATCCGTACAGTGATGATGATGATGTTGTCCGACCGATTTCGATCACGGCGACCGCTTCAACTTGTCGTCTGCCGCCGCCGCCGCCGCTCGTGGGCTCGCCTTTGTACATGTGCTTTCACAAATTATTGTGTGCAATAAATAATTGTGAATTGTAAATTGTGAATTGTGACTTACGTAGCCAATCTTTCTAGGAAAGATCCTCGCACATTGCGGGCATGTAAGCACCCCAATAATACTATACAGAAAGTAGATTGTCAATACCCAAGTACCTATTCCACCCAAAAATTATCAGAAAGGCTCATCTAACTTGAAAACCCATGGACATACTTCTATTCAATTTTACAACTACCTCAAATCGTTATCATCCAAGACTATAAGATCCAAAATTGTAAGACTGGTTCAATTTAACCTTTAATACTCAAGAACCTACTCCAACTCAAAATTCTAAGACAATCTCATATCTGAACTTTATTGTAGCCTTAAGCTCCAAGTTCTTTTACTACTTTCCAAAACTGTAAAACAGTCTACTAGACTCAAGACTCCTCAAAACCCAAGGTTCATAATCCAACTCAGACCCTCAAACTACCTCCGAATTCCGCCCAAAGCTGTAACACAGGTCAAAAAGAGAAACAAAAAAATATATGCTTGCTCTGCTATCAACAACCTCTCTCGTCGAAACTTGGTTTGCTGGAAGAGATCTCTTATTAGAGATAAGCTCGCCTTTGTATACTATTTTATGTACCTCTTGTCATATATTTTTATGTGTAATAAAGAAATTATGAATTATGAAGTTACGAGTTACAGCTTTCCAACGACCTTTTGGCGCGCGGTGCTTGATGAGTTGATGACCAATGAGGAGTGAAAGGTCCTCAGAACAATAGAAAAGGCGCCCCTTGTAAAGGTCACTCAAGTGCCGAAAGGTCTTTGAAAGACTGTACAGGCTCCTCCTTTCCCACAGCCGCAGCCCGCGCCCTCAGCCAACCCAATACGGATAAAACAGTTCATGTTCTAGATTATCGAACAGAAGGTACAGCAGATTACCAGCATGGTCCTCCAGACCTTCGGGCCGGTGGTGCTGCGGGCCTTCCTCGGCAACCGAGGGGGGGGCGGCAACACCGGAGGGGGGGGCGGGACCATTGAACTCGACGACGACGATGATGACAAAGAAGCGACGACCACAGAAGCCACAGAAGATACCAGAAGAAGACGCTCTCTCCCTTACTGGGTACAAACTTGCAAAAATGCACTAACAACCCAGCCTGCCACTGACGGCAGCGCGACATCTCATCACCACAGCTCTCACGTCACTCGACCATGAGCATGTTTCATCACCACCCCAGTTGTAACCTCCCCCGTCTAAAATTCCCCTCTTTTTGGCAGAACGCAGCAGCGGACGAGAACCAACTCCTCACTGGGGCGGAGTCGAATCAACAGGAGGTCAGGGTGGCGTTTGGAGAGGCTCAGGGTCAGGAGCAGCAGGCGGTAGCTGGAGATGACCAGCAGACGGCAGCGCAGACGAACTCGGCCAGCATTGATGAGATCTCGCTGGATGATGCTGATGATACTGAGGAGAATAGGAATAAGAGGTGAGGAATCAGCATCAAAAATAGCATTAGCGTTGTCATCAATATGGTTATCATTATACAGTACGGTTAGCCAATAGCCTGACACTCGCACTGAGCCAGCGTGGTGGAGTATGGCTCAATCTCACTCATATGCGGGTAAAGAAAGACCTGTGCCACTCAGTGGTGAAATTAAATGGGCTACATTTACTTTTAGTTTACTAACTGGCAATAGATGGTATTTTTTTGCATCAAATGCAGGCAGAGTTGAGTTAAAAAATACGACTGCTGGAAATATACAGTTCTGATATTGTCAGGCTACAGTACATGCTTCAACTATTGTTCTTATATGACTACCTGTACTGCCGAATTACAAATACATACCACGTTACGTCGTCGTTAACAATTGGAGGCAAAGCGTTGCATCCACTTCTGGCAGATAATGCAACACCGATTGGTTAACATATAACTTATTCGAATGTAAGTGCTCTTTTAACTGTGGTAGCTCTTTAGGCAAGACGAAATATTACCTAAGTGTATTGACCCACCCAAGGATCTTAGGCTGATTACATTCAGAGTCCACGTAGATGAAATATGATTTTATTATGAAATCTATAAATAGAGTTAAGTTTGTGTGTGCAACCAGCGAAGCGAGCGTAGCTTGGGTTGTTTAGCTGTAATACGAACATTATTTATTAGTAAACGCAAATCAGTGGAGTTTTCTAATGCGTGCCGAATTTGGCCCGCGTGTTTCCTTGCGCGAGAGGGGGAGGGAATCATTCGTCTTGGAACGATCGGTAAATCAAAAATTTCGGTCAATTACTTGCCCGGCGGAACTAAACCGTCTGATTACATTCCGGCGTTTAGTTTACGGCCTAAGCATTTCATAGAGTGCCTGATTTATCCAAATGTACACCTAAGTTTTGTACAATATGATCAATTCGTTGCAATCATAAATCGCAAGTCGCTCGATATAAGATACTAGATACTAATTACAGCTTAGTGCATTACCGACGAACGATTGTTGAGACGGATCGAAAAGAAATCTGTTCGTGCGAACTCAAGTTTTGGCCATGAAAAGAGCGGGGCAATATCTCCCCGCGACTCAACTGCTATCAAAATAGCCATTGATAAAAGTGAACAATTATATCAATTACGACAAATGAGCGATAGCCTTTTAGGATACTTCAGTTTAATAAAAGCACTAATCTGGTATTTATGTACGTATTGTTAAGTAGTTTATTGTTTTAACTTATTTAATGTTGTGCACATGGGTCTACCTGTTGTTAAATTATTTCCTGTCCATCCTAGGTTTGCTGGGAGAAATCTCTTAATAGAGATAAGCTCGCCTTTGTCATGTGTTGTCCACTTTCAATTGTAAAATGTGTTATTTTGTGCAATAAAGTATAATAGTAGTAATCTCGAATCAACTTTGGAATTCCACAGGATGTTTTTATGGAATATTACAACTCTTTGTCTAAGTTACTCAAAGCCTTGTAGGGTTACATTTGTGTACGTCTGTTTGGGCTGCTTGGCAAAGCCTGATCTGCGGGATCTGCGTCGCTCTTGATCCTTCTTCTCCCTCAGTGGCAGTAGGCCATAGTAGGGAAGACCCAAAAAAATGTTCGATGATAATATCTACAATAATAAGAAAGGTTGACTTTACTCACGGAGTCACCCGCCGCCGCCGCGCCGCTTTGTTCATAGCCAATAGAACTGACAAAAAAAACGCCACAAACTCTCGCTCTCACTTCATTCATTGTGCTATTTCTGCAACATCGCATCACGAGATATTGCCCGAAGAACTGTAACTATCGGCACAATGCAAATATCTAACTAGCATAGCGTCACGACTTTTCCCACAAGAACTGGCAGAGAATGAATTTGCGATAAACGACGGTCTATATAATGTATAGTTATTTATTGCCAAAGTGGCTGCCTTAAGTTGAGAAGACACTGGTCTAATGTAGAGAAAAAAGTAAAAATACGTTTAGTGAGAACATTCGAAAATATCTCAGTACCTATCTAATAATAATGATTGAGAGTATTTTCAATAAAAGATAGATTCGATTTCAATCTATCATTGGCAGCTATGCTATCTAGATTTCAATCGATCAGGTTTCCAATTTCTTAATTATAGGTCGCCGGGTCTATCAATTTCGCCAATGTCAGGTGTTTTGTAGCTTTCACAGTATTTGGACAGTACTAGTGCTCGTTGGGCTCCCGAGAATGATGTGATGGTCTGTGGGCTCCAAGTATTCTGTTCGGGCGTGATCAAAATGTTCCCGATCCCGTTACGTCCACAATACAAGTTTATTTCTGAAGGTTCAGGATTGATGAATTTGAATTAAATCATCCAGCATTTAATTGAATCCCTATCCATATTGTCTTCACGCAACATCACATATCGCGTGTATTCACTACAGTTACGCATGAATACTATTACTTAAATTAAATATACATAAAGTAGAAATAAGTAAACGTAACTCTGTATTTTATGACGCGTACAATTAGCACCGATCCATTTGAGCACTCAACTACTCAAAAAGAACTACTTAGTACACATCCTAAACAATTAAAAAACTTTACAGTACACATCCTAAACAATTACAACACTTTACGCGAAAATATTAACATCCATGTTAACCATAAGTAAACACAGAGGCTGTTGACAGGCACTTTGGCTGTGTTAATATTTTTGGTCGTGTTACCGTGTACAATGTGTTCACCCGGTCGAGTTAACTTGAGTTGGAATCGTGACGTCACTACGGAGCTCATAAGGCAATTGCATCAATTTGCATCCCAGCGAGATCTCAAGTTAACTCGACCGGGTAGTAGATCTACTTGAGAGCGTTCTCACATATGTCTGATGCTAACTCAGGCATACATACACATAATATGTAAGTTAACCTCGCTTTGGCACAGGTGTTTTGAGCAGCATACAGATCCATATTTCGTGTTATCCGACGCTATGATTCCCAATCGAAAGGTCCCGGGTACGAATCCCGACTGGGAAGGAATAAAAAAATATTCCCAGGTCTTGGATGTTTACACAGGGTATCCTAGAGTGAGGCAAGAAGCAATGTATGTGCCTGTATGTAAATGTTATGTTATGTTATTCCAGGTTCCTCGGTGGAGCAGGCGGCGGCGCCAGCGGCGGCGGATCCGGAAACTTCCTCTTCGACATCGTCAGAGTAAGTTGTCGACCGAGGGGCACTTGACTTCCACCTGCAAACACGACTGAAAGATCGGTTCAGTTACAAGAAACAAGCAAACAGCTGGGGGTTACAAGAGCTCTATAAAAATCTAACCCTTAGCTTGCTCCCTCGTGTTTGCCGCATTGTGATATGAAGTAGGAATCAGCAAGGTTTGATTGTGTCGTCGTCAATTGACACTCATCTTTAAGTCTAGATAATGTCTTGAAGAACAAACTGGTTATGATTTAACAAATTTAAATCAATGAGCTTAAAACAGGACATATGGCAAGAGACTTTCTGCAGTTAGTTAGTGTAGATAGTTAGATACTTTTGACGACTTGAGATGCCCAAAGAATTTTAGTTGTAACAACACCGGAAATCTGTAACCAAACAAACATTTTTATTGTAGCCTTACGCCTCATCCCTACGGGGAATCTGAAGTACACAACTTTTCACCAACCTTAATTTTCATTCTTCAACCCCATAACACTCTTCAACCCTCCAACTCCTCCGACCCCTTACAGCGACCCGCCGAAGCCATGGCCAGAGCAGCTGGCACAGCCTTCAGATTGTTCGCCGGGACCGACTCTCTTAACGTCGGGCTCACAGCCTCCCACACTGGGACAGACAACCAAGTACAGACATCATGATGCACCGTCCCGTTCTGTAGCTATTCGTGGCCTTGCCAACTTATCTGGGTTATATTTTAACGAGTGTCATACTGAACTTCGACATTATCCAACTTCGACAAAGGAGTCAAGAGAATTGGTTTAGATTTAGGAAGTTTTTGGATATCTTATGAAACTAAATAAATAATTGCCTGCCTTATAGGGGCTGGCATGTGCATACTAGAGCAACAGAAAATATGTAAAATCTCTTGTAAATCAAACCTTGCACCTTCTATCAGCAAGACTGTATAATATTTTGAAGATTCAAAATAAATGTGCATGTTACATAGGTAAATATATCGTGCATTTTTGAAGAAAAGAAACTTAGCTATATCAATATAATACTTTTATCGAAAACCTAGAAATTGTAACATTAATAGCTACAGAACAAGGCCTAACCACACAGCAGCGCTACGCACACCACACAATCTTAGGCTTGAAGATATCTCTCGGGATGTTTTGTAGATTCGGCATTGCAGATTTTGGACCGTCGTTGTTTCTTGTAAATAGTTTGTAATCGTACCTAATATTTGAGCTTTGTAGTTATTTGTCTAACCGTAGTACCAAAATTAGTCAGTAATGTTCTACCCAGCTTTACCCCTTCCGTTCTTCCTATCCTATATAATCTAATCTAAATTCTTTAGCAGGTGATTCAAGGCTTGGATCAAAATACCACTTTGATATCTTTTAGTTTGCGGCATGCTGTAATTGTTCTCCGTTTCATTGAAGGCTTGGACTAAGGCCTGAGCTTATTCCATAAGTTTTTTGAAGATCTGATACTTTACACTAGTTTCTTTACTTTGTGATTAATTATACAACGATATACGAAATAACTACCAACCATTATTTAATAATGAATATTTAACACTCTGAATTTTGTGTAAAATATAAGTACTGTAAATATATCGAGCAGTGGATCTTAAGTTTCGCGTAGAAATCTTTGTAGATTGTACAAGTTGTTTTTCGTCTGTGCTTGAAACCAGCTCCAATAGAAACCATTGAATGTAATTTCCACAGACTTACCTAGTAGTTGCTTCAAAACCTCCACTCAATTCCAAGCCTTAGATAGATGATGAGGCGGGACGCCCACTGAAAACAGGCGGGTGTTTGGTCGAGTCAGACTATTGTCACCCAATTCACAGTAAAATTCCCAGCCTTACCAAAGCCTTTTCTCAACAGCTGGTAGCAGGATCGTCATCAGGCTCGAGTGGTGGAACCGATGTAGCCACCGACGGCGAGGGTGAAGACGCCACAGCTGGGAAGGGAGACAACCTCACGGAAGGTGTCCCTGGACCAATCACCAGACTCTTTATCATCGCCAACCGCGGGATCGCCAACCTAATCCAAGACCTGATCCTCCGTCTTGCCCAGACCTCCGAAAGAATAGTAAACTTCAAGGCGAGATTGATCACCTCCATTATCTAAGTTAAATAGGCCAATTTTTAGGTTAATTTCGTTTTGTAAGTGCGGTGTGCTGGATGAGGTGGATCCTTGCTCAAGCTTTTTTATGTTGTACGGAAAACTGACAATTTGATTGATCTTTGTTTTTTATGTTTTTATGTTTGTAAATATGTATTATAGAGGATTTTTTGTATAAAAGGATTAAAATTTAGTTGGTAATTTTATTTTGTGGTTTTTATTTGGAAAACTCTTTCTGCGCTCGCTCGTGAAGATAGATAAAAGATCAGAAATCTATTGACAATCTATTCCAGCTGCATGCTTCCCCAGCTGAAGGTCCCAGGTTTAAATCCCGGCTGGAAAAAAAGAACAAAAAACCCAGGTCTTGATGCGTTCATGTTTGTGATGTCCCTGTTTCTAGTTTCAACGACACAGGGTGCCTATTTGCCTGTATGTTAAGTTATGTTGTGGGCTATTCTTGAGGTGTCAAAACCACTAAACTAGAGGAACTAAAGGCACTAAACTGACAACCTTCAAATCCGACAGCTCTTGCGCGGAGGCAACAAATTCCATTTTCGAACACACTATTTTAAAGTTTAGTTAGTACAGTTCGTGTCGCCTTCGGAATCGCAGGCGTTATGTTATTTAAAACGCAAAATTGCTGTCTATCAATTTATTCCCAAAAACTAAAGCGCTAAGACAAATTATTCAGGAAGGAATCCACCAGCTTCGCCACACACCCCACGCAGCAGTGTCGCCGTGATAGGTCCGCGGTCACGTGCCGGCGGCGTGACATCAACGCCCTGGAGTCGGCGGGGCAGGGTGTAGTGGCGGGGAGGGAGTGCGGCCATTTTGGGAGATGTCGTCGTTTTGAGTCTGTGGGAGGAAGTTGGATGCAGTATTTGCCCCTCTTTGTTCATAGTCGTTTGATGGCTTGGACAGTATTTGAAGGCTTGGACCAAAATCATTTCATTTGAATTTTTTTAAGGGCTAAGCTAAATGTACTGTCTAGAAGGGTACTTCATGGTGGGTCGAGACATGATTTATGACAATATACCCCCATTTCTTATCAGCGTCGCGATCCAGAAACTCTGGGTACCCCGTACCATACCGAACTGGCGTACAAAAAAGCGTTCTTGGATCGCGACGCTAATGCGAAAAGAAAGTACCCATCTTTATTGGCCAAAATACATTGTGCCAAATGTGTTAGTAGCTAAAGCTGGACGAGTTTCGCGGTCACCAATTGGGATTTTGTCTGATAGTAGATTAGATTACTGTTTTGATATAATTGAAACAAAAAGTAAACTTTAGAAAAAACCGACTTCCACAAACCCTATTTGATTAGATTGAGTTTAATACAAACTGTAACCCCTTATCCCCCCCCCTTGGGGAATTAATTTTGACAAATCTCATATTAGTGCTACACCACGCTACTAAGGAACCCCTGTACAAAGTTTCATGGCTCTAGGTCCACCGGTTTAGGCTATGCGTTGCCTGCCCGTCAGCCACGCATTGTATTTGTACCTGGTATTGAGCAGATCTGGTGGCCATATGTGGTCTTCATCAGCAGTTCCGCATCACAATATTATGCTTACCATGTGCATTTGCACGAGTTATTATGAAAAACACAAAAATCACTATATGTCTGCCTATAATATTTGAAGAGTTCCCTCGATTTCTCCAGGATCCCATCATCAGATCCTGACCTGGTGTCAATGGGACCAATGGGAAGGTAAACCCTTTCAAACAAAAAAATAATTTTCCAAATCGGTCCATCCGTCTAGGCGCTATCGAGGCACATACATAAAAAATAAAAAGCAAATATCCGGACGAATAACCTCCTCCTTTGGGAAGTCGGTTAAAAAGCGGCTCTTTATAAATGAATTTATTGGTAGTTCATTAGGTAAAAATCGGATTATTTGCCCAAACATACCTCAAATTAAATCGTATGGATAAACATTTAATCAAGATTGTTTAGTAGAATTTATGATCATATTGCACCGGTAGCCCTTCAGATATGACTTGATGGTGGATTTACAGGGCGGCGCCAGTTCTACGCAACCTCATGTAAAAAGCGATAGTTTCACCGGTTTCACCTGTTACTGCAAGCCAAAATATTGTTGGAAAGCGCATCTTCAATAGACTGGCACCTTAGATTATATATAGTCTAAGACTGGCACGTGTTACTTTGGCGTTAACGTATATTTGGTAAACTTGTTGGCACTGAATTAGAAATTCCACATAGTGCTGGCGCCCCGCTATAAACGTGACTTCATCAGCCAAAAGTTCTTTGGAAGACAGTACAGCTTTCGATCTTTTGTCGCGCTGCAACCCATGTACGATGACGGGCCGCCAGACAGTTTCGCAGCGGCTGACCAATCACAGCTCTCTTACCACGTCCCCCGCCGCCCGTAAATTGATTTTTGGTTTGATTTTCAGAATTCTTTATTTCCTATTTTTTACAATTTTTTTAGTGACTAGCAACTACCTAGCACACAAAATCATGTTCTAATATTAATGTTTCTTCAGGCTGGAAGGCACCTTTATAAAAACTTGTTCATAGATAAAATAAAAGTAATAAGACATATATAGACAAACAAATAAACAATGGTAGGTATGCTTGTTTTATGGCTAACTAGCATTTATAGCATCTTACTTAACAACTAGGACTAAATGGTGTACCTACTCATCAGGTAAGTTTATTCTACTGCGCCTTGTTAGACATTTGCCTAGCAATGCGCAGTAGAAAAGGAGGGTACACTGCAAAAACAATAAACCTAAAGTATAAAAGGTACGATGACGCCCGTAAATTGGTGAGTTGTGTTTCAATCAAAGGAAAATGTATCTATGCGCTCTCCACTGGATAAGTGCTCCCTAGTAGAGAGGAATGTGTCTTTCAAGAACCAATAGAATCGCTTCATCTCGCTCAGCACAGCTCTGGTGGAAACGGCTTAGCGGAGCGAGGTTTTTGTACAAAACAAGCGAGAGATGTGTGCGAGGAATGTGTTGCGAGGGATGTGTTGCGGGGGATGTTTTGCGAGTAATGTATTGCGAGGAATGTGTTGCGAGGGATGTGTTGCGGGGGATGTTTTGCGAGTAATGTATTGCGAGGAATGTGTTGCGAGGGATGTGTTGCGGGGGATGTTTTGCGAGTAATGTTTTGCGAGGAATGTATTGCGAGGTTCGCGTCATACATACTGCTCCGCTCCCACCTACTACACCCCCCCCCCCCCCAACACATTTCACAGCTCCGCTGCACATCCTCGTACGACACATTTTCCTCGCACAGCTTTGGTGGAAACCCCTACACATTTTCACAGCACAGCTAGACATCCTCGCAGTCTCGCACGACACATTTCCCTCACACACCTCTGGTGGAAAAAAAGCATAGTGATCCTTTGCAGTCATTTACAACGGTAAAGTGGCAGGGTCTTACCAGAAGCGTAGATACTATTCCACTTCAACTTGTTCCTCCCCGTGAGCACAGGAGTTCGCAGAACGTGATGCATTATAACGGATATAATGGAAACATAATAAAATTAAAAGGCTAAAAAAAATAGGAAGACTTGAAAATCAACAGATGTTGACAAACAAACAATCTCAGATTATGGGTATTATTAGTACCTACTAACTTACCTTACGGTTCAAACCAAAGAGTTTCATTTATTGAGGTTCAAACCTCCACCAAACCACCGCACCAGGGACCTAATGCTGCTCTGAGCATTTCACTTATATTTCATCACTATTCCATTGCAAACACCCAAAATGGCGTCATTTGGTATTCTCCTAAAGAATCGCAAATAGATTGCATTGTCATTCCATTGTCATTCCTCCAAAACGGTATTCTGTACTTGGTACATCTATTTGCGATTCTTTAGGAGAATACCAAATGACGCCATTTTGAGTGTTTGCAATGGAATAGTTATGAAATATAAGTGAAATGCTCAGAGCAGCATTAGGCCCCAGTAATAGCACAGAATAAGGTGCGGCGAGGCTATTTCGTCAACTGGCTATATAACTCTCGTTCTGTGAGCAGTTGTCAGTAGTGACAACTATGTTTAGGTAGAAAAGTCGCTTCTTTCTTCAATAAATCACAGATGGAGCAAATAACGCTCAACCTGTGTGATTGACGGACCAATTTTGACATCAGCCATTTTTTTCACACGTGCAAAAAAACTTTCCTCATATTTATTAGGTTTCCAGGTGAATTTAGTGGTTTTTTCGGAGATCTAACAAGGTGTGCTATGAAAGTAAAAGCCGGAGTTTAATTTTAGCTTTTTAGTTTATTCCTACGCTTTGTTTTCGCCCTGTTATTCAACCTGACGTAATAGCCCCATCCAACCGATGAGGACGGGGTGTAGAGCCAAAATATGCTGACGTAATAGCCCCTTCGTTTTTTATGGAAATGAAAAAAAACAGTGATGCCCATAAGTCGACAAGAAGGGTCGATATTTTACCGAAATTACGGATGTTTCTTTGACACTTCACTTCTGTTTGTGTATATATGTCATAAATAAACATACTTATTTAATTTAATTTATTTTTACTAATATACATATGTTCGTAACGTAAGTGTACCCTATTCTCTTGAAGAGAAGAACAGAAGAACTTAAACAGTATAAAAATATACGTGTATTTTTTATTATTTCATCATTATCGTCGCAAAACATACACGCTAACGAAAACGAAATATCATTAAAGGCCAGTAAATAATTTAAGTTTTTATATTACGACCGGCCTTTTTGAAATGCCATTCTATGCTCGGACGCAATAAGGGATTTTCTGAAAGCTAAAAATAGTTCTGAAAGCTGCTGACAGATGGCTTTGTTTAGACACTAGGCACTCACTAAGGGATGAATTCAAAAATATCAATATACTTACTGTAACCTGTCAATACATTTATCAAAGACTTTAGGTCATAATCATAGTATTAGCACAAGAAATACATGGTGGAACGTGATTACGTGACACCTTTGTGCGTTCAGCTGGCGTTCCGTTCATCGATTTATAAGACGTTATCACGTCAAAAATTTATTTATTGGTACAGAGAGAAAAGAATAAGCTTTGGTTTAGCTAGGTTGCAATTGAAAATATATGTTTAACCATATATAATATGATTGATTTCTTCCGATTCTGATTTTCTTGTAGGGTCTGAATAGAAATCTGTGCTTGGATGGCTTTCTGATTCAAAGATTTCATTTCATTTCATTTCATTTATTTGCATAAATATGGTTACAATGGTTGGTAGGTTTATTAGTAGTCCAGCACATTTAGCCACATATTGGCACGCAAATTGGTACTGAACTGCCAAATTTGATGAGCCATATCCTTCTTTATGACACAGGTTGTGTTTCCGTATATTTTTGTCCGTGTTTAGTTACATTACACACATACCTCATTGAGACACACACAGCTCAATAGTCAAGTGCTCATCCAGTTTTGTGGATCCGGTCTCGTCACAAATGCTTGCTCCATTGCTTGATCAATCACATATCACATATTGAATAAATGAAAAATTTAATAATTCAAATTATAATAATGGTATTAGTTTAGGTAGGTATCACCTCCTACCAATGGAACCTCTTTGTAGTACCTACCGATAGTAGCGCCACTGCGAAGATTTTGGTAGATACTCTTAAGGTAAGACCGCACTAGGCGGAACTGCACTGCAGCGGAACTGAGCGACACGGCGCGTCATTTTTTGGTAAACCGCACTTGAACTGCAGCGACGCGACAGTTTCACCCGCCATTTGAACAAAGAACGAAAGAGATAGAAAGAGGAGAGAGGGGCGGGGGCGTGAGGTAGCGTCAGTTTTGCCTAGTTGCCCAACTTTGCCGCGCAGTTCCGCTGCAGTGCAGTTCCGTTGCCGCGTAGTGCGGTTTGCTCCATATGTTTGCCTTGAAAGAATATTTTGTCGCGTCGTGTCGCTCAGTTCCGCTGCGGTGCAGTTCCGCCTAGTACGTTCGCACCTTTAGCCTGACCAGATTGCACCGTCTGCTGAGCACTAGATGGTGCCACCGAAATCTTCGAAATCTTCTTCTAAGAACTCCTATTATAGAAACCAACCCAAACAATCAAAACTTGATCAAAATAAAATCCAAACCATTCAAAGCAAAAACATAAAAGCAGAAACATTTATTTACCACATTTATAAAACATAAATCGCAACAAAGAAATTGGTTAATTTTGTGACTTTACTAATCTACCGAATATATTTTGTAAGATTTCTATTATTTCTATACGCATATGTAAGCAACTGTGAATCACAATCAAGTTTCTTGAAAAAGTAATCAGGATTAATCAACTCGCATGGAACCAGTTGCCTTCCACGATGTGGCGTGAACTTGGTATGGTGTTTCTGGAGTTTCTGGCGGCCCTGTGTGCCTTGGCTGTCTGTGGTCCTTGCCTACTGGCCTGCGCTAGACGACTGGCGATTGGAGACGAGACCCTGGGTCGGGGCAGGTCCTCAAGAGAAGCAGAGGTCCTAGGCTGTGACGAACCTGGATGCCCTTACTACAAGAAGAACATGAGATACTTCATGGTGCCTGCGAGAAGACAGCGGCAATTCTCATCGCCCTGTAGACGGTCGAACTAAAACCAATGCGTATCAGGGCACACGACAGCCACAAACGCCGCCACGAGAAGCTAGAAGCGACTACTAAGGAAGCTGAAGCACGCGTCAGCCACTTTTTTTAACACATGCGCAATTGCGCACCGTATATATAAACATAGTGGGGATACCCAATCCACCCCAAACCCCACCTTAAATCTATTATAATACGGCGCGCCTGTGTTAAAAAAGTGGCTGAAGCGCGCTTCAGCTTCCTTTGTGTGGCCGCTTCTAGCTTCACGTGTCGGCGTTTGAAGTTGTGGCCAGAAGCCCGTGTGCGGCGACATGTGTACGAAGGTACCTACAAGTGAGCTAAAACTGTGTTTTAGTGTTGATTTTGATACTCTGCTATCCTAATGAAGACACACAGGCTACGGATCACTTTTTACACGCATTTTAGACTACTTTATTAAAAATAAGACAAAAGTAACACTTGTTCATTATTGATTCATCTATTTAATTTTAAGTTACAAAGTTTGGTAGGTCACATTATAACATATCTCAGGTTTACAGCTGAGGTTCACGTTCATTCACGTCCTTCATTTCTGGGTCGCGCTTGTATTTAGGTGCCTTTCGGAACCCGACACAGCTATATTCCGAAGATCCCCTGTTCAGCTGATCCGATGATACGGAAAGCACTCTGGTGGCCGTCCGTTCAAGCTGCATCCCTTGATGGGGCGAATCGATCTCCTTTCCCTGAAAATTATGAATAGCATCACACCTTTTTCGAATCGGGGTGCCGAAGGTACAACAACATCCACTTTTGGTTAATCAATACAACTACAATGAGTAAAATAAAATGCGCCTGCGTTATTTATTAGAGCAAATCCACAGGGTGCTCATCCCATACAAATTAGAATTAGTAACCCTTCGTAAAAAAGAGATGGCGTGAGGAGTAAGATTTGTACTTTAATTAAACGCCATGGTTTCAGTTAACATACTTCTACGTGGAGCTAATCTTAGAATAAATACTATATTATCTTTGCGACATCTCGTGGTATTTGCAATTTTTCGATGGTGCTGCACCAAGCGATAATGGCCTCCAACTAAAGAACCTTCCGTAGCATCAGTGTTTAAGCCGGTGTCATAATTGTTCTAGGTGGTCTATGTGTATTAGTATAATATTATAGTATCTGTGAGCAAAACCGAGTATTAAAGGCTACGCATTTTCTTTCTATTGCCTCTTCATTTCTACAGGATCGGAGGTGTGTGAGGCTTTACTCACGATGCAATCTGTCTCGCGATTTGTTGCTGCAACTTGTATTTCTCTCTCTGTGTCTATCTTCCTGTTCTGTCCTTCTCTAGCGGTTGCGAGGCCACCTGCCTTCTATGAGTTGCAGCGACAGATTGCAAGCCAGTTGCATCGTGAGTAAAGCCCATAAAAAATAATCGTGTTGAAAGAGTCTAGACTGGGCGAAGTCGAAGGTTTATTTTTCGGCATGTATTTAAACGCTTAACAACTAACCCCCAATTATTCTATCAAAACTTCCCAAAATTGCATCAAAAATACCAAATTGACACAAAATTTGCCCTCCAAACAAAGAAAATTTTGAAAATTGTTGTTCCCAGCCGGGAAAGCGATAGAAAGTTGAAATTTTCACAGAATGTGTATATCTGTTGCCGCAACAACAACAAATACTGAAATACGAGAGATATTACAAATTAAAGGTGGTCTCGTGAGGGCATAATCTTTTTTATATACCTATTTTGTTTTATTGTTTTGAGTGCTTAAGTTTTGTTAAATACGATAGTACGCCCTTCGTGTGCGATTCCGACCCGCACTTGACCGATTTTCAGTGAAGAAATTTCGTTTGCTTAATTTGATTTTGAGGTTCAGCTAAAGATTCCCCTTATTTTAATAAACGAGTACGACAAAAGACATGACATGCTTACCGTCAACCCAAGCATCATCCTCCGCTTTATCATAATCAGAAGAGCAGCGATCGCTCCAACAACTAAATGAAACAGTTTCGCATACATTCTGTTTTTTTGGTCAATGAGTAATTTAACAAACAAGTATTATAATCACTGTAATTTGTTTCGTTGAAATTGTCCTGATTCTATTTCGTCCTCATAGCAAAAATTTATTTTTTTATATGTTTTTGATCCTGAGATTTTGTTTTGATAGAATTTTGACATGACTGGTAACCAAAGACAGAAACAGAAAGCTAAGATTTAGCAAAGAGTTTCGTATTCCTTCTGATGTTATGTGACCTCGTGAGGAAACCTTCAATAACCATAGAACCATGGTTATCATTCTGCGCTGCGGCGATGGACTAGCCCCCTGTAGCGATGGACTAGCCCCCTGTAACGATGGACTAGCCCCCTGTAGCGATGGACTAGCCCCCTGTAGCGATGGACTAGCCCCCTGCAGCGATGGACTAGCCCCCTGCAGCGATGGACTAGCCCCCTGCAGCGATGGACTAGCCCCCTGTAGCGATGGACTAGCCCCCTGTAGCGATGGACTAGCCCCCTGCAGCGATGGACTAGCCCCCTGCAGCGATGGACTAGCCCCCTGTAGCGATGGACTAGCCCCCTGCAGCGATGGACTAGCCCCCTGCAGCGATGGACTAGCCCCCTGTAGCGTAGAATGAATAACTGGCTAAATGGTGGCACACTTTCATAATTCATAATTCTTCATTGCACGGAAAACAATGTGATACTTACATAGTCTTATAAAACAAAGGCAAATAGGCAAGGGCGAGCTTATCTCTAAAAAGAGATTTCTTCCAGCACACCCAGGCAAGATTTTGCTGAGAGAACAGTCCAAGTGCACAATAAATATAATGAAGTTAGATGAAACTACATATATCTACTATAATGTACACACAATAAAGCGATCGTAGACACAATTTGTTTCAGAATATTAAAAACATTAATTTACTGGACACATTTTTAAAGGTAAATTTTATTTATTTTTGTTAAAGAAAATGTACTACCCGTTCGCTATAAGTTTGCCGGTGACGATGTGACTTCACTCAGAGGTAGGGTTAGCAGAAATATTACACATTTACAAAACATTTTATTAGGCAACATTTAACACATTCGATCGATATTAAATAATCTACAACAATAAAAATAGTTTAGTCCAGTTAGGCTTACCTACGAGTGTATATTCCAAATTCTAATTAGAATCAGGGGTCATGGATTTTTTTCCAATTTATTGTACAAACTTTGCTATAAATAAACCATTATTTCAAAATCTTTGTTTTTTATTTCAATAAATACACATTAATACACATAAATAAATAAAAATATCACGCCTCCCGACTGCGAGTACTGCGACGCGTCAGCGATGACGTTGCTAACGGATAGGGCGACTCAGGGTTTCGGTTGGCGGTTGGGGGAGGGTAACCGCATTCCGCGCACCGGCAAAGTTATAGCGAACGGGTAGTACTTGATATTTTTGCAAATACGATTGTTGTCGTTGAATTATAATTTTAAAAATAAAAAACATTGAAATTAGACTTTTATATAATTTTATGTTGCACATTTTGGCCCCTTTTATGAATTTTCGTGCGTATTTTAGCTGTTTTTCTTGCATATTTGTATGTATATTTTGGGCTTCTTATGTTGCATATTATCCGGTCTCTACATCACCCTACACTACACGTTCCCGAGGGTAGTTCTAAGAGCATTACGAAACATTGTCGAGACGAGTGGTCTTTGAAAATCATTTGACATTGGCAAAATTAACCTCAAAAAAAAATACGCGTGTAGCACCGTACACGTGTTAGAAGTAAAACTTCTGTAGCTAGATCATTAAGTGGTACCTATACTATACACCTATACCTACCTATACTAAAAGAGATTTAAATTTCCAATTTTGAGATCCAATCTCTGCTTCAAGTTACTTTTAAGTTTCAGACGTCCGATTATTTGAAATTATTTTATACTTGTACTTACTTTTAATACGTCATGTCATTTATTTCCCACCATTCCTTATCTACAATTTGTCGCGCTCGTGGTGATATACTTAACTCATTCAATAGTGTCACTACTATTTGCATCTCGCTCAGATTATATACCATCTGACGTCACGTCTTTAAGCCGTCTCGCTCAAATGTATGCATTGCTTTGCTTGTTTTAGAAATCCATATCGACCCGTGTGACATTGATGAAACTCTTTTCTTACAAACTGTATGGATCGCATCGCACAGCTGTCAAACATAAGTTCCGGTTCCAACAAAGAGGTTGAACGAAGTAGTTTGAGTCATGCTAGATATTAGGCTACTAACGCCATCTAGCGAAAGAGAGTGAGCGCCATCTTGGCCATACCGGAAATCAAGAACTCGTGGAAGAATGCTTAAAATAATTTTTATTTGTTAACGTTTCATCAGGTTTTTCTCTCACTAATTAACATTCTTTATTGTACGAATGTATTATTATCTTATCTGATTAGTTAAAAACCGTATTGAAAATAGTTGCGGTTTTAAAAGTCTTCAGCCGACCCTGACGTCACCGATTCCAATTTCCGTTACATTTCTTAGCCACTCGTGATAGCACCCGCCTAGTAGCAATTGAAAAGCAAATATATGAATAACCCACAGTTGAGAGGTTAAATAAATTTTACCCCCGTGCCCCAAGAAGTTTTACTTCAAAAAGGTTTTTGTTTTCCTTCTTGGGTCCCACAGTAGCCTTTTACTTTTGTCGTTGGTCATAGAACATATTAAATTATATTGCCTTAAATTACAGTATAGAGGTGTTCACAGCAAATAATGTACTTACAATTGTAATTTTGTAAGGCATAGGAAATTATTAAATAAATATTATTTACAATTACTTATTTTAAATAAGTTAAATAAAATAAAAAAAAATACAATATACAATTTGCATTCATTACTATTAATTTCTGGCCAGCTATTATTATACGACGAAGAAGATATTTTTTCTTTTAAAAAAAAGAAAATCATTAATCGAGCTCTAGGGACCCCTTATTAAGGCAGGTTAAGTACTGCTACTTACATCTAAACAATCCTCAATATTGCTCTAACAATATTACCCATCACTGCCCTTATTCGCCGGCGATGTCCTTATCTGTAAAGGAAGCACGCAATGGACGGCGTAGTCCAAACATGGTCTCACTACTCTATTGTTGGGATTATAATTAATTATTTTGTTTTGTATTACTGCTTTAAATGTTTTACTAGATGGGGCGATGGAGGCACAGATGATATTCGACCACCCGCAGGGCTAGACAACAGGTAATTATATGTCTGAATAGCAATAATCAAATTACGCCAATACAAATACAATAATAAATTACTGAATATCAATTGCTTACAACAGCAGCAGATGACATACGAAGAAATTTAAGAAATTCCCCCAAGTGAAATAAGGAACCTTTCAAGCCAACTTAGATCGGTACCTGATGATGAGTGATCGATGTTCGAAATGTTAAATATTGTAAAGTGCCACAAGCTCGAAAGAGAGTTAACGTTAAACTCATGTAAACATTAACAACTTTTAAAAAAAATTAAATATTTTTCGAGTTTTAGCGTTTTGTAACTCACACACTAACCCCATATAATACTGCCACCGCGGCGCCCCGGTATGGCAGCAAACGTCAAATCGCATACATTTTCTTAGTGGATCAATGACCACTATTGCCATGTTATCCCGCGCAAGGTATACCCTACATTGCAACAAGTGTTTCTCTTTTCGCTAGAGCGATGTAGGTAGACATAGCTACGTATCCTATTATTGTATCTTATTGTTTTCACATGGATAGAGCGATAAAGGGCTCTACATCGAATATAGGGTAGGGTAGAGTACATAGAGTAGCATTTGGTAGCTTCAGGCAGTATCCTTCTTTCGTCCACTCGTGTCCGCTCCGCAGTCAGCGTGAAGTGGCGACGTGAACCGCCCGCCAGTCACAGGCTGAATGCGCGCGTGCCGTGCAGTGTAAAAAAAAAGTTTGTGAAAAAATAAAACGGTAGAGAAAAACCCGCGAAAATTTTGCGTGTGGTAGAATTGCGAAATATTGGTAACGATAACGGGACGGTTGTTTTTCGAGTTTAGTAAAATATCAATAAGTAATGAAAATAACGCGTACCTTAGTGAAGACGGGGATATAGCATAATATTTACATACAGGCACATACAATAATAATTAAGAGGTACATGTTAACTAAACTATCCCCATTTTTCTATTCATGTTTCCAGTTTGATATTTGCATGATATTTTTTTATCAAATTCAATGATATTTTTTCGTAAAATGTGGGTTTGTTGTGATTGTCATCAAAGTCTGTTAAATCATGTATCATCAGCATATCATTCACTATAAATAATTTCATATCTCATGATAAGAAAGAGATACTTAGAGCCAATTAATTAATTCAAGAGTTACGTGAAGATTTTACGTTACCCTATTCATACATATCTTTTATCGTTTTTATGATGATGATGATGGATGACAGATAATTTTATTAAATTACAATTTTTTATTCGCGTTGTGTCATCTGATAGGTAGATTATTACTTTAGTCACTCATTACTCCCTACTATCCATCTTCATCCCACACTTACCATTAGATGCTAACAGGTACTTTAAATTAGGTACCTACTTAATCGTATTAATTTTATGCTATTTTTTTTAGACTTTATGTCTGTACCCTACTTACCTCTACCTAC
Organism: Argyresthia albistria; assembly: GCA_963457715.1. Lineage (NCBI taxonomy): Eukaryota > Metazoa > Arthropoda > Insecta > Lepidoptera > Argyresthiidae > Argyresthia > Argyresthia albistria. Next base: position 384,968 of record OY735270.1, on the reverse strand, counting down.
ATAATAATGCACAGCTCAAATAACATAAAAATTCATGACTTACACCTAAATCTAAAGTTCATAAAATAATGTAAACAACCCATTTATCAGCTACAATCTACAAAGTAAGCTTCTAGCTGGAGGTGGTTTTCTCTACAAATGGGAAACACCAACACCGTAGGATCCACATCTCGGACAACTATTGACGAACCATTTATCCCTAGCTCTCCGTTTGATAAAGGTTAAATGTCACATGTAATTAGCTAATTAGGTTTCTCTACGACAAATACGTATTAGTTGAAAGTTAATGGGTCTCGCTCGATAGTGCCAGATATTTTGGGAAAAGTCTTAGCACCCTGCCCACCCTTTGTTACCCTCTGTAATAATCAAAGTGTAAACAGTTAATCAATTGTAACCAAGACTCAAAGAAATCAATACTTAAGACTTAATTATTGGGGAGGCAGTTGCTCAAGTCCAAATAAATTATTCTTAGACCCCACAGCCCTTCCCGTTCATCCCGGGTAGTGCTAACGAGTATCAAATCAATGCTAACGTTTCCAAGTTCTAGAAAAAGATTCTGTCCAAATGAAATAAAATCTAACCTACTAAACACGTGACACTGGCGAAATTAACCTAAGTTTTTAGACCGCTATTAATTAAGAAATTGAATTGACTTTATTATTGCTCGTAATGGAAAGCGATCGATACCGCATACAATACTCAACAGGGAAGAAACACACATATTATTGCTCATAATGGAAAGCGATCGATATCGCAAGCAATACTCAACAGGGAAGAAACACACATAAAGTGAAGCCATCGTCAAACCTATCTCAAGGGCCCCGTAGACGCTCAAGCATGCTTGCTAAGCAAGTTGGTTAAACTTTACGTTTTCATCAAGCAACCGCGATAAGACGTTCAGACATGCCTGTCAAGCACGTCGTCAAACAAAATTTTCTTCAAGCATGCTTGATCATCTACGGGGCCCTTAAAACTTAGGTACCTACCTACGTAGCGGAAAAACAAAAAGTTTTAATAATCACCTAATAACCAACCAAGGCCGCATTCTAAAATGACTTGTAAAGTATTCCGATATTCTAAAGTATTCCGATTCTATACCGAAAGCCGAACGTGAGTCGCTTACGAATTGACGAAAATTAAAATACTTTATCCAAAAGTGCAAAAACAAGTGACACGTACAACAGCATGGAGTCGTCAACGTGGATACCAGACTCAGCACCCGGTGTTGCCAGTGCTAATGTGACCATTTCACCCTCTCATGTGTTCAAGACTTTTTCGCACTTTCTGAAGGTGGTATACATTATCGGGATTCTAGGAAATGCCCTGGCTATAGTGATTCTGCGGAGGGGCGAGAGGAGAGTGAGGAATCGCAAGCATCTGCTGCTGATGACGTCACTGGCTGCTAATGATCTGGTTGCTTTGGTAAGTTAAGCTCGCCTTTGTACATAACATCGCGAGGAAACTTTCATTAATCAGAATGTGCCTATTGTGTGCCTATTTACAAATGTTTAATAAAGAATGGCCAGATGTTCAGTGGGTAGACCAACAGCCAGATGTGACAGGTCAGAGCTAAAGAAACTTGACGCGGCTGGTATTGCCTGTACCATGCCATACCATCGTATGGATAAAGGCGTCGTATTTTTTTCTGAATTAAAGTCTCAATATAAAGAATATCGGAAAAACTGAAAAACTCCATCCATAGTTGTGGCGATTGGCTAGGCCCCTCTCACACAGAATAGAGTATCGAATACTTGGTTAAAAGTGGGCACACTTCTGTCGCTAGATTTCAAAACCACCATGCAGTGCAGCAACAAATCGCTAGACAGTTTGCATCGTGTGTAAAGCCCTTTAAATCCAAGAAGTAATAGGTCTTATTATTCGCAACAGGTCGGCATGCTATCCCTGTTGCTGGTCTCAGAAACACTGCCCGGTGCTGCGCGCACGCAGGTCTACTGTGCTGCGCGCGTCGTGCTCAGAGTCTTCGGCATCGGAAGCGTGTGTATTGCTGTGACTATGGCACTGGAGCGGTATCTCGCGCTGACGAGGCCGTTTTTGTATCAGAAGGTGAGAGTTTTTATGGTTCCGATCCTTAAAAGTAAAAAAGGAACCCTTATAGGATCACCTGTTGTTTGTCCGTCCGTCTGTCCGTGTGTCATCACATCACCTTCATATCACGAACGCGTGGACGTGTCAAGCTGTACATTGTTTTGGTCTGTGGTCGCATAAAGCTGTAAAATTATTCCCGATTCACAAATGTTTAAAGGGTGTTTCGATTCTTTTGATTAATCGATTTTTATGAGCAATATCCCCCCACTAACAGGCTAAGTTTGACAAGTTGATTAGATGGCACTTCAATGACACTGACAGGGGGGCGCCACTGCAACATTGATCGATTGAATCATTGGATTGATTACGTTAGTTCCGACCCTTGGCCACGTGCCAAAATATCCATGTAGCACTGTACCTCCATGGATACACTTTAATCCTTATTTGTTATTTAAAAAAACAATGATCTAGGTTGCTGATTGTCTTTTAAAGATGCGTATCTACTTTAGTTCAACAGTAAAGTACCCCATATAGGTATGGTCGGTGAAATCGACCCTTTTAAGCAAGAGTATATTGAGGTTATCGGGTTTTTGCCACACTGTCTGACATACTTGACTGGGGCGTCATGATGATATCATAATTAAATACATAAACAACCTAACTGACTATTTGACTGGGTGTCACACTATAAAAAAATATAGTGTATCTAATAAAACAGGAAACTTGACAGATGTCAATCTTAGCCTGTTAGTGAGAGGATATTGCTCATAAAAAATCGATTTATCAACAGAATCAATACACCCTTTAATCATTTGTAAATCGGGAATAATTTTACAAGATTTGCAAAGAGACATTAGAATAGACAATATAGTTGAAAATTAACTAATTATATCCCTAAGTGCGGATAGCAGTGATGACGATGAAAATTCTTTTGTTAGTTCAACTGAATAAACAATTTCGATTCTTTCTGATTATTTTGATAACATCCCTAGTGTTTAAAAAGTGGTTTTATGAAGTTTTAGGTTAGCTGTCAAGCATGGATAGAGTATAGTGGCTTATGCTATAGTGTTGGGAATTGCATCGCCATTCATAGAATGGCGTTTCAAAGATGGCGGTCGTAGTTCAGGAATCTGAATTTCACGGATAACTTGGTAGGCCTGTAAGCAAGATATCGATTACAATATCAAATAACGCAAAATGGAATGTTTCCTTACGACCTCTAACTAAGGGGCAAGATGAATCTACTAAAAAGTTAACTTAATCTCGAGAGAGTTTCGTAATACCTACATAATTATTTACATTACAATATTAAACTATAAGTGTTATGTTTAAAAGCGAGTCTAAAAGAGATTTCTGTAAGCTGTACAAAACTGCGGAGGGTTCAAGTTTGCATCGGTTAAAGAATTAACGAACGCTATTACCGAAGCACCCTGAAAGTTCAAAAGCTTCGCAAACTATTATGAAATACCTTCGTAACGTAAAGTCGTGTAGTTTTGTCAATTAAAAACTTTAAAATTTATTGTTTTCCTATACCTCCTGTGCTGTTAAGAAACAGCGAAGCAAACGTTCAGTCATACTTCATTTTAATTTTAATTAAATGTTTCTTAGCTTAGATTAGAATGGAGTTTGCTATTATGTACTGTTATTGATTTCCTTCCCAGTTTCCTTGGGTTGAAGATGTCGTGTACCATGAACTTGACAAAATAGAGGTCATTGTACCACGTGGAAACATCCATAACTTGAAGCTACATTCTACAAGAAAACTGATGTGCCTATAGTATATTTGTGATAAGAATGCAGTAAAGTCATCACTGTCTGGCGGCCTAGCCACGCCCCGTAACCAATCAAATCATTCCCAATTATCAAGCCAAGTTCACAGTGACCAGTTGAAGGCAAACTTTCGAACGCGAAGGTTGTGACCTGTCCTGTGAATGTGAGTTAATAGATTTAAATTTAAATTTCACTGCATTCTTATCACGAATAGACTAGTTTTATATGAGCTAGATACACGGCAGTGTGTCAAACCAAGTTTGCAACGCATCAGCCAAGCTGCCTCATTTTGACACGAAAACTTTTCTAATACAATATATTTCATGTCAGGACTTCTCTTATGAATGTTCGTAACAGCTGGCAAGAGCGCCCTTGCCCTTGAATGGGTTTTCTGAAATGTGTATTGTTAGGGGTTATTATTATTAGGGATTCCGTAATGGTGTAAGAACGTCTGCCAGTGTGGGTGTAACAAAAGGCTGAAGCCTAATTTCGAATTTTATTAGAAAAACAAAAGCCGAAGATTACTAACTTCTGCTTTTATGGTAATGTCTGACTCTTAAAGCATTATTTCCTTCTCTGAGAAGAAGGGTCGGCAGGCTAAAGTACATAAGTAAAAAAAAAGTGAACTTTACAGGAGAAGGAAAAAACTGAATGAAAACTGTGTATGTTGTTTGTATATTTTATGCATGTGTGTGTAATAACAGTATTATTTTACCAAACTATACAAACATTGCATGCATAAAATATACAAAAATCACACACAGTTTTCATTCAGTTTTTTCCTTCTCCTGTAAAGTTCACTTTTTTTACTTACTATATATGTACTTTAGTCTGCCGACCCTTCCAAATATTGTTGTCTTTCTGTTACCCAAAATAGACTATATAATAATTTGGCGTAAGTTCAAGGATAGTTTGTTAATTAATGTATCAGTTTGCCAAAGTACTAGATATCAGTTAATTAAATTTCTCTGAAAGCTGAGTCGGCCGCGGCCGGTCATTTTGTTTAATTACGAGGAGCTAACGGAGAATGGACAAATTATTCTGAAGCTTTCGAGGCTTGTTGACGCTTTCTTGACACGAGAAAAGCTTGTTAACAAGAAATTACGTTCCTGTATTTGATATTCATACAGGCATCGCCAACTTTCTTTGGCTCTGACTGAGCCATGACCTTTCTTGTTAGCGTAGGGTAAGATGGGGTGAGATAGAGAGAGAGAGAGAGAGAGAGAGGGAGAGAGTGCTCGCTCAGAGTCAAATTATCAAGCCAACCTATGCCAAAGCTCCAGGGTGATTATGTCTAGTACTCATACGTCCAGTGTCCACAAAAGACCACGATCTAATTTGTTCTGTTTTTTCATAGGTTTTGAACTTTATCTAGATGTGGGTAGGTTGAAAATCGCGGGCCGTGGACTTTGGACAGCTTAGCTAGTAGCTATACTAGCAACACACTTACCACAATAATTACATAAGTCGCGTTTTGGCGTACAACTAACGAATCTACAATTCTGTCATTTCTATCGCATCAAGGACAGACAGGAATCACAAATCCTTGTAGTCCGATTAATTGGACTAACGGGAAAAAAAGTACACGTCGTCCGACGACGGTAGGACAAAGTCAGTAGGACCACGTGATCGGAGGGATATCCACGCATTTCATTTTGGTATGTGTGACGGACGAGACGGTCTAACAACGCTACGTCTCGGAACGAAACGTAAAATCAGCTGCGTTTTGGATCGCGTAAGTTCGTCAAATTCGGTTTTTATACTCGTTTCGTGGACGGTAATATAGTAGGAAAGTGAGGGTCGAAGCTATGCGCTGAAATAGCTCTGTCTCTCACTTTCCAACGATAAAAAAACCCGAAAAGGCAAATTAAAAAAAAACTGGTAGAAAAAATCGACGGACACACAAAGAAATTTGGCGCGAAAACAATATAAGTTAACACCACTAAGTATCTTTTCAGGCTCTACACAATGTATAGTCTGAATTCCGTCACATCCACGAGTGTCGTTCGTTGACCTGTTATTAGTAAACACAAACACAGTTTCCGAAGGCTGCGTTTTATGGTTACGTGTACATTGCCCGCGTGACACACACCCGTACATTACGTGAAATAGAGTTTACTTGGCAAACTTCTGCATTTATGGCCGGTTTCCGAGACGCTGTTGAAAGGTTAGGATAAGCTAACAGATGATTCAAGATAGCGGCACGTGATACGCTGAATTTAGTTAATTGCTCGATTCGAATCTTTTTCTGTTATTATGGAGTTAAATAACGCGAATGTAAAATATTAGGAATGTTAAAATATGCTTCGTGATATTTCGCTACAATAAAAAATACACTACTAACAAATCGTTTATTGATTACACATCCTGCTTACTTCAAGAAAAGGATTCAAATGTAAAAAAAATGGTCAAGTGCGAGTCGGACTCTCACATGAAGGGTTCTGCCTCCATCCAAGTGCCTGACAGTTATTACGAATATCTTCATCTCGTAATTTTGGTCCAAAGGAGTCAGGCGCAGTTGCATAAAAAAAATCTTACATAAAACCATTTTTTTTTCTAAAAAACTTTACTTTTTCGTATAGTTTAGTATTTTTTGTTGTAGCGGCAATAGATATAGGTACACATTATACATTCTGTGAAAGTTTCAACTTTCTAGCTATTACGGCTCGTGCTACAGAGCCGAGCGGCCGGCGGCGGCGGCTCAGTATATAATAGGGTCCCGTTTGCCACCCTTCGGGTACAGAACCCTAAAAGCTAACAATATCACTCTTATATCCTTATTACAAAAACAGTAAATTCAAATACATTGCAAAACTGATTTATTTATTGTGACAACGTTTTCGGACGACACAGATCCCGCCCGGCTAACTACCGCTACGTAGTATGTAGCAGTCGTAATACTCCACAATTCACAATTCTTTATTGCACACAATAATTTATGTAGTTACATTAATAGAAAAAAACATGTACAAAGGCGAGCTTATCTCTAAAAAGAGATTTCTTCCAGCAAACCAGGCGTGAAAGGAAAATGTATAATGAAAGGGTAGGCAAGGCAGTGCACAATAACTAGGTACTTAATATAAATAAAATACACAAGAATAAGTGAGCCAGCAGTGGTGGTGCCTTGACTTACTCGTACCTGTGCCGATACAGCCCTGTGCCCCGTGCACCTCGGTGGAGACATTAATAGATGGGCTCATGCGTCGCCTTGACTTACTCGTACCTGTGCCGATACAGCCCTGTGCCCCGTGCACCTCGGTGGAGACATTAATAGATGGGCTCATGCGTCGCCTTGACTTTGAGCTTTCCAGTTATCGATCGCTGCAGAAGTTTATGCATACATACAACACAATCTAAACTACTCGTACTACAGTGCCCGGCCACTGGCACCCTCTTATCTGTAGAATGAGCGATGGCGCCACCATCTACTCCTACTGAACAGCATCGAGTCACGCACGCACGACTACATAACTATAGTGTATCTAATATAACAGAAAACTTGACAGATGTCAATCTTAGCCTGTTAGTGAGGGGATTAAAAATCGATTTATCAAAAGAATCGATACATTTGTGAATCGGAAAGATGTCTAACATTTTATTCTTGATTCTTCATGAAAATGAAATAATAATATCTTTAAGTGCTAATAGCAGTGATGGCGATGACAACTCTTCTGTTAGTTCAACTGAATAAACAATATCGATTCTTTTCGATTGTTTTGGTAACATCCCTAGTGCTTAAAAAGTGGATTTTATGAAATTTTAGGCTAGCTGTCATGTTGCTTCTAAGCATGGATATATCATCATCGTAGTCATCAAATCATCTCAAGACATTATAATTTCCAGGTTCTCAAATGAGAACCTGACCACTTGACACTGGCAAAATTAACCTCAAAAGAGGTTAGGACGCCATTAATAAAAAGAAGAAGAAGAAGAACAACTGACAGCGAAGTGACGTTTTCATAGTGGCGTTCAGTAGTTTCCGCTTTGGCCGTTCTAAAGATATGATGGTGACTCGTATGTTCCATTTGTTTTGTTATGGTGCACGTGGTTTCCGGATCAAAAATAGACGCACAGTTAGTTAGTTTGCAGGTGCGTGGGTTCATTTGAATCACACACCTACTAGGTAGATCCAAACAGAGCTAACTATATCTTCATCGCAATCTCTGAGTTTTGACGCAAATACGGTGTAGCCATACCAAATCTGTTATTTTCACGCCCTTGAGAGAAGCACTCGGAGCTCAGAAAGGGCCTGACTCAGGCCCTTTCTGAGCTCTGAGTGCTTCTCTGAGGTATTTATATATCAACCGTAACTAAAAATAACCGGCCAAGTGCGAGTCAGACTCGCGCATGAAGGGTTTCGTACTATTATCTATAAAAAAAATGTTGTATGGGAGCCCCCCTTAAATATTAATTTATTTTAATTAAATTATTTATTTTTTTAATTAAATAATATACTCAATATATTGTGAACATTTTAAGCGTCTACCTGCTACCATTATCAATATCGAGCAAAAATGAGCCAAAAAATCACGTTTTTTGTATGGGAGCCCCCTTAATATTAAATTTCTTTTGTTTTTTTAGTAATTGTTGTTATAGCGGCAACAGAAATACATCATCTGTGAAAATTTCAACTGTCTAACTATACCACTGATTAGAATGTATATCCACCACTTAGGATTGCAATGTCAATAACCTCATTTATCTGATGTATTGTTAGTACCTTGCACCATAGTTTTATTAGTTGATTTTAGTATTTATTGTTATTTAAGCTTTCATAGGCGACTACAGCCCGATAAAGCATTAAGTGATTTAATATAATCCATATATAGTTGTTTATTTACGATATGTGGTGTAATGTAATGTTTAAAACGTTAATAAAGACTTTTGAAAATCAAAAAATCAAATCAACTATACGGTTCATGAGATACAGCCTGGTGACAGGCAGGCGGACGGACGGGCGGACAGCGAAGTCTCAGTAATAGGGTCCCGTTTGGCACCCTTCGGGTACGGAACCCTAAAAAATGTACTTAGGCATCTATGATCTAAGAATTAGCGAATGTAGGTAATTAATTTTCATCCTATTATACGCAAATGTCTAATATAGCTCGGCCGGAAATCGCGGGTGGATTAAAAAAAAACAGTACACTTAACTATAAGCAATTTATACATTACCTATTATTATTATTTTTATTATCAGAGACACAAGATCCATAGTTTAATAACTTGCAAATTATACTAAATAAATAAATCAATAAATAACACAATAAAACCTATATCAACAAATGACACAATTAAGTGCCAATCTTTCATTCCTCAGAGAGCGTTAATCTGTCTTTTCATCTGAGTCATTTGACATTTCACACGTACGAGAAGTGTCCAATAAAGTTATTTGACTGTTTGTCTGTCTCTTGAAAGACTCGGCCTAAATTAAAAGACACGATAGAAAATAAATTGTTAAATTAAATCTAGATTACAGACATTATGTAGAGCTTTCTGTTCAGTGAGGTTCGGAAAATACAGCTCGAAGGACCAACCCCTGATCCCTTAATCACAAATAATAATAATACGTATATTAACAGAAAGTTATCAATTTATTCCTTTCTTGAGTACAATGTAAAATAAGTATTTCTGCCTCCTGTATGAGATGATGGTATAAATGGCGTAGGGCAGGAAAAGTCTATCAATCATGATTTCATATCGTTTCATGCAGTAACTCGAAAAAATAACCGGCCAAATGCGAGTCGGACTCGCGCACGAAGGGTTCCGTACCATTATCTATAAAAAACCGCAAAAAAAAAAAATTTGAATGGAAGCCCCCCCCCTAAATAGTAATTTAATTTTAATTTAATTATTTATTTTTTAAGTATTTAATATACTTAATATATTGTGAACATTTTAAGTGTCTACCTGCTACCATTATCAATATCGAGCAAAAATGAGCAAAAAAATTACGTTTGTTGTATAGGAGCCCCCCTTAATATTAAATTTCTTTTGATTTTTAGTATTTTTTGTTACAGCGGCAACAGAAATACATCATCTGTGAAAATTTCAACTGTCTAGCTACCACGGTTCATGAGATACAGCCTGGTGACAGACAGATGGACGGACGGACGGACGGACGGACGGACGGAGTAATAGGGTCCTGTTTGGCACCCTTCGGGTACGGAACTCTAAAAAAAGGGATAGGTAGTACAAAGCAATCTCTGTTCAATGTTGAGCTCAGAAATGTTCATCCGAGACAGCATACCTCCCGCAGCTTAGATTATTTTACTTATCTCTTTGTTTGGGCATGCGGGATTCGAACCTGCATCACCAGTGCCAGCGAGCAAGAGAAGCAAATGTGACCTCGGAGCTCGTCACTAGCTGGAGTCTTAATTCATATCAACCCGAATAAAAACACCATTGACACCAAAATAGACTTTTAAGTCAAGGGCTCAACAACACTTTATAGACGCATGAAACTACGCAAATCACGTACGACATTTGCAATGCAATGTAAAGTAACAACGTCTTGGCTTGTCGGGCCCAGTGTGTTGCAATCTGAAAATAGGGCAGCATATGTGGACGTTGGTTGGACAGATGGGACGAACTTTGCAATTTAGAAATGTTGATGGAAATTCTGATAACACCGTATCTATCTCAGTACTAATCTCTGTGGCATGCATGATTCTCGCGCATTCGATAACTATATCGAGTGGAGTGATATAGGTCTCGATATCCATAACTCATAATTTCATAATTTCTTTATTGGACGGAAAACAATGTGATACATTTCGTATATATTTCGTATATATTTATTGCACATAAAAGACAAAATACAAAAAGATACAGAAAGAAGAGAAAGGAAGTGTTCTTTCAAACATTCTTAACGTGAAAATTGAGGGACTGTCCCATATAGCGCATATCCGTATATCGTAGGCGCGAGAATCATGCCACTGCTGGTTTTGAAGAAGGATGCATTTCAAGAAAATACAGCTGCCTAACGATCTTTTGGCGTGCGGTGACAGGTGAAACCTCGGTGGTGGGAAGGTTTCCTCGTGACCTTTTCTTCGCCGTAAGGACGTCCGTATAAAATGTTTGATTTGGGTGTTTCAAACTTTTTACATATTTACAAGGGGTAAATGAATTAACGCAAAATGAGAAACCGCTTTGTTAGGGACACCATTCCGAGCAACTTTTATTATGAAACCGATTTGATCGAGCAACTTTATTTTTCACTTCTCCATACAAATCACCTGACCCACTCAGGCCAAAATGTACTGGAAAGTGAAAAATAAAGTTGCTCTGATCAAATCGGTTTCATAATGAAAGTTGCTCAGAATGATGTCCCTAACAAAGCAGTTTCTCATTTTGTGTTAATTCATTTACCCCTTGTAAATATGTAAAAAGTTTGAAACACCCAAATCAAATATTTTATACGGACGTCCTTACGGCGAAGAAAAGGTCACGAGGAAACCTTCAGTCTTAATGGCGATGGGCTACCCTCTCTCACCCAGATGGATGACGCTGCCAAAACTCTGCCACCCCGTATGAGTGAAAGCGTAACGCTATGTTAAATATTATCAAACTAAATATTTTCAGTTTATACTTACAAGTCATTGTACAAGGATCCAATAAAACCGACATCACTCTAATTCAAGATAAGCACCCAAATACACGAGTACAAGAATAGCGGAGTTAACGAACCGTCAACAATTTCCTCAATATTTCGCGACCCAACTCAAAGTCGGCCATCATCTCTAATCAAATCAACACTTTCTACACTATTCCCCTTGCTCGTTTGAAGACACGGGTATTGTTTATTTTCGAGGTCCGGTATCTATTCGAACCTAGGGGGCCATTAATCGCGCTAGCAAGATCATGTTTAAGTGGTTTAAGTGGTGTTCTGATGTACCTTACCAAGTTAAAATTATTGTGTAATTAAATAAATAAATAAATAAAAATAATCGGCCAAGTGCGAGTCGGACTCGCGCACGAAGGGTTCCGTGCCATTATCTATAAAAAACCGCAAAAAAAATATGTATGGGAGCCCCCCCTAAATATTAATTTAATTTTAATTTAAATATTTATTTTTTAAGTAAATAATATACTCAATATATTGTGAACATTTTAAGCGTCTACCTGCTACCATTATCAAATATCGAGCAAAAATGAGCAAAAAAATCACGTTTGTTGTATGGGAGACCCCTTAATATTAAATTTCTTTTGATTTTTAGTATTTGTTGTTATAGCGGCAACAGAAATACATCATCTGTGAAAATTTCAACTGTCTAGCTACCACGGTTCATGAGATACAGCCTGGTGACAGACAGACGGACGGACGGACGGACGGACAGACGGACAGCGAAGTCTCAGTAATAGGATCCCGTTTGGCACCCTTCGGGTACGGAACCCTAAAAATGTCCATGGTCGAAATATTGATTTTGATTGTGACATAACGAAATCTCCACCAAAAACAAGAAAAAGCTGGTCGCACGACCAGCCTGACGACCAACCGAGATATCTCGACCCGTTTTCGATCGAAATAAATATGAATCGAGACAGTTTTCGACGGATTTAGTCGGTATCAAAACCGATATCTCGACTAGGGAGATGATCTTGATAGCGCAAGAATCGGGGGCCAGGCCCAACTCCAGGCCCCCAATTCTGCAAACGAATGGCATGCCAATTGCTGTATAGCGATGGCGTAGGAACCTGTTTTGGGCTTAGTAGGATGAAGTAGCCTAAAAAAACCTCCACCAACCCGCACTGAGCCAGCGTGGTGGAGTAAGGCGCAATCTTGCTCTTATCTGAGTAAAGGTCTATGCCCTTCGGTGGGGACATTAAGAGACTACATTTACTATTTGCTGGATAAATTGCTTCAAAATCTGTTCAGCCGCTCCACCGTGAATAGGTAACAGAGAAGGCAATACTTACAAAGGCACCTTCAGTGTTTATACTCATAAATAAAGGGTATGAGAGTTAAAAAACCTTGAGGGCTGAAGTTTACTGAACATTTGTAATGAAACGCGTGAACTTGTCAAGGTCAATGGCGAAAGACGTGAAAATAAACACGAGAAAACAACATAAAATCTCGGAGAAAGAAAAATAACACGAGAAAAATAAAAAGGAGGTTTTATTTACCCAGGTACCTAACACCGCAACCTACGAACATGCAATTTTGTAAGTGCAGTGTCTTCCTCCGGTAGATATTCTATTCTAATGCATTTGGATTGGAGTAGCTGTAGTAGGGTGAATCGTAATATATCTAAGTAAGTACCTACTGTAGACTGTAGGTACTACTACGAACTGTAGATGTGTCGGCGAACCGTTACACAAGTATTTTATTTAAATACCCTAAAAAGGAGAATATAAAATTTCAATTGAATTAAATGTGTTCATTTGTTTTATTACGTACACAATTTATACAATATAAAAGCTTGTTGCAGGATAGAGATAATATTAAGTATTCGTAATATTATATCTGTGGTTCTAGATAGATTATTGCTTGTGCCCAACACAACAGGGTCCATAATGATCTACTTACCACTATTTTATAAGACCTTATTATTTTTATGGAGTGCAATTAACGAATATGAATATGATTTATGCCTACCTATCTAATTAAATCTAAAGTAAAGTAAATGTCCAATAAGTAGAGAGACTAAGTTCAGAGTAGGTTGATAGAGCAATGCAAAACTTATGTATAACAGTTTATCTATAAAGTGCAACGTTTCTTTCAGACTACTACAGCGTGTTTTCTTTGATGACATATTTGGTTTGTCAATCAAAATACGCAGTGTGGTGCCCTAATAATCCTAATATGTCACATATATGCTGCCATTATTTAGTGTCAAGACTTTATAGACCAACTCCAAGGTACCTACCTACTCAATACTAAAATGAACAGCTTTACTACTACTATACAAACAAGATGCAAAATATTTTATTAACAAACTAATACTAATAATTAATTTGTATATTAATTTATATTACTAATACTTCTGGCCTTCTGCTGCTAATGAAAACTTCCGCAGTTCCGGAGAAATGGGTTATTTATATTTATATCCGACTTTGGATATAAAGGGGGTCGATAATGGGCCGTAAAGTGACGTTAGCATGTGTGTTGGGTTTGTAAAAACAAAACACAGATGAAACTCGAAAGTTAAGGTTGAAGGTTGAAGTGGTTGAAGATTAAAGTTTTGTTTTCAGTTGATTAGCGCGCGCGCGGCAACACCTAGGAGTAGTGACGTGATGCCAGTACTTTTCAATCGATAAAAAATATCGACAATGCTATTATTGAAGTTGCTGACCATGATTCAAATGTCTCAATTGAGTAAAAACAAACAAATAAACAACTGTAATATGGATACATTAACTGTAATGGTACATATTGTTACTGTACCATTACTCATACTCATACATAACCCAACTTTTAAGTATATTTGTAACTTTATTTTTTACTATTAATAGCTCAAAATCCATAAGTACATTTTTGAAATCTGTGATGTAAAAATAGCATATTTATTTACCTGCGCAATGTACACAATAAAGAGTTGTCATATGTCTGTATTTATGTGTGTGAAACAATATGGATGTTATCTGAAATAAATTGATAAATAAAAAAAGTCAAGGTCAAGTCAGCCAGCCAGGTCAGTCAGGCAGGTCACATCTAGGTAGTCTGTCGGCATCTCAAAATAAATGTATACTTACTATTTAATCTTGTTCCATTCCAGCCATAATAAACAGAAGAATCAACTTGTTCCAGCAAGTGACATACTACGTGATCCGCACCGCACTCCTGGTCTCCTGGTTCTGGGCTGCGCTTCTGACCTGCGCACCGATCTTCGGCCTAGGCGTCTACTACGACGAGGCCAGGAACCACATGTTTGATGACAGAGGGCAGCTGATGCCGTCCTGTATACGGTACAGGGAAGCGGTCGACCCAGTGGACTTTGTTTATGCGGTGGTTTATGTGGCTTTTGGTGAGTTTTCGTAAATTTTAACTGTAACTGTTCATCATTTTTGTTGTTTTTTAAACAACGTTCAACGTTAACGTTTATATTATAATATTAGGTATATGACTAAACTAGGGAAGTTAAAGAAGAATTATTAATGAATCACTTCGTTATGGAAACTGATTATTATTTATTATTGTTTGTTACTATTATCGTAAATACAAGAACTTATAGGTACCATTATATTGTAGTGCATTGTATTGTAGCACACCAAACGCAATAAGAAATAGAACAAACAGTTTAACGCGGGCCAAATTAATAATAGCGAACTATAGATATGCGAGCGAGAGAGTTAAATATATTAAGTATATAAATTACTGAAGTTATTCAATATTTCGGTGAAAGAAGTAAAACTAGTTACCTACCTAAAGTCATTTGTAACTTGTCTAACAAAGCCAATAATTTCCTTGGCTAACGAATCAGATTTTCCTGACGATATCGTCAAAAAAAGTGGGAACAGTCAGCATCATTTTTTATATTTAATTTTATTTTCATTTTATTTTATCAACAAAAATGCACAGCCATGCTTACATGTAATCTTAAAAATAATCTTAAAATGAGGCCAATTAAGGATTTCATTATGTAAACAACCTATGCAAGATCATAAAATCATACATACATCAATACGATGCGGATACATGATGCGGACTGTACTAACTCATACAAAATTATCCGTATTTCGTTTTCATTGAATGATTATGATGAATACCTCATCAGAGGTAACGGTGACATTTTCCCTCTAGTGATGGCCATGTGTGTGGGTGAACGAAGTTAAGTACCTACTTATATTTTTATCCCAATAAAAACTTAATGTATAGTAACCCTCTCCCAGGGACGTTCCTCTGCATCATCCTCGTCTACTGCAACTTGGCTGTCATCAGAGCTCTCTATGCTATTACAACCCCTCAATCTGGAGCGCCCATCGTCCGTCGCGTCTCCAAAAACACGTGCCAGCAGCGGCAGAGAAGCATCAACAATGGCGCCACTGTGCAACACAATGCGGCCACGGCGGAGGAGGTGGCGTTTAGCAGGCTGATGGCTACTTTGTCTGTGCTGTTCATGATTTGTTGGCTGCCTCAAATGGTGAGTATATATTTGGTTTTGGTTTTATAATTTTGGCACCTTTTTGAAGATAATTAAAGATAAAGACACTATGAAATTCGAGAATCTCGGTTCCTCAAATGTTTATATAGTTAGCGGAAATATTTCATGAATTTGTTCCTCTGAGACTTCTGAGAGTGACAACGACCATGAATGATCTTATTGATTCTGAACTCGTTGTTTTCTGTTTAGTAGGTAGCTTTTTTTAGGTACAGAGCATTCAGAGCATATTAAGAGCTAAGTTCGGTCTTCATTGCTCAGCTCTGAGAGTAATCTTAAAATAACAGATTTCATAATTAGAAAAAACTGAATTATCTTACGTTAGTAAGATAACTGAGACAGCTATCAGAGAGTAGTTTATTATTACGGCCCTAGTGGTACTTTTCCTAATAATCCTTGTAATTAGTGATTATTGCGAGTTGGTGTTACATTCTCTGATCAAATAATACTCTGCAAAGTCTGAGGATGGGGGAAAGTTCCACTGGGTTCAACGACACTATTTCTTCAGAACGAACGTCTCCCAATGGGGATTTAGGTTGCACTCTCTAGTTCGGATACCGGATATTATGCTGTAAGTGGACTGTATAAAGATCTATACTATGGATGGATTCACATCACAGATGACTTACTCCATCGTCACAATAATCCTAATACGCATTACTCTCTTGGGACTTAAATTCACATCAATGCCGTAATAGCATAATTGTCATTGACAGTGAATATCTTATAACCTCAGAGTACTTTTGAAGTGTCAATAACTCCTAATTTAATCCAACGATCAATTAATAAGCGAATCACGATTCACTCGAGCTGACTCTTCCCTTCTTTATCAATGGATTTATGCCATGAACATAAAAGTTACCTATAATACTATACGCTATTTCAGGAGTAGCATAATAATCAGTGAACAGACTAATGCCCGGTTTCATAGGTGTTGATTAAGTTAACAAATTGGTTAAATCACCGTCAGGTAATCACGTGGCGCTATTATTTTAAATGGCGGCACGTGATTGGTCAAAACTGATTAAACCAACCTGTTAACTTAATCAGCGCCTAGGAATCCGGGTGAAAAAGGTTTAATTAACAATCTCATGGGTTAGTTACTATACTGAGCATCAAAATCACAAAGCCGTTTAAAAAGGAAATTATTCTACCTAAGTAAAAACACTAATAATAACCTAGGTATGTTGTCTTTTGACAGTCAAGTCCTCCCAAAATCTTAAGAAGGCAAAAATACGTAAATATGTACTATTTTTGTATACTACCGCCCTTTCGGAAGTTGTGGGCTTAGGGATGGAGCAAAGAAGGGCAAGAAACTCCCCCGTACCTCTTTTAAAATATCAGAGCCTTAAAAATACAATGTTATGTATTTCTACTTAAGTAAGGAAATACACCGAGGAGAGACGTACTGACTCAGTCCATCGCCCCTCTTTGGATTTCTGTGCGCTGAGATGGTAAAGACCATGCAGTTTTGTCATCTAAATATTCTTTTACACTGTAATAAGACTTCTTCAATAGGCCGTTTTTGACATAGTTTTTGAACCTCCTTTCTGGTAGGTCCGTTGCTTCATTAGGTATTTTATTATAAAAACTAACACCTCTCAAAAAAGAGTGAGCAACCTTACTGAGTCTGAACGTGGGCATAGCAATCTAATTTCTATTTCTAGTGCTAATACTACGATAATGACCTAAAGTCTCCTGGCTTTTTGGGCTGCCCGTGTTTGGGATGACTCGAGAAGGAGAAGAAAATTTTCAAAAACTTTTCGTCTTATTCAACTGCTTTCTTATCCATTTTCATCTGCATATCTACAAAATGGACAATTTGTTGACCAAATCCTACCAATAACATTACGTTGGGCTATAAATACCTACATTATTTCAACGAAACACAACACAACCCATAATGTTGTTTTGTTGGCTTTCAATCTGTCATCGGCCATCAATATTCAACTCGCAACGCTAAGAAGTGTGCATTGTGTGAATAATTGCGATGGCTCGCAATTTATACAAAAGATTGGCACAACAGACTGTATACTAAACTGAATTTGTCATACCATACTTGTGCGTATGCAAATAAACTAAACTGAATCCGTATACATACTTACGATGGACAATGAAAAAATAAATTTTAATTGTATTTGTGAATTAACAATGAAAAATTATTGACCTATAACATTGACCAACATTAGATAACAAAATTGTGGAGCTGTAAAGATGTAAAAGTATGAAATATTATATTAACAAACAACTTGTTACTATTATATATATTGGATGAAATTATCACTGATGATAATTATTAATTATACTGGGTACCTATATACAAATAGACAATAACTAAGTAAGAATAGGTACTCTAAGTTTTACTATAACGGGAGTTCACAAGAAATTCCTGGATCTTACTGCTTCACCTGTTCATACTACAAAGAATTTACAAAGAAATTAATTAAACTCCATAGATTCGGTGACTGAATAGTACCTCTAAGCATAAGTTGAGTATTTATATTTAATAAACTCATTAGGATTTGTATTTTTTTGTAAGTAGTTTTTAATCATAGTTCAAAGTTAGAGAAATGGTAAATGCGATACTTAAACTCGAATTAAATACGGAATCATTAACTCCCTGGTTAGATGAAGTTCTCGTAAATGAATCAATCAATTTGGAGTGTGTGTTTATTGATGGCGTGTTGTGCGTTGTCCCTAATGAACAGTTTATGATGTCAAACCTTTCATGCTATTCAATAACAGTTATTTTATTACTCGAGTAAACGTCAATTATGTAATGGCAGTCAACGCAAACTGCAATGTCTATTTTTAGTATGAAGCTGAAAATAGCGTGTGTAAATATTTTGAAATGGTTATTTGTTCTCCCATTATTTTATTATTAATAAATTAAAAACACATTTTAGTCATAATTATAGCATTAAGCTTATTTTTATATGATTTGGCAGAGTCATAAACTTGCCCACGTTCAGCGAGATAATTATTAATGCTCTATCATAATGTTATATATTTAAATGTAGTTTTAGTGTAGTTTTAAATTTTAATGTTTGGAAGCTATTATTGTTTTTAAAATTTACAACTATTGTATAAATACTATCGAATTGACTAGCTAGATTATTAGGTCAGACATCATTAAGTGATGCTTTGTTTTCTTGTATACAGTGGCTACTATTCTGTCTCGCCGATCAATAAATTAGTTTGGTAAATAAACGATTAAATATTATCATATCAACAAACAAAGGTATCGTAGATACATTGATTGAAATTAATAACAATTTTATTGGAACAGATTGAAGTCTATTGCCTAAATTATTACCTACCTTATATCACAGATAATATGATACCAATACAGATAGATCACGTGGAACAAAATAACAAATATTATTCGTAACGCCATCTCTTTATAATGAAAGGTTACTAATTCTAACTTCTATGGATTGAGTACCCTGTGCTTATATTTAGAATTCATCTAAGTTACAGCGTATTACCACATTAATTGTATCCAGTTATCCTCATTCATACAATACATAGTATTTTCATAAGCATAAGCAATGCTAATTCAGTAATTTTATTAGCATGAATACTACTCGTTAGCAGATAGGTGATGTGTTTCCGTGTGTGTATTTTTGTGTTCGTAAACAGAAGCTTTGTAAACAAAAAGCTTTATCTAAGCTTGCGTTATATGTCAGATAATATCTAGAGCTATAAGTCGTTATATTGCAGTCGATTGGATATTAATAACATTTATCAAACAGAAATTTATTGCATGCAGCTCTTTAGATACTGATAGGTAGGTATTTTTTCAATATATATTTGCTAGGGTTCCGTACCCGAAGGGTGCCAAAAGTGCCCTATTACTAAGCCTCCGCTGTCTGTCTGTCTGGCAGTTTGTCCGTCTGTCCGTCAGAAGTTCCACTGCACGAACCGCAGTATAGTAGCTACTCGTAGAATGTTGAAATTTTTACAGAATGTGTATATTTGTTGCCGCTAAAGCAGCAATATATAACACTGCGGAACAAAAAAAATAATAAATCTGCGGCACTTATTTTGTTAATGGTTTTTGTAAATACGTGTATAAGACATACACACACAGTATGCATTTACTTTTTTTAGAATGACTCTGGTTCTTGAGATAAACGAAATACAAGATTAAAGAAAAAAATATAATATAGCATCCTCCTAAAGATATACTAATTTGATCATCCCCCACTAAATGTTATTATCTATTGACATATTTAGTTACAAAATTTTACTACAGTCTATTCGTGATAAGAATGCTGTGAAATTCTTCTTCCATTTAAATTATGGTAATTAAAGCCGCTACTCATATGCTCGAGAAGGCACATAAAGCTTTCCTAAGGTACCTATATAAGAGGAGCCTAATATTACCCAACACCGCAGCTATGGTGTAATGAAGGTTTGAAAATTAAAATTAAAAACTTCTTTTATTTTCTGTAGATATCTACAAATATCTAAGAAAACTTTACTTACTTTACCTTAAACTTTATTGAACAAAAAATTAATAGCTGAAACAGAAAACTTAATAATGAAATAAGCTGCCAAGTGCGAGTTGGACTCTCGTTGGACTTTCGTACACCAACAAAATATCCTAAAACCCTAAAATTCAGTTTTTAATACAAACTTTGTACTCCAGGTTTAGGCTGTTAAAGTTGTAGATTTCGGAATTTTTATGGGATATGGGTCCAAACATAATATATGCTTGCTTACCAAATTTCAGATTTCTTGGATTTCCGGAAGTACCCTAGAGGTTTTGATGAAATGCGAATCGGTCATATTATTATTGAGCACAACTCTTTCAAAATAATTCTTAAAAATATTATAAAAATACATTTAAGATTCTCACACCATGCGATTTCATGTGATAAGTCACACGGCATTTTATGTTTTTTTTTTATCATTTGGCCCCTAAAAGTGGCCTCCATTTTTCATATTTATATATATTCATACATTGCACTTCTGTCTTTGGGTTACAGATTTGCGTACAATTTTTAACTTCATCGGTCTAATATGTTCTAAGTAAATTGTCTGTGACATACGGACGGACGGACGTGATTCCCGATGAAGTACCTAACAGTTATATTTAACCATTACATAGGGCGCGAAATAACTAAATACTACAATACGAAACCCTCAAAAACATTTCCAAATGCGAGCTGATCTCTAATTAACCTAACTAAATTCATAAAACATCATATTCATTCTTAACTGTGTATTGTGTTTGTCGGTATTTCATTTTTTTTTAAAGTTTTAACCAATTTATAATATATATATATGTGTGTGTATGTCATTGTTAACTGTTAACGCTCTTGGTCTCAAGACTGTAAATGTGACCTGTAATTATCAATAAATCTTTTAATCTTTGAACTAGTTGCTGCAATTTAAATCTATTATTTATTTTGTATTTTATTTGTAATTTGTGTCGTCTTGGCTTCGGCTGTAAAGGCACAAATAATTTAGGTTAATAAATAAATAAAAAAAATCAAATGGTTTCAAATATCTTCACCACTTGGCAGGTCACCTCAGCCCTCTACCTAGCCCTCGGCGAGAAGTCGTGGCCCCGGCTGACCTGGATGGGCAAGCTGTCCGACTTCCTGATGCTGCTGAACTACGTGCTGGACCCGGTGCTGTACGTGCTGATGCGGAAGCGGAGAAACGGGTGTATGGCGAACATGTGCCGGCTGATCACGAAGTGTTTTAAGCGGCGGGTATGTGTATATTGAAGATGTTTTTTGTGTTTTCTGTTATTTTTTCTGTTTTGCCTACAAGTAAAAATAACAGTTTCCTAAAATTTTAAATTTTTAAACGTAACATCAGTTATCACCCATATTATAAAAAAAAATAAAGTAATATTAATATTATCACTGCCTTTACTTAATTACGTACAATAATATACCTAATACATTACACGGACGTTCTAAACGTAATGGAAAATATTGAGAGGAACGCTTTATTACTCCATATCTGTGGCGATGGGCTAGGCCCATGTCACGCAAAATTGAGTATTGCATATCTGGCTAAAGGTAGTCACAGCTGTGCCTTTGCCACCCCGCATAGGAAAAGGCGTAACGCTATATTTAAGTTATCACTATCCAAACCTTTTGTTCTTAGAACCACAAAACATCCGAGGAGTCAATGACCCAAGACTGCCAGCAGGTGACGCTAGTGGTCAGCGAGAGTTCCGGCGCTGAGCTGAAGCCACTCCGCTCTTTGGCGCCCCCTACCACCGCGTTGCTGAAGAAAGAAGATAGTGTGGAGACTATGAGGCATGTTTCCTATGTGGGAGAACAGTGTCACTTATAGACATAGAAATCTATAAAATAGCCACAAGAAGTGGCTAAGTTGAGGTTATTGGTTGGTGGCGCTCTCTGCACATCATTAGGTACCTGTGTATGAACAATAGTTTTATATTTTAAGTTCATTATTAAAATAATAAGAGGAAGACATACAATATTTTCGCGGAATCACGTAATACATGCAAATTTCTTAGCGTATTTTGTTACCAGTAGATATCAGAAGACGTAATTTTTGCTATAATACCTACTAACGTAAGTAAACTAAGGGGTCGTGAATTCTGAACAGCATTTTTTAAGAGGATTAGTCTTATGATAAGAAGAGGGGTCTCCATTTTGAACTACCTACATGACAAGATTTAGGTTTATTGGATATTTATCCGATAAGTACTTTATACAAATTGCATTCCAGAATTTATTTTATTTTAACTAAAGTACAAAATTATTATGTCTAAGATTATCTTGTAAGTGTTACACAATGTCTGTAATAATGACTTGTTAAAAATTATACATTTAGGTACCTATATTAACTTATAGATTGACTAGACAAGTAAGTAGGTAATAAAAGTTATGTTTCTATATGTCTCTTCACTTGCAGAAGCACACCGCTCGAACGACCGAATAATGGCGAACTATTGTTTTATAAGATGTGTCGGCGAACCAGTTAAATTAAGTTAATACTTTTTTAGATAAATACTAGAAAGAGTATGATATTATATCTTATCTTTACATATTAATAACAGTGCACTGAACAAGATTTGCAATAAGACTCTAAATATGAATACTACCTAGGTATGTAAACTTACTTACTTCTCTTTATTAATCTGTGCTTCATGTAAAATGTCTTTCTATCCAGTCTAGTCCCACTTATTTTACCCACGTTAGCTCTCTATCATTTAAATTGATTCAATATATAATATAATGGTCAAAATGGTATTTTATTACATTTGTTTTTATGTTGTGGAAGAGGGGGAGAGAGGCCTTTGCCCAGCAGTGGGACATGGTAGGCTCGTAATAATAATAATAATTGTTTTTATAACCCTTTTTTCCGGACATAAAATCGTAATCGCATCCCTCGATATCTGCAGATCGATAAGCACTCCCATCCCTACATTTTGACAGTTGACTGCTAACGATCCAACAAACAATGTTAGATGTCATGAAAACATTTCAACAACGTTGCGTTGATTCTTCGTAAAGAAACGTTATCCAACAGTCCAACGCTTGTATATTTGTGGGATAAAGAAAAGAAGCTTGCCGTCTGTCGAGGATTTCGCCAAGTTTTTCAATCATTTCGCGTATTTTCCGATATTCCTTTGTAAAAATGTTACAAATATTGGGCGCTTAGACATTGTGTATTCCACAAAAACAAACATTGAGGTGTTTCTCTTGTGAAGTGAAGCGTAACCGGCGTAATGTCGAAGTGGTGAGTCATAATTTAGTTTCATTGATCCGATGATAGCCTTTGTCGATTTACTATCAAAACATTTAGTAAGTAAATACCTATTTTGCCTTCCAAATGTTCAGTAAGTTCTACAACTAAAGAGCTTTATGATTTGATGGTTCAGCGTGTCGTTGTGGGGCAACAACTGTGATTCGAACCCAGGATCTCTAGCTTGCCAAGCCAGAAACTTATCACATTTGATTCACACTAGACTCTTTATTTACTACATTATTACTCTACATACTGTATATTATACTACAAAATCATTACCCACATAATTATGATCTCTTGATACCCGATATTGGATTGCAGCCAAAACTAAACTTATAACTGCATCTTTCCATTCAACAATCAGGATGTGGCTTATTGCCACCATATTTAGCTATTGTGCATTAGGATCAGGTTACTATCACTACATACTTTCAATAGAGCCAAAAAAAACTAAGAAGAAGCATAAGTTCCTGTTGATTTGAGCAACTGCCTCTGCAATGATTTACTAATATCAAGAAAATTCTAACATTCACAGGCAATCAGAGCGCAGCATCCACGAGATGCTAAAAGACACTCCTCCGATCCGAGAGTCAAGTGACTCCATCACGTCGGGGACGGAGCCCAAGTTCCCCACCTCACGCTCCATGCCCTTCTTGCCGGCTTATGGTCAGTACAGTAACAATTTTTTGTGACTGTCTGACATGTTGTGTTGTGTCGCTTCAGAGCCGCATGCAATGTTTTGTGACTGTCTGACGTGTTGTATTGTGTAGCTTCAGAGCCGCATGTAATTTTCGTTTGATAGTCACGGTTGGATATGGACAACCTGTGGCCCAATTGAAATTGAATATTTTACAACTAAAATTATTGTAATTTTTTAAATGTCAACACTCAATTTGCTTGGGCAAGAATCTGGCCACTGATAGAAATATTACACAGTAACCCACGCAAACAGCTTCTGTCAAACCGAGTGGTCCGCGAGTGGAACAGACTTCCAGAAACTGATATTAACACCATCAGTTAACAGTTTTAAAAATAGACTTAACAATTTTATAAAAACAAGTGCAGTGATATGTGAACTGATATGCACACATCACAGCTTTAAGCTGCTTGTGCATCATAAATAATAATATTAATGATACCAACAAAGCAAAGAATATAGTGACCAATTAATTAGTTCTGTTCATGCATCTGTTGCATCTTAATTTTCTAGACGAGTCAGACAAATGTAAATCCACTTCCACCCCCAGCCCCCCCAGACGTCTCCGCCAACGCAGCCGGCACCAGCACGCTCCTCAAGGCCGGCGCGACCCGAGTGGAAGCCATCCGGTCCTGGTCGCTGTCCACCTACAAGTGCACTAAGCAGCTGTTGTATGAGAAGCTTGGGAAGAGCTCCCGGACTGTAGATACTGGTGAGTGCTCATAGGATACTCTGGAGTAGAGATGTAAATAGAAAAAAAAAACAAAATATATTTTTTCACAAGCTTGAAAAAAAAACATGAAAATGTTTTTTTTATGGATAGTTGAAAACAATTTTTCGATTCAGGGATCCGTTTGAAAAATATTAAGTGGTTCTAAGTGCAAATTTTACTTGAGTCAATATAATATCATGCTATTGAAAAAAAAACCAGCTCCTGAAAAAAAGCCGTTTTTAAAAATGATTTTTTTCACCGTTTTTTTTTCATCTCAGAAAAAAAAACTGTTTTTGTACCTCTACTTTGGAGTAACAAACACCCAAAACCTATTTATAGTTATCGCGGGCTAGGTTTCCGCAACTCGACGACTGTAAATTGCGCCTATTTTGCGTGATGTGGGTTGGGGGCACTACTCCTGCCAACCCAGCTCCTGTAGGAAGTCTAGCAGACCCTTGACGTTGCCGACGACTTCCTGGAGCGACCCCGGTGATCCGAGGTGTGTTGCCCGGTTGGTGGCCACACCAGAACATTCTATTAGGACGTGAGTGGCTGTCTCATCCATCTCCATTCAGGCTCTGCACAGGGGACTGTCTGTAATACCTAGGGTATTTTATTTTATTTTATTTTCTTTATTTAGGACATCAACAGCAAATTACAAAGTAGTACTTAACATCTAAATTAAACTTAAGTATTGCCAATAATAGATATCCCCTAATTTAACATGTGAAATTAAAGTTGCGGCGGAAAACAAAACCATCACCTAAAATATGATTATAAGTTATCATCAGATATAAGAATAATATATATATTATTATTATTATATATATATATATATATCTATATAAATACTTATATATATATACATACAAATACATGTACTACTTATGAAATATATACCTATATAAAAATATAAGAGTAAGAGCCTATTTATCTATTAGAATTAATCAGTCAAATTGTCATCGCTGTCTGGAGGCAACAAATTATCAACAATATTGCGTCTGAAAGTTGTTTTTGAGTGCTGAAATATATCTACAGAGTTAAAATCTTTGTTGTATGTGTTAGCTATACGAGTGAAAGGTTCGTTATTCGCATAATTAGTGCGATGACTTGGTGCATATAGAAGTGGAGTGTGGCGGGTGCGACGCCTAGGAGTTACAAAAGTAATAGCGGACAGTAGTTCTGCAGAATCAAGCCTACCACGAAGAATGTCATAGAGGAGCATCATATCCAATACGGTCCGCCTCTGTTCTAATGATAAGATGTGATGTTTTTTGCATCTTTCTTCATAAGAAGTATGAGAACTTCGTGTTTTGTAGTCAAGAAAACTCAAAAATCGTTTTTGAATACTCTCGATACGATGCTTATACACGTCATATTGAGGAGACCAGATACTGCATCCGTACTCCAGAATACTACGCACATAGGAAAAGAAAACTACTTTGATACATGAAGGGTCATGGAAGACGGAGCATGTCCGTATAACAAAACCAAGATTTTTATAGGCTTTATTGCAAATAATTTCAATGTGTTGATCTAAACGAAACTTACTGTCGAAGTAAATGCCCAAGTCGCGAATTAAAGAGACTCTTTCAATAGTTGTATTTGTAATTGTGTAATTATTAATGATTGGTTTTCTTTTACGGGTAAAGGTTATGACTTGACATTTCTGGGCATTAACTGTTATACGGTTTCTAATGTAGTATTCCTCAAGATTATACAGGTCGTTTTGTAATCTGGAGCAGTCATGTGAATTATTTATATCAAGAAAGATCTTAGTGTCATCGGCGTACATGAGAAATTTAGCATTCTTGAGACATGTATAAACATCGTACAGATATGCGTTGTAGAACAGAGGCCCGAGATGGGATCCCTGGGGAACGCCAGATGAAATTGTTACGTAATCGGATTTAAAGCCACCCATAACAACTGCTTGAGACCTATTAGCGAGATAGGATTCTACCCAGCGAAGCAAATCTCCGTGGATACCAAGGCGATGGAGTTTTTGCAGAAGGATGACGTGGTCCACCCGATCAAATGCCTTCTCGAAATCTGTGTAGACCACGTCAACCTGGCTGCCTTTTTCCATCGCGTTAAGAACAAAACTGGAGAAGAGCGTAAGATTAGAGGTAGTGGACCGACCCTTAAAAAACCCGTGTTGTTCATCAGGGATTCCTTTGGACAATACCGGATAAATCTCATCATAGACTATCTTTTCAAAGATCTTACTGAATGTATTTAGGATTGAAATTGGTCTGTAATTCTCAATTTTAGTGGTTAGTCCTTTTTTGTGAATTGGAACAATACGTGCTTTCTTCCAATTATTTGGGAAGGTTCCTTCGTGAATAGATTTATTGAAGATGATGGATAGAGGATGAGCTAAAGAACGTGCACATTTGACTATGAAAATGGAAGCTACATTATCGTCTCCTGCCCCTTTACTAGTAGAATGTTTTTTTAGTAAAAGATTGACTTTAGATTCTGATATTTGCATTGTATGGATGCCATCGTAGTCACCGTATTGGGGTGGGGGTAAATCTATAGTAGGGTAAGATGAAGCTATAGGAGAGAACATTTTCATAAAGAAGTCATTGAAGCCTTTAGTGATATCGGGACCATTATTAAGCTGTGTAGTACCTACTGTAACTGTGTTGGGATACTGACTTCTACCTCTTTTTGATTTGACAAATAACCAAAAGTTTTTAGGATTAGATTTTATTGAATCTTGAGCATTAATGGTCATTTCTTTGTAACAGTCTTTATGAACTTTGTGGTAGCGGTTCCTCAAAAGAGAAAACTCTTGGTAGTCATTAAGATTGCCATATTTCTTCCAACGTCTATGAGCTCTATTCTTCTGGTGAATTATTCTAACTAAATTACGCGAGTACCAATTAGGATAATTATTGTTTTTATGTGTTATTGCTATTGGAATAAACAACTCGAAACACTCATAGATTCGTTCATATAGTAATGATGCAGAGTCTTCGGTGTCTAATGGCTCGAAGTCGGAAGTCCAGTCAAAACCCATGAGACGTTGGTTTATTTTCTCGTAATCTCCTTTGTAGAATTTAAATTTACGAACAGGCGCGTGAACAAGAGGTGTGAAAGAAATGTCAGCATTAATGAGTAAAGTCGGATGAAAAACATCTTCCTTTGAGATTGGCGGTGAGCATCTATTTAATTCAAGGTGAAAATTACTGAAAACTAATTTTAAGGTATTTCCACATGAGTTTTTAAGAAAGTTATTTTGTAAAAAACCATATAATGTCATTAAATCCATAAAATCCTTAGCTAATAATTGTAGTTCCACTGAGCTTGCACTATAAAATAGAGGGCCTTCCAACGTCCATTTTATGAAAGGTAGGTTAAAATCTCCCAGTACTAAGAAGTTATCCGAGCGAGATTGATTAATAGTATTGGTCGTGTAATTCATAAAACGGGACAGATCCGCTATTTGGCGTTCCTTGTCAGGTATATAGGTAGAAATTATGTGAAGGTCTTTGTCAGAGTTGAGCGACTTGGATGGAATAGTAACACGCAGAATCTCCGTGGGTGAATGTGAATAATTGATTTGTGATGTGGAATTAAGTTCCCTACGCACGCAAGTCAGAATACCTCCACCAGTCTTTTTATTTGTCGCAGTAAAATCTCGGTCAAGTCGGTGTACGTCATACCTGTCGTCACATAGCTCACTGCTAAGTATACCGTCGCAAAGCCACGTTTCAATCAAAACTATTACATCATAGTTATTAGCTAGTATATTCTGATACAGGTCATGAGTCTTTGTCCGCAGCCCACGGACATTCTGAAAGTAAATACGGAGGTTCAATTTATCAGTCATTGTATACAGTGAAACAAAACCGTAATTAATGAGCCATGTAAAAATGGGCTGGTTATGTAGTAGCATTGGTATAGCGCGCAATGAGACACCGAGTCAACAATAGGGACAAAATGTGGGTGGGTAGAAAAATATGCGGTCAACAAGCCATGTAAGCTCGCAGTCACTGATTTATAGATAAAACTGTAGAATGTTATATAAATCGGACGGTGTATTTTAGTTTTTAAACGAATAATCTTATAGGCAATATGATAAAATATAGATACAGTAAGATAAATACGATACATATATTCAATAAATATTCCTTCAGCATAAATAATAATAAAGTAAACACCGTTACGGCATAGAAAGTTCCCCAAAACATACGTAAGTTCGTTGAATAGCACATTATGTATATAACTAGTAAACAAGCACTCGGATAACAACCGATATTTTATTAACGCAATTTCCGTAAATCTGCTTCTTCGCGGATGTGTATAGCATCGGAATCTTTGTCCTTTCTCATCATAATCTTGCAGTTTTTTGTCCACAAAAATTGATATTCCCTCGCTTTCTGGGCATCACGACATTTCTTGTGGAGCATTTTGTTTTCTACCGTCAAATGTTCGGAGACGTATATTTTCTTGTTATCGGCGGGATTGTCGCCGGACAGGGAAATATCTTGAGTAGTCACTCCTTTCGATGTGCGCAGTCCGGCAATAATGTTATCTTTGTGGATGCGTTTCGTAAGTTTAAATACTATAGATTTGATGCGTGTAGAATTTTGCTGAAATGGTTGTACCCTGGTGGCATGCACAATATCCTGAGGATTCAGTTGAACTCCGGCATGTTTGGCGATTTTGATGACGATATCAAATAAGTCTTCATTTTTGTATTCTGGAACATTGCTAACTTCGAGATTGAGTAGACGGTCCCACTGCTTATGTTGATTTATTTCTTGTTTGAGCTCAGCGACTTGGGACCGAAGGTCAGCTACATCTTGACTGGAGTTCTTGATCTCGGATACCGTATTTTCGAGTTTTTTGAGCTGAGAATCGAAGTCATCTTGTTTCCCGGAGTTGAATTCGACGGCTGATTTTAAGTCGTTTATATCGGAAGTTATTTCCGTTTGTTTGGTGTTAAAGTTACTCACAGCCACATTGAGATCAGATCTTAACTCAGAAATGGAGGTGGTCACTTCAGCTAGTTCAGATTTTACGGTAGCTTGCAAATTGGTATTCATGTAGTTAATTGTAGTTTCTAGGTCCAATTTCCATGTTGACAGTTTTTGGGTTATCTCGTCGGAAAACGAGTCCATGGCAATGGAGAACGGATTGTCAGAAAACTCTTTCCTCTTCCGAGTATTAATGTTTGATGCGCCGCTGCCACCATTTGTTGTTAGATTTGGTGTTGAGGAATGCAGCTGAGTTGAAGTCATATTGACGAAATACTGCACAATCGCCACTCCACTCCTCCCGCGTTCGAAACTTGCACAGACAACAGGTAGGCACCGCTACTATGTTCACTCCCGACGACACCGGTTCAACCATAGGATGGTGAATATAAGGTCGATTTTTAAATATGGTCAATTGATTAGACGATAATAAAAATAGGCAATAGTTAAACACGTCCGCTCGCAACGACTCGCGCTCGGGGATTATAAGTATCGGGGTATATAAGTGTTTGTTTAGTAGAGCATGTCCAGTAATCGCTCCGGTTACCAAGCGGAGCTGCAGCCTCTTTAGCTTAAGAAGCTCACCCGAAACCTAACAGACCAGGCAGATCACAGTAGCTGGGCACGGCACGTGAAGTCTTTTGTTTTCCGCGAAAGTTTACTCTGCCTAAATGTTGTCTGCGTAGCCGCTGCGTACACCGACACTTATAATTTTCCCATTGTAGCCTTGATCGGGCGTCTGCATTCTGACACATTGACAAAAATCTCTTCCACCCCATACTTATGGGAATGGCATGACGCTATGCTATGTGACCTTACCTCCAGAGCCTCAAGTTTTCTAGTTTAGATTAAATTGACCCTCTCGTCGACACATCTTATCTATCTATTGTTCTACATTGTTAGTTTGTTGACCGGTGTGCTTCTGAGAGTGAACCAGCCTTACGATATTATAAATTTCAAATCGAACACTTTTTCGATGTGTATTATTTCCTACACAGAGCTGGAGGCCCAAATCGAGTCAGTCCGCGAGACCCGCAACAAATACAACTCGGTGCTGCGGCTCAGCATCACTCTGACGTCACAGCTGGCGGGCGCGGCGCACACGCAGCGCACGCTCGGCGAGGCCTTCGCGGAGCTGGCGCAGCGGAGCCCCGAGCTGCAGCAGCAGTGAGTGTCATATCTGGAGGGTAGGCGGAGACCTCTGCTACGTTCCTGGAGGCCCAATACCCGTCCGTCTGTCTGTCAGGCTGTATCTCATGAACCGTGGTGGCTCGACAGTTGAAATTTTCACAAATGATGTATTTTTGTTGCCGCTATAACAACAAATACTAAAAAACAAAAGAAATTCAATATTAAGGGGGGCTCCCATACAACAAACGTGATTTTTTTGCTCATTTTTGCTCGATTTTAATAATGGTAGCAGGTAGGCGCTTAAAATGTGCACAATATATTGAGTATATTATTTACTTAAAAAATAAATAATTATATTGAAACGATACAACAAAAGTTTTTTATAGATAATGGTACGGAACCCTTCGTGCGCGAGTCTGACTCGCACTTGGCCGGTTATTTAATAGCAAGAGACGACTAACGTCGAGATTGAAGGTACTGCCTTTTTAGGCACAGACGACGATGGTGCGGACCCGCTCTTGACCAATTTTTCGCCAGTGGCGGGTCTACACTGAGCGAGCAGTCTTACGAAGAATTTGTCACGCGCAGCGAAGGTCGATTGGACATTTTTGACCCGGTACCTCGAAGTTCGCGTCCTTTCAGGTTCGATTCCCGGGGATAAAGAAAAACAAAAAAAAACCCAGGTCTTGGAGGTTTACGATGCCTCTTGTTCCTACGACACACAGGGCATCCTCGTGGGGCTAGAAGCAATGTATGTGCCTGTATGTAAATGTAAATGTATTTTATCCCCAGGTTCCTATACAACGCGGACACACAGCGTTCGCTCACTCGCAACGGAGAGACGTTGCTAGCCGCGCTTCACTTCTTCAACAATTCGCTCAACACGCTCACTAACAAGACTATTGAAGACACGCTGCTGACAGTGAGGCAGTATGAAGCTGCCAGGTGACTTTTTTTTCAGTCTTCCTCTTGTATAGCAATCTGTCATCTGGACATTCATAGGTTTGATGTGTAGACAGGCTTTCAGGTATGGGACCACAAGGGCGGATCCAGGATTTCAGTTTGGGGTTTGACTATGTGTAGTATCTTATTTATAAAGTATATTTAGTAAGTAAATAGGCATATTGAATGTTTACAAAATAAAGTTACGCGCCTTGTACCGCTTTTGACAAACTTGCAATAAATTCACCCAGACCAACGGGCACTAATGGGGCGCCGTCAGGAGAACCTCATAAGAACTCAAAGGGTGTCGCGAGCCGCCCCGAAAATGTCCTATGGCTAGCAACAAGTAAACTAACGAGAACCTTAGAACAATTCAACAAGCGGCGTAAGCTGCCCCAGAAAAGTCATATAGCTGTGGCTATGGCTAGCATATCGAATATATTCTGTTTCTTCTAAGTATGTTGTGTAAAAGTGCACCTGAATTTAATCGGATAATTGAGTCGACAGAACGAAATTCCTGGGCCCACCTGGAATATAAAAACTCATAGGGCGGCGCAAGCCGCCCCAGAAAAATCACATGGCTAGCATTTCGAACATATTTCAGTTTCTTCTGAGTATACTGTGTAAATGTGCACCTGAATCAGCCTTTTGAAGGTTATTGGTTCCGTCATCAGGTTTAACGCTAGTGAATGAGGGCCTCACCCTCTTTCAGTCTAGCTTTATATCTCATTTATACTTTATTGGACAAAAACATAAAAGCATTTGTGATTAGCGGTGACTTGGTGGTTCTCTCTCTCTTTGACCCATGAGGAGAATAGGTTCCAACACCCGTATACTTAGTAGTTTGCGACTGGCTGTCTATTTCTATTACACTTTATTGCACAGAAAACAAAATACCGACACTTACACCATTCACAAAATAAAAGGCCCGTTTTGACAGTTCACGCCCATGAAGTTTTAACCCCTAACGCGTAGGTAATAGAAGCGGTTTTCCTAGGTGCAACTTGTACGCTTTGCTTGTACGCACCAGTTGGCTTTTATTACCTACGCATTAGGGGTTAAAACTTCATGGGCGTGAACTGTCAAAACGGGCCTTTTATTTTGTGAAGAGTTTAATATTGGAAAAAATATGTACAAAGGCAAGCTTATCTCTAATAAGAGATCTCTTCCAGAAAACCTGGAATGGAGAGGATAATTTATTAAAAGGTAGACCTAATGTGCACAACGATAAATATTAAAACTTCTAATTGACCGAGCGAGCGAAGCGAGCGAAGCGTCTCCGTTTCAGGTTTGGGCAAAAATGCTTTCGTATGTCTGTCCGGTTGTTCTCCTCTACAGGTCGCATTTATGAACCGATTCTCGTGAAATTTTGTGAGCAGGTTGGAAAAATAAATAGAATTTTTTACTCGAGCCAGTTTTTAGATTTTTTTCAAAATGGCGGAGATATGGGGTTTTAAAATGTAAAAAAATCGCTACAACCCAAACGGCTCGATGGATATTAACAAATGAGGTGTCGTTGGATTCGTAAAGACCATGAGAGTGAAACAGACTATATAATTTTAGTAAAAATTCAATAGGTTGTATTAAAGATCGCGAAATGTAGTTTACAAAGTTATTGGTGCGGCTACTTTCATACTGCATGTACGTAACCAGGTACATTCATAAGTTTGTATGTGTTATTGAAAGAAAATTATTTGGGTTATTTTTTTTATGTGTGTTAGCAGTTCAGCTTTCCCACCGACATACTCGCGAGGTCTACAGCTCACAGAGCCACTAGTAATTATTATTAGTAATAGTTAATAAGTTATAATAGTAATTACTCGTATTATTACTATTCCCTATACCGTTACGGTTTTGACACTTTTCTTCCATTCCGTGTTTAGACGTTTCACTTCGAGTGAAAGATGCCGAATGAAAGACGAAAATGAACGTAAAATGAAATGTCTGATTCCACCTGTAGAGCACATTAAATGTCCTCCCACAGAGTGGAGTACGACGCCTACCGGTCGGAGCT
Organism: Argyresthia albistria; assembly: GCA_963457715.1. NCBI lineage: Eukaryota > Metazoa > Arthropoda > Insecta > Lepidoptera > Argyresthiidae > Argyresthia > Argyresthia albistria. The sequence goes on along the minus strand of OY735270.1, from coordinate 350,821 downwards.
CGAGGCGAGTGGCGGCAACCCGCCCGAGCTGCTGCTGGGCGCGATAGAGTCGCGCCGCCGCGCGTACGAGCGGCTCAGAGACGACGTCGCCGTTAAACTGAAGCTGCTGCATGAAAACCGGGTAAGCACGAGCGGAGAGAGGCATTCAAGCGGCGATAATGGCGTTATTTGTTGAAAGCGTGACTGCGTTGTGCAGTGCATATGAGTGTCTGGTCTGATAGACGATGTTGCCGTCAAACTGAAGCGCTGCATGAAAACCAGGTAAGCACGAGCGGAGAGAGGCATTCAAGCGGCTATAATGGCGTTATATGTGAATACGGCCCCCATGCCCTCCCCCTCCCCCCCCCTGGATCCGCGATTCGATGGTTTTGAGACACGCCGCGTCGCCGGAATTTTGCGCCGTCACTATAGCTATTGTCCTGCGATTCAGTACGTGTCCGCCATCAACGTCTCGGCCTGTCTCTATGTAACTATCTAACAATCAATACCTTAGCCATTAGTATTATATACCTCTCTACTGTTGCAGTGCCCTATGACAGGGTCCATAAAATTGTATCTTGATTTAAGAGCAAATGTGAATGGAAGCAATAAACGTAATTTTTCTAATTCTAATTCAATCAACATTTTCCTGCGTTCCAGGTGAAAGTGATGAACAAGCAGCTCCTGCTATTCCACAACGCGATCTCGGCCTACTTCAGCGGTAACAGCGCGGCCTTGGAGCAAGCTCTTCGCCACTTCAACGTGCACACGCACCGCGCCATAGCGCCGTCCCCCGTGCCGTCGCCGGCCGCGGCCCCGGCCGTGGTGCCGGCCGGGGCCGAGCCGCAGGGGAGCTAGGCAGGGGGACTTAGTACCAGACAAATGAAAATCGGTAATTTCAGGCTTGTACATACATGGAAACATTACATAACTAACACGTAGGTATATTGTCTTAGGCACATCGTCGAATTTGGTCATATCATGATGTGGCCAGCCATTTCATGATATGGCCAAGCCATTAATTTCTGGCCATATCATGATATGGCTGGTTTTTAGGGTTCCGATCCTTAAAAGGAATAAAGGAACCCTTATAGGATCACTTTGTTGTCCGTCTGTCTGTCTGTCTGTCTGTCTGTCCGTCCGTCTGTCCGTCCGTCTGTCACGACCCCTTTTCTCAGGAACGCGTGGAGGTATAATGTTGAAATTAATATTGATTACTCAGGTCTATGGTCCCTTGGAGCTGTGAAAAAATTAAACTTCTAGGTCCACGCAATCAAAACATACCGCGATATTATGTCATAATTTTGCTGGATTTGTATGAACTCGCGTGGAACTCGCAAGGGAATCAAAACCTATAGGGTACTTCCGGTTGGCCTAGGGTCATGAAATTTGGAATGTAGGAAGGTCTTATAAGCACAAGTTAAGGAAGAAATCCGAAAACTGTAAATTTCTGTCTGTCTGTCTGTCTGTCTGTCTGTCTCACCGTCTGTTAAGACTTTTTCTCAGAAACGCATGGAGGTATTAAGTTGAAATTAATATCGATTACTTAAGTCTGTGAACTCTTAAAGTTGTGAAAAAATCAAACTTAAAGGTCAACGCAATCAAAAGATACCGCATATGTCTCAATTTTGCTTAAATTGCTGATATTCGCAAGGGAATCAAAACCTAGAGGGTACTTTACGTTGACCTAGAATCATGAAATTTGGGACGAAGCAAGGTCTTATAGCACAAATGAAAACTGCAAATTTCTGTCTTTCTAAAAAATATTCAATTTCGTTTACATGGATGACATCACACTTTAGTTTTTTATGTGGAAACCTAATTTCACGTGTTACGCTCTCCAAGTGTGATCGGAACCCTTGGTGCGCGAGTCCTACTCGCACTTGGCCGGTTATTTATTTTTATTCAGCTGTATGTGATGTTTTTAGTTTTATACATGTCAAAATAACACAAAACCTATTCGGGGGCTTCGCTGCGCTCGCCCCCTTTAGTCTTCACCTAAGCTACCGCTGTGTTTGCCCTAACAGATTTCATCGTGTCATGATATTATTTCACGTTTGGCCATTTCATGATATGGCCAATTGGACGATATGGCTACGACATACATATACAAGGTGTAACAGAATGTTGTAGTCATATTTAGGGGGTTGTTCTTCAGCTATAATAAAGTTGCTCTGATCAAATCGGTTTCACAGGGAAAGTTGTTCTGAATGATGTCCCTAGCAACCCCCTAAAAGATGACTACACCTTCAGGGGTGGAAGCGGTATCAAGGCCTAAAATAACTGACTTTACTGACCAAAACCTAATGATTTACTGACCAAATACTGACATTTACTGACCGTTTTACTGACCAAATTCTACCCTTAATCGGACTGTTGTAACCTTCACTGTGTGTATCTTATGTGCTTAGTAATAATATTAAGTGCTTGTTAATAATTGGTAAGATATAACGTTGTAAGTACAGAATAAGTAAGATATAACGTTGTAAGTAAGTACAGCACATCAAGTGTAACAGTCGCACTACGAAAGTCACCACTACGCTACGCCGCACGGTATATTTATTTATTTATTTATTAAGGTTTACCAACAGATCTTACACAATACACACAAATGGAAAAAACAGTACATCTAACTATGTGTAGACCCAATTATAGGTGAACACAACATACCTACATTAAAAAAATAAAACAGTTCAAACTACCTGAACCTACCGTTACTAACTATTATTTGCTAAAATAAAATATATTTTAAAACTAAATTACTTGACAAAAGCAGCTACAATGTTATTTTTAAAAACTATCTCAAGGTCAAACTGATACGCTTGATGTGTTGTTGCCTGTACATGTGAATAAAGGAAAAGATTTTTTTTTGTTAGGCCTCCACCATCCCCATAGCCAACCTGCACCACCCTTTTATTAAACATTCTAGAGTTAACAATATAATTCTTATTAGTATCTATTACATTTTTTTTAAATAAGCGGTAATGACTTTATTTTTCTTTTTATCAACATGTTTCTGCATTTTTTCAGCTTCTTTTTTTTTCTTCTTCTTCCTTACGTTCGTCGCTTAATGTTTTAAGCATTGTCTTTGCCATATTGATAGCCACCATATCCTTTTTTTCCAGTCCTTTCTCTAGACATTCTGTAGCTGAATCCAGTAATCCAGTGCACTCAAATGTCAATTTACCGGACAAGCAAATTGAACAAGAGTACCCCCTGGATGTAGTAAAAAATACTACACAGAGACTTTATTGAAAAGTATCATCAAATTAATAAACAAACACCAAATCAATAAAGTAAAAATGAGACACATCATTTGAAGAAGGCCGAGATCCTAAAATTACTGACTTTACTGACCAAATTTTGAAAAAACTGACTTGGTCAGTAGACCACCTTAAAAAAAACTGACTTTTACTGACTTTACTGACTTGTTTCCACCCCTGCACCTTTCTGTTACATTCCGTATAATAAGCGGGTCTACAGTCACAAGAAGCTTGCGAGGAATTTTCCGTGGCTGCTCGTTGAGCACAACGTGGCTGCTCGTTGAGCACAACGTGGCTGCTCGTTGGGCACAACGTGGCTGCTCGTTGGGCACAACGTGGCTGCTCGTTGAGCACAACGTGGCTGCTCGTTGAGCACAACGTGGCTGCTCGTTGGGCACAACGTGGCTGCTCGTTGGGCACAACGTGGCTGCTCGTTGAGCACAACGTGGCTGCTCGTTGGGCACAACGTGGCTGCTCGTTTAGCACAACGTGGCTGCTCGTTGAGCACAACGTGGCTGCTCGTTGGGCACAACGTGGCTGCTCGTTGGGCACAACGTGGCTGCTCGTTGAGCACAACGTGGCTGCTCGTTGAGCACAACGTGGCTGCTCGTTGAGCACAACGTGGCTGCTCGTTGGGCACAACGTGGCTGCTCGTTGGGCACAACGTGGCTGCTCGTTGAGCACAACGTGGCTGCTCGTTGGGCACAACGTGGCTGCTCGTTGGGCACAACGTGGCTGCTCGTTGAGCACAACGTGGCTGCTCGTTGGGCACAACGTGGCTGCTCGTTTAGCACAACGTGGCTGCTCGTTGAGCACAACGTGGCTGCTCGTTGGGCACAACGTGGCTGCTCGTTTAGCACAACGTGGCTGCTCGTTGGGCACAACGTGGCTGCTCGTTGGGCAAAACGTGGCTGCTCGTTGAGCACAACGTGGCTGCTCGTTGAGCACAACGTGGCTGCTCGTTGGGCACAACGTGGCTGCTCGTTGGGCACAACGTGGCTGCTCGTTGAGCACAACGTGGCTGCTCGTTGAGCACAACGTGGCTGCTCGTTGAGCACAACGTGGCTGCTCGTTGAGCACAACGTGGCTGCTCGTTGGGCACAACGTGGCTGCTCGTTGGGCACAACGTGGCTGCTCGTTGAGCACAACGTGGCTGCTCGTTGAGCACAACGTGGCTGCTCGTTGAGCACAACGTGGCTGCTCGTTGGGCACAACGTGGCTGCTCGTTGGGCACAACGTGGCTGCTCGTTGGGCACAACGTGGCTGCTCGTTGAGCACAACGTGGCTGCTCGTTGGGCACAACGTGGCTGCTCGTTGAGCACAACATGAAGCTGAAGCTTGACTTGACACTGACTAGACATCATTTTCCAGTTTGTCGAAACTTTTCAACAAAAATCTGAATATTCAATTAGTTGTAGCAAGCTTTCCTTGTGAGTATAAATAAAATACATTGAGTATATTTTTTATGAAATTCTGGAATGTACATAATATTAATAATTAGGCTTTTATGACCAATTTTGTATTCATAGCTTTTTCTCAGTCGATTTTGAATACTGTATGTATGGTTAGCTTAGAATGCCATTAGAATATTTGTGATGTGATTGCATTCCACTATCCGAGCTGAATTCATTCAATCAAACACCTATTTTTCATTGTGTAATGAAATGTTGACATTATTTTACATTAGTTGAATTTACACATTCATATTATTTTAAGAATACGTAATTAATGTAGGGAGATTATTACTTTTCGATTACCTTTATTCGAAATTATAATGATTCGAGTGATATCAATAGTAATAAAATTATTATGTAGCACAACTAACCAAAGATCTTGTAAAAACAACATGTATTAACTAATTTGAAAGGTAACTAGTTGACTGTAAACTTTAGTATATTAGCTGTGTGAATATTATGTGAATGTTGCTTTAACCACTAGAACATGAATGTAAAAAATGCGTCACGCCTTTTTCCATACGAGTCGGCAGACATGCAAATTATAAGCCAGTAACTCATCAGTGCTTTTTCGACACTAGTGACTCAATTGACTTATTGTGTCACTCAATAAACTCATATCTTTTTCCCAAAAGAGGGATAGGCAGACTAAAGATCTTTACTTGCTACAATCCTGCAAACATCTCAGTCTAAAATGGATCAGCAATACCTAGTTTTGTATTTATTAATAATATTGATGACAATATTAATCTCAAATGTGTTGTAACCTAGAAGGCAATCTCTATTAGCTAGTCAAATAATATAACTTTATTTCTACTAGTTTTGTTTTATCAAATTGTACTTAGATAAGCTGACATTGCATTTATTGAATTAAGCGAGTGTATAATATAACTTTATGGTACAACAGTGGTTTTATTTCAAATGAAAGTGTTTAGTTTGTTAAAATACTTTTAATTAATTATTTATCACAGCATTCTCTGAACCATGTTCAATGAAAACCTTATTTACACAACTTACGCTTAGACTTAGATTTATTGGCGGAATCTTGATTATTGAATTCTACTAATAGGCTCATTCAGGAGAACCATTTATCTGCCTATATTTGGTCGGCATCTTCCCAGCCATACAAATTAATGTATGGGGGTTAAGTGGTGATACATCGTACTGATGCTTTAGTTAGATCTTTTTTTTTTGTTTTTTTTTTTTTGATCTTGACCTATACTCATATGCACATTCAGTGTGAGTAAGATGCTGTTATGCCTTCACAGCCTCTTTTTCCCTGTCATCTGTAGTTACTTCTTCAGTTTCCGCTTTGAACTTAGCCTGAAATTTTAAGGTAAGTAATTAAATATTTATAATTAATCTATCTACTATTTCTAGTTATTGATTCAGATAGCTATAGAATTTAACAAAGATAAATAGTATAGATGGATATATATTATGAAACCGTGAGATTACAATCTAACAGGTTAAAATCCGTTAGATTGATAAATTGTGAACTGTACTGAACTTCAGAAAATATAATGTGTTATAGCCTATCCAATATAACAGGAAACTTGACAGCTAACCTAAAACTTCATAAAATCCACTTTTTAAACACTAGGAATGTTACCAAAACAATTGGAAAGAATCGAAATAATTGTTCAGTTGAACTAACAGAAGATTTGTCATGGCCATCACTGCTATGAGCACTTAAAGATATTATTATTTGGATTTTATGAAGTTTTAGGTTAGCTGTCAAGTTGCCTGTTATATTGGATAGGGCATAGTAGATAAAGTGAAATGATGAATCACTGGGCAAAGTAGTGGGTTAGGGTAGGTAAAGGATAAAGAGAATGAGCAAAGCGAAATCCCGTTTATCCTTTGCGTTAGCTTGACTTGTAAGTACCAAAAAAGCAATTGGTCTTGTTTAGAATTTATCGACAGACCAAATCTAAAGGCTGCCGCCCCCTTATGTACTCTCTGACCAATCTAAAGGTTTTTTTCCATTAGATTGTAATCTCGCGGTTTTTACAATATTATGGTGAAACAGTGACATAGGTATTTAGATATTCATGCAAGATTTTTGGAGATAGGTACTTACCACGTCGTATATAACTTTTACGACTAGAGAACAACTAGGACATGTGGCCACCTCTTCACCGGCCATTAGTTCTTCCTGAAAGAAGATAATAAGGTTTTATCTAGGTCTAATTACGGAAAATAATTCATTTTATTGATTCTAGGTATCCTAACCTTACTTATCTGAAATCGATCGCCACAGGGACATGGGTAGAAGTACATTTCTTCGTCTTCATCAAACTCAAAGTCTTCTATTTCAATTTCGTCGTGGAATATCGTCATTTTCTTTTAATAATTAACAAAAAACATGCTCGAACGAAACTTATCCACGCCTAAAGCGGCAGCGGCAGCGCGGCAGCATGCATATAAAATAATTTAATTTCTCTGTGTGACAGACAGTCTAACTCGAACAATATCAGTGGTATCGACAACATGGTCAAGATTTCAACTTTCTCTCTCTTTGGTAAGGGTTTGAGCTACGTACAAAAGAGATACAAGTAAGATTGTAAATTTCAATTTCAAACAAAAAAATCTCTTGAATTTGGTAGGGTGTGCAACAAATGTCAGATCAGATCAGTTCCATTACCAATATAATTTTTACAATAATAAACTAAAATGCGTACTAAATAAAATATATAAAAAACTCGTGTCTGGCTGAGGCAAGGAATGCCTGGTCGCAAGACTGTCCGAGGCAAAATTTTCCGTTAAATTGTAACTCCCAAAGGTTGTGGGACGAGCCGCTCTGCACTAAAACACGGGACGACCTTGGTTGACTCGGCGAATGGCCCAGCAGAGCGTGCTCGCCTCCTCGCAACCAGGGAGAAAGAATCGGGACACTGGCTGCACTCGATCCCGTCGAGGCACATCGGCACCTTGCTCGATCGAGCGACTTTGACACTCGCCGTCTGTCTGCGACTCGGCGTCAGAACAAACGAGCCACATCGCCGCCGCCGCTGCGGTACCAGGGTGGACCAACTCGGACACCACGGCCTCTCCTGTCAGCGCAGTGCCGGCCGTTGGTCCCGCCATGCCAGCCTCAATGACGTCATCCGTCGGGCCCTTGCCAGCTGTGGCGTGCCTGCCGTTCTCGAACCGAGTGTCCTGGCGCGCGACGATGGCAAGAGGCCAGACGGAATGACGCTCATTCCCTGGCAGAACGGAAGGTCGCTGGTGCGTAGACACGCTGGCCCCGTGTCACCTACCAGCGACCTCTGCCACGGCCGGCGCTGCGGTGGCAGCGGCAGAGGGTCTCAAACGACGCAAGTATGCCGCACTTGGCGAAGAATATATATTTGTGCCGTTCGGTTTTGAGACCCTCGGGCCGTGGGGCCCAGACGCCCGACATATCTAAGCGGCTCGTCGAAGCGTCTGGGGATCAGAGAGCTGACACCTACCTCGCTCAACGCATTAGCATTGCGATACAGCGAGGTAACGGTGCCAGCGTTTTGGGCACCCTACCGCCCGGCAGCGATCTGGGTGAATTTTTTTACCTAGTTTAGTTGTAGTTAGTTTAGTTTTTACGTATACTTTAGTTATAATTAATCATTTGTTATTGTATATAAACTGTTATTATGTGTTCTATAAAATAAAAAGATTATACACTAAAAAAAAAAACTTCATGGTGATTTTTGTTTAGCGTGAAATAAAAACAAAATATTTTTATTACAATCTTTTTATTTAAATTGGCAGTTTTAAACCAAAATAATAAAAAATATACATTAGTCTAAAATCTACATACTAAGTTTTTGAACAACTTAGGGTTACCATGTCAAGATTGAAATTGAAACGAATGAAATAATTTAAACCTACCATAAAAATCTACCATCCTATTCGATCATTCAAATAATGACGAATCTTTATTTCATTCATTCAACTCAGCATCAGCACATTTCGTTCGTCGTCGTTCATTCATTTTCGTGGCGGCCGAGGATGATCGCGGTGGTCTCGCCGTATTTTTTCGCGATTTTGTTTCAATAAAAAAGTGATAGAGTGATTGTGAGTGTCGCAACCCGTCCCGTGATTACACAGCAAGTGACACGTAACCACCACCATGTTCAGCTGGTTGAAGAAAGAGGGCGAAAAGACGGCGGAGATCGACAATGTCGTGGAAGGTCTCAAGAAAATCTACAGAAACAAACTGCTGCCTTTGGAGCAGCATTACCAGTTCCATGACTTCCACTCACCGCAGCTGGAAGACCCTGACTTCGATGCCAAGCCCATGATCTTGCTCGTTGGGCAGTATTCAACCGGTAAAACGACGTTTATCAAATACTTACTAGAGCGCGACTTCCCAGGGATACGAATCGGTCCAGAGCCCACGACAGACAGGTTTATTGCCGTCATGTACGATGAGAAGGAAGGAGTTATTCCCGGCAACGCGCTGGTGGTAGACCCGAAGAAACAGTTCAGGCCACTGAGCAAATTCGGAAACGCTTTCCTGAACAGATTTCAGTGCTCCACGTTGGCTTCACCAGTTTTGAAAGGCATCTCAATCGTCGACACACCTGGTATTCTGTCTGGAGAGAAGCAACGAGTTGATAGAGGCTATGATTTCACGGGTGTTTTAGAATGGTTTGCTGAAAGAGTTGACCGTATCATCCTGTTGTTTGACGCCCACAAACTTGATATCTCTGATGAGTTTAGACGCAGTATAGAGGCCTTGAGAGGTCACGATGACAAGATCAGAATTGTTCTAAACAAAGCAGACATGATAGATCATCAGCAGTTGATGAGAGTGTATGGAGCTCTCATGTGGTCTTTGGGAAAAGTTTTACAGACACCTGAAGTGGCTAGAGTGTATATCGGCTCCTTCTGGGACCAGCCACTGAGATATGACGTGAACCGAAGGCTATTCGAAGATGAAGAGCAGGATCTCTTCAAAGACATGCAATCACTACCAAGAAATGCTGCTCTACGAAAACTAAACGACTTAATCAAAAGAGCAAGATTAGCCAAAGTTAACGCACACATTGTGAGCGAGTTAAGGAAAGAAATGCCATCAATGTTTGGCAAAGATGGCAAAAAGAAGGAGCTAATAAAGAACCTAGGTCAAATATATGATAGGATTCAAAGAGAGCAGCAGATATCTCCCGGTGACTTCCCCGATATTAAGAAGATGCAGGAGAGTCTGGCAAACCACGACTTCACGAAATTCCACCCGCTGAAGCCAAAACTCCTGGAGGTGGTGGATCAGATGCTGGCCAATGATATTGCCAAGCTGATGGATATCATCCCACAAGAAGACCTCAACATAGTCTCTGAACCTTTCATCAAGGGTAAGTAGTTTTGCATTCATTTTATTTGATACAGACGATTTGAATTGAAGAAGTTAATAAGTTCGGATACAAAATGAAACTTCTTATGGCCGTTCTACACTCTCGCCGAGATAACACGAGACATGCCGAGACGGAGAATGTAGAGGGTACCTCTCGCCGCGCTCGGGATGTCTCGTGATGTCTCGCCTGCTCTCGCTCCGGCGGCGGTTTTTGGGCCCGAGTCAAAGGGTCTCGGCATGTCTCGCGAGTAGCCCGAGAGCATTGCACTAGAAGCGGTGAGAGTGTAGAGGGTACCTCTCGTGGCAGGCTTAGCTCTCGCCCGAGACATCACGAGACCACTCGGCGAGAGTGTAGAACGGCCATTAGAATTGGCATCTTTTCAATTTGAATCACAATAAGTAAGTGACAACACTTGTTTAAAACTGTTACATTACACAATACACAATGCCAGACTGATGTCATGATTTAGCATTAAGTTCACACCCACAATATTTATTAGTTAGTAAAAACAACACTGTTTTGTGGCACAGGGCGGCTTAGGGTTAGGCGGAATTTTAAAAAGATACACAAGATTTTGGAAAAGAAGTGTACTTCTCTCAAAGAGGACTCGTCTAGAACTAACTAATAAAATGGTGGTTACTACTAGGTGGGCAAGCCATGTCAATCGACTCCTTGATGATGCTAGCTTCCTCTGGAATACACTCTGTGCTGGGACAAGGACTTCACTGTTCTGGATTGACATAACTGGGCCCAAAATATCCTATCACAGCTTAAATTATGGTCTTGTTAAGTATGAACTAGACTTACAAAATTGTTTGGCAATTGACACAAACATGATAACTCCTATCTAAGCATTTAGACCTTGAAAACATACACTGATGGTTTTTCTCATGTTGCATTTTATTCAGTGTATTTCAATTATTGCCAGCTGTCAAGTAAAAGTAAGTTTGTGTCAATTCAGACATTAAAATGCTCGTTAGTGTAAATGGGTGTAGGTTATTTGTCTATTCTAGTAACTCAGACATCAGCACTTAGATCTAAGAACCATTTAAATAACTAAGTACACAGCTGAAGTGCTCAGTTCCACCCTTAGAATGTTATCTTTGATAGTGACCTGAATAAGCAATTCTTATCAATTGTGATAAGAACGAGGAGTGCTCACTATCTGTCGCTAGCCCAATGTGATGTCATATGTTTGCATTTTCCTGAAATAAGGCTTACTTGGGTTTAATAATGATGTCAGGCCTAGGGGGAACTGTAATGTAGAGTAGATTGTATGCAAAATGCTATTACAAATTATTTTGACCTTGATTACCTAGGTTACCTAGGTAGGAACATTAGCCAGATCTGGCCATAACACGATCATCATCATCAATCAGCCCACACCTACCCACTGCTGGGTATAGGCCTCTTCTCTACCACGCCATCCACGTCCATTACACGATACGAAATTATATTTTACCGAGTAAGTCCATAGCCTGCCTACACTAAAATATCCTGCCGTGGATACCGACGTAGGTAACTTCCGAAACATGAGGGCTTTCGTTCCCGCGTAATTAGACGACAAGATTCTGCTGCAAAGCAATTGTCTCGAAGATGTAGCCATCGATTTCTACCTCACCATCTCCTTTGGGTACAGATCGGTAAATCCATGGGCTCTGACCTCAAGCAGAGTTCAAAATTATCGTCATTAATCTTCATATCTGTAGCTGCGTCGATTAGATTGCCTCCTGTCACGCCTAGATGGGGTATTTAATTATTATTATTATTATGAGCCTGTAATATCCCACTACTGGGCAAAGGCCTCTCTCCCCCTCTTCCACTCCATTCGATCCTGAGCGGTCTCCTTCCACTCTTTATCCCATAGACCCAACTCATCACTCCATCTCTTCCTGGGTCGGCCACGCTTTCTCTTTGCATTTACTGGGAGCCAGTCTGTGGTTCTCTTAGCCCAACGATTTGGCAGCATTCGAGCAACGTGACCGGCCCAGTCCCACTTTAATTGGGCAGCCTTCTGAGCTACGTCTATAATCTTTGTCCGGGAGCGCAGCTCGGAATTCCGGGGTATTTAATAACTAACTAATAATTTGGACAAGAACATGCTGCAGAAGATAGTTCATAATTTCTTTATTGCACAAAAAAAGAAAGAAAGAAACACATATCGTAGCCCCATTAATGCCCCCATCAAAGCAATATCTAAACGTGAGCACAATTGTGCCTCTGCCACCCCGCATGTACCTGTATAAAATAAACTCGTGCGCCTTGTATCATCGAACTAAGCATTGTCTCCGGAAGCCGCCGCGTGCGCCCGCGCAGGGAAAGTTGTGCTTTTTGCGCAGACTGACACAATCGGCTGGTTGACACGTTCTGATTGCTATGGGGGCGCCCGTGAGCCAGAGTGCATTGACTGACTCCAGATAAAGCTAGCTAGGTTAGGCTTCCTACAATGCCTCTTGACTTGACTATAGATGGGCAATCCACCCGGTAAACAAACACCCATCGGTTGAATAATATGGGAATTTATCGAGGACCCGGACACGTCTATGCCCTGTATCCTAATTCGTGGGTACCAGAGAGTTTTTTTTTTTTAATTTGAGGTTCTTTTATAAACTTCTTTTGTCATCATGACGACGTGACGTTAGCCAGTCAGGTCATGGCACTAAAATCCTTAAGGCTGAATACGAAATGTACAATAATCCACAAGGAGTAATTTTACAAGTGACTAAATGTCCGTATTCTACTACTAGTAAATTTTACCCGTAATGCGCTACTCTGGTGACAAGCTATTAATTTCAATTAAAACATTGTAATGAGTACCGTAGGGGCGATACTGTGCACTGATGAGATCTATTATACTTGAGCCTAGGTGTTACTTCCTCATTTGCATTTCTATGAACCTTTATTTCTTGAATCTATCAGATTAGACAAATTCTATACCTATTCTACTACATCCGAGAGCCATTTACAACGATATTAGTTGTAGGTTAGGTTCCTATAAAGTAATTTTATCGTCATGATCGTACTCAGCCCACATCGACCCACAGACACAGACCTATAATTTAGTACCTATGTTTTTCCTTCACTCTCTGCCATACATTTTGCATTCATTATTATGAATGATGTCATAGTCCTTTGGTGGAATAGTACATTATTGAGTAAATAAACTCATAAATAGGTACATTAAAAATTATGATTGAAACTAACCAGAGCACATAGTTTTGACTCTGCGAATTTCAATTTGGCTTAGGGCCTGACGTCAGCTTTTTAATGCCCCTTACATTCTATTGTTTTGTTTAATTTAATTCGCACACGACACGGATTTGTTAGTAAGATTACTGTTGCTAATCAAATTGTCGATGTAAGTGTAACCTAAATTATATTGTATTCCATCCGAGTCGCTACCATCGCTACCATCCCTTAAAATTTTCCCTAGACGTTAAAACTTTGATAAAAACCATAACAAACCGATTCATCGACTACTGATTTCATTACAAACAAAGAGGCTTGACCAGAAATTGAATTACATCTGAGTCACGCCATGATCTTCCATTTCCTCATTACCGAGATCTGCCGCAATTGACGAAGCATCAATACCAATTTGTGCGACCCGCCATCCATTGCTGAGTCAACGATTAGATACCAATAACACTTTTTGTTAACTAAGTTGTTACAACGCGAAAAACTAAAACGTAACTGTTGTACTTTTATCGCCTTCCCTGTATGACGCACTGATGTGTGAATTGCTGTACTATTTAACACTTATATCGACTTTTGTATGAGTCATAGAAAAATACCAGGGAATGTACTGTAAGCACACTATAAAATAGAAAATAAACTTTCTACGGCTATGATCGTTCATATGGGTGATGGTTTGTTATTCTGTGGGAAGAGAGTTCTCATTTCAATTGTTTGAAGGTTAGTATAACTTCCACGTTGACTTTTAGTATTGAATGTTTGCATTTTTTGTCAACAATGTCTCAAGGTCTCGACGGTCTCGTGCTGTCTTTAGCAAACATTAATATTATGCCGTATCTACCAAAAAGCAACTGAATGTATTATGTCTTCCAGTTTTGTTCCATATCCTTTATTAGTTCTATCTATCGTTCAAATTTTGCTTTTGCATCGCGCATTTCACGAGATATGCTGTCTATGACTTAAAGCAATCCACACACCATATAATTAGAAAAGCAAACAGAGTTTAAACAGAGTTATAGGCTAGCTAGATAGTCAGTCACTTGATAAGGATAGATATTTCATCTGACTAGTTAGCTAGGATAGCGGTTCTATATCACCCACACCTTCAATTACCAAGTCAACGGCACAACTACTGATGAATACAGTTGGATCCATGACGACATAATGGTGCTCTAAGGTTATCCCACTTGGTCGCCCACGTACATCCTGACTCCAAAATCTGAAAGAATGGTTCGGGATGAGCTCAACATCCCTATTCCGGGCCCAAGCAGATTGCCGTAATGATCACCAACCTCCGATAGGAGATGGCACCCGAAGAAGAAGAAGACCATTTCTTTTATTTGATTGGTTCAGGGAAATCTTATAAAATGTATTCATCCGTTATCTTATCAATGAAGTCTTGGAATTTTATTTTATTTTTAATTAGGTAAATTAAATTAGGAAATGGTTGCCGTGAAGATGTTGAGGCTTTGATAGATTAGAATCTTATGCTGAATCGCTTCGACAACCTTTATTTTGGTAACCCCCAGTTTCAGTCGGTCTCCCAAAAAGTAATAGCAGTAGTAGGTAGGTTTGTGCCCTTGATATTCGTGTGTCATGCATGACTCTTGGGTCCCAGATTATTGAGTGAGGGCGCAGACACCTGTGTTGTGTGACCTTCTCGCCATCATTACGGCCAGGTCACGGATGCATTAGCCGGCACATTGTAAACAGATGGACCGTGGTGGCCGTGTCTACTACACAATTACATATTTGACCCATCGCCACTTTTTTGGTGCCCAGTGTCGTGGGTGAAGTTTGTCTGCGTTTTTATTTGCATTTGTATTGTTTTCGAGCGTATTGTGAATGTTTTGTGCAGATTGCGAAGGTTTAAAAGCGTCATAATTAAACTAAGTACCTACTTATCATAAAATAGTTTCGAATTAGAACCTCTGGCAACCCGATAAAACCTCTCGGATTTCAAGTTGTGAAGCTTAAGTTTAGCTAAGTTTTTGTTTTGTGGCTTCTATCGTGGGTTGCTACAGTAATCAAAATTCGGGACATTGTTGATTGTAATATTTTTTTAATGCATGTTGCCATATTGCTTAATGTGCAAAGGTATAACTTTGTTATCTCTTATCTTATAACATAACACCTAAAGCATTATGTATTGAACAATATGCGACCTACCTGCTGCTAGGCTGATGTAACAAGCGGTAAAGATATATCGTAGGTATATTTGGAACAATTCTTCATCGTCAATGCTTTACAAGTTAGTAACAAAGGACTCTGCTACTATTCACAGCCTTTCGATGACGACATGCATTTTACTCAGCGTTTGTCATACATGGATCAATAAATGCTCCTTGCCTATTGTGTACTATTCTACGAGGACTTACTTATGTAGGTAGGTATATTTTTTATACGATATCGTCAGCATAAAGTAAAATTCCAATTTCGCTCTTTATTTCTGGAAACATCGATCGATATAGGTACGAGTAGTTGTTCGTAGCTTATTTACCAGTCAATATACTATGAGAAGGAGTCGTAGGTATTACTTTGTTCATTTTGTGAACAGATCTACTTTAATTAATATTATCCGCCTATACTCTATGCAATGACTGAACACTATCACACGGTGATTGTAGTTATAAATCATTTAAACCTTTATACGCAAATTATTTTTTCATAGACGCTACCTACCCCTCTTCCGGGAAAAGGCGTGAGTATATGAGTATGAATTCCGCCTCATCATCATCATCATCAGGCTGTCAGGGTTCCCACTGTTGAGTTCAGGCCTCATCATCATCATGTACTTACAGTACCAGCCCATTCAACTCGGTTCTATGCAACCCGTCCAATGTTTTCCTGCTATCCTCCCTCGCTAAATCATAGAACAATAATTCATATTCTCTTGTATCAGAATTTGTACATACAAATACTGAAACGATTTTTTACCTATAAGTACTCTAATTATTATAATAACGAAGTAAAATGACTGTTCCGATGTTACCACTTTTTGTTAGAAAATAAATAGTGATGGGGTCAAGAATGATTTAGTTCATTCTAATGTCTCAATATAGAATGATATTGATAGAAATCATAAGAGAGCTAGTAGTGCATATAGCTTGTTCAAACTGTGAATAAAAAGTAAGACAAATTAAGCATTTGCAATAGAATACCTCACAAAATGTGGGCACAATTTGCTTCTGCCACCTCAAATGGCAAAAAGCGTAATGTTTTTAATGTCATATTAAATTGTAACAAAATATTTATTACAAGTTCTGAATGTAAGAATTACTCTATTAATTTTCATTCTATTTAGAATGAATGAGAACATCACTATCAAACTGAACAGGGCAACATTATTTCAAGAAGTGAAGTTTGATGTTGTCAGTTTACTTCGTCTTTTTAGTAATCAGGGTATACTTTACTTTACTTTATACTTTATTGCACAGAAAACATAATACAGATACTTAATATTGGAAAAAACATGTACAAAGGCGAACGAAGGTAACATACCCTGGCATAGAGTGAGGCACACCTTTGCTGTTTTATTACATTACGTGTACTCTAAACAGTGCTACTATAGCTTGGAGGACATGCAATTCCACTAATGTGATATCCTTATCTCTAACTGATACGGTATCTGAATGAGCCGATTCACGATGTCACAAATACTATTTTCGCAATTATCTAGGTGCCTTGTGGTCGTTCGTTAATATCAATGTGAATGCCAAGGTCCCAGTGCCGTTGTTAGAATAATTGGGGGTCAATAGTCTGTTGAGATGCATTTGTTCTCTGTGACAATAAATGGTAGGCAAGGAGACTGATTGATCTACATAATGATGTGTCTGAGACTTATGACGGTTTTGTAAAGATCTATTTTATCTATTTCAGATAGACGTTAAAATTACCGAAGTAGCAAATTCTGATTGCGTATTCTATTTATTTATTAACCGACTTCCCAAAGGAGGAGGTTTACAATTCGTCCGGATGTTTGTTTTTTTTTTTTTTTTTATGTATGTGCCCCGATAGCGCCTAAACGGGTGGACCGATTTGGAAAATTATTTTTTTGTTTGAAAGGGTTTACCTTCCCATTGGTCCCATTGACACCAGGTCAGGATCTGATGATGGGATCCTGGAGAAATCGAGGGAACTCTTCAAATATTATAGGCAGACCTAAAGTGATTTTTGTGTTTTTCATAATAACTCGTGCAAATGCACATGGTAAGCATAATATTGTGATGTGGAACTGCTGATGAAGACCACATATGGCCACCAGATCTGCTCAATACTAGGTACAAATACAATGCGTGGCTGACGGGCAGGCAACGCATAGCCTAAACCCGTGGACCTATAGCCATGAAACTTTGTACAGGGGTTCCTTAGTAGCGTGGGGTAGCACTGATATGGGATTTGACAAAATTAATTCCCCAAGGGGGGGGGGATAAGGGGTTACAGTTTGTATTAAACTCAATCTAATCAAATAGGGTTTGTGGAAGTCGGTTTTTTCTAAAGTTTACTTTTTGTTTCAATTATACTTCCTCTATTCTTCATTCTTCCTCTATTTATTAGCTGTATTTCAAAAACTCCAAGACTCCTTTTCTGCCTTTGAATTTACAATAATTTCCATGCATGCATGGATTAGTTTCGATTACATATTGATAAATAGTTTTGCCCCTTACTTTCGTTCCGTTGATCCAAAGACTGATACACATAATCATACCATCTTTTTCACTATACCGTTCAGTCACATACCAATTAGTTGCTTTTGTTTGCCGCTCTAACTGTTGTTCCGTGTTCGTTGGCTTCCATTCGGTCTAATTATGAATTCATGCAATGTTTCCTGTGCCTTTTTAGTTAATTCCCCTTCCTGATAAAGGGACATGACAATGGAAAAATGTTATTTATAGACAGGATTTTGTAGCCTGCTCTGCTCAACCTACATTGGCCCAACTGCCGAACTTAGGCTTAGGTCTCAAATTTCTGCCTGCATCTATCATTACGAATTACAGTGGAACCGTCGCAAATTGTCTGCTAGTCACCATTTCATAACGTCTTGCATTCTTGTCTACCTTCCTGTCCTTTGTGCCGCAATGCACTGTTTATAGTATCGGTGATTGCTACAAATAGATTAACAGTTATTGCTCACTTGATCTGATCTCTATTTGGTTTATCCATTCTTTTCATCCGATATCGTAAGACCAACTATTACTGCCTCCCAAAGTAAATGGAAAAAAAACATCGTTGCGACATGCAATACTCTCTGGTTTTGACATTAGCGACAGCCATCACTATTTATTTGAAAATAGTCTATTTTTGCTTTAGGTCGAAAAATTTATGCACCCCAATAACGGGCTAATTTAGCCGGAGAACTCTCTAATTTTCAAACTCTTTGTTCACAAAATAACCAGCAACATTGGTCCACTTTGGAAAGCGGTCAATAGCTTCAGCCTCTACTCTTTCAATAATTCGACTCTTTCAATAATTAATCCCCGAACCAATTCGCCATTCGCCATCATCATCAGTGCCACAAACTGTGTCGCACCAGTTCCGTCAACTTGATCGATGGAGCCAACAATTTAGGGCTAAATACCATCCTCTGTTGTTTACGTCCGGTGCGTGCGGTGAACATTATAGTAGGCTCTCAATTCACAACGCTGGTAATTGCATGCCATTGTTCGTTGATGTCACACCGCGTTCATTCAGAGCAGGGTATCTGTGTTGGTATTGTCGTCAGTCGACCCACTTGACTCTGCATTGTGCTCGCCTCACGATCGTGAGTGCATTGGAGGAATTGGATCAGCGCTACAACATCATTTTGAATAGGGCTAGCACAATATAAGTATATGCTTTACCTATTCCTTTCACTCACATAGTATTTTGCTGATAGGTAATTCGTTGTGTTCATCTAAAGAGAGCAGGTTCAGCTTGTTAGGACTGTTAGTTGGCATGCAAGTAAAGATGTAAGATACCCCGAAAGACCATCACGCACCTTTCTCGGAGGTAATGAAGTACGCAAAAAATAAACATTGTTATAAATTGGGTATTTCTTTCGTGGTGATTTAGATAAGCTCTTTATTAGTAGAACTTGTGTAACGTAAATCGTCTGCTTGGCGTAAGCCGTGCGTGCTGAATCACTTTCTCGTGTTTTATCTTCGAAATCTTCGGAACTTTTTCATAAAATTAATCGTTCATTTCTCTGGATATCATGACTTCATCATTTTGCTAAATTACTTAGAAATTCGAGTTCGAAATGAATGACTAATGCTTAGCTCAGTTTCAGTCTTAGGCATTTCTACTGATACGCATTATCTAGTCATTTTGTAATTGAATTTGAATGAACTGTTTCTTGGCTCAACAACAACTGCATGTATTCGCGTTCTGTTCTAAAAGAATGCAGCTTAAACCATTTCAGCATCTCAAATATCAGACCAGCATTTAAGCGTGATCACATCACAATTGAAAAGGATACAGACAGATGACTCAGTGCTCATATTACCGTGGCCTCCTCGCCCATAAAGTCTAGCCCGATCGAGGCGCAACAAATTGTTTGTGTAAACAATAGTGGCCACTATAACACTTTTCCATCGAACTGATTGAAGTGGGTCGGGTCGCGTGCTGAATAATTGGGCGGTTAGATGCGTGTGCGCATGTTTGATGAAGACAGCGGCGGTACAATTTTATCGATATATGGTTTGCTACAGTATTTCAAAAGTAATCTGTGAGTGCATTTTTTTTCGTACAATCTAAGCTAAAGAATGTTGATGGTAGTAGAACCTTGCCAAAAAGAAAACCGTTTAATGTCACTTTACAAGACAGTTTCACTTTTACACGTTTAGAATATAAAGATCGTTTGTCTGCTTTATTCTTCTCTAGAAGCAAATTCCACCTTTCTCATTACGTGTATCATGTGATCTTGCAAACTTTCGGTGAATCTGGCATGACCCTCAATTGGCTGTACTACTTAAATACTTACTGACGTGGAGGAATTGGGAAGTTTGTTAACCGGAGTTTTGCTTGCTGTGATGAAATATTTCAACAGATGACCATACATGGTCCACGATGGAATGAAATGGGCAATTTTAACAGATCCTGCTAGGATATTACTCATCCTCCGCACATTAATTTAAAAGGTTATCAAATCAATGGTTTCCGTAAGGGAGCTCTATTATGAAATACCTATTGAAACAGTCATGGGTGTGTCATTGGGTAATGGATAAATACAGCAAACAGGAAAAGTATTGTTTATTGTAAACTAAAAGTCAAATTGAGTCTGTTGTTCTTACAACTCGCTTGAATCCACTCACTTTGAATCGAATCACTAATCTACACAGATATTAGTCTTCTGAGATTTTGGAGGTGTGGAGAAAGGGTGAGGAAGCTTCGATCTTGAAAGTTGATGTTATTCGTTATTTTAAGATATCGAAACGAGCGATAATTCAACCTTTACATATATTCTCACTTGGTGTTTCGACTTTAATCAACCATAACATTTTCTCCCATCTTACAGCGGAAATGCTAACAATTCTCAATGCACGATGTCAATTCACTTGATGCATGCCCTATACTCACGGCGATCCTAAGGGTATAATATAGGCCATATCTGGCTCGCCATATAACGGTCCCATTGTTATCACGGGATGCCATCGATGGATGGCGTGGCAAGTAATAATCGTGCGCACGATACGTGGCCGGAATCATTGTCCAAGTGAATGTATTCTGCAGTTGATGATATTTTTCGGTGGTTACATTTTCAGTTGGTTGTTAAGAGATAAAGAATCGGAAAGTCGGAATCCATCAATGAAACATGATGTTGATTATGGTTTATAGCTTATAACCTTTATGATTATGATGATCTCCACTAAGATAGAGTAACTTCGATATGGGTCTATGTGTATGGATAGTAATAAATAAGAATGCAAATTACCATGACGAAGCCTCAACAATTATGGATTCGTGTTATAAATCTGTTAATTGTATGTCGCGATGTATAGTAGAGAATTTTACGTTATTTATTACTGATGATAACAGTAGTACGACTATCAGCCATGTTTTCAATCAGCCGTGTGTTGACTCGTTGCAACGCCCACATCATAAACAACGTCCAACAAACTTTTTACTGTGCCGAGATTGGGCAGAACTGCTAACTCAAAGTTTAGACTAACATACAAATTGACATACCTGCTAAAAATATACTAAACAAAACTAGTTCGAAAATTCATCGCGCCCCTGTAAGCAAGCACTTACTTCAGCAGAAGTTTTAGCAGACAATCATATTCTTGGATCATTAATCAAATCCTTTACTCACGAATGGCTGCGGCCTACGAGGCTGGATATGATAGACATAATCATATTCTATCATATCCAGCCTCGTATCAAATCAGCTGAAAAAGCCTTCATAGCCAATCCAATCTCGTATTGCTGACCACTAGAAAATATAAAAGACTTACTGACAATAAACTGCACAAACGCATAGCGCCTAGGAGAACGCGATTGGTCACCCACCTCACCGCTATCATCAGGAAGTGTCGTGATTCGAGCAAGTAGGCGGCGACGGATGAGCATCCTCTTTACAGCGAGGATACAGGTATCCTGTCTTTCAGACGCTCTCCCGACCTTGATGTGTTTTCAGTTTAATAGGCACCACCGACAAAGTTAAGATTAAATGCGAGCTTTGTGTGAATAATCCTGATCAATTGGGCCAATAAGTAGGACTTTTCTGTTTCATAGAAGAACTGTCTATCTGAGTAAGCTACAACAGCTAAACCATACTTTATACCAGCCAAATGAAAAGATAGGGTTATCTACAGAGCTTAGCGCTTAGAATCCATTTAGATGTCAATTATTTTGATATTTTTGATCGGTGAAGTAGACGAACACAAGTTCTTCCTATATCGCCATCTTGGCTCCAATTTTCACAGACATGATTGTTTTGATGTTTTTTTTGTCCATCAGGCGACCTAGTTCGGCCAGACCACCGGGCTTATGGCAATGGTAAGTCGACAATGGTGAAAAGGGTTCTAACATATTTGTATGGAGACTGGAATACCTAACCTACGTTGAAAATTCGTGTTTTGCGGCCAGTAATGAAACTAGTGTCATATGACGTAGTAAATTATTACATACAAAATTATGTTGCTAGGCATTCCGTGACGGAACTTTGAATAAATCTGAGGATAGAGTTCAAATAATTTTTCAAACTCATAACAGGTTCAAACTAATCATTTACGGAATTTATCTTTTGTTTGTAATCCTCTACTATGTTGATTGACACCATTCTCACTGGCCACAAATATCAAGATTTCTTCATAGTACGGCGAAAAGCTAGGTCTAGGTATGCCAGAAACGTTACATGCTCTTTCTTGTATTGTCTGAACTCTCATTTGTCGATTGCTATTGGGACTTGTAAGCCTTCATGTATGCGTTGTGTATTTTCAAAACCGGTATCCATAAATCCATAATTATCGTCAGCATTGAACTTACTTGCCTACATCATTGTTATTTGTCATCATTATTAGCGATGGTGCTTTTAAAATCCATTGTATTAAATTATATTGGATATAAAATTGCATGCAAGGGCGATCCAAGTAGTTCCTCTGGCCATTACACACACATTACAACCTTTAGCTTAAACGTAGGCACAGATTTCCACACATGGTTGATTAATAACAGCTCTAAGCATACTTCACATTATTATCAAGCGGTTTCTAATGAATGTATTCCATCTATTTACGATTCATAATCATGTTACCGTCCGTGACCTTGACCGGTGATATTGTTATGTCTCGCATTTGCATTGCAGATGTTATCATCTTGGTCATTAAATTGTCCTATTTACAGCAAAGATGGCAAACTTTCCAATGGTCGTTGAACTATTGAAAACTGTGTATTTATCGTTTTGTTTGACCTTGTTGTTTGAAATAGTTTGAATGGACAATCGCGTGATTGTTGCAGTGTGGCAATAAAATATCGATCGCACCGCCCCACTGTGTCTGACCGAGTGTTCCCTCAGAATAATCAGGACTGGAAGCGCCTGAAATCAACTGCAGACGTCTGACATTTGTTGCGGGGGACGAGGATGCAGTCCCCACTGGACAGACAAGACTGAGTCACGACATGGACAGACACAAGACAGAGACATACGACACAGAACATAAGGAGGTCGCATGAATATCTTGTTTCTTTCTTGTTCTGTTCCATATCTCCTGTCTCTGTCTCGTGTCTTGTGCGTGTCGTCTTCAGTGGGTATTATACCTTATCTCTTCGTAATTAAAACACAAATTACAAATCTGGTTAAAACAGTGATATTTTACGCATTATAAAAGATTATTGGCTAATAAATCGGGAAGAGGGGTAAGAGGAAAGAAGGCGTCTTCATTCTTAAAGTTCCTTGTTTGTCCCACGCTTACTGCACTTTCACTGTGTAACATCTGTAACAGTTCTCTAGTTATGAGCACATTTGACGTCTGCTCTTATATTGAGCATTCTATTGTAGCGGCATCAACATCATTATGCGCCATTTCTTCTGATTGTCGCTCGTTCAATGCCATTGAAGAATTTTTTTCTAACTGCTACTGTATGTTCATTAGGTTTCTGTTATTTCACTCCAGTGATGGGACCTACTTTGTATTATCTATTTCGGTTCCGTTCGTTTTTTACTGTTCTGGAAAATTGGATTAACTTGAGCCAGAATTTTCATTCCTTCAACTAGTCGCTGTTGTCAGATATTTTTCCTTTTCTTCTCTAATTCTCTTCACAAGCTCTTCAATGGACATGCAATTCTTGTTTATGTACCAATATTCGTTACTGAATTAAAGGTTCACTACAAATTTTTATATAGTTTTTTTTTTTCAAAGATTATTTATTTCAATAAAAAGTATGGTACGGTATGGTACATGATTTAGCCATCGTATCAATTGAGACCTGTACATCTGAAATATACCCAAACAACAAACGAGGACTTGACTATGGATTTTTAATTTAAATTCTTGATATAGGAAGCACAGCACCGATGTTTAGGCATGCGCAGAATTGATTCAGCTATTTTTGGAAAACAGTTTGTAGCCAGGACAAGTGCGGTCGAAATTCAAGATGTAATACACTGTCTTTAAACGATTTCAAGTAGGTAATGTAATTTATACTAAGAAATTAAACTTTATTTATATACAATATACATCTTAACTTAAGTTACTACTAAAAACAATTAAATTAAATAAAAAATATCCTTAAGGAAGTTAGGTAACTATTAGTCATTCTTTAGTTAATAAATGGCTATATTAGTTATTCTGTGGTTTCACAATAATAATTCCTGACACGGTATCTGGCCATTATACTGTGATCTTCATTATTGGTGATAGGCACTACTTATTAACTTTTTATACATATCTATCACCAATAGGCCAAATAATCGCATCGTCATCATTCTCAAAGAGTTTTTTTTTTGCTACATTGAAACGGTCTTTTGACGTTTTGGCTCAAGACTTGCAATAAGATCTTACAGTGTCTTGCATCACTGCACCATCTACGACCTCCCTCACCCATTATTATATCCAAATGCTCTACTTTTAGGGTTCCGTACCCGAAGGGTGCCAAACGGGACCCTATTACTGAGACTTCGCTGTCCGTCCGTCCGTCCGTCCGTCCGTCCGTCCGTCCGTCTGTCACCGGGTCCGCCTGCACGAACCGTAATAGCTAGAAAGCTGAAATTTTCACAGAATGTGTATATCTGTTGCCGCACCAACCACAAATACTGAAATACGAGAGATATTACAAATTGAAAGTGGTCTCGGTACAAGATACGTCTTCACAACACGCTTGAAAAGTTTATACCAAGGCCATTTTGTTTTGGTAGGTAAGCCTTCTTTTAATGAAACTAAATTTAAATGATATGGCAATGTCGTCCCCGGACTTCTACAAAGACTTTAAATATTAATTGATGAATTACGACGTCTCTATTTATTCTGGAGATCAATCTATTTATTTAGAAAATAATTATAAAATTAATAGTTTTTAATTACTTTTGTTTTCATACAAATCTCAGAGCTCAGAAATTATTTTTTTCCTTTTGGCCACTTTAAGTTTGGCTGCCAGTGATGTTTTAATTAAATACTCTTTGGTGCGTTGAAATGATGTTTTGCAGTCTGCATGACATTGACATAATGAGTGAGTGAACCTCATTGTACGGAAATTGTAGATGGGTGTCTCACGTTTTCCAGTAGGAGTAGGTTGTAGACAGTGCTGCTTACGGCGGCGTTTAGTAGGTACTAAAGGCCCTAAAAGCGCGGCAAGCTTTGAATCAATTCAAATGTTAAGTTAAGTTAAGTTTTTGATCTGTGGCTTCTATCGTGTGTTGCCACAATAATTTCGCCAATGTCACGTGATGAGCCCTGCATAACTGGGGATATTTTTCAACTAGCTACAAAGTTATTCTGACATAAGATGATAATTTGAACAAAACTTTTTGGGTATTTCATGAAAAATACAGTTACAGATCACACATATACAGGGTGGAACAAACGAATGGGCCCTGGAGGGAAAGTACCTTAAAATCTCAAGATATCCGTCCGTCCGTCTGTCTGTCACCAGGCCGTATCTCATGAACCGTGGTAGCTAGACAGTTGATATTTTCACAGATGACGTATTTCTGTTCCCGCTATAACAACAAATACTAAAAACAAAATAAATTTAATATAAAGGGGGCTCCCATACAATTAACGTGTTTTTTTGCGGTTTTTTTAACCGACTTCCCAAAGGAGGAGGTTTACAATTCGTCCGGATGTTTGTTTTTTTTTATTTTTTTTTTTATGTATGTGCCTCGATAGCGCCTAAACGGATGGACCGATTTGGAAAATTAGACCGATTAGACCTATAGTGATTTTTGTGTTTTTCATAATAACTCGTGCAAATGCACATGGTAAGCATAATATTGTGGTGCGGAACTGCTGATGAAGACCACATATGGCCACCAGATCTGCTCAATACTAGGTACAAATACAATGCGTGGCTGACGGGCAGGCAACGCATAGCCTAAACCGATGGACCTAGAGCCATGAAACTTTGTACAGGGGTTCCTTAGTAGCGTGGGGTAGCACTGATATGGGATTTGACAAAATTGATTCCCCTGGGGGGGGGATAAGGGGTTACAGTTTGTATTAAACTCAATCTAATCAAATAGGGTTTGTGGAAGTCGGTTTTTTCTAAAGTTTACTTTTTGTTTCAATTATATAGATAATGGTACGGAACCCTTCGTGCGCGAGTCTGACTCGCACTTGGCCGGTTTTATTTTAAACAATGACTATACAAAAACTTTTTCATCTCACTCGCCCCCTTTTTTATCATGGTCTGTCGACTTAATACTAATAGTAGCATGACCTTGTATAATATAATTGTAGTGAGTGAAATATTGCTATTGTAGAGCATACTATCTACTGCAATGCAGATTAATTCTTTATCGTTCTACTGTTATTTGTGCAGTATTGTGACTTTATCGAGGTCATTGGTATTAGTAGTTTTAGTTTCAAGATTGAGTCGATTCGTAATTTCGTAAGGTTTATTAATAAGTATACTTTTTGTAATGTAAATGGTGAATAATACTGGCTAAAAGTGAGCACTGCGTCTCCGTTACCCATATAAGAAAACGTGACACCATATACCACCACAATGTCGCAATAAACGTTTTGAGTTTGAGTTTGAGCAGCGTCGATATAATGATCTCACTGTTATTAAATTAAAATTCTATTTTAACTAAGATAGGTACCTAATATTTATCAGACACAAATGTTAGATGTAAGTTAGCTTTTAAGACATTGTAGTGCCCTTACAGGGTTCATTGTTGGATATAATTTTGTAAAAGTGTACCACAATGACGCAATAAATATATGAGTATGAGTATGTTTTTGCTGATAGATGTGTAGAAGTCGTTACTTATATATAATACACTTCTGGTCATCTATTTACTACCACGAGGTATACGATACGTACATACGGGTTAGATCGATGTGGCAAGTTGTTGTCATACTACAATGATTTTGCTGTCTTATTTTAATACATCCACCCATAACAATGTTCGATTATGCTTACACGAGTAACAAATTGTCAAATGAACAGAATCTTAGTTACCCTGACTTTCTATCCATTTCCTTACAGGCATATCCACGGGAATTCTATAAAACCTGCATAAAGTGCATATATCCTCGTAGTCATTTCATTACCATTAATCTCAACATACCAGTCCTCGCATAGCAAGGTCGGCTCGTGGCCATAAGTACGTGTATTAAAACTAAATAACTCATGTTTGCGTCTGCCGCCACGTTCGATGCGGATAACATTGGCGCTGAACTCTAAACATGTATTAGTAATGCTTTCAGAAGCTTAACAGCACAGACAAGAGGGTAAACTATCAGGTTTCATTTCAGGGTGTTACTGTGTTGGCTTTGACTAGTGCTGCTGATGTCCATTTTCAATAAGCTTTCTATCCATGATTTTCATGTTACAAGCGTTTTTGACCCTATCTATCTACAGATGGTGGATAGATAGGTTATTATTATTATAAACGGACTTATATTATTCATAGGACACAATATACAGGTGACTATAGGGTCGTGACTCTTAACATATTGTTTCTAACTCAGTAAATGAAAACGATTTCAGCTATTAAGTTAGTATTTAAATAATCACAACGATGTGTTAGTAATTTAATAAATTAATTATCCTTATTAATTCTGAATGTTTGGTCACCTTACAATTAATCTTGAAACCTTTTTAAAATAAACTAATCAGACAGAAGAGTAAGAAGTGTCAAAATCAAAGGCCATAAACAATTTATGACAAAGTCAAAAGACAGTTGCAGTTGCGCTTGTAGTGTGTAGGGTGACCAACTGACCCTGAAAAAAACCAAAACCATAAATTTTATTTATTTTTTGTACCCAAAAAAAGATGATTTAGCGAGCTCTCATCTACATCTACAGCATAACATTCCTAACCAATAGGCAAATCTTATGTTACAGTCACACTGCATATAATGCTTACAACTCTTTATGTGCAAGTGAAGGAACTCTTTCATTATATTTGTATGGATTGCACTCAGCTGTGCCTACAAAACCTCCAAAGAAGTGTGACGTCATATTTGATCCAACCAATCCCCTCTCGATTTCAGGAGGCGCGTTCGAAGGAGTTGAAGACCAGGTGTCTCCCTTCGGCTACGGGCGAGGAGAGGGCGTGGACGCCGGCCACGGAGACCCTGACTGGATCTGCAGCAAGGAGAAGCCCCACTATGACCAGCTATTCCAGTCGCTCAACCCCATCGACGGAAAAGTCACCGGAGCTGGTAATTTGACACGAAGGGAATTTAGACTTGTCTCACGCCTCCTGTGTAGAAACCCACACGTACGCGGCTACCTAACAGTTGATAGAGCTCTAGATATCCTCAGGGCATCCACTTACAATGTTAGGATGTTAACGGAGCTGTGTGTTAACTTAAAGAGGGACGACGGAAGTGTCGATCCGAGTTTTGAAAGGATAGCAGAAGCGATAGCAATGACTAGTCAGAATTGTAACATGGTTTCTGAGTTTCTTGTCAATGATAGTAGATCACTGTCGTCGGCAGTCTCGATTCATAGTTTGAACGATTCGCCGACGATCGATGGTAGATCTATCACCAATACGCCTGAACCTAGAATCGATGACGAAGACGATACAGACGACGACAGTAAAGACAGTCTTAATCTGAACCTAGATGTGAACGAAGAAAAGGAACCCAACCTTTTCCAAAACCTATTCACACTCATAAAATTTATCTTCCTGGTTATCACAAATGTGATAATGATGGTTGTGATAGCAAACCTTGTGTTTATAGGAATGGTGTATTCCATCACAGGAAAGTCGTATTTAGAGTTTATTGTGGACAAATCCCCTGGCAATTGGGTGGATCATGCGAAGGTTCTAGCGTTTGGGAAAGAAACAGAAGTAATAAGGATTCATACTATATCAGATATCTTCTTGGGCAAGAATTTGATTAGGATTTTGAAGCAGTTCGTTAGCCGTATTGAAAACGAGCCCATAGTTTGGTGATTAGGAACTTCGCTGATTCAATATAGTTTATTTCTCTAGTCATAATGGTGTGGCGTATAGCATTATTTACTTATTGGTTTATATAATTTATTTGCTATTTAAAAAAATATACTAATGTCTTCCCAAATTCCTATACATCACCCTTTGCAAGGACCATAATCGAATCTAATTTAATACAATCGTAAATATTTCATATATCCTCTTTGGGCGTGGCAGGGCTATGTGTGTGAGTGTGTGTGCTTGTAAATATGCAGTTTTGATTTGTGTGGTGACCTAACAAGTTTTATTCACTCTTTGCACACACATAGCCCTGCGCGTCAAGACCAGTTGCAGTATCTGTGCTTCTGTTTTCTACTCGATTTGGGAACACTTTTGTTTTAGTCGAATAATCCAACATACACAATTATTATCTTATCCTACTAGCTACCAGCCTACCACTGTCCTTTTAGGATATAGTAATGAACTATAATTCTATTCACCGATTACTGAATGGCAACTGCGAAATATTGCAACCACAAAAAGAGCCTCCGGTAGGTAGGAGGATAAAGCCTCTCCACTACTGGAATCCACTTCAAGTCTTGCCAAACAATAAAGTTCCCCAACTCGAGCTGAAAACAGAACTCTAATAAAAGGTAAGGTCCATCTCAACGCCAACCCTTCCACAGCTGCCAAGAGTGAGATGGTCAAGTCCAAGCTGCCGAACTCCGTGCTCGGAAAGATCTGGAAGCTGTCAGACATCGACAAGGATGGCTTCCTGGACGATGAGGAGTTCGCCCTGGCCATGCACCTCATGAGGGTGAAGATTGACGGCCACGATCTTCCCTCGGAACTGCCTCCGCACCTGGTGCCGCCGACGAAGCGGAACTGAGGAGTTGTAGTTGGTAATGTTGTCATCGGGGTGACGTTTTTGGTGGTATTTTTCTTCGAGTGGTCCAGGGGTTTCTTGGGATTAAAGGGAAGCTTTTCTATCTCCTCCTTCTTAAAACGCAAGTATCCGATAGGTATGTAGCATTCGCGGAGAAGGGTTATGTTATGTCTGGTCTAAGACTCGGGTCTGTGGGGAGTCGAAAAAATCGTGGCGGGCCAAATGGATTATTAAAAGGAATTGATTCTTATTATTTTTAGTATGTTGTACAATTTACCGAAGATGTCACCCTGATGATGTTAGTTGCAGAAGTTTATCATTCTAAGTAACTTTCCCCATGACTATGGTATAAGAAATAGTGGCAATGAAACTAACAAGTACATTGGTATTTTTTCCATACTGCGATCATTTCATTACCGTTCTTGGGGAAAGTTAATCATTGATAGTATCACTGGTTTGCTATATTAACAACTTCAGTTACACCCGGTGTGTTTAAAAAAAAGTCAGAGGCTGCGTGTACTCATTTCGGTAATACACAATTACACACCCATTCCTCCAACTTCTGTGTTTACATGGATGATATACTCTCGTTGGTATAGTTATCTGAATATTAATAAAATGGTTGCGTTTTTATTTTTTAATAACACTTTACAGCAGCGGTCACTCACTTACACTTTCATTGATTGTAAATTAAGAACCTTCTTTATTTCGTTTTAATTATCAAATCGCTTTTTATCAGGTTTCACGATTGTCAGACAGATAGCAGCGTATGTGTGGGTAGTAAGTACATTATCGAATATATTGTGAAATGAATGGCTTGTACTGTACAACTCACATTTTATTATTTTAGAAATTCATTATTTCGCATTATTTTTAATTTGAACTGTACAAGTTTTGTGTGGAAATACTGCAATTATTTTGAACTTAATTATTTCGCATAATTAAAACGAGAAAACGTACAATATTTGAGTGGAAATATTATCAGAGTTTAGTTATATTTTGTTAAATTGCTTAATTTATTTTGGTGTTACATTACAGAGGTGCTCAGAGAGTATTCGTAGATTTGTTTAAATGCTTTGGTGGTATAAATCGGAATGTAGAGAAATGATTAAGGATGATAAAAATACGTATTTAATCGATAATTTCTATTTATATCGTAGTTCTATTTATATTTTGGAATTTCATGTTTTCCATATTTTATAGTAATTTGCAATAACTAATTAAGTTTGTTCCTATTAGAGAAATTTAGACAAAACAAACGTAGCTGCGGCGATGGGCTAGCCCCCTGTCACGCAAAATTGAGAGTTGAATAACAGGCTAAGTGGATCCATTGTGCCTCTGCCACCCCGTACGGGAAAAGGCGTGACGCAATGTTATGTTCAACTGAACGAATGGAAACTCACTGTTTAGTGAACACTAAATTAAATCATCCATTTATAGGACGACCAACGCATTTTGTCAGAATTTATATTTG
The DNA here is from genome assembly GCA_963457715.1 of Argyresthia albistria. Taxonomy (NCBI): domain Eukaryota; kingdom Metazoa; phylum Arthropoda; class Insecta; order Lepidoptera; family Argyresthiidae; genus Argyresthia; species Argyresthia albistria. The sequence goes on along the minus strand of OY735270.1, from coordinate 319,202 downwards.
TTGCATTTAATGTTTTCTTTGTCAAGCGGTGCCTTTGCTAAAATTACTCTTAGTGTTTTTATGGTCCTTACACGGATAAAAACTTTATATCACTACCGCGTCGTGGCTTTCGGCTACATTTTTCAATCTAGAATCGGAACAACTTATCATAACTTGTGAAAACATTTTGTAAATACAGATTTTTATATTCTTACGAGTTTTGGAATGTATTTTGTCACCTTGTTGGTGTTAGCATGTACGTACTTGAGATTTGTATTGTAAATCTGCTGAAATCCCCCCAAGGGAACGGAAATTTTCAGCAGGGATATTTAGACAGTCCATAAAAATCTTCACTAGTAAGGATTTTTGAACTAATCCGTTTATGGCGCATGCTGCCACAAATGAGGCGTTGTTGAGAGTTTTTACATTTGCTACAGTGTGTACATACAGATATGTAAATGTAACGAGGATATAATAAATTATACATAGTGTAATAAATAGTTAAGAATGCCGAAGTTGTTTTATTTATTTCAGTCATTTACAATATCCATGTATGTATACTAGAGCAGTCAATTGTTATGAGAGAGTAACTACAGAATAAAATGATTATTAATTGAGCCAGAGTGATTATATGGCCCAATCTTTCTCTAATTCGAGTAAAGGCCTGTGCCCCATCGTGAGGATATTAATGGGCTACATTTTATATATACAGGGTGACATTTAATTAGCTGACCATATTTTGGGGATTGATAGTACCTATCATATCATTATGAAGAACTTTCCCCATGAATTTATGGTCGCAACAAAAAAAATATTGGGTCTCCCATAGTAACTTTAAATCAGCTGATCGGGGCAATGTACTGAGAGGGACGAATTTTTTTTTCATTTGTGACTATGTTTCTTGGGGAAAGTTGTTCATAATGATGGGTACTATCATTCCCCAAAATATGGTCAGCTAATTAAATATCACCATGTAAGGTTTCCTGTGGTAAAGTCAATGCAGCCGCATGTTTGATCCCCAAAGGCCAATGAAAACATGATCTGAATATGTCAATAGATTTATTAACAAAACCAATTTAATATCTTAGCTAAGTATATCTTTATATTTAGTTGATAAAACTAGATATCGTCCTCCACAACATACCGTTTGGTACATGCAATGTTATGCAAACTGCAACAAGTCTTTAGTTTACATTCTTCTTATGTTATAATATGTTCATATCTCAATATTCTAAAAATCCAAAGAAATAAAATAAATGCGTGAAAAAATATAAACAACCAAAATGTAGAAACATAATATCAGCTATTGCAAGAAAACCATAAAATTGCATCACCATTGAAAATCTTTCCAAGTTTTGAAGTAATCTCAAAAAACATCCAATAACACTTCAATAAAACATGACAAGATTCGTTCGAATCACATAAAATAAGATAGGGACCCATTGTGATTCATAAATAATTTAAAAACTAAACTTTTCTGCACCCTGTGACCGGCTCACACTGTGTCTACTGTGGTGGGTTGCCGGGCGCTCCAGGCGGGCGTGGGCCCACCTGCCGCCTCAACTGCTCCACCAGCTCCGGGTTCGCCGCCTGCATATGCTGCGCCAAGGCCTGTCCCGCTTCGAGAAGAGCGCTCATCCCGCCTGCACCAACACCACCCGGAGCACCGCCAGAGTTCGGAGCTCCACCAGCATTTGTCATCAAACCGGAAATCAAATTCTGCATGTTTGGGTCTGACAGCATTTCGGTCGCCATGTTGAGCAGTGCAGGGTTTTGTAGGAGGTTGCCGAGGTCCATGGGGGCGCGCTCGCCTTGTGCTGCGAGGCGCTCGTCGGTGACTCGCAGGTTGGTTTTGTAGGACTCGTTGTCGGGCTCCAGCATGGAGGCGCGCGCGTAGGCAGTGCGCGCCTCGCGATGTCTGTCTAGAGCTGTTAGAGCGAGGCCGAGGCGACCGTGTGCCTTGCTGTAGTCGGGCTGTATTGTGAGTGCAGCGGTGCAGTCCGCTACGGCCGCCTCATGCTCGCCCAGCTTGAAATTAGCGGCGGCGCGGTTGCAGAAGAACACAGCACTATTCGGGTCCAGCTCTATGGCCTTTGTGTACTTCTCCAATGCCTCTAGGTGTCGTTCATTCTTCATGAGCTCGTTGCCTTCGTTCTTGAGTCGCTCGGCCTCCGCGCGCGTCTCGGGCGGCACCTCCGTCTTGCCGAGGTGCTCGCGCACGAGCCGCACCAGGTCCAGGCTGCGCGCCGAGTCCTCGGGAGTCACTTCGAAGGCGGTCTCGAGACATTGCACGCCGACTTCCACGCTCTCGCGAGTGTCAACACTGAGCGAGTCGCTTTCTAGCTGCGCCTTCAGGAAGCTCACGATACTCGCCGCGACTACCTTTATTTCGGACATGATGGGAACACTTTAGTAATCGCAGGGGTGTAGAACTTTTCGATAATTTGCAATATTTTTAGTTCCTTGACAAGGAATTTCGGAAAACGAATGACAAGAGAAATGTCAACGACACGACGGATGGTAGAATAGAAACTGGACAAAAAAAGCTGCGTTTTTATGCGCTACCTACCGCATGATATTACATATAGCTGCGTTCAATTTTTTTAAATAAAGTCCCAAACATCGAAAAAATAACATGCATCACAGAACAGGGTCAGATAGAATCATAGCAGGGATGTTCCCGTTTTAGCTCTAGTCTAGCAGCTCGTTTACAACAGGAGAAATAAATATAATTTTCTTATAATAAAATAAAATACGCATTTATTATTTAGAAGCATAAATGATTTATTAGTAAACATAAATGAATAATGATCTCAGATTCAGGGTGCATTAACAATGTCTTCTCTTAAACCCATAAGATGATTTAAATTAGACCGGGCCGGGAGAACGCGGCTGGGCCGCGGCCGGAGCGGAACCCGTCCGTGCTGCACACTGCACTGCACGATAATATTGGTGACGTGGTGGCACAAAAGCTAAAATTCCGTGTCGCTTAGGAATCGCAGACATAGTCGAGGTCGTGTCGGGTGCTATTAGTGCTATTATGCCAAAAGCGTGTCTGACTGGGATAGCCAAAACAGGTTTTCTAAATCTCATTGTTCTCCCTATGCGGATGATCGTTCGGCGTGTTGTCCAGCAGACACACCCAGTCCCTCAGCCGCTTGTCTCTGGTGAAGGTGTCACGTGTGAGCGCGCGCGCGTTGAGAGCGTCCCCCGCGCCGAGCACCGCCGCCCCGAGCCACGCCACCGAGTTGTCGTGCGCCGGCGCCGAGTGGAACTTGAATGTGGTGATGTGGAGCCGGTCGCTGGGAGACGATCATTTGATTAGATAGGGAAATAATTAAAAAGATCACGCTACAGAGACGTAAGTAAGTAGAGATTTTCCAAACTGAAATGACGCGTCCCACTACTGTATTTTCAGTTTACACACACAATAAGCTTGCGTCCAACCAAGGTAATCCAATAAATCTAGGAACAAGTCTTAAGTTGAAGTATTATGTACAAAATGGCTTGTCATTCTCAGAATCGTATATTTCCAGCAGATGTATTTCATAAAGTCAATATTGTGCAAAAAAGACAGCATTTGAAGGCACTTTTACATGACGTCACTCTGTCGTTATTGCATAGAACTCAGGAAAAAAAGTTCTGTTTTGGTATCTATTTTGACTAGCAGTACGCAAGCCCATTATATCGCAAATGAAGGTGTGGGCGCGTCATTTTAGTTTTTTTTAAATGGGAGAATTTTGGCTAAAATAACCGAGATAACACACCAAGCCAAAGCATTTTTGTATCACGGTATCACACAAAAACATGCAGTGTTGCCAGTGTTACCCCAAAAAAAAACTACCAAATTATTTACTACATAAACTTAGCCGTGAAAGTGAAGATATTTATTTCCTATAATTTGTTTTCTTACCTGTACGGAGGCTCCGTGAGTAGGCAGTGCAGCTCATCCTTCAGCCGCGCCTTCAGCCCCGGCAGCGCGGCGCCTCCGCCGGTCACCAGGATGTTCTCGGCGAGCGGGCGCCGCGCGTCGATGGGGCACTGGCGAGGGGGTCATGATGTTGATGCATGCTGTTCATTTTTATCCATATGGGGTAGCAGTGGTCACAATGGTCACTTACAGGGTGTTTGGAGTATGGAGCGACAAAAATTTTTGGGAGTAGAGGTCATCATTCTGAACAACTCACTATAAAAGCGATTTGATCAGAGCAACTTTATATTTCATTGCTCCATATGTTTTGGTCTGGGCGGTCAGCTGATTTGTATAGAGAAGTGAATTTTAAAGTTGCTCTGAGCAAATCGGTTTCATAGTGAAAGTTGCTCAGAATGATGTCCCTTAAAACCCCCAAAAATATGACCACACCTTTCTATTACAACCTGTATGTAAATTCATGGTGTAATATTTTAATCCATATCGCGGGAGGTCACTTAAAGTATAACATTAGAGTTGTGTTCATCTCATCATCATTATTATTGGTGATGGAAAACATTGTGAGAAAACCTTCATTACTCCATAGTTGCGGCGATGGACTAGCTTCCTGTCACGCATAATGGAGTATTGAATGACCGGCTGAAAGTGGGCACAGTTGTGCCTCTGCCACCACGTATGGGAAAGTGGGCACAGTTGTGCCTCTGCCACCACGTATGGGAAAGTGGGCACAGTTGTGCCTCTGCCACCCCGTATGGGAGAAGGCGTGAAGTTATGTTATGTTCATCTTTAGACAGTAATATTAAGTTTTAACAAAATAATGACACAAACTGCCCCAAGAATCACCTGGCTAAAGGTGCTCATTCACTGGCAGTATTTTACATCGAGTCAGTTTTTCTGCACCCGGAAAGCCCCGGAGCGATTGTCATAACCATGCTCCCTCAAGCGATGGATGTTGGGTTAGTGGTTAAATCAACCGTCAAAAAATATCGAGCTGCCTTTTGGAGATCTCTTATACAGCTTTACGATTAATACCAATAAACGAATTAGCATCAGGGCCAAGTACCTGTACTGTATCTTATAAAATGTAAATCTGTTGTTGAATAATGTTAAGATTAAGTTTCTCACCTTCATCAATGTATTAGCTTTGGATTTTGTAAGATCAATAAATAAATAAATGTTGCCGCATACCTGCATGATGCACTGCAGTATCATGTCTCCCAGCGAGCTCATCTCGCCGTCCCGCTCGAACATCACTTCTGCTGCTCTCTCCCGCGCGCGCCCCGACACTGTCACCGCCCCCCCCGGCCCGGGACCCCGCGGGGGGAGGAGAGCGGGGCGCGCGGGGGCCGGGGGGGTGTCGGTGGACCACTGGAGCGCGCGGGCGCGGGGAGATACGAAGCAAGTTTTTACTGGAATAAAACAATATGTTGTAAATAGTGAGACACATACCGGGTGTTTGGAGTATGGACATTTTGGGGAGCTAGGGACATCATCATTCCGAACAACTTTCACTAGCAAACCGATTTAATCAGAGCAACTTGGGACAAAAAAAAACCCCAGGTCTTGGATGTTTACACGTTTGTGATGTCGCTGTTTTAGGTTCCCACGACACAGGGTATCCTAGTGTGGGGCCAGAAGCAATAATAATATAATCATACCTTATACTCTTTACAGCAGTTTAAAAACACTAGATATTCCCAGACACACATTTAAACTAATTCAACAAGCTACTATTTTAAATACTTGCAGAATTGTGAGAAAGTTTATGGGCAAAGACCATGAACTGTAATGCACTTCTAGAAGAGTGACAATATTTATTGTCACAAAAAGAAGTACAAATCATCAAAATGTATTGAGATGCCAAAAAAAGTTGCTCTGATCACATTGCTTTCATAGTGAAAGTTGTACAGAATGATGTCCTCTACTCCCCAAAAAATTTTGACGTTTCGACTCCAAACACCCTGTATACAGAGAGAGGAAAGACTACTAAACAAAGAAAGCTGGCTCAGTAACAACCCAGCAACAAGCAGGACACGGACCTGTGCTTCCCACATATTCCCCAACCCTATGGCTTCATAATAAACACGACTGTGGGACAGACACAAACACAGACTGACAGCGAGAGGAAAGACTTAAAGACAAAGGCAAAAATTCAATGGCATTTATCCTTTAACCCCTTCACTCGCAGAAGCACACCGCTCGAACGACCGAACAATGGCGAATTATTGTTATATAAGATGTGTCGGCGAACCAGTTAAACACGCTACGGTCAAGATTCCCACATAAATGGCGGGGGACAGAATCAGATGCGAATGGCGTACTTCGGGAGAGGCCTATCTATACCCAACAGTGGGGTGATATGGGCTGATATGATGATGACGACTTCATAATAAACACGAAAACAAATGATTATCATTGCAGTAGTAGCATACCAAGCGCAGCGCCAGTGTTGTAACAAGAAAGGGGACAGAACCAACCGCTACACAGCTCTGTCCCTCTCTCTCCTGCGACAAAACCGAGCTGCTAGCATATGCATAATAGCAGCTAACTATGTGAAACATGCACAGAAATAGCTGCGGGTTACATGGATAAATCTAATCCTTTCTTCTAAGTTAGCTTGCGCCGCGTTTGCCATTACGAGATGAAGTCAAAATGAGGTTGAGTGGAGATAGGATAGGATAGGATAGGAGAAGCTGAAAGACAAAGGATGTTGGCGAATTCAAATGATGATCGTTGCAATAGTAGCATGCGAAGTTTGCAGCAGGAAAGGAGACTAGGGTTGATGAGGATTCCTCTTCCTCTTGCTCATAATGTGGAAGTTCCTCATATTTTTGAGGTTCCGCATCCTCATCCTCTTCCCCAAAATCGATTTTAAAAAACTCCTCTTCCGCTTCCTCTTCCTCATATATTAAGAGGAATTTATGAGGAATTTCATTCAAAGTCCGCGTGGCGCAGGGTTAGTATATGACGAACTACGAAACCGTTTATCCGGAGAGACAGCTGCAAAACTTATATTCATAAAATATAACCTACCAATTTTTAATTTTGAGTATTAAAGGTTTTGTGTTTATATTTAAAAATTGTTTAAATTTATAAAAAAAACGTTCTTTTTATTTCTTATCTTCCTCTTCCGCATCCTCTTCCTCTTCCGCATCCTCTTCCTCTTCCTCATCCTCATCAAAATATCCTCATCCTCATCCGCATCCTCAAAATGTATTTCTAATAATTCCTCATCCTCATCCTCTTCCTCATAACCACTTCCTCATCAACCCTGAAGGAGACAGATCTAAGCGTTTTATATAGCAACAAAACTTTGGTGCTGGTTAACTTTGATATCCTCAAAGACATGGTCCGGCAGGTTCAGTGTGGTCTGGTTGTCTTCGACCAGTAACCTCGCTAGCTCTGTGCGGCTGACTCTGCAGGGAATGACGGGGGACGAACACAGACATACAGACACAGACAGACAACAGACACACACACACACAGAGAGAGAGAGGAGAGGCGCAAAGACTTGGCGACTTCAATGGCATTTAACCCTTGGGCAGATTGCAGCACAAGATTCACAGATTTCACAAGATTTCCAACCCTATGACTTCATAATGAACACGAAAATAAATGATGGTCATTGCAAAAGTAGCATGCCAAGGGCAGTGCCAGTGTTGTAGCAAGAAAGCGCAAACAGAGACAGCGAAAAAAACCTGTTGCTGGTAATACCTTTGATATCCTCAACGACATGGTCCGGCAGGTTCAGTGTGGTCTGGTTGTCTTCGTCCAGTAACCTCGCGAGCTCCGTGTGCAGCGCGTGCGCACCGAGCGGCTGACTCTGCAGGGCGCAGATCACGGGGGTCGCGTGCACCACTGTAGGGAGTCAGAATCGGTAAGTCAGTTTAGGTTGGGAAATATGGGGCCATATTTTATATTTTAAATAATAGTCAAGTTAACACTAACAGGCACTACACACTAACAGGCACTACACACTAACAGGCACTACACACTAACAGGCACTACACACTAACAGGCACTACACACTAACAGGCACTACACACTAACAGGCACTACACACTAACAGGCACTACACACTAACAGGCACTACACACTAACAGGCACTACACACTAACAGGCACTACACACTAACAGGCACTACACACTAACAGGCACTACACACTAACAGGCACTACACACTAACAGGCACTACACACTAACAGGCACTACACACTAACAGGCACTACACACTAACAGGCACTACACACTAACAGGCACTACACACTAACAGGCACTACACACTAACAGGCACTACACACTAACAGGCACTACACACTAACAGGCACTACACACTAACAGCTAACCAGCTACAGAGAACCCAAAACAAAATTGTCAAGGTTTTACTACACTACCCCTTTGACACGTCAACAAAACAACTGTACGAGAAAACTAAACTATTTAACATTAACCAACTATATAAATATAACACATGTATTTTAATAAGGAAAATTACTACAAATGCCATAAAATCTAACATTGAACTAAACCTATCAAATAACAGAAATCTTCGTAACAAAATCAAACTTATACTAACTAAACCTAGGACTAATTATGGGAAAAAGACAATAGTATTTGAGGGAGCACAGATGTTCAATAACTTACCAAACGATGTAAAGATTTGCGAATGTATTAACACTTTCAAAAATAAGTTAAAGCTACATATTGCAACGAGTACCGTAAAATAATCTACCTATGTATTTTTAAGCATATCTCATTTTAAGTGAAATGTAATTTCTTATGAGAATAAAGTTCTTTAAACCTAACAGGCACTACACACTAACAGGCACTACACACCACATTTTCTTCCAATCACACACTCACCACACTCCCCATCTTCTCTCCCACTAACGTAATTCACCTACACTACACACAAAACTATTAACAGCCATCCTCAACCTAATTTTGCATGTAAAATGTCTTTGGATAGCTTTTGCTTTTCAATCTCATATTTTTACATGTCAGCAGTAATAATTTTATTTTTATTTTATATATCAAATTGTTTATACACTATGTAGTATTTTAATCTGAGTCATTTATTCTAGTGGGAAGTAGCAGCAACTTATCCTAAAACACAGGGTTCGCCCTTTTTTAGGGAGTAGCGATACATCCCTTGTTTACTATGCTAAACAAGTTTATAATGTACATTATCTGAAAATAAACGATTATGATTATGATTGGTTATCGACCCCTTGGGACTATAGTCTAGCCGCTGAGAGAATGCGATGCGAATGCGAGGAAGTGAGATAGAGTGAAAAGTAGCGCAGGACAGACAGGGACATAGACATGTGTCATGACGGCATTCTCTGCAGCGGCCAGAGTCGGGCTAAAGCAACTAGTCCCGGTCAGTACCTGCAGCGACCTCAACGTGCCGCGCGCCCAGGTTGACGACGAGCGCGCACGCGGCGCCCAGCGTCAGCGCGACCAGCCGCGCGCTGTCCGCCCACACCACACCGCCCACCTGCGCAGGCGCACAAATCAGCCGACAGACAACGCCTTGGCCGTGAGTCAGTACGGAATCGCATGGCAGTGGCTTCGCGAGGGCGCGGAATTCCGGTTTGTTGAAAGCCCGCACCCGCCCCGTCGTCGTCGCGCCGATAAGCCAAAACCGACTTTTTGCGCCCTACAGCTAATACCATGCGATTTCTCACGCGACTACCGGCCCTTGAATAATCACTAGACAGCGTGTCAAAAAGCGTGTTACACTTTCTAAATGTCCGCCATTTTGTAAAATGTGGTGATTTTTATGGCTAGAAATGAGACCAGTGATAGCAGATAGAGTAAAATATTGACAAGAAATATTCATAATCAATTCTTCCATAATGTTGACAAAAGCGAAACAGTCAGCCACTGATTCAGCAGTAATGAGGACAAAGCCATATACTAATGATGAGCTACCATCACTTCACGTTGCTAATCTTTATTTTGGCTGTAGAAAGATTTTACATTGTAAATACTTGTTAACTTGATCGCCTCACCTCATAATGCAGGAACAGCACTTCAGCCAGTGTCTCCCGGAACAGAGTGGTTGTGAGCAGAGACTCCACCACCACCACCTTGCGCTCCTTGGGATTCACCAGCACGTGCCTGGAAAAATACATTACACGGATTTTCAAACGGTGATGGAAAACATCGTGAGGTAACCTTCATTACTCCATAGCTGCGGCGATGGGCTAGCCAGAGTCAGGCCTCCGTCACTGAATGTACTCGCGCGCTATAATTACCTACCGCCCGCCCGAGCTCTCGGTCTGCCCGGCTATGGCCCGGCAGATCAAGTCAGTATGGTTGTCGCAAGCCAAGCGCACGCACGTTTTGTACGCTTGAGCATTTAGGCACATTTTAGCATACAGCGGTTGCTGACGCGACGGAGTAGGCTATTATAGCAGTAGTTATTGGAAATTTCCTACTGAGTGAAGTATCTGTTACGTAGTAACTATTTAGTAATCTGTGCCAGAGTGTTGAATGACAGGCTAAAAGTGAGCCCATTGTGCCTCTGCCGCCCCATATGGGAAAAAGGCGTGACGCTATGTTATGTTGTGCTTGGAAATGAACAACAGCAATTTTACTTGGTGTAAAGATCTGTCAGAGGCCAGTATAGGGCAGCTTGATAACTTCTGACAGTCGGATTGGCCACTAGCCTGACACCTCATCACTAACCTGCACTGAGCCAGCCTGGTGGAGTATGGCTCAACCTTACTCGTCTCCCAGTAAAGGTAAGTACATGCCTCTCAGTGGGGACACTTATGGGCTACACATTATTATTATCATTAATTAAAAATAGTAGCATGTGATTGGCTGAAATGACTTTGACAAGATATTAACAAGTTGTATTTTCCTTTCAGAAACTGGCGTAACAGGATCACTCTCATAAGCACACCGGTCGAACTATTTCAGTATAGAGAACTATAGTAGAGTTGACAAAAGGGTTATGTTAGTTATGTTTTTGTATTATAAACTCTATTAATAGCAGTAGGTAGGTAACATTGCGGACACAAACCTGAAGTACAATAGATGGAGCATATGAACTAAGTTCTCATAGAGCTCCTCCTTGGTCTTGTACTCGTGGACACTCTTGAGCCGGCGCTCCGTCGGGCACCAGAACTCCGAGCGGATGATGCATCGCGGAGCTGCCTCACCCGTAAAACCAAACCTGCAAGATTGATAATAGAGAATTTGTGATGGTGATCTCCATGTATAGATACATAGCATTCTATCTCTTAAATAATTGGCTATGTTGGCAATAATAGAAAGTCACATAAAGCATAACAATTCACACGAATAAACAAGATAAAATCACAATGAATAGGGGCTTGACACAGACTGGGGGTTGTTGGTTTGATTATCAAAAAGGGCATTTCGCATTTGAGCAATTTACCCAGATAGAAAGTCGTAATCCCGAATCTATCAATTAGAATAGCCAGACAGGTTGATATTTACAGGGTTTCTTTATATATAAGGTAGATGAGATAGTAAAATAAGAACATACTTGGTATAATCAGTCCCGAGGTCCAAAACAACAGCTTGTTTTTCCTGTATGAGAGCGATACCCTCGTATAACGGCATCTTTGCCGGTTAGAACTTTATATACTCTTCGGAAACAATGGGTTTTATAGATTCGGCGTTTTTTCCGAAAACTGGAAAATATTATTTACAAACATTTTACAAACTGAAACATTTTCAGAAATTCAGAATGACGTCACTCCCCTGTTCCGAGTCAAGCCAAAATCGATTATCCAATATCCAACATAGGATGACCTCTGACAGCTTGTCACAGTGACTTTACTGTCGGGGATAATGTCGATATAAATTATCGATATTCTTACTAAAGTTTCTGAATATTTCTAGCAAATCAAACAAAAGGATGATGTAACATGTTTTTATTCTTGTTAAATCGGTTCACAGCCCAAATCACCATCATCAAAGTCTGATTCGGACTCGCTGGAGCAGTCTTGTATTGTAGATTTATAATCAGTTCCTGGGTAGATTGGTCGAATCGTACGTCACGCTCCCAATCTTCTTCCATAAATTTTCTTGTTCTGTCGATGTCTTTCTTCCAATTGTCCGATGTGACACTGTCAATCATTATCCTATTATATGTTTCGAGTCAAGATCGATAACTTGTCTTACGATAAGTGTAGCACGTAGCACGTCACTATTTGCCAATAAAGTATGTTAATTGTCTCTATACATTTTACCGTCGAAAAATACAATACTTCATAGGCGTGTTTTGACTTTGATAGCTGTCAGAGATCATCCTATGTTGGATAGGGTATACAGCGTCTACGAAGCCGTTACGAGTCAGTTTTGGCGATACAAATACCTGTCACTGTCAGTCGTCAGCCGCACGGCGCACACTCAACAGCGAAGCGAGCGTGACAGTCAGCTGTTAGTTGTCATGTCAATGTCAAAATTACTACATTGCTACCGTTTTCTACCCAGTGGTTTATTTTTCAAGACTAGCAACACTTTATACGTGACAAATGTCAAAGTGACGTTTGGTTATCATTGGCTTTCTTCCGTTTCGGGGTTATGAAAGCGAAGTATTTTTCATAGTAAACTTTTGAAATAATTAATTAAAATGCCTTAATAAAATAGAAAAACCTTACCACAGCTATAGGTCACTTACTGTCTTCATATAGTTAATATCCTGTGTTGATTGTTGTGAGAAAATGCGGTCTAAAGTGGTAATTGGGTAAGTGTGACTATTTCACTTGATTCTGTATGTTTCACGGAAGAGCGTTACATATTTTTGTGCTTTTAGTGATCCATATACTCTCCAGGGGATTGTTAAGGTATTAATAAATTCCATCGTGTGACTATAACATATAACAGGGCTTCTATCCTATCTAATCTTTGTTTACCAAAGTTAGGGAGATTACAAATCAAAATTGGGTTTCCTGTACTGAATCATCAATTATTTCTAACGTCAACTGAAACGTTGACACAGAATGAACTAAATTCAGTTGTGTTATCAGCAATTTTTATGGTTAATTATAACAGTCAAGTTGTTCCACCGAATTGCACTAAAATCTAGATTGTAGATAAATTTGTTGAGGTTCTTGAAAACGAATATGTGTGTGTCTGTATGTAAATACTCTGTATGCTTTCCAGGCTGGTCTCGGCCGGCAGTGTGCTGGCGATTTGGCTGACAGTACTTGTGTACCGGGAGCTCCACAAAGCATTGGAAGCTTCTGGGACGTTGCTGTCTTCAGAAATATCTTGGTAATATCTCCAATTTTATTTTATTTATAAAAGTAATAGCATTTCAGTTTATTGCACAATTTAGTATAGTTCTTTCTCAAAATTATGTATGATTTTGGTGGCTTGATACCTAACTTAACTAAGCTAAATAAATCCTGTAAGATAAAAAATGGCATCACACATTTGTTTACATTTACACATAATATGTGTCCTGTGGGTGTACCAGACATTAACATTAGTGAGAACTAAATTAATAAAGAGTATTATTTTTTCAGGGTTTTCCAGCTATTACTAAACTTGATTGGATATGGCACAATTCTTCTGCCTCTCTACATCATCTACAAGTATTTAGATAAAACAAATTACTTTGACAGAATAAGTGAGTATATTTATGACAATTAGTTGTCCCCTACAAGAACATGCCTTGTATCAGACAAAAATATTATACTAATACTTGTAAACAGTTTTGTCACTAATTTACTTTAAAATTTTACTCAGACTTCATAAACTTAAATCTGCACTATTGTATCTAACCTCAAACAAATACTAACTTAGCAAACCCAATATTCCTAAATCACATAGTTTTTGAAGGGGGGGCTCAGCACCCATTCCTTCTTCTTTGTGCTGGTCGACATTGTTGGTCATATTTTCAGGTACCTAAATTTATTGATAAGACATGTCGACCGTCACAGATAAAGTGTTTCATACCTTTGTAATAATTCATACACATAATCTGGCGTTTCTCTTAATAAAGTTAGTTTAGTATCTGCGCACATCCCAAGCCTTTTACTCTACTCCCGAAAGTGCCAATCATCTTATAATTGCCCCATGGCCAACCCTTCTAATTCTAACAAACATCCACCTGTTCCTCCTAGCTACACCAACATGGACCTCCCGCCTGCTGTTCAGCTGCTTCGGCTCCCCGGAGCGCCTCCCTGACACGGTGAAACCAGGGGGGGCTCCTGCGACAGGGGGGGCTTCGGGGGCGCGTGAGGGTGCAGAGCTGCTGCTGTGCTTCTCGGGGCTGATGGGCGCCTACCTGGTGTGGGGGCTGCTGCAGGAGAAGATTATGACACAGGTTGGTTGAGATAGGTCAGCTTTGGGAGAAGTAAAACCGGTTTTGGTCGACATTTGGGGGGCAATGGACTGTGGACAATAATGTAATAGTTTATGGAAAGTACTTGTTCTATTCTGATGATCATGAGTGAGTGAGTGTGCCTCAAGAATTTGTTCTGGATTGGATTTGTTCTTAATAAAATTGGCACGCTTGATTCTCATACATTTCGACGTGTTAGAGTAGTCTATCTTAATCTATGGTCCATGGGCCATAAGCAATGTTTGTGCCTCTAAGTAAATGTTTATGTATATGTTTTTCTCTCCCCAGACATACAACCTATCCGACGGCTCGACGGTCAAATTCACCGACTCGCAGTTCCTGGTGTTCATCAACCGACTGTCGGCCGTGCTGTTGACCCTCCCGCGAGTGATCTGCCTTCCACTAGCGGCGCCAGTATTCAAGTTCTCGTACTGTAGTCTGACCAACATCGTGTCGGCGTGGTGCCAGTATGAAGCGCTGCATTATGTCAGCTTCCCTACTCAGGTGAATGATTTACTTGGTTATGTAATCTATGGGATTCATCTGTCGCTCTTACTCTTGAGTTCTCTGAGATGTATGAAAGAGAGGGTAATCACATAGAGTTATCAAATGGTTATAGAGTGAATGCGTGACAGAAAATTTTCAGAAACCAACGTCATGAGGAAACCTTCATTACTCCAGAGCAGCGGCGAGGGGATAACCCCTGTCACGCAAAATTAAGTATTGAATAACCAGCTTAAACTGGGACCAACTGTGCCTCTGCCTACCTGTATGGGAAAAAGGGTGACGCGATGTTATGTTAAAATCTATTCGAAGAAGAAGAAAAGTTATTTCTACTTCTTTCAAATATTTGAAGAAAGATATTTTGTTGCACATTTCAGAAAACAAACAATACAAAAAATATATGAAAAAAGGCAAGCTTATCTCTAAAAAGAGATTTCTTCCAGAAAACCCAGGAAAGATATAGACCATTTGACCATTAGAGATGAACGTCAAAAACAAGTGACACCTCTGTATTAATGATTTGGGCCGTCCACATTACAGGTGCTTTCCAAATCGTGCAAGGTAATCCCAGTAATGCTGATGTCCCGCCTAGTGTCGGGCCAGAAGTACGTCACGCACGAGTACGTGACGGCGGCCGCGATATCCGCGGGCATGCTGCTGTTTGTGACGGGCAGCAGTGATGATAACACAGGTATGCACGAGTGAGCGAGTGATTCAAGTGGCGGTGAAGGAGTAGTTCTAGCTGGGATAATTCTGTTCCTGACTGGCTTTATCGATGATAATAGTATCCATAATAGTATCCAAGCAGTGGTGAACTTAGAAATACATTTGCTACCGCATGCTTGCCTGTACGAGTTCAACACACTAGACTTCATTTCCCTGCAAACCCGACAACAGATTTATATGCAGTTATCAAAGTTTATTCGAGTTTAGCGTAACTCACTTTCTAGCTGCTGGTACTAAAATCCCTTAGGCTGGATTTTACCAACAAAAAGTTATACCGAGAATAACTATCCCGGGGATAACTTGTATGACAAATGACAGTTCAAAATGAGGCGATCTGATCTAGGTGTCACTGGTGTCCATGAAAAAGTAGAAGATACTCTCGAGTAAAAGTTATTCTTTCGTTGGTAAAATCCTGGCTTAGTCTGTTAGCCAATCTGGGTGGCTGGGGAGGAAGAATGGAACCCTGTTGTTTCCGGTTCCCACAACACAGGGTATCCTAGTGTGGGGCTAGCAGCAATGTATGTAAAGGTGCGTTCCATGACTAATCTACACACGCCAGAATCGATTAGCGTCTGCGAGGCCATCGGTTTGTATCGCTAAAACTGACTTGGAACGGCCTCGTAGACGCCGTAATCGATTCTGGCGTGATTGGGAACGAAGGGTAAATGGTTATTTTATGTTTTGTTAGTGTCTTCAGTGAGCACGGCGTCTGGGCTGTTGCTGCTAGCTCTATACATGGTGTGTGACAGCTTCACCTCGAGCTGGCAGGGGCAGCTGTTCCGTCAGCACCACGTCTCACCGCTGCAGGTAACATCACCATCATCATCATCATCATCATCATCATCATCGTCAGTGAGCACGGAGTCTGGGCTGGTGCTGCTAGCTTATACATGGTGTGTGACAGCTTTGTTGTTGTTGTGGCAACAGATATACACATTCTGTGAAAATTTCAACTTTCTAGCTATTACGGTTCGTGCTCTAGGATCCCCTGACGGACAGACGGACGAACAGACGGACAGCGGAGCCTTGGAAATAGGGTCCCGTTTGACACCCTTTGGGTACGGTACCCTAACTGGGAAAGAAGCTGTTGGTTTCATTAATTCTCATTATTTGGAGTAATTAAATTACACAAGGATGTTTGTCCAATGCGCGGCGTTTTAAAGATTTATTATGTCTGTTTGCAGATGATGTGCTATGTGAATATGTTCTCATGCACACTGACCGGAGTCTCACTGCTGCAACACCCTACCACGTACGACTCCATAGCGCTACTCAAGGTAATTATACTAATTATAAGTACGGTCACAGCGCCCATCCCATCAATCAAACAATCAATCAGCCCACACCTACCCACTGCTGGGTATAGGCCTCTTCTCTACCACGCCATCCGCTCCGGCAGAGGAACTAAAGGCACTAAACTGACAACCTTCCGAACTGAAATCCGATAGCTCTTGCGCGGAGGCCACAGATTCCATTTTCAAATACACGATTTTAATTAATTTAGAAACTGGGAATAAAAAGGAACTAGAAAAATACGTACCCAAGTTAGGGGTCAAATTACACCGGATTCTGTACAGGAACACAATATTAGTAGTAGTATTTTCAATTATGCATCACACAATACATAGAGACAGTACAAACTGAACAAGAGCCCAGGGACGAGCAGTCGCTGAGGAGATCAAAGAAAAACTGAGCTCCAGGGAAAAACAAAATAAGAATCTGACGGCTGTGCCAGGCTTGAATGTCGAACGAGCCTAAAAAACTAAAGCCACAGCTAGCACAGATAGCCAGCTATACTAATTCAATCAAAACTATTTACAGAGCTAAAAGTTTAAATAACCGGCCATGTGCGAGTCGCACTCGCGCACGAAGGGTTCCGTACTATTATCTATAAAAAAACGCAAAAAAAACACGTTAGTTGTATGGGAGCCTCCTTAATATTAAGTTTCTTTTGTTTTTATAGCGGCAACAGAAATACATCATCTGTGAAAATTTCAACTGTCTAGCTACCATGGTTCATGCATCTTCCATGGGTTCATGAGATACAGCCTGGTGACAGACAGACGGACGGACGGACGGACGGCGAAGTCTCAGTAATTTATTTATTTATTTATTTATTAAGGTTTACCAACAGATCTTACACAATACACACAAATGGAAAAAACAGTACATCTAGCTATGTGTAGACCCAATTATAGGTGAACACAACATACCTACATTAAAAAAATAAAACAGTTCAAACTACCTGAACCTACCGTTACTAAGTATTATTTGCAAAAATAAAATAAAATATGTTTTAAAACTAAATTACTTGGCAAAAGCCGCTACAATGTTATTTTTAAATTTACTTAGACTAAGATTAAAAATGTCAAGATCGTTGGAGTGACATAACTTATTGTGAGATCGAGACAGTCTATTAGTTATACAATTATACCCAACATTGGTTCTGGACAAGTTTACGTAGAATGGACGATAATTAACAATTCGAGCATCTTTGCGTGGCACTACCAACCTGACCTTCGAGAGCAACTCCGGACAAACTAAACCACCCCTTAAAATTTTATATAGCAATACTTGGTCCGCTACTGATCGTCTATTTTCTAGTGACATGAAATTAAAAAACTTCAATCGGTCCACGTAAAATGGCAGGGTGGACAGTTTTTTCTGATGCACGGACAAAAAGAATAGAAATCTCTTTTGAATCTTCTCAATTCTGTCGATGTGACACTGATAATGAGGAGACCATATACTAGAGCAATACTCAAGAGAGCTACGAACCAGTGCAAAGTACGACATTTTGAGAGCTGATATATTCCTAAAACACTTGCAATTTCGCCATACAAAGCCCAACAGTTTTAGAGATCTTTTCACAATACTGTCGATGTGGTTCTTGAAAGATAATTTTTTATCAAGGATAACTCCCAGATCCCTAATTTCGTCAACTTCTTCGAGGTAAGAGCCATTGATCTTATACTTGGAGAGTATAGGCAGTAACTTCTTGGTGAACTTTATATGTTTACATTTACCAGTGTTGAGTGGTAATTTATAGTTGACTGTCCAGTTGTAAACAATATCGAGCTCATGCTGAAGAAGAAGGACATCAGCCGGTTGTTCTATGACTCTGTAAATTTTTAGATCATCGGCAAAGAAGGAAAACTTACAATGGCGGAGATTCGCTGCAAGATCATTAATAAAGGCTAGAAACAGTTTAGGCCCTAGGTGTGATCCCTGAGGAACGCCTGAAGTTGACTTGAACTGTTTGGATTCATACCCACAAACTACCACTTTCTGTGACCGATCTGAAAGGTAGGAGGAAAACCATTTTAAAAACACACCATGCACGCCAAAGTTAAGAAGCTTCTTTAGTAGTAAATAATGGTCGACCCTGTCAAAAGCTTTGCTTATGTCCGTGTAAATAGCGTCCACTTGACGGCCATTATCAACCTCTTCTTGCAGATCCGATACATAGCAAGCTAGATTCGTGGTGGTTGACATGCTGCTACGGAATCCGTGCTGATATGGAGTTAGCGACAGATCAAGAATATTTGTTAACAAGGGACAGACTAACGATTCAAACACCTTACCCAATATACTCAGGAGAGATATTGGTCTATAGTCCTGAATATCACTCGAATCACTTCCCTTGGGGATAGGAACCACATTAGCATGTTTCCAGACTCGCGGGAAAACACCAGAAGACAAAGACTTGTTAAAAATAATATTAAGAGGAGTAGAAATGCTCTTCGCACAGTTAGCTACGAACAGCGCCGGAATCCCATCGGGACCCGCACCCTGGTTCTTGTCTAGGTTTTTGATCGTCTTTAGTATTATATGTGGCGAGGTAGTAATAACTCCCAGCGTGTCGCACGTCATTGTACATTCTTGCTCCACCTCAGCCATATAAATGTTATTCGTGTCATTGTGCGTATAGACAGAGGCAAAATGGTCCGCAAATGCGTTGCAAATGGTACTAGGCGATGAAAGCTTATCCCCTCTTAAATGCATCTCACTCGGAACGGTATCCCTATTATTCTTTTTGTTTCTTATGTAGGACCAGAAAGCTTTAACGTTGTTGCGTGAGATAGAGTCTTCTATAGACTTCATATAGACTGCATAACACGATTTGATTAGTTTGTGGCAACAGGCTCTAGTCTCAACGAATTCAAAATGGTCTAATGGGTTTTTAAACTTGGCATATCTTATACGTAATTTCGAATATGACAAACCCTTCGGGTACGGAACCCTAAAAACTAAAGTTGGTATGTTACACTAGTACTGTATATGCTAGTCTAAGTTACCGGCAAGTATGTAATCCCGCCATTCCACAGGAAGCCACTAGCGACACCCGTCATTCCACAGGAAGCCACTAGCGACACCCGTCATTTCCGTCGTCATCCTGATTGTGTACTACCCCCAGCACCCGGAGTTCCTGGCGGACTGCGTGCTGCTCTCGCTGAGCTCGGCGCTGGGCCAGCTCCTCATCTACCGCACCATCGCCAGCTTCGGAGCCGTCGTCTTCACCATCATCATGACGCTCCGACAGGTGATATATTATATTAGTTATATTAGTTCCTGGCGGACTGCGTGCTGCTCTCGCTGAGCTCGGCGCTGGGCCAGCTCCTCATCTACCGCACCATCGCCAGCTTCGGAGCCGTCGTCTTCACCATCATCATGACGCTCCGACAGGTGATATATTATATTAGTTATATTAGTTCCTGGCGGACTGCGTGCTGCTCTCGCTGAGCTCGGCGCTGGGCCAGCTCCTCATCTACCGCACCATCGCCAGCTTCGGAGCCGTCGTCTTCACCATCATCATGACGCTCCGACAGGTGATATATTATATTAGTTATATTAGTTCCTGGCGGACTGCGTGCTGCTCTCGCTGAGCTCGGCGCTGGGCCAGCTCCTCATCTACCGCACCATCGCCAGCTTCGGAGCCGTCGTCTTCACCATCATCATGACGCTCCGACAGGTGATATATTATATTAGTTATATTAGGTCCTGGCGGACTGCGTGCTGCTCTCGCTGAGCTCGGCGCTGGGCCAGCTCCTCATCTACCGCACCATCGCCAGCTTCGGAGCCGTCGTCTTCACCATCATCATGACGCTCCGACAGGTGATATATTATATTAGTTATATTAGTTCCTGGAGGACTGCGTGCTGCTCTCGCTGAGCTCGGCGCTGGGCCAGCTCCTCATCTACCGCACCATCGCCAGCTTCGGAGCCGTCGTCTTCACCATCATCATGACGCTCCGACAGGTGATATATTATATTAGTTATATTAGGTCCTGGCGGACTGCGTGCTGCTCTCGCTGAGCTCGGCGCTGGGCCAGCCCCTCATCTACCGCACCATCGCCAGCTTCGGAGCCGTCGTCTTCACCATCATCATGACGCTCCGACAGGTGATATATTATATTAGTTATTTTACTTCCTGGCGGACTGCGTGCTGCTCTCGCTGAGCTCGGCGCTGGGCCAGCTCCTCATCTACCACACCATCGCCAGCTTCGGAGCCGTCGTCTTCACCATCATCATGACGCTCCGACAGGTGATATATTATATTAGTTATATTAGTTCCTGGCGGACTGCGTGCTGCTCTCGCTGAGCTCGGCGCTGGGCCAGCTCCTCATCTACCGCACCATCGCCAGCTTCGGAGCCGTCGTCTTCACCATCATCATGACGCTACGACAGGTGATATATTATATTAGTTATATTAGTTCCTGGCGGACTGCGTGCTGCTCTCGCTGAGCTCGGCGCTGGGCCAGCTCCTCATCTACCGCACCATCGCCAGCTTTGGAGCCGTCGTCTTCACCATCATCATGACGCTCCGACAGGTGATATATTATATTAGTTATATTACTTCCTGGCGGACTGCGTGCTGCTCTCGCTGAGCTCGGCGCTGGGCCAGCTCCTCATCTACCGCACCATCGCCAGCTTCGGAGCCGTCGTCTTCACCATCATCATGACGCTCCGACAGGTGATATATTATATTAGTTATATTAGTTCCTGGCGGACTGCGTGCTGCTCTCGCTGAGCTCGGCGCTGGGCCAGCTCCTCATCTACCGCACCATCGCCAGCTTCGGAGCCGTCGTCTTCACCATCATCATGACGCTCCGACAGGTGATATATTATATTAGTTATATTAGTTCCTGGCGGACTGCGTGCTGCTCTCGCTGAGCTCGGCGCTGGGCCAGCTCCTCATCTACCGCACCATCGCCAGCTTCGGAGCCGTCGTCTTCACCATCATCATGACGCTCCGACAGGTGATATATTATATTAGTTATATTAGTTCCTGGCGGACTGCGTGCTGCTCTCGCTGAGCTCGGCGCTGGGCCAGCTCCTCATCTACCGCACCATCGCCAGCTTCGGAGCCGTCGTCTTCACCATCATCATGACGCTCCGACAGGTGATATATTATATTAGTTATATTACTTCCTGGCGGACTGCGTGCTGCTCTCGCTGAGCTCGGCGCTGGGCCAGCTCCTCATCTACCGCACCATCGCCAGCTTCGGAGCCGTCGTCTTCACCATCATCATGACGCTCCGACAGGTGATATATTATATTAGTTATATTAGTTCCTGGCGGACTGCGTGCTGCTCTCGCTGAGCTCGGCGCTGGGCCAGCTCCTCATCTACCGCACCATCGCCAGCTTCGGAGCCGTCGTCTTCACCATCATCATGACGCTCCGACAGGTGATATATTATATTAGTTATATTAGTTCCTGGCGGACTGCGTGCTGCTCTCGCTGAGCTCGGCGCTGGGCCAGCTCCTCATCTACCGCACCATCGCCAGCTTCGGAGCCGTCGTCTTCACCATCATCATGACGCTCCGACAGGTGATATATTATATTAGTTATATTAGTTCCTGGCGGACTGCGTGCTGCTCTCGCTGAGCTCGGCGCTGGGCCAGCTCCTCATCTACCGCACCATCGCCAGCTTCGGAGCCGTCGTCTTCACCATCATCATGACGCTCCGACAGGTGATATATTATATTAGTTATATTAGTTCCTGGCGGACTGCGTGCTGCTCTCGCTGAGCTCGGCGCTGGGCCAGCTCCTCATCTACCGCACCATCGCCAGCTTCGGAGCCGTCGTCTTCACCATCATCATGACGCTCCGACAGGTGATATATTATATTAGTTATATTAGTTCCTGGCGGACTGCGTGCTGCTCTCGCTGAGCTCGGCGCTGGGCCAGCTCCTCATCTACCGCACCATCGCCAGCTTCGGAGCCGTCGTCTTCACCATCATCATGACGCTCCGACAGGTGATATATTATATTAGTTATATTACTTCCTGGCGGACTGCGTGCTGCTCTCGCTGAGCTCGGCGCTGGGCCAGCTCCTCATCTACCGCACCATCGCCAGCTTCGGAGCCGTCGTCTTCACCATCATCATGACGCTCCGACAGGTGATATATTATATTAGTTATATTAGTTCCTGGCGGACTGCGTGCTGCTCTCGCTGAGCTCGGCGCTGGGCCAGCTCCTCATCTACCGCACCATCGCCAGCTTCGGAGCCGTCGTCTTCACCATCATCATGACGCTCCGACAGGTGATATATTATATTAGTTATATTAGTTCCTGGCGGACTGCGTGCTGCTCTCGCTGAGCTCGGCGCTGGGCCAGCTCCTCATCTACCGCACCATCGCCAGCTTCGGAGCCGTCGTCTTCACCATCATCATGACGCTCCGACAGGTGATATATTATATTAGTTATATTAGTTCCTGGCGGACTGCGTGCTGCTCTCGCTGAGCTCGGCGCTGGGCCAGCTCCTCATCTACCGCACCATCGCCAGCTTCGGAGCCGTCGTCTTCACCATCATCATGACGCTCCGACAGGTGATATATTATATTAGTTATATTAGGTCCTGGCGGACTGCGTGCTGCTCTCGCTGAGCTCGGCGCTGGGCCAGCTCCTCATCTACCGCACCATCGCCAGCTTCGGAGCCGTCGTCTTCACCATCATCATGACGCTCCGACAGGTGATATATTATATTAGTTATATTACTTCCTGGCGGATTCCATTCCTGTATTCTGTAACTCATCCATCTGTCAAGCGTCGTTGCCAAATTGCCTTTATAAGGCCGGCCGCATACATTCGGAATTCCGATTCGGAACTAACCCGAACGCAGTAAATTTATACAAAACTATGGATCTACCACATACATACGGAAGTTTTCCGTTCGGAATTTTCGCGGATTCGGGATTGAATCCCGTTTCGGATTTCCGAATCGGAAGAATGATGACTATGTGGCCGGCCTGAATGTGTTTTCTATTTCCTTGTGTTTGTTTTGTCATATTCGAAATATCTGTCTGTTCGCAGGCGGTATCGATCCTGCTGTCATGTCTGGTCTACAAGCACAGTATATCCTGGTCGGGCACTCTCGGCATCACGCTAGTGTTCGCGGCTGTCCTACTGAGGTTGTATGCGCGGGCGCGCGGCGGCAGTAAGCTTTGAGCTTGCGACTGTACCCTTGCGGTGCAGGTCCACTGATGTCGTCACCGAGGGGCACAGGACCCCAATAGGCTTGTGGCCTGTCAAGTCAAAATAGACACTTTTTTTTAACCGTCAAAACGGAACTTTTGTTCCCGAGTTCTATGAAATAACAACAGAATGACGTCATGTAAAATGTGTGTTTTTTGCACAAAATTGACTTTATAAAATATATCTGCTGGAAATATACAATTCTGAGAATGTCAAGCCATTTTGTGCATAATGCTTTAACTTAAGACTTGTTCCTAGATTGATTGGATTACCTTGGCCACAAGCCTATTCTCGCGCTATTGATGTAGAACAAGTCTCAACTCTGAAGATGCACCGATAACTGTGAAAAGTGATCCCTCGTGGGCTCGTGTCATGTTCAACACGTGATATTGGCGGAATTAATGTCGATTTCCTGCCTTTGAGATTGCCTGTCCATGTCCATGTACCCATGTTTTCTTCAGTGAATAAAAGTATGTCTATGTCTGTAGGGAAAATCTAATGGAGATCATTTCCATAGTCAAGATATCGGTTTAGATACCGTGTATCTCAGTCGAAAACGATCTCGATTCATATTAGTTTTGTTACGATCAATAACGGATCGAGATATCTCGGTTGGTCGTAAGACGAATCGTGAGAATAGCTTTTTTGTTTTCGATGGGGATTGATATCTCGATCGTGGAGATGATCTGGATAGCGCGAGAATTGCCCACCAAGCCGTTACCTTGGTGGAGTAGTCTTATTTAATTGAGAATTTACTAATATAAAGCTGTGCAGCTGTACAGCTCTGTCTCGCTCCGTCATCCATTTCGCCGCCTATACAGGGTGACATTTAATTAGCTGACCATATTTTGGGGAATGATAATACCCATCATTATGAACAAGTTTCTCCAAAAAACATAATAGTCGCAAATAATATTTTTTTGTCCCCCAGTAAATTGCCCCGATCAGCTGATTTTAAGATTTTTAAGTTACTATGGGAGACCCAAATTTTTTTTTCGTGTGCGACCTTATGGATACTGGAGAAAGTTTATGGATACTATCATTCCCCAAAATATGGTCAGCTAATTAAATGTCACCCTGTATACACCTTACACAGCAGTTATTAGTAAGGGGTTATGTAATTAGCACAAATAAAGTGTCCGAATGGTGTGACGTACTTGTTAGTAGTATAGTTAACGCCATCGACGGCGACGCGTGACGTAGCTAGTTGCATCTTTCCCTTTCATCGGGGCACTCTGCTGAAAGACAAAGATGCAAATAGCTACGTCACGCGTCATCGGATGGCGGTACCTAAAGTCTTCACAAAATAAAAGGCCCGTTTTGACAGTTCATGCCCAAGAAGTTTTAGCCCCTATCGCGTAGGTAATAGAAGCGGTTTTCCTAGGTGCAACTTGTACGCTTTGCTGGTACGCAACAGTTGGCTTTTATTACCTACGCATTGGGGGTTAAAACTTCATGGGCGTGAACTGTCAAAACAGACCTTTTATTTTGTGAAGACTTTATACTTATGTATGTATCTTGTACTGTATTGTAGAAAGAGGTATGTATTTTTGGATGATGTTTTGTAAAGATAGTCAAATTTTAAGAATCAAGATAATTTTATCAACCGACTTCAAAAAAAGGAGGAGGTTCTCAATTCGACCCGTATGTTTTTTTTTTTTTTTTTTTCTATGTTTGTTACGCGATTTCTCCGCCAATTATGAACCGATTTGAACAAATCTTTTTTCGGCGTATAGGTAATACCTCAAGGGTGGTCCCATTGACACCAGGTCAGGATCTGATGATGGGATCCTGGAGAAATCGAGAGAACTCTTCAAATATTATAGGCAGACCTATAGTGATTTTTGTGTTTTTCATAATAACTCGTGCAAATGCACATGGTAAGCATAATATTGTGATGCGGAACTACTGATGAAGACCACATATGGCCACCAGAACTGCTCCATACTAGGTACAAATACAATGCGTGGCTGACGGGCAGGCAACGCATAGCCTAAACCGGTGGACCTAGAGCCATGAAACTTTGTACAGGGGTTCCTTAGTAGCGTGGGGTAGCACTGATATAGGATTTGACAAAATTATTCCCCAAGGGGGGGGATAAGGGGTTACAGTTAGTATTAAACTCAATCTAATCAAATAGGGTTTGTGGAAGTCGGTTTTTTCTAAAGTTTACTTTTTGTTTCAATTATGACACGAAAACTTTTCTAATACAATATATTTCATGTCAGGACTTCTCTTCCGAATGTTCGTAACAGCTGGCAAGAGTGCCCTTGCCCTTGAATGGGTTTTCTGAAATGTATTGTTAGGGGTTATTATTATTAGGGATTCCGTAATGGTGTAAGAACGTCTGCTAGTGTGGGTGTAACAAAAGGCTGAAACCTAATTTCGAATTTTATTAGAAAAACAAAAGCCGAAGATTACTAACTTCCGCTTATATGGTAATGTCTGACTCTTAAAGCATTATTTCCTTCTCTGAGAAGAAGGGTCGGCAGGCTAAAGTACATAAGTAAAAAAAAGTGAACTTTACAGGAGAAGGAAAAAACTGAATGAAAACTGTGTATGTGTTTGTATATTTTATGCATGTGTGTGTAATAACAGTATTATTTTACCAAACTATACAAACATTGCATGCATAAAATATACAAAAATCACACACAGTTTTCATTCAGTTTTTTCCTTCTCCTGTAAAGTTCACTTTTTTTACTTACTATATATGTACTTTAGTCTGCCGACCCTTCCAAATATTGTTGTCTTTCTGTTACCCAAAATAGACTGTATAATTAATTTGGCGTAAGTTCAAGGATAGTTTGTTAATTAATGTATCAGTTTGCCAAAGTACTAGATATCAGTTAATTAAATTTCTCTGAAAGCTGACTCGGCCGCGGCCGGTCATTTTGTTTAATTACGAGGAGCTAACGGAGAATCGACAAATTATTCTGAAGCTTTCGAGGCTTGTTGACGCTTTCTTGACACGAGAAAAGCTTGTTAACAAGAAATTACGTTCCTGTATTTGATATTCATACAGGCATCGCCAACTTTCTTTGGCTCTGACTGAGCCATGACCTTTCTTGTTAGCGTAGGGTATGATGGGGTGAGAGAGAGAGAGAGAGAGAGAGAGAGAGAGGGAGAGAGTGCTCGCTCAGAGTCAAATTATCAAGCCAAACTATGCCAAAGCTCCAGGGTGATTATGTCTAGTACTCATACGTCCAGTGTCCACAAAAGACCACGATCTAATTTGTTCTGTTTTTCATAGGTTTTGAACTTTATCTAGATGTGGGTAGGTTGAAAATCGCGGGCCGTGGACTTTGGACGGCTTAACTAGTAGCTATACTAGCAAACACTTACCACAATAATTACATAAGTCGCGTTTTGGCGTACAACTGAACGAATCTACAATTCTGTCATTTCTATCGCATCAAGGACAGACAGGAATCACAAATCCTTGTAGTCCGATTAATTGGACTAACGGGAAAAAAAGTACACGTCGTCCGACGACGGTAGGACAAAGTCAGTAGGACCACGTGATCGGAGGGATTTCCACGCATTTCATTTTGGTATGTGTGACAGACGAGACGGTCTAACTACGCTACGTCTCGGAACGAACGTAAAATCAGCTGCGTCTTGGATCGCGTAAGTTCGTCAAATGCTATTTTATACTCGTTTCGTGGACGGTAATATAGTAGGAAAGTGAGGGTCGAAGCTATGCGCTGAAATATTCATGTACTTCCTTATGTAGTATATTCAGTAGATTAGTAATATTATGATTTATTATTGTATTCGACGATAGCTGTTACTTTTATAGGCTGCTGTAAGGAAAAGCATTGTTGTGAGTATGTGGAGTGTATCACTTATGTACGTATCATTGATTACGTATGGTACAAGTTGGGACCTACCAGAACTAAGTTAGATATCTTGTGGCTGTAGGTTTTGAGCGTCATCCTATTTAGTTGCAGACTTTGGAGTAAGCAAGTATTTTTTTTACCTTCAATGTGCATAAATTGCACAAAAATTTTGAGAATACAAATAATTATTAAAATTAAAATGATAAGTGTTAAGCTGATACGTTATTAGTAAAATAAACAATAATGATAATAGCTGCGGCGATGAGCTAGCTCTCAATGCCGAGATGCCGTATTGATTAACTATGGCTAAACGGACACGCTATGTTATGTTATTTATGCTATGATTTAAAGTGAATACAACCTGTACACTGTTGTATACAATTCGGATATCAGCTCAACCAAGAAACTACCTTAGATGCTTCTTGTTTAGTCTGCTTAAGTGTTTAGTTCATATTTTCCTCTAGCTTGTTAATATCCTCTCTGTATTGTTAGTACTCCTATATTCTATTAAAACCTCTCTATAATGTTGATATTTTGTTGTATTATATGTGAGTAACCCTGAGTTTCACGAAACAAATTTTAATTTAAACAAATGCTTAGCAACTGAAACAAATGCTTGGCAACTGAAACAAATGTTTAGCAACTGAAACAAATGCTTAGCAACTGAAACAAATGCTTAGCAACTGAAACAAATGACTATCCTATGAGATTCTCGCGTTTAAATTGGTTAAGTGACAACTTTTTCACAATAGTTTTGTGAAACTCAGAGTAAGACACTTGTATTTTAGATTCTAAAGTATTAAAATATGTATAATGATATCACGCGCCAGTAAATAACGTATATAAGTATCAGATGAGAAAGTATTTAAGGGCACAAATTGCTGCCCAAATATAGTAGTGCTCTGAGACATGTTGGCGCTGTTACCGCTGTTGCATCGAACGGGGCCGTGTAGGGTGTAAAGAAAATCGAACCTTTCTGGGATACCTACAGTTCAAATTTCCTAAAATTACGCTTTTTAGTGTACATCTATAAACATAAATATGTCCATCGATAGAGAATTTTAATTACAAACAACAAATGTTAGATGACAAAATGTCGTAAATAGTAGCGTTTCTGAGATAATTCAGTTTGAATGTAAACGCACATATTCAGACCAGGCACCATACAAAATTGTTCGAAGTTCTTTGAGGATTCACATTCCAAAAATATGTACGACTGACTAGCTTTTGCTCGCTGTTCATAGGTTTCATGCTCTATCGAGCGCGATGATGTATTCGGGGTACTTATAGTTTGTGAAATATGATTCAGTTCTTCCCCTTATTCTCCTTCTCACACCCAAAAGGAGGTTTGCTGGAAGAAATCTCTTTTAGAGACAAGCTCTCCTCTGTACATGTTTTTCTATCAAAAGCTAGATATCTGTACACTATGTCATGTGAGTAGGTACTATGAATACGGAGTATTGTCTTGTTGGTTAACCTCAGAGAAACGTTTGTTGTATTCAACAAACGTTCGCAACCTATGTACGATGACGGGCCGCCAGAGAGTTTCGCAGCGGCTGACCGTAAATTGGTGAGTTGTGTTTCAAAGGAAAATGTATCTATGCGCTCTCCACTGGATAAGTGCTCCCTGGTCACCCAGTATGTTTTTAGAGTATCTGATTTGTATTATTGGGGAACCGACTGGAGGTGAGATTTTGTTCAGAATGTTGTCCTAAAGTCCTAATAAGTTAACCCACACGTCAGGTCACGTTACTATTACAACCTTCACAACTCTGCATCTCTATGAATTTTATTTGCTTCGCTCGCTGGGTTAATTAGCCACCCTGAAAACTAGAGTGTACAATAACTAGAGTGTACAATAACTAGAGTGTACAATAACTAGAGTGTACAATAACTAGAGTGTACAATAACTAGAGTGTACAATAACTAGAGTGTACAATAACTGGCTGAAAACGCAATGTATTATTTCTTCGCATTGGCTCGACTTAGATTAAAGATTTATTTATTTCTTGTCGTTTGTAGTATCTACAATCAAAACGGCTATTAGGATTGATACCTATTCTATTTGTGATAATTAGTAGACTTGGCAGGAAATCGTCGAAAATAAATGATGGCAACATTTACAAACTTCTCCGTGTGTTTTGAAACTGAAATATTTGGTTCGTAACGTTAGTAAAAAAACATGTAAATAGGTTGCAAATATTGCTATAATTTATTTTTTATTGTTTCCTTTTGTTCGTGAAACTATTTAGAAATACGAATTGTTGTAAATGAAATGGAATTTAGTGAATAAACATACCATATTTATTTTCAAGCTATTTTATTTTTAGCAGAAATCAGATGAATAGGTTTGAGATATCCTGCCCCCTTATTCGCTAACTCAGTGATGATCAATATTTTCATAAATGATTTTTTGGGGTTAGATACGAGGATAATGCGTATCATTTGCGGTATATTTAAAAAAAAATCAACAGTACCGGGTCTGAAAGAGCCCAAACTTGGTAGGTTTTGAAAATGATTTTGACTTTAATTTGATACAAGTGACTGAAATGTAATGACGTAATATATTTTAAGAACCGGGTCAAAAAGCCCTTTCATTTGACACCACACACGATAGGTTTCAGAAAACTTTTTTTTAAAATTCCATACAAAAAACTGCAAATTACGCGTCACATTTGACAGTTGCTGATTTATGTCAAACTTGACACTAGCAATCTCAAAAATGCAGATTATGGATTGAAGATACGTTATTAATTTCGGCGGTAAGTCTAGTCTATAGTCTATACGTGAAGAAGCGTTCCAAATACTCAAGCGTTCTAGCTCAGAACAACGGGGGCTATTTTAACTAAAGCACGTTCTAGCGTCACAACTCGTTCGCTTTCTCAGATGGAGGAACTTGGACGAAACTCTTTACTTAACCTTTTGCTACTCTGTGATTCTCATATCAATGAGACTCTTTGCTGTGATTGCTAAGCTTCCCAACGATCTGGCTTCCGGTGACAGGTAGAACTAACGCTTTTTGACAGGTTCGTTGCATTAAGTTGCTTAGAAGTGGCGCTGTAAACGTCACATCCGCGCGTCTGATCTTCTGACAGCTTTTCTATGGACATCATCATTACCTACTTTGTCTGTGATGGACATCATTGTATTGGCTTGGCTCTAACTGAGGGCTCTAACCTTCTTTTTACTGTTTTCGTGTTTTTTGTGTATTGTTATTGTAAATTGTCTGAAATGGATATTAAACCAATGTTCTCCGGAGACCGTTCCTACTGATATGAACTTCTGTTTTCATTCCCAATAGATATAAAGGATGCTCCGAGACAAGAGGTTCCTTGCTCGGATGATTGCTAATCTATTCCATGTTGTCCTAGTATGCTCGGACTGATCATCTGCTCACTTCTGGCCGTGGGGATTACCCCTTGTGTGCTGCAACTGGCGTGTTCGAGTAACTTTAATTCAGGGCCGAGCAGGGTCTGCCTTACTCAGGTCACGAGTTGCAAGTAAGTGGAAAGTGCGAGTCGAACTCGCGTGTTGAGGGTTCCGTATAATCTTGGTTACTAATTCTATGAACTTGCCACGCCGTGTGTGAAAGGCATGATGTTAAATCCATTTATCTTCACTGTCTGTCGGCTAAACTCGGCTATTCATTAATATTAATTATATAATCCACATTCACACTTTGAAATCTGTACCGAACATACCTACACTACACACAACTCACGCATTTTCACCGACACAACCATAAACTTAGGCATTACTAAACAGCTTTATAAGTACTAATAACATCAATTTGATTCTATAATTTTAGTTTTGAGAATGGTGTACCTAATGTGACCAATGACCATAACACAAGCATTTTAAATGCTTAGCTTGGTTGTTGGTCTGCTTTATGAAAATATTGTAGCCTGTATAAGTTCTTATGTTATATTTCTGTACTAGATTTTATGAATAAATTAAATACATTTATTATTATCATGGGCCTTTGGAGTTATCGTACCTACGATATCGCCACCTATATTATCGTACCTACGATATCGCCATCTATATTATCGCCATAGTCGTAGAACTGAAAATTCCTCGTTGAATTTAAAGCGTTCTCCGGGTGTAATCTTAAAGCGTTCTCCTCTGGGTGTAATCTAACTAAAGTATCGATATCTTGGCCTGTTTATAATCACAATCTTATAATATTCCCACGTTCCAAATGCATTACTCAGAATCCGAATGAGTAGGTATCAGAATCATACACTTGACACAAACACGCCTGTTATGAGAAACTCCCCGATCGGACGGCAGTTTACTAAACAATACAAAGATATTTGTATTGTTGTGAAGATCGCACCCTGTACCAAGATTCCTTGCTGTAGATCTCTATCGATTTGTAATTGTTTCATCAAGTCAGCAAAGCATTAGCATACATTCTAAATTATTTAGGTCCATCTCAGTGTTCAGTCAGTGTCCTTACAATAATTTGCGTGATTCTTTTCGCATATGGTATTATCTATCATCTATAACATTTTACTGAACACAACAGTCCTTATACATAGTTTGATGAATGTACTTATAAAAGACCAGTCCATCGCCTATCCTCATCGAGAAGGCCGCGTTTCTCCAGGCCTATTCTGGAGATATTAAGCCTACAGTCAACTCATTTTGTATAGCAGAAGACAACATCATAGGCCTTAGGGACACGCAATTACCCTGGTTACTAACAAGGAAGTTATTGAATAAAATTCTGGTACCTATATCTACCTGGAATATTACCCCCGTACAATACTAAACCTGCCATACATCCTAATACAGCCCATAAATTTCGGAGGCCTACAGCAGAGCCTCCATGGCCGAGTGGTATTCGCATACGACCGTACGTGGTACGTGTGTGTGTGTCCTTTACTGTGTATTTTTGTCCTATTGTAATTTTTCTGTGTGCGATAAAGAAATTATGAGAGTGCGGGATAAGCAACATCTGGCTGAAACGGGTATTGGCTGGGTGACCCGTTTCTCTGTGGCATTCGTTTCGGGCGCTTCTGTGTTTCTGATGACACGTTAAGCTGTAGGTCCCGGCTACTATCGCTACTCGGTGGTGTAGTAGTATACTATCTGTGTCAGCGGCCCTATAGGGCAGCTTGATAACTTCCGACAGTCGGGTTGGCCACCAGCCCGACACCCCTCCACCGACCCGCACTGAGCCAGCGTGGTGGAGTGCTCAATCTTACTCGCATCCGGGTAAAGGCCCGTGCCCCTCGGTGGGGAAATTAACGGGCTACATTTGCTTTTATTTATTTTACAGGAGTGCCTGTAAAAATACATCGAATGAAACCCGTCGTTCGTCGCGAACGTGCTCGCATCATGGTACCGGCCAGGCGTGTCGCCACTGACTATAACTAGCTACCCGCGTCGACGCCGCTGTTACTTGCTTGAGATAGCTCTCAGAGGACTGTAGTTATCTCAGAATCTAAATGATAAGCAGTTAGCAGACTGTGAACGTCATAGCTGCTAAGAAGCTGCTGCTGCTGCTGCTTAGAAGACTGTGTGTTTTTAACTAGCTATACTGACTTGGAAAAAACTCTGCTGCTTCAAATCGTTTGGAGAAGAGAGTGCTAAGTAGTTGAAACAGTCTGGCGATTACAACTGGCATCAAATCGCCAGGAGATGACAGCGATGGCGGCGCCTGGATTGTGGATAGCTTTTGTTCTAGCAATGATGGTGGACGGGAGTTGGCAGGTCAGAAATTTTTAGACTAATGGACTCTTTATTAATCTGTGCTAATAGTAATAATTGTTGCTTTTAGTTTTCAAATATAGATATCATATACTCTGAACTAAGTATATCTGAACAATACGCCCGTAGCACGTATCCCCCACGGTGGTCACGATGCGACGCGAGATAGTGAAGGACAGAGCATATGACTCTGTCTCTCACCCTCCGCGACAGAACCTACCCTCCGCACTGGATGTGCTATGGATGCTGCTGGTGTTGATTTGTATGTCCCGGTTATTTAAAACCTGGATTTAGGAGTAGATATATGCAAGGATGGTAAAGGAGCAATAACCAATATAATATGCTGTTATAAAACATTTTTCACCTTGAGATTTGTTTTAAGATTGAACGACCTGACATACGATTCATAACGTTCTGGCATCCATTTCAGGTCACCCCACCGTGTAAAAACTGTGTGGTAAGTACCTACTTATCCCAATTGTTCCAGTATCTGTTCGATCCGAAATTCCGAATCCAGAAAATCCTCCCCTCCATCGCTCTCGGTTTGTCTGAATCGTGTTTCTGTCCGAAGTTTCCTCCAGTTAGTCGATTGTACATTTTACCCACCACGACCACGGGTTGACCGGTGTAACAGAACGGAGTATGAAACGGCTGTATTTAAGAACAGGTTCTTAGATAGATGTTTCACGGTTCTAGACCACAAGGGGTGCTGGCAGCAGCTAATAGGAACGTTGACGCTTGAGGGCTCCTCACAAATACCCATTTCCGATGCGGTTTTTTTTTTCAGATTTAGTTTCAGATTCAGATTTCATTTATTTGCGTAAGTGTGGTTCAGTCGTTGGTGTAATATATTTAAATAACCGGCCAAGTGCGAGTCGGACTCGCGCATGAAGGGTTCTGCACCATAATCTATAAAAAACCGCAAAAAAAACATGTTGTATGGGAGCCATAAATATTAATTTAATTGTAATTCAATTACTTATTTTTTAAGTAAATAATCAACTCAATATATTGTGAACATTTTAAGCGTCTACCTGCTACCATTATCAATAACGAGCAAAAATGAGCAAAAAAATCACGTTTGTTGTATGGGAGCCCCCCTTAATATTAAATTTCTTTTATTTTTTAGTATTTGTTGTTATAGCGGCAACAGAAATACATCATCTGTGAAAATTTCAACTGTCTAGCTACCACGGTTTATGAGATACAGTCTGGTGACAGGCAGACGGACGGACGGACGGACGGACAGACAGCGAAGTCAGTAATAGGGTCCCGTTTGGCACCCTTCGGATACGGAACCCTAAAAATGGCTTTAAACTTCGTTAAACTTTAGTTTATTACCGGAATAAAGTTTTTTTTCTTAAATAGGAAATGTGTACCCACATTATGGCAGAGTATTTCAAAATATTTCGTGATGACTATTGTTTCAAGGCAAACACAAACCTGTTGATTTTTTGACAAGTTATGTCCACCTGAGCTTCCCAGTCACAGTGCTCATCGACTATAATTCCAAGAAAAATTGGTCTTACTGACTTGCTCTATTTTGTTATATGTCCAAATTGATCATCATGTATGGTTTCATTAATGTTTCGGGGGGTGTTTTAGATGTTTAATGTACAATGTAGGTACATCTTATCTGCAAGGTTCTGGCAGAATATCAGCGTTGCAGATCCTCTGCAACACTTTGCTGAGTCAGAGCCTTTTCTCTGTTTACAATGCATGTTTTTTGATTTTGTTTATGTACTGCTGCTGAATTAATACTTTTTCTGTCAAACGTGTAGTGAATAAAGTGATTATCTATCTATCTATTTGTAGAATGAGCGGTTGCGCCACCATCTCCAGTGATCTGTGCCATCAAGACACCACACCCACCACACCTACAAACTGACAGCGAAGTGACGTTACACAGTGGCGTCAGTAGTTTCCGCTTTGTCCAGATGGTGGCTCTGTACAGTTATTCCTCATCTCTTCCTCCAGCCCGTGAGCAAAGAGCATCGTGCGATGTTCATAGCGCACAACGACGCATGCGCGGCGCAGTCGGGAGTTACCACGGATCAGCTGTCGCGCTTGCTCTCGGGCACCATCGTCGATGCGCCCGAGATCAGGAAGCATATTTATTGCGTGCTGCTGAAGTGCAAGGTGAGTGCGGGTGGCGTGACAGGCTGTCTCACTTGCTCTGGATGGCCCCATGTGGAGCAGTACTTCTAGTCTCTGATGTCTCTTTCACACAAGGGCAGCGGGTTACTATCAACTCTTATAGCAGGACCTAAACCGGACAGTTCTGCTTTTTTCATACAAATTCATAACATTCTAGTATTGAAAAAGCAAAACTGCCCGGTTTAGGTCCTGCTATAAGAGTTGACAGTAACCCCTCAGAACAGCAGCGAACAGGGACAGAGCTACGCGTCGTCGTGAGAGCGGCATGAGATGAGAGTCGAGGCCGAAGGGCGAGCCACAGACAACAAACACCCATCTTAGGATCCATTTGCACCAAAAACACTAATTGTGATTAGCGCGCTAATCGCAATGAAGTTTGGCATTTCATACATTTTGACAGCTGCTAAATATAATTACTTTGGTGCAAACGGACCTTGATGGACATACTGTAAGTATAATAAAAGATTGAGAGGTTTCATATCGAGCGCTATGCCCTGACCAATTGAAGGGAAACTTTCGAACGCGACGGTTGTGTCCTGTCCAGATTTAAATTTAAATTTCACTGCATTCTTATCACGAATAGGCTGTAAGTATATCGCCTTGTATTTGTCTTGCACTTTGTGATGAACAACTGGTTTCCACAGGTGATCGGCAAAGACGGCAAGCTGGTGAAAACTGCCATCCTGAACAAAATGGCCGCTAGGGCTGAGGCTAAAAACGCTACCAAGGTAAGACCAAGACGAAAAGTATTGTTTTGCTCTTCAAAGACAAGCACAACTAATACCTAGCTAATGACTCTTCGAAACAGAATCGCGGCAGACGGATGGACGGACATTATAGGTTCGTTCGTAGGTACCTAATATTATGTTGTCCCGCGGCTCCTTGGATACGGTACCCTAAAAAGCGTTAGAGTTTCATGGAACCATTTTTGGTTGAATCTCAAGTTTAGGATGTGCGGTACATGTTTGTTGGGTCGCTATTTCTGCCTATACACAGGACCGTAGTCAAGTTATAGCCAAATACGTGGTTATACATACTTCCGACGGCGGCTCTATCTATATCCCTTTGTGGGTCTTGGCCTCTTGCACGGTCTGCTTCCATTTCGCTCTGTCACCGGCCTCCCTTCGCCAAGATGTTTTCTTGCCGATGATCTTCAGATTCTCCTTTAGACAATCTTTCCATTCCACCTCTTCCTGGGTCTTCCACGACGTCTCCTGTTGCGTGCGGAGTTAAATTAGAAATGATTTTGACTGCTCTGGTGTCATCCATCCTCTACAGGTGTCCGGCCCATCGTGGCTATAGTATATCATAGCATTATATGGATATTAATATTTGTTTATACTTTAGGTGCTGGAAGAGTGCTTCAACCAGTACGGAGACACGCCCGAGGACCTCGCTTGGAACGTCTTCAGATGCGGGTACGAAAACAAAAGCCTCTCCGGCCTACTGCGAGGCAGCGCCCCTAGCGGTGGCGACGCGTAACTTCGCCGCCGCTTGGCCGCCTTGTTGTTCTGTACTTTGTTCACAGATGGCGCTGATGGATATTAAACTACCCTCGTTTTTCGTGGATTACAGACTGTATTTCTTTTTTATGGGAAGGCTGATTGATCTGTTTATGTCCTAGTTTGAGAAACTAATTATTGGTTTGTTTTGTTGAATATAGTATTTGAAGTTGTGTTTGATTCGATTTCCATGGTGTTTCATTGTTAGCATACCCACTAAATATCTATATTTAAAAACGTCAATAAAAAAATATCGGTTAGGTTTTTCGCAGTTTTTACCTTTTCAATCTAAAAAAAATCAAAAAAACGTTTCAAAATAATGCTTGCTTATGGGTATTAATCTGTGCTTATGGTATGACCTAACGTACCTATAGTTTGTTATATCTATATACCTACTTACGAAGTCATTAACCGGCAGTCATCACATCATAAGTCATCGGATGATGAAGTCATCTCCTTCCTTGCGACTTGCGATGCGCAAAAAAGATGGTACCTACCTAGTACCATCTTTTTTGCGCATCGCTACTTTAGTTGTTACTTATTTCATATTGCAATTTTTTAATGTTGACGAGATGCCGGAATATATACAAAACGTATTTACCTAGGTATTTGTCTTCAAACATTATTGAAGCGTTCTAAAGAAAGTCTTTGAGGCTAGCAAGCTACTTAGTAAAAGGTACTTAATATTTTTTCAAAATTAAGGCAAAAGTTTGTTTTTGCTGTTGTAAACTTTTCGTCGTTAAAAATGTAAGCAGTAGATATTAGCACCACTAAGTAACAAGTCATAGAAATGAACAGAAATGAACATTAAAATGAAACCCAATTTTAACTACGATATGTATGTCCATAAAACTGCACCGTGCTAAGTGTAAATCTGTAAATGAACGTCGCAGTCGCAGCAGCTTTATTTTATGATCTCATTGCGTGTTGTGGGCGGGTGACCCACAACACATCAGGCAGCAGCCATCGGCATCGCAGGCAGTATGCGTTCAGCCTCTGCCACCCGCCGCCATGTTTGATTGAGGAAATGCGCGCGCGTTTTGACAGCTTCGCTTTATAAAGAGTTCTGAAACTGAAATTAAGAAACAACTGAAAGTTAATTTTGTATTTTGATATTTTTAGGTGTTTTAGTGGAATGTGCAAAATGCGATTGAAACTCAAATGTTTTGAAGTCTACTCGTAAATGTAAATATTTCAAAATAGTGGTTTTATGAATTTTGTTTCGTTAAAAACATTGAATTCTGATGTGTGGCCAGCGACAGTGGATTTGGGATATCGCTTCTAAACGTGAGTAGTATAAGTTAATTTAAAATAATTTCTATTCTACCTATACCATACACTTTTTATTAAAATAGATATTCCTAGGGACAAAAGCTCGATCACATATTTTTTTCCTTATGGAGTGGTGGAGGCACAGTCGAAATTTGCACTCACGTTTAGCTAGTCGGTAATTCAACACACCTTTTACGCGACCTCATTGCGAATGCATATCATATTAGATTTGGTTGGCGTCTCACTAAGATCGTGCGAACCGATGTAGACTTGTTGTATTTGCATAGATTTGCAGCTAAAATGGTTATTGAGCGGCCATCGGTAATCGTATTCATAGAAAATGTTTGTAGGTTGTTTGCCATGCATATCTTATTGCGATAGGTACAAAAGTAGGTACCTACCTCAGTACCAGTGGGTACTTAGTTAATAAATCTAGCCTGTCAAACTCCGTTATCTACCAACAACCATAACAATCACATACCTCAGCCATAAGCAAGGGAACGACAAGAAAGAAGAATGACGGAGAAGCCCATTAATGCACTCACCGAACCTTACTCGGTACGAGTATAATATTGAGCTCTTCACCAAACTTGATACTCCACCACGCCCGCTAGGTGCGTAGTGACTTATAGTTTAGAAAATACCACAACAAATAGGTCATCCATCACATAAGGATCTCACGGCCACGTTAGAGAAATTTATTTAAAACAAGAACTATCATTATAATATAACTGCTTACTGTGATTCAGTAAGAGATGAATGCAGCTGATGCCATCAATATCCCCATATCGCAAAGAAATGGTTACCCTACCCATCCAGTTACCGTGTCGCTGCCGAATTCTCCTCCAGATAATCCTCTGGTACTCACTACGATATCGTTTTGATTGAAATCATAAAATACACACCAATAGAGAATGTAATGGTTAGTTCATAACATCGGGACAATCGGGTTCCTAAATTATATTACGTGATTAGTATGCTATTCGCCTAATATTGATATGCTGGACTTGAAGACGTATGGACGTTTTGAACTTGAACTTGAACTATGGAACTTCTACGTAAGACAAAAAAAAAAAACTACTATTAGACTTATTGAACATCTAACATTAAGCACCGCTAGTGGTGGGAAGACGCTGGGGTCTGAAGATACAGTGGTAACACTAGTTCGGACTCCAACGTGTATACCTCTACTTAAACTTTCCTATTTAAGTAGAATATTGTAAGTTTCTTAGGAAATAAATAAACTATTAAACTATTATTAAACAACAATCATTAATTAAAATAAATTAAATAAAACACAAACTGTGTTTTGCTACATCGATTACCAATTTTAAGGCCTCGTGGGAATAAGCCACCTTCCAACTGCAATCGAACAATGGTGTTCTGTGAAATACAAATCGATCAGATGAATTTCGAATGGACAGCCAGTTCTTGTTGTCCAGTGGGACACAACGGTGCCTTTGTAACTCCGTGTGGAAGAAGGTCATACTTTGATTTTGTACTAAAAAATCAATCATTATTTGAATACGAATGAGAGTAACCCGCAATAGCCATGGAGCGTTCTACGGCGATAGACTAAGGTCCAAGATGTCGGAAACCCATATCACTAGACCCAGGTGGAGGTGGGCAGGTCACTTGGCGAGGCGAGGTGATGATAAGTGGAGTAGATCCCTGACCGAGTGGTGGCTGAAAGAGGGAAAGAGAAGCGTGGGTCGGTTGGCAGCCAGATGGGCCGACGACATTACGTATATCGCGGGGAAGACTAGCCCCCTTATTCGCTAACTCAGTGATGATCACTCAATGATGATCCGTAAAAATTAAGAAGTTATTGGTGTCGTTCAATTATCGTGTAACCAAAGGATATCAAAATAAGTCGGCTACTATTATCCGACTTATTTTGATATCCTTGGTTTTCACGATAATTGAACGACACCAATAACGCAAACGTGAGTGATCAGATCATCACTGAGTTAGCGAATAAGGGGGCTGGATTCGATAGGCACAGGACCGGAAAAGTTGGCACAAAATGGGCGGAAACAAGCTGCCGAGATGAAACAAGCTGCCGAGATGAAACAAGCTACCGAGATGAAACAAGCTGCCGAGATGAAACAAGCTGCCGAGATGAAACAAGCTGCCGAGATGAAACAAGCTGCCGAGATGAAACAAGCTGCCGAGATGAAACAAGCTGCCGAGATGAAACAAGCTGCCGAGATGAATCAATCATATAAGTATTATTTGGAAACATTTTCCTCAGGGGCGGGCGCGGGCGGTTCGCGTGTGGTCCATGCAACACAAACACATTACGCCGATAGTATCGAATTAATAAATTAAAAGTAAAAAAACATTTTTAAACAAAGCTTTTATTTAATGCCCTAAAAAGAAGAAAATAAAATTTCAATTCAATCAAATGCGTCATTTTATTACATTACACAATTTATACGATATAAAAGCTTGTTGCAGGATTTATCTCCAAGTCTGTGCAAATAGGTGCCTACCCACCTAATTAAGTCTACACAAGTAAATCTCGCAACAAGCTTTTATATCGTATAAATTGTGTAATGTAATAAAATGACGCATTTGATTGAATTGAAATTTTATTTTCTTCTTTTTAGGGCATTAAATAAAAGCTTTGTTTAAAAATGTTTTTTTACTTTTAATTTATTTTTAACTTTTTAGTCTCAGCATCAGCTCAGCTCCATGTCATAAAAAATATTCTAGGACTAAAGTATTCGTCAAGACGAATCGAACGAGCCCAAATTCGACGGGCTTGCGATGTTTTATGACAGAGTTCCCATGACCGTCTTCCGTCTCCAGCATCAGATCAGCTCCATGTCATAAAAAAATATTCTAGGACCAAAGTATTCGTCAAGACGAATCGAACGAGCCCAAATTCGACGGGCTTGCGATGTTTTATGACAGAGTTCCCATGACCGTCTTCCGTCTCCAGCATCAGATCAGCTCCATGTCATAAAAAAATATTCTAGGACCAAAGTATTCGTCAAGACGAATCGAACGAGCCCAAATTCGACGGGCTTGCGATGTTTTATGACAGAGTTCCCATGACCGTCTTCCGTCTCCAGCATCAGATCAGCTCCATGTCATAAAAAAATATTCTAGGACCAAAGTATTCGTCAAGACGAATCGAACGAGCCCAAATTCGACGGGCTTGTGATGTTTTATGACAGAGTTCCCATGACCGTCTTCCGTCTCCATCATCAGATCAGCTTTAAGTCAGAAATATATTGCATTGTCATCCGACTTATACACGTATGCGAAATTTCAGCTCAATCGGATAACGGGAAGTGGGTCAAATTCAAGCCGACATTTTTGACGCGAACCGTGATAGGTACCCACAAACAAACATACATACATACATACAGTGCAAGTTTAATAAAAGCTTTTAATTAAAAACCATTCAATTCAAAATTGTGCGATTACCATTCAATGTTCATGTTTATGGACATAATTATAATACTTCGACACGTATAAGAAGTGTAGTGGGCGGCACCCACTGACACATGAATCATGATCTATAGATCAATAGCCTGTAGTACAGTAGTTAGAACAGTTTTGTGCTCTTGATAAATGGTTGAGAGATAGAGATATAATTTATATGGATACTTTAAGTGTCAAGAAGAAAAACCTCTAATCAAAATTAAGCATAACTTAAAATTTACGAAACCCAGCGAAATCGTAAGTCAACTCGCAGCAATACGTACTCTTCGCACAGACAGATTTTTGCAGGTCCATGTTTTTTCAGATCCAAGTTTTTTCAGATCAATTTAGTACATTGATAGAGAGTAGAATTCATTTCACACACGCTATAATTTCGGCTCTGAAAATTGTCCACCCGACGTTTGAGGACACGTTCCTGAAGTCCGGATCTGGATTCCGTTTACTTACTCAATTCTGCAGCCATTTCGGACGTGTGAGGAGGAAATACAAATGCGAGCAAATAGTATGTAACACGTTCAATACTATAGTAGCCGCACTGACAATTTTTTTCGCAGTTTTCCTCGTAGGAACGGAATTCACGGAATAAAAAACGCGAAAATAAAATTCGCGCGGTGAAATATCGCTTAAAAAATCAGATTTTCGCCGAAGTATGCCGTATGCTGCACCATGCCAAAATGGTTTCAAAAAGATATTCGAAAAATATGTACCTTGGGACTGAATTTAGAACATACAAGTCTGAAGTATGCTACACCATGCTAAAATAGTTTCAGGAAGAAATTCGAAAAAATCTACCCCGGGCAGAGACTATATATCCAATTGACTGCGCCTGCGGGGGAATGCGGCTCGCCAAACGTTTGTTGTATTCAACAAACGTTCGCATACGCAACCTATGTACGATGACGGGCCGCCAGACAGTTTCGCAGCGGCTGATCAATCACAGTCTCTTACCTCGCCCCCCGCCGCCCGTAAATTGGTGAGTTGTGTTTCAAAGGAAAATGTATCTATGCGCATAGATACATCTCCACTGGATAAAGTGCTCCCTGATCCCACCCAAAGTCGTAATAATATCAAATTCAAAACCTCAGTTAATACAACAGCCAAGTAAGTGTAAAACAAATGACCATGTTTATTTGTTTATGTACATTTACGTTTCGCCTCCTCTTAGTGCTTTTGAAGAGTCCTCCATATCTGAAGCCTTCTCATTGATGACGCCCACATCATGGCTTCCAAGTAATGATGGACGTTGACTTGTGACTTGTAATAATCATTGTGCGCAAGATCATGTCACGACGAACTCGACGAAGTGATTTTTTTGTGCGAATAAGTCTCAATTAAGGCTGGCCACTTTGAATTTAACTTCAGAGGTACCTAAACCTATAGGAATCCAACGTTAGTAGGTATACAGGCTGAAAGATAGAGATCTACATATGCCAACTCAAGAGGAAAACAAAGTGTGCGTTTGCTTACTGAAGCAAGCAAGAAGGCTGAATGAATAATTATGATGAATACTTTAAACAAAATGTAAAACTTAGTAGGTAGGCGTATATATTACCTTATTTGACTAGCAAAACTATAAGTCAGTTTAAGATATCTCCGTGGTCTATAGTGGGTTTCACGCTTACTACTCACGCAGGAGTGCAGGCCCCCGATTCTCGCGCTTTCGAGATCATCTCCCCAGGCGAGATATCGGTTTTGATACCGCCTACATCCGTCGACAACGATCTCGATTTATATTTATTTCGATCGAAAAAGGGTCGAGATATCTCGTATGGTCGAAAGGCTAGTCGAATAGCTTTTTCTTGTTTTTGATAGAGATTTCGGTAGGTATCTCAAAATCGATATTTCGACCATGGACATGATCCCGCTAGCGCC
Organism: Argyresthia albistria; assembly: GCA_963457715.1. Classification (NCBI taxonomy): domain Eukaryota; kingdom Metazoa; phylum Arthropoda; class Insecta; order Lepidoptera; family Argyresthiidae; genus Argyresthia; species Argyresthia albistria. Next base: position 275,429 of record OY735270.1, on the reverse strand, counting down.
AGAATTGCCCCCCCTGGTTCGAACACTCCCTAGATGCAGGCGGTGGGCTAGCCCCCTGTCACGCATATTGGAATCTTGGCTAAAAGTGGGCACAGTCGTACTTCTGCCACCCCGTATTAGAAAAGTCATGACGCTATCCACTAACAAACTGCTAAAATTAAAACGTTCCAGAACGATACTTACCTACGACTCTAACCAAAATACAAACCAGCTGCTATGCACTTTAGCGTTCGCGCCAAAAATAACCAATGATCAGCGAAACCGAAGATGGCATCACAAAATGGCCATAAACCATAACCGGAGAGACAATGCTATTGAACACATTGGCCTATAAGGTCTTATTGGCCCGACATAAGGAAATATCGACGAGGACACACCACACACGGACTTGGCTAAATGTGTCTTATTTATTGGTCCTTTGGGCCGGATGCAGGTTTGGGTGTTTATGTGGTCGTTGTTTTGTGATAACATTATTTATGGTTCATTCCACCTACCTAACTGACAGGGCACTTGTATCTTACGTCTTGGTCTAAACAGCTGCAAAGAATTTTGTTCCTTCAAACCAGACAATCGTCACAAGCGAAAGGTAGGTAAACATAAACATTTGCATACAGGAACATACATTTGCTTCTGGTCCCACACTAGCATACCCTGTGTCGTGGGAACCAGAAACAGCGAGATCACTAACATGTAAACATCCAAGACCTGAGGTTTTTTTTAAGGTGCAGAGTTCAAATCACAGGGAGGAAAAACTAAACCCGGTCTTGCATGTTTGTTTCATTAATAATTCATAAATGCTTTAATTTACACAAGCGAACAAGGTTTTCAGCAATACTTACATTGTTTATAATGATTATAGTTTGAGATGTCGCTGATTGTGGTTCACGACACAGGTAGGTAGGGGATCTTAGTGTGGGGCCAGAAGCAAAGTATGTGCGGCCAGAGCCCAGAAGTAAAACAGGCCTGTTTATTAACGTTTTCTAAAAACAACAACACATTCCAATTACATTTATCCTTGTTTTAGTTTTACCCTAAAAGGACTCAGGCATTTTAGAAGAGACTTAATAGCAACGACTTGTTGCTATCTTCTAACAGCTGCAAAACAACACGAGAGCATGTCTTTAGCGTCCGTCTTTACACTGAACATACGAAGTTGGTCTTCATTTTGTCCAAATCGGTAGAGCCCTTCCCTTTGACGGCTCTATCTTGCGATCGGCATCTTGCGTCGTTCAATAAGTATAGCGTTTTAGTATGATTTTGGTCCTTAGGCCGTAGATCCTAAGATCAGTGTGGTATGTGATCTGGATTGTGAAGAGTGATAGTAGGAGTAATGGTAGCAGCTCGGGAATATAATACTACTATCGACGATTCGCTTTATTCACGTAGACAGAGGGAGTGTTTAACATTTCATAGTTAATTGGTTCCCTGTAAAACTAAGTAGGTAATGGTTGCCATGCCACTGAAAATGCATTGGATGTTTTTACCGAGTAAGTATACCGAAGCCCCCCCGGGTTGAACTTGACTGTCACGCAAAATTGAGGATTGAACTCACTGGCTAAATGGGCACATTTGTGCCTCTGCCACCCCGTATGGGGAAAGGTGTGACGCTCTATATCTACTTACATATTACTTAGGCACCTACTCCTACTACTTCAAATAGGTTGCCAATTGCCTTAATAAGCTACACATTATTTTATGCCAAATAAGTGTTGTCTTCAAATACATTAAGTATTAGCATTCAGTAAAATAAATAAATCTGGGGCCACGGTAGTGCCCCCGCCAAGAAGAGCGCGAAGCACTGGGGCACTACCCACCTTATCTCGTAACGCTTCGTCGTTATTTTGAACTCTCAGAACTTGGGTTTGGATAGTAATTTACCAGATTAGAATATTATTTTTGATATAATTTGGGCTCCTTAATGTTTGATGTCACGTCACAAAGATAACTACGTTTCTGTCTGATACAAGAACCTTGTATGTAACTGACGGTGTCCTGCATTCATATTCTATTCAAATGTTCGAATATCGTGAATAAACGTAACTTAACGTCTATCTGAAGTGTATTGAAAATAATCTACTCAGCGACGTAAAATGAAGAAAGAAGCCTCCACCTTGACACCAGACTAGGCGGAGATAGAGCAGGTAACCCAAAATTGGACCAATTCAAAATCATTACGGCTACAGAGCGCTGCTTAGAGGTAACAGAATATTGAACTAAGGGCTTACTGAACTCCGAACGTAAAATATCAACTCGCACTTGACTGTGTCGTACATCCCGTAGGCCGAAGCATCGTCCATTATGCGTCGTGACAAGCACCGCAGCCAAAAGTGGAACCCACGCGCACAAAAACTATTGTCCATCTATGTAGCTTTGATATTAATTAATTCGTCGTAGGTAGTCTTGAATTATCATAAATAATGTTAAAATATGACTTACAGAATAGCTTGATGTTTTACAAATAGTTACTTATCTGCAGCTGCTACGATAGGATAGCTATCTGTCAAGCAATTACTAGTATTGAGTAACAAACTCATAGTTGTGCCTCTGCAACCTCATGTAATTAACAGCGACGATATTTTTGTAAAGCGTTCAAAACTGTCCCGAATGAGAACTCTATAAGTGACTGTTACAAACGCATGAACAGAAATTGGTGCCAAATTTAATTTATTTCGATATCCAACAGACCTATTATTTGTGTGTATCAGAATAGTTTTGTTTACATGATGTTTGATGTCTCTATTATGTCGGCATGGATTTAGTTCAATATTTTGTTGTTACGTACAACAAAATATAGGTACTTGTGATTTAGTCGTTACTTATTTCGTCTTTACTCGTTGTTGTCGTTATTTTTCATCGTTATTAATGTTTCGTATAATGTAGAATAGCTAGAAGGTCTTAAATGTTAATTAAGTCTTGTATGAGACTATCTTTCGATAAAACTATGACCTATTTTTATTGTATAAAAGATGTTAGGCGAGCTCCAACAAGAGATAATAATAATAAAACGTTTATAATAACAAAAATAAGTTGTGTTAAGCGTAATAATCAAGGATCCACATGCAAACCCATTATGGTTTCTTTGGACTTATTTAAGATGCATATTTATAATTACTGTGCTTATAAATAAATAATAATAATAATAATTTCAGGGAAGGTACCCATAGTAAAAGACACAGTATTAATAAATAATTAACAGTACATTACACAGTCACACGATAAAATTGAAATAAAATAAAATTAAAATCATAAAATTGTAAAGTAAAAATTAAATTCAGCCTGAACAATTGAACATTAATATCATTATTTGACATTTGACTAGGTGAAGAGGACTTTCTTAATTAAGTACAAAAATAAAATTAAATATATATTAGATACTAGCTGACCCGGCAGACTTCGTACTGCCTCAATCGATAAATAAAAGACCTAAACTTTTGTATAAATTAATTTCAAAACTGACTACCAGCTGATTGATTTACTATGGGAGGGCCAAATTTTTTTTGAAAGTTTTTGAGTTTCATGAGCACATTCACCTCCTTCCGTTACACTCTGTATATATATATATATATTAGTACAACTTTGAACTTTATGCAGCGGTAATAAATTGCAAATTGACTCTTTGACGTTACGAACACACCTAAATTGCTCAGACAACAGTGAGTGATTATAATTTAATATGAACTTTATTGAATAGCAATAAAGTTCATATTGACTCTAGAAAACGATTGACTCTAGAAAACGTTTGTATGGGAAATAGAAAAGGGCTGTGTCTGCGACGGCACCTGAGGTGCGAGGGGCGAGGAGGGAGAGGGAGCCTCTGCCTGCCTGCGCTCCGCCACATCACATTCTCTCGACATCAGACTCGACATCACGCTCTGTACTCTGTACCGCATCTCAATACCTATTTTAATCATTAAAACGTAAAGTAAAAGCGTAGTACTTTGATTTATGTCCATGATAATCAGCTACATAAAATTTGGCGACCGTGACAGGACAACGAATAAATAATACGTTACATATTCGTATTTGGCGATCAACACTTGACCGGATTGACCGCTGCGCACCGCGACGAACAAAGGACCGACCGCCCGAGGATTGCATCAGATGAGTGCCTGTTTCCTTTCTTACTTCCTTCCTACGTTAATTCCTTTGATTTGTGTTAAAAGTGCTGCTGGGCAACTTGTGCAAAATAGCTATTGCCTATTCATACATTAGCTTAGACCTAAAATCACTTGCTAAGAGCGTGATACGTGTCGCCTGTTGGTAGGTACCTATCCACGCGTTGTTTGTCATATCATTCATTACATAACTAATTTCGTGCTTCTTTATGCATAGCACAGTGCTTCTTAACGTATAGCACATAATATCCTTAATTACATAACTAAATTCGTGCTTCCTAAGCATAACACAGTGCTACTTAACGTATAGCACAGTATACATTACGCATACACTACATAAATACATTGGGTACGTCGTTATACATTATTATTATACATTACATACACGTTCAAATTAGAACTCATAGGTACTTAACATTAATATTGTTCTTGCGCCGTAAATTATCTTAGTTCGCATTCCTAATATAATAATTACTTACATAATAAAATAATTGTTTTTAACAAACGTGTAGGTACACATACACATTCCACGAATCACTTGTTGTTAGCTTACTGAAAGGGATATTTTCTGCTAACGATTCCAGGTGCTGGAACGTTCGATGCGCACGAAGCAATAAACCAGCTACCTACCTTACCTGTGCTGCTGTGTGTCATCATCACTGCTTGCTTTGTGCCTTCTACGCTTCGCTTACATACCTACTTCATTTTGCTGTTGTTTGAACTGTTCCCGAGTCAACTGGATATCTGCGCGTTTGGGTTTGATGCACATAATTATCTTACTTAACTTGTTGATTTGCTCAAACGTTCATCATAATCAGTAGCTAGTACCTACGTATACCTAATTAAATACTTATAACCTACTTAACTTCAATCTACCGATACAGATTTGATTGATTTTCCCATACGATGTCTACTAATCCAGCCGATCAAATACCTGAGATGGACGCTTCCAAGGAAACTAAAGAATTAATCACGCAGCGTGGTTCAATTAAAGGTCGAGTAACTAATTTTCAAAATCTTCTTTTACAATATCAAAAACATAAAATTGAGAAAATATCCGAATCTGACATAGCTGAATTGAATTTTCGGTTAGTAAAATTGGAAGCGTTGTTTGAGGAATATGACAAATGCCAACTCAAAATAGAAATCCTAAACCCGACTAACACTGATCAACCCAAGGAAAGGGAACAAACTGAATCCCGATTCTATTCTAGCATTGCAGCTGCTAAAACCTTAATAAAATCGCACCCCTGCAATGTCCAGAAGGCAGAAAATAAATTCCATGCTAATGATCTTGGTTGCTCTAATCCTGAAAATGTTAATATCAAATTACCGATCATTAAACTTCCAATCTTTGATGGAAATTATTTTGCGTGGTTGGAATTTCGAGACACATTTGAATCCCTGATTCATGAAAATGATTCCGTGCCTAATATAAACAAATTTCATTACTTACGCTCATCCTTAACTGGGAGCGCAGCTTTAGTCATAAAGGCTATCGAATTCACATCAGAAAATTACAAGGTAGCATGGCATCTATTGTGCCAAAGATACAATAACAAAAAAATATTGATTAATAATCATCTAAAGGCGCTGTTTAAGATCGATCCTATTACAAAGGAATCGTATAAGTGCATCCGTTACTTAATCGACGTTGTCACAAAAAATCTGCGAGCGCTATGTACTCTTGGTCAACCAGTCGACCAATGGGACACCTTAATCATCTACATGGTGTCCTCTAAATTAGATAACGTGACGGGCACCAAATGGGAAGAATATAGGAACGATCTTTCAGACACGCCACCTTTATCTAGCTTTATTGACTTTCTCCGTAATCGTGCTGACATTCTTGAGACCATGCAGGCTAACAGAGGCGAAAAAACTGAATATAAAAAACCCTCCTATCCTAATAATAATAACAATGAAAACAAAAATGCATTGCCTAAATATCATGCAAAAAGTTTCCTCGCTTCAGATCCGTCAAAGCCTGCAGGGTCGATGTCATGCCCTTTTTGTAATCAATGTCATAGAATTATAGATTGCGAATCCTTTAAATCGATTCCACTTGAGAAAAAGTTAAGCGAAGTTTCCAGGTTAAAGCTTTGCTCTAACTGTCTAAGAAGGGGACATAATGAGTCCACATGCCGTCTAGGTTCGTGTCGATTATGTAATCAAAAACATAATACAATGTTACATCGACAGATCCCGGAACAAAACATGCCCGTGACTATGTCCGTACAGTCGACGGGGACCGTGGCATTAAAATCCACAGAAAATCCACACGTCTTTCAGAAGAAGCAAGTTCTTCTTGGTACCGCTTTAGTTAAGGTCACCAACCCTGAAAACAATAAAACTTACATTGCTCGTGCGCTTTTAGACGCTGGCAGCCAGTCCTGCTTTATGACGAAGGACATGAAGAATAAAATTGGTGCAGTTAATCGTAACTCCGGTGACATAATCATATCGGGCATTAACAATGTACAAGTACCTATTTCTGATAGCTGTCACGTGTCGATCTCCTCTTTATTGGGGTCATTTGATTCAAACATTCATTGCCTAATTGTGCCTCAGATAACAGGTCAGCTGCCCAACATTCCCGTCGATGTTTCACAGCTAAATATTCCTAAAAACCTAAAACTGGCTGATCCCCAGTTCTGTGAACCATCAGACATCGACCTGTTACTCGGGGCAGACATATTTTTTAACATAATGTGTGCAGAAAAAATGAGCTTAGGTCCTAATATGCCTGTTCTTCAGCTCACTAAATTTGGATGGATTGTAGCGGGACCCTTGAGCATTATTGACAAAACTGTCACTCCAGTCCCTCACAAAATACATTGTAATTTCACAAAAGAAATTAATGATAACCTAACAAAATTTTGGTCACTGGAAGAAGTGCCCATTACGAAAAAGTTCACATCACCCGACGATGACTATTGTGAGGAACACTTCCTTAAACATACTAAGCGATTGGAGGACGGAAAATTTTGCGTACAAATGCCGTTTAAGGAAGATCCTGAAACGACCCTCGGGGACTCTTACAGGCTAGCTGCCAAGCAGTTCTATAGCTTAGAAAAAAGATTTGATAAAAATCCTGAACTTAAATTACAGTATTGCAATTTCATTGACGAATACGACAACATGGGGCATTTATCTAAAACCGACAAGCCTAATTTCGGATATTATTTACCCCATCACGCCGTAATAAGGGAAAGTAGTGAAACGACAAAATTACGAGTTGTTTTTAACGCGTCTTTTCCGTCTTCAAATCGTAAATCGCTTAACGACATTCAACACATCGGACCTGTGGTTCAAGATGATTTATTTAATATTTTGATCAGGTTCCGTGAACACAAATACGTAATTACAGGTGATATACAAAAAATGTATCGCCAGATCCTAATCGACGAATCACAACGTCACTTGCAGTTGATTCTATGGAGGAAAGACAGAAATCAGCCTCTCGATGTTTTACAGTTAAATACTGTAACTTACGGTACTGCCTCTGCACCATACTTGAGTACTCGCTGTTTGCATCAGTTAGCACTTGAATGTTCTGACCCGGTAATATCGGAAGTAATAAAACGCGATTTTTACATGGATGACATGCTGACTGGGGCAGACAGTGAGGATGGTGTAGCACATATACATAAAATCGTTACGGAGGTTCTCAATTCTGCATGTTTTCCTCTACATAAATTCAGAACTAACTGTCCACAAGCAATAAATAATTCAACTTCGTCAGAGTCACTCGACCTTAGTAAAGAATGTACTGTTCTAGGCGTCCAGTGGGCTCCTAACACTGACACTTTAACCTTTTCCATAAATCTTGATAAACCATCAGAGAAAGTAACCAAAAGGATCATTCTTTCTAACACTTGTAAAATTTTCGATCCGCTGGGCCTCCTTAGTGCTTGTACGATAACTTTGAAAATTTTATTGCAAAGGCTATGGCAACTTAAATTGACATGGGATGAACCGGTGCCCCATAACTTGGCTAAGATCTGGAAGGGGCATGTACATAATCTTGATGCTTTACTTACAGTCTCGGTTCCAAGATACGTGCTGTGTTCATCTCCAGTTAGACGCGAGCTGCACTGCTTCGTGGATGCCTCGCTAGAAGCTTACGCCGCGTGTGTGTACATACGAACGGTGGACAGCTCCGATAACGTAAACATTCAGCTTCTTTGTGCGAAGACACGAGTCGCGCCCCTTAAAAATCTTACCGTTCCGCGTCTTGAGCTGTGCGCGGCTTTATTAGGCGCTCGACTGGCTCATAAAGTCTGTGAAGCACTAAGAAAATCGGTAGAAATTAAAGTGTTTTGGTCTGACTCCACCATCACTCTGGGTTGGATAAGAACACAACCAAAAGTGCTGAAAACTTTTGTTTGCAATCGTATCATCGAAATTCGCGAACTAACTTCCCATGATTCGTGGAGACATGTACCGACTGGTGATAATCCAGCAGACATGGCTTCGCGGGGTGTAGACCCCAGTAGACTTAAAGATTCTTCTTTGTGGTGGGAAGGCCCTCATTTCTTAAAAAATAATGAGTCGCAATGGCCTCTAATTCCCAACACACAAATCACCAACTTACCAGAATTAAAGGCACTTAATACCCATTTAGCACCTGAAAAGAATAACTTCATTAACTTTGAAAAGTATTCAAGTTCATCAAAACTAAAAAGAATATACGCATATGTGTTTAGATTCATAAATAATTGTAAAAATAATTCAAATAAAATAACTGGACATTTGAGTCACGATGAACTTGAAAACTCACTTACTTACCTTATAAAATGCGCTCAATCGGAGTGTTTCCTGAAAGAAATAATAACATTAAAAAATAAAAAAATACTTACCTCGCCTAACTTGTTACAGCTATCCCTCTTCATCGACTCGAAGGACGTGCTGAGAGTAGGTGGTCGGCTCAACAACGCAGACTTCAACTTCGCTAAGAAACACCCTGTGTTGTTAGATGGAAAACATCACTTCACTAAGTTATTGATGCGAGCCGAGCATCTGCGCCTGCTGCACGCTGGCCCTCAACTGCTCCTGGCTACCGTTAGAGATCAGTTTTGGCCTCTCGGGGGGAGGGTATTGGCACGTAAAATATTACGCCAATGTGTAATCTGTACACGATTTCGAGGCAAAACCATGGAGCCGTTGATGGGCCACTTGCCATCGAGTAGGGTAACACCGAACTATCCATTTCAAGTCTGTGGCACAGACTTTGCAGGCCCATTCCTAATTTCCAGTAAAAAAGGCCGAGGTAACCGCATTACAAAATGTTACCTTTGCTTATTTATTTGTTTCAGTACAAAAGCCATCCATTTAGAAATTGTTAGCGATTTGAGTACTGATGCTTTTATTTCCTGCCTTCGTAGATTTATTTCGCGTAGGGGGAAACCTAATCAAATTTATTGCGATAATGCCACGAATTTCGTTGGAGCAAATAATGAGTTGACTAGGATGTTGCAGTCAAGCCTAAAATCTATTTATAAATACACAGCTGATGAAGGCATAAAGTTTCAATTTATACCCCCCTATTCACCTACATTCGGTGGGATTTGGGAAGCCAATATTAAAATGTCAAAATATCACCTAAAGCGAATAGTAGGTAATGCTAACCTGGTGTACGAGGAGTTGAGTACTCTTTTCACGCAAATTGAAGCGATCCTCAACTCCCGACCCCTAACTCCCTTATCATCTGACCCACAAGACCTTTCTCCTCTCACCCCAGGCCACTTCTTGATCGGGCGGTCCCTGACGTCGCTGCCAACGCCCCCTGCTGCTGATGAGAAGAAGATAAGAAACAGATATCATCTGATCGAGGTCTTGAGACAAAACTTTTGGAAGAGATGGCAAAATGAGTATCTTTCCGAACTTCAGAAGAAGACAAAGTGGCGCTCTCCTTATAAAGAGCTAAAGAAGGATTCTATGGTTGTATTCAAAGAAGATAACCTTCCTCCAATGAAGTGGAGACTTGGCCGGGTTCATCAATTATATCCTGGCAAGGACGGTGTCTGTCGTGTTGCCGATTTCCTGACATATAGAGGCATAGAACGCCGGGCGCTTAATAAAGTGTGTCCACTGCACGAAGAAGACTTGGAAGCAGCTCCAGCTCCAGCGGATTCTCCGGGACCTTCTGCTTCTTCCAACGGCCCCCAGGATGTCTGCGACGGCACCTGAGGTGCGAGGGGCGAGGAGGGAGAGGGAGCCTCTGCCTGCCTGCGCTCCGCCACATCACATTCTCTCGACATCAGACTCGACATCACGCTCTGTACTCTGTACCGCATCTCAATACCTATTTTAATCATTAAAACGTAAAGTAAAAGCGTAGTACTTTGATTTATGTCCATGATAATCAGCTACAGGCTGTTTTTAGGGTTTTCCCGGAAACTATTCGATTTTTTCTCGCCTTTTAAACCTTCCCTAGACCTCCACGAACATTTCAAGACTAAGATAAGATAAATCCGTTCAGCCGTTCTCGAGTTTTAGTGAGACTAACGAACAGCAATTCATTTTTATATATATAGATAGATATTGCTCTAAGTACTTAATATTTATTTCATGAATATTATACGATAAAATCGAGTATTGGTTATGAGAAGCGTGTCTATCATGGTTAAATCGATTCTTATTAGTGCCTTTTTTGTTGTCCCAACTAATTGGCAGCACTCAACACGCGACCACATTAGGAAGTTGTCAGCAAAGTGAAATCTCTGTTGAACAAACGCGGGGGTGGCGTAGTATGCTGGTATGACGAGAAGCTGTAGGTTGGTGGGTATCTGGTGAAAGGGTCACCTGTAGATAAACATGAACGATTTTAGACAGGCACGTTATATTAATACCTTGTGTCTGTGCTAACCATACAGGTTGGAACAAACTAATGGAATAGGAGGTAAAGTACCTAACTCCTAAGGATAGGTCAGTTAAGGAAAAATTTGTTGCTTTTTTAAAATAAAAGCATGGCTCGTTTAAGTAAAATGACCTATCTTAAGATTCTAGGGTAGTTTCCTTCCAGGGCTAATTCGTTTGTTCCACCCTGTATGTATAATAGCTGAACTGTATTACGTTGGTCGTTGACCAAGGTCTGTTCATTCTCAAAATTACAATAACTACTTAATGAAACGGAGTACCTACTAATAAGTGGCTAAACGTGGACGCCTGTGTTTCTGCGTTCATGAAAATGCGTAACTTTATGTTAGATTTTTATTTTACCTACTTATATATATCTTCATGAAGCTTGGTGATAAAAAATTCAGAGTTCGATGAAACTTGGCTGGATTCGTTGGAAATACCTATTTTTTGTATCTTGGTTGAGTAGAGTAAATACAAGATTAGAAGTTATTGAAAAGCTTTAACGGTAGGACAGACTTTTAATCCCTTGATACATTTATTGAAGAAGAGCTTTTGATAAAAACAGGTGAGTTATAGAATAAAGGTAACTTGAGACATTACACGAATAATGGACAATAGGACAGAGCTGTCGGTTTTGTAGGAGAAGTGTCAAGTATATTTACGAGCGATCTAATCTCGCAGCCAGGTGGAAAGTACCAACTCCTACCACCGAACGAATTGGGTCACGGAGTGGCTGCACTCCAATGTGGGCGACAACCGGTTGTCGACGAGGCAAGCCGTACTTAGACCAAATATTAATAAACAGCTGCGAATATTTGATAAATATTCCTTAGAGAAGCTTCCAAGGAAATTCGGTGATGCAAAGTCATGATTAAGATTCCGAGAACTGGAGCGGGCGAAGCATCTGGCCTTATATAGCAGGAATCCGACGCAGGTGATGCCATCAATCGCAATCTGAAAGCGATACAGAGTACAGTGCATTCGGCGGAAGCGGCTGAAATTAGCCCCGCGCATCGATCTCGCGGCCCGGCTGCGCTGAGAGGAAACTAAATACCCAAAAGCGTCCGACTCGCGGCCCGCGGCTGCCAAATATGGCACGAATCTCGTGTTACGTGCGCGCGCGCTGGCACATCACCAGGCGCACTGCAAAAACGCTCTATTCCCGTCTAATGCTGGTGAAAAATAACGTAAAATCTTTTTATTTCTGAAGCGAGCGGCCTCTAAATTTAGTATGGAAACCGAAAGTAATACGAGTGATTTTGGTCCTGAGCGCGTTGTCTGTTTTTAGATTATGGCGGGTGTTCTCAGACGCAGTGGCGCAGTCGGTTCGGGCCTACGGTTGTGCTGATAAGGCGCTTCCCGCGCTTTTACATAACCTCTTCGGTGATAGTGCAGTGCGAGTGACGGCCAGTGCTAGTGACGCGGTTAGTGCGGTCTGCCTGTAGCGTGTGAAGTGCATTCTCAAAGGATTTGGATGTCACAGATGTTGCCTGAGGGTGCCGGTAATTATTCTTGCTATTTTGCATGCCGGAAAAATATTTACAGTAGGCACTTACCTATAAAATAACAATCCACATTGCAAAAATAATATTAGCAGAAAGAGAACCTGCTAACTCTATCAAACTTGGAACGCAATAATTATAACACGTTACCTACTAAATTCGCGTTAACTTTGACGTTTCATAGAACATTTTTATGAAATGTCAAAGTTATACAAAGATTAATGCTAGCTCACGTTAAATCTGTCTAGGTAGATATTCAAAAGATAAGTACTTAAATTGGAAATACAACGACTACTTACTCGTACTTTGATTGGATTTTGCAAGTGACTAAGATGCGATCTTTCAACACCAGATTAACATTCCGATAACTTTATGTGACTTTTACAGTAGACAATCAAACGGACAGTGAAACGTTTTCTGAAGCTTGAAATATCAGCCCTAAATTAAACAAATGTACCCTTAAATACCTACTCGTATCGTAAGCAGCATCAAAATGATGTCAAGCAACGAGTTGCAATAAGCGAAGTTATAAAATATTCATAATCGTTAGTTACAAAATATTCATATTCATGAATAGTCAGATACAGTATTCCTATTCTCGAACAAGCTCCACGTAGCGACAAAATCGCGACACAAGAAAAATGTCATAGTATATTTTACTGTCCACCTTACACTTAGCTTGTTTTGTACCGTTCCATCAATTTGCATCACTCATAGCAAATAGTTTGTGTAAATCGTTATTTTAAGTATGCCACTGGTAGCAGTACTAGCAGCAAGCTTTCCTTATACGGGGGTGTCAAAATGACTTTCCTTCGACAGCCAAGAATTGTTCACACTAGACCTTCATGTATCGTTGTGTAAGCATAGTGTGCTGAATTCGGCTGCTATTCAATTACCTATGGGGTTTATCTCGAGGTAGAACTCGTTTCTTTATTCATAAGGGTCTTGTTAGTCACTGAATCGGATGGACGGCATTCCTTAATTCACATCTCTAGAGGCAGATTTTATATACAGTATAGATTGTAGTTTTCCTGCCTGATGAGTATTGGACTCTGGTTAAAGTTAAAAGGTAAACCAAGTGTAGCTATTGCAGTTTCATGAAATGTAGATAATTTAGGAAAATCATCACACAGGTTTGGTGGAGGAAACATTGTCATATCTCGAAATCTAGGTACTAACAGGTTTGTTTTGAATTTATGGAGTTAAGTTTAAATTGGTATAGGCCGCGCCAATATCTTTTGATTCTAAGGGATGTGTGTGACTGCTTTTTCTCGCATAATATGTTAGTTAATTCTCCCAGATGAACTATCAGCATTTGACTAATAACGCTTGCTTTTAATTTTAAGTGCTAAATATAGGTGTTTGTCATACCAAATATTGTCTATTTCGGAAAACGTTGTTACTGCTTTGTTTGCGAAATCATCATAATAAATAACGAGAAGTTATGTACCTTCGTCTACCTACGCCGAGTCCTCGTTATGATTCACTTGGTATACTGAACAAGAATTCCGCAGCAATTCACCAAATATGGATGCTATTAAGAATCCCTTTTAGATCTTGTATTTTATTGTAGTCTGATATTTAATTTAATAACCTACTTAAATAGGAAATAACTCCAAACCACGACTATAGATTGGCCATATTTCGACTATTATTTACTGTTTACATTATATTTATTTTATAAACTATGTTGTACATTCGTAATAGACTGTTATTTCGTAGTGTGAGTAACTCGGATGCTTACCCAGTTTTGGATCCTGTCCCTGATATGAATGTTTACCTTCCGGCAGTGTACTTAGAGATCAAATTCCTGCAATTTCAAACATAGTATGGCAACAGTGTGAAACAATTCAAGTGACGTGGAGCATCATTCAGTTGGCTCGTTGCCAGAATGTATGCTCTACTACGTTACTTTGTATGTTTACGTCACTTTTAATGGCAATAGCGCCGTTTTAATAGAGTCTGAATCTCCTGAGAAAGTTCTCTTGATTTGTAACGAAATTATCCATCTACCCTAAGGCATATTTAAATAAGTAGCTCATTTCATTACATATTTACAACATCGCCTCGTCACACCTACTAAATAAGCAACATTTAATACTGGCCTAAAGCAATTTATAATTTTGATAAATCTACTTTGGATGAACTTTACACTTAAGGCGAACAATACCGTAAATGCAGAAATAAATGTTCCTTTAGCCTTATTCATTGATTAATTCCAATGGTTAGTTGCGATTACCGCGCACAGATAAGCATTTTAAACAATTCGGTCTCTGTGTGGGTCTTCAGGCCAATTAAAATTAGCCACGGTTGGACTTAATAATCAATTAATTAGCTGATTACCATAAACGTATCAACTGGTGAGCGAATGGCTTGGAGCGTTGATTTATTACTATTATTTAATATATTTGTTTATATCCACCTGTTATGATGGCAGGTTAAAAAAACTGCTCTATTTTTCTATTTAAATTATGGTTTTCTCATCATAATAAACTCACATCTTGCTTTGTTTCTGTCAAGTGTCTTTATTTGTTTTGGTTTGGCAATAACTGACAATGAAATCCATAACAAGAATTGATTAGGAAACCATTTATGGACTCAACTGTGATTGGATACAGAAACAGTGGTACCCTAAACAGTCAAAACTGAAAGTTGGCTAACCTTTTGTGATTAGTTTCTCATATTTATCAAGTTAAGTTAAGAATCTTTACCTAAACCTCTAAGTCTTTTTATTTACTTATACCTACTACAAAGAGCAAAAACTGCTGCTTTCATCAATCAATCAAACATTTTAGTATATTTTTTAGCTTTTGTGACTATTTCTGTCTGAGTTATATTTGGATAGATTCATAGAGTAAATTGTCAAATTTGATGTTCGCAAACAGCATCCACCCACAACTTCTAATGGTCTGTTTGCGTATTAGCAGTACTCTAAATTATCACCGAATCACGCCGCCGAATTCAATCTAGAGCCATGTGTCTCGTTTAATATTTAGTCATCATGAATTCATGACTCATTTTTATGTTTTAGTCATTACAATATTTCGGTAATTTATCTTATTTGTCACATATATCTATCAAGTTTAGTGATTAATGGAGCTAGTTAGCTACTCTTGCAAGCTAAAAGCCATTTTAGAGGTCCTGTTTGAGTAGGTACCGCTACGGTGCATACGTACGTATATCTTCAATATTGCAGATATTATTGAAAGAAAACTACATTTTTGTTTAATTCATTACGCAAACGATATCCAAAGATTTTAAAATCTACGCCTTTCAGAACTGGGAATCAAAGCCACAAAATGTAGGTAACTAATAATTTTACGACATCATTGAGAGAGAAATTGGAATCATCCACCTGCCTCATCTCAACTTGGTTTGCTGGAAGAGATCTCTTACTAGAGATAAGCTCGCGAGCCTATGTACACTATTTTTAGTATTAATGTTTTTTTAAATGTCTGTGTGCAGTGCAATAAAGAAATTAAAGTTCAACCCTATATTAAGTTACTGCTACCACCTCTACCCCGCACTTTCTTCACGCAGTTCAGGTGGTTGCGAAATTGGTGCGTCCCGCATTTGCGCAGACGCCATGCGCAGTAGTCACCCGGGTATTTCGGGCACGCTCACAGACTCCGGTTTCGCGCCTTTTCTGAATAAATGACACTATATGACTATACCCATCTATAAGATAATTTGGAGGTCTATTTGGGAAATTATGGTAAATGTTTTGAGGAAACAGTTGCTTGCAACGTTGCAACACAGCTAACATGAAATAGGATCCGTTGCGCAGTTCCGCTGCTCTTATACACCTTGCACAGTTTATCATTGGTAAGGGGGTTAGATTTCAAGAAAATTAGCGCAAGTTTTTGTAATGACAAACATTTTCATAATATTGGTTTACTTAATTAACGCTTTTATAGATTAAAACAAAAAATAAGGAACTCACGTGTTACATTTATTAATTTAATATGAATTCATGAATAAAAATGAAACTGTCAGATGTAACGTTTTCGTTTCGGGCAGACGCTGAATACAAGTTGTTTGAAGATGACACATCGACACGATTTATGTAATTTCTTTCTCACTTTAAGTGGACAGGAAAATTAGAATTTCTAGTTGTGAATTTCGCAAGCAGTACAGTCAGATCACGCAAGCTACTAAATAAAAATACAATCTATTCACTTTATACCGGCGGCATAGTGTGGAGCAAATAAGCGCTTTCCTAAACCTCTGGTCTAGCTGAAACATCTTGTAAATTCAAAATGGTATTCAACTGATATGTATTAATCTGTTAATACCTAACACAACCTTACCAACCTACACAAGTCTTAACTTCAGGCACAGAAGCGATAATAGTACCTTCAGGTAACATACTTTACAACAGTCCCTCAGAAAGGTCAACACACAGACACACATGGCGTCACGCCTCTTCACATACGGGGTGGCGGAGGCACAGTTGTGCCCACTTTAAGTCAGGTAGGTATTCAATACTCTATTTTTCGTGACATGGGGCTAGCCCATCGCTGCAGCTATGGAGCAATGATTATCTCGATGTTTAGTCTATGACATTGAAACTGTTTATTGAAAAATACTTAATTATATACTAGTCTATTCATATTATTTGTAAATGACAGGTGAAAGTGTAAACGAAAGTAGGGACATGCACCCTGAAAGGGTTCACTAACGGCCGAAATTAATAACCTATCTTCTATCCATAATCTGCAGATTTGAGATTGTTAGCGTCAATTTTGACATAAAGCGCAACTGTCAAAATTTGACAGTTACATTTAATGTAACGCGTAATCTGCAGATCAATGATAGAGATAGAGATATTGGGAAAGGCCGTAGCTACCTACTCAGTACTTACCTAGTTTAAGTTCCCTGATCTCCCACCTAACGTGTGTTGTTTTGTTCCAGAAGTGATGCGTCGCGTCGCGTGCGCCGACGTCTGTCCCGCGCCCAGCCAGCAGCCGCCGCCGAGGTAACTACCCATCTTCATCATCAGACTGTCACACATAACACGAATAGTGCAGAAATCAGCGTACAATGCATGCTCTAGCAATACCTATACCGTATTTTGGGTAGTGATGATAGTACCTACCGATAATTAGGAATAACTTTTATGTTGAGTAGGTATAGGATACGACATACATACCTACATAAACAGTATTCTCCAGAAAACGATCCTTCCCGTTAAGAGACCGGCGACCGCGTGAATTTCCCATAAAAACGTAATACAAAAATGATTTCAATTTGAGAACTAGTTCAAAGCATTTAGACTGTTAATCGGATTAATACAGTGTTTACGCAGGTTCCCGGTCGAATACCAAGGTTCTTTTTCAAATTACTTAAAAATATTTTTAAATTGGTTGAAGAGGAACCCTGGTATACAGACCAGGAACCTGCGTAAACAGTGTATAAATTCGATTTACAGTCTAAATACGTTAAACTATTTCTCAAATTCAAATCATATTGTATTACGTTTGTATGGGAAATTCACGCGGTCACCGGTCTCTTAAACGATGATAAAGCCTTCGAGCAACACGGATAAAGCTCCTAGTTTTTGTCAAAATCCTCCAATATCCTCAAACGTCATCGGAATCAATTTATGAAATCTATAGGTACTTCAACTCGTCGTGTGTAACTGAATTAGTTTCCCGGCCATCGAACCTCTTGCACACAATCTGAGTAAAAACCTGTCTACCTGCTCATTAGAACCCTGTTTTAACCTAACACTATTATCTTCTTCCAGAACATCGGACAACAAGGAGCTGCTCCGCCAACAGCTACTCTCTGCGAAGGAACGACACAGCGCCGACAAGCAAGAGCCGCCCAAAGCGAAACAGCCGCGCAACAGACAGAAGAACCGATGGAAACTCAAGTTCCACCATCAGGCCCTCCCCCAGGAGTATCTGGACCACTATGAACAGAGCCTGCAAAAAGCCAACGCCAAGAAACCAACCAAGCCGCAGGAGAAACCGAAACCGGAGCCAAACTTCGATATTAATAACTTCACGAACGAAACCTTCAAAATTTGGGCGCAGAGACTCGCCGGAATTCAGGATGGCAATCTAGCTTCTCCGACAGGAAGCGTTGTGAACATGACGACGCAGAAACAAGCAAAAAGCGAGGAGAAGAAGAAAAAGATTCCAGCGATCACACCGAGTAAGATAGTGACGTACGACGATCTGCCCTACATGGGGGAGATGACGCTCAATAACTCCAAGCCGAGGAGAGGAAGGAAGCCAAAAAAGGCAGACATCTGCCACCTGATCTACGAAAACTACGGGACTGTGGTCCCGGGTCAACCACCTCCAAGTGCAGATAGTAAGCTAGGTCAGCTGACGATGTGTCCGCCGTTCAGAATCTCTGACAACCCGCCAGGGACGTCGCCAAAGACTGATCTCCAGAACAAAATCATCTCGAGTCTGTTGGAAAGGAAACTCTCGCAAGAGCAAAAGAGACGGCTGGAGTCCACACCACCCAGCTTCGGGAGCCCAGATGAGCCGATGCCGGAAGCACCCGTGACCATCGCCGGACCTCTGCACAGCGATGAGGAACCGCTCAACCTCTGCATAAGAGACCTCCACGAACTCAAACTGCAGATCCAAAAGAAGTTTGGGAACATCTACAGCTCCTTACCCGAAATTAAGACTGAACCGGAAGACGACTCAAAATCTGAGCAACCCAACGCTATTTCGGTGATCCAGAGGAATACCAACTTACTAGCTCCTTGCACGGCGAGCAGCTCACCAGATCTCTCTAGACAGAGTCGGAATATATCACCGGCTCTTTCTGAACCGGCGAAATCCACCCCCGACTCTGACGGGAAATCGCCCGGAGTCTATTGGCCTAATGCTGGACTTTACATGCATCCTCTAGCACTGCAGACACAACTGCTCTACTATCAAAGGTTAGCAGCTGCAGGACAACTACCCTTCCCGGTGACCCCTTCCACACCAACAAGCGAAAGTCTATCAGAAAACTCTCCACCGATCGACGAGTCAAAGAACAAGCTAGTTCTCAAACAAATAACTGATCTGTTAGACCCGAAGATGATCAAAAAAGCTGAGGAGAAGAGCAGTCCTGATCAGACCAAAATGAAGAGAGCGTCACCAAACCCAGCGTCCGGAACTGTGAAGAGGAAACGATCAGCGATTTTCATCCCTCCGGTGCCTAACAAGAGCTCCACAGCACCGACCACAGAAGTCAGCATCTGCAAGTTCAAATTCACGGGCGGATCCAAACCGTCTTTACAAGAAAAGAAGATGCTCTCTGTCGACTCTGGAGGAAACTTTAGATACTACAGCGGTACCGGCGGGAACAAAGGGAACAAGGGGTACGAGTACTTGAGGAGAGACTCGAACCAGGGTCGGGCAGTCGCAGCCGCCGAGGCTGCAAGAGTCGAAGCTCACAGCTCAGCCGTAGTCCCCAAAGAAGACCCGAAAAAGAAGAGAAAGTCCAGAAAGAGTTTGCAGCGAGAGAAGTTAGAACAGACGTTTAAAGAGAAGGGGTTTCTGATCCAAACGCAGCAGTTGCAGTCTGCGGAGGGCGCGACCTACTGCAAGTTTCGTCAGTTGAGGAAGTTCACCAGATATCTGTTCAGGAGTTGGAAGGACTACCTTCCCGGGGAGTTAGAGGAGAGGCCATCTGAGAGTCAAGCGGTGGAAGGTCAGCAGCCTTCCGCGTCTTCGGCGAGCGGCAATAGACCTGCTGTTGGCGAGTGGGGGTAAATCTGAGGTCTTATTGGTGCAACTGCAAGTGAAGGTCAAACAGTGCATAGTAGTTGTAGAAGATAACTCTTCTGTCGCTATGGCAAATGGCTCAATATTGGGCTGCAAAAATGAGACTTTATAGACGTGTATCGGTTAGTCCCTTTTTCGAAGTCCGACGACGACGTCTCATACATTCAACTAAAGCATGAAGAGGTGGGGCTTAATGCAGTGTTTGACAGATATTTTTACCGAACTAACTTTAGACAGACTATAAAAAGATGATAATGATGGTGATTTTAGCCAAAGATCTGATTAGGCTTGCTAGTGAGACTAGCTGTTGCATTTATGTAAAATTGTCATTAGATGAGACTTCAAATTACTTTTTGGACTATTGAAATGACAAGTATTTGGTTCACTCTCCGTCCCATTTATAAAGCTTTGCTTAAAAACTAATGTAGTTATGTTAGGTTTTAATTAACTATTTATTACCGAGTTGTATTGTTTGTACATCTAAATTATGTGAGATGCTACGATATTGTATAGAATTAATACAAATTACTAACAACACTAGTCAGTGGACACCTTTAACTTAGATTTTATGTTTAAAGTAATGTTAAAACATTTTGTACATACATTTTTTTACGTGAGTTATCTAGTCATTCGTTGTAAGTTTTTATACCTTGTTGTTATTAACTGTTCTACAGATAATATCAAATGAAATTAAATAATGCGAATAATACATATTTTTACGTTTTTACTTTACTTTATTAGCTCCGATAACACTTAAGTGACACTAGCTAGAAAGGTAGTTAACGTGGAGTTGTGAAAGTTGACAATAGATAGTTAATTGTATGGAAAATGAAACAACCCGTTCACGAAATAGAACTTTATTGGAATTATCTCGGCCATTGTAAGAAAAACAAAATGCAATCAACAGGAATATTGCAAAAATTACAACAATATAATTAACACAATCAAAACATGTGAGTATAAACCTTGGAATATGATGTAAGTATAGAAAACCTTATCAAATAGGGACACATATAGACTTTCAATAAACTAGATGATCTTTAAAAATAAATCGATATAGTATATGTTGTACATATATTTACTGTAAGGCACATATGACATAATGAGGTCTGTATAGAAAATATCCAAAAACATTTCATGAATCAGATTTTGCCTTGTACAATTCATATCACGTTGATTTGTGATCCCTTAGGAACTAGACATTGAATAACAACTGTTATACAAAAGTAATCTTACATACTAATAAAAGAATTTGAATCAGGGCTACCCTTCATCACTGGAAACACCACAAGAAGAAGGAATGTGGAACCATTGCAAGGGAATGTTTTGCAAGATAATAGAAAAGTGGTCCCTTAACTGCCGAAGTTTTCTTTAGTTACGTGAGTTTTATTTCAACTTGACATAATTGTTAATTGATTAAGGGGCGATTACGAATTCCTTAAATAAACAGACAGCCCTCTCGCTCCCTCGTCTAATGTTCTCCATTGTAAGTTTGTTCAGCCTGTGTCCTTATGAGAGTATACCGATTAAAAGTTATGTGACGATTAAAAAATCGAACAAATATAAAATAAGTGAGCATAGTTAACAAAACTCACGTAACTTCTCCCCCCTCGCGTCTACAAGTTGAGAACCTCCTATACGCCACCGTCTCAGTGGAAAAATGTAAGCAAACAACTGTGCAGTATAGTGGACAAAACTCACGTAGCATAACCGCTCGCGTCTACAAGTTGAGTACCTCCTTGGCAGCGGCCACGATGTGCGGCGAGGACAGCCCGTACTTGTCGAGTAGAGCGGCGGGCGGGCCGGAGCGCGGGACCTCCTTCACGTAGATGTGCTTGACCACCACGTCGCGGGTGAGCGCGAGCGCCGAGATCACCGCCTCGCCGAGACCGCCTGTCACAGAGGGAGAATTAGCACGATGAAGAGTAGACTAACGGCCGGTTTCTGGGACGCTGTTCAAAGGTTACGATTGGATCGATGATTAATTCGAAATCGCGGATTGGCTGAAAGTTTGTAAATTGTTCGGTTAGATAATTGTAACTTTTCAACAGCGTTGATATTTGAGAAAAATACCTGGAACCTCCTTACGCTCGTGATTACTCCATTTTTCAAGACAGGAAACTATAGTCTAGCCGCTGAGAGAATGCGATCCTGACACATGTCAGTTTGGGATTCAATCCCCTTTGTGGGAGTGAGATAGAGTGAAAAGTAGCGCGGGACAGGCAGGGACATAGACATGTGTCAGGATCGCATTCTCTCAGCGGCCAGAGTATAGCTCATCATATTTTTTGTAAACACAACCTAGAATCACTCTCTGCACTCGTGCTTACTCACCAGCCTGGTAATGGTCCTCAACCACCACCACTCTGCCGCCCACCGCCCGCGCGTGCTCCCGCACCGCCGCCTCGTCCAGCGGCTTCACAGTGAAGGGGTCGAGCACACGCGCCGCCACTCCTGCGCCGGACAGTGTGGCCGCGGCGCTCACGCACTCGTGGAGGGTCACGCCGGCTCCGATGAGCAAGATCTGGTCTTTGGGGGACTGGCGGACGATCTTGGATTGGCCGACCTGGGGACGAACGGAAGAGAATGATGATGACGCTTTCAATTTATGCGTTTCTGGACGGACACACACATACACAACCTCTCACACAAACACACACTATACACTCTACATGTTTGATTTGTGAAATATTTCTTGAGTACTTAGGTTTGCTGGAAGAGATCTCTTATCTTACCACAAAATCTCGGACGAGGTACGGGCCTGCGAGCCATAAATACAGGTTATTTAATATCCTAGCTATGGCAGCAGACACCACCATTTTTAAGTTTGTTGTACCATTTTATCTATGAATATATACTTTTATTACAGCTGCGGCGTTAATCGCACTGCAAACAGTGAAAACAGTAAAACTGCCCAAACAGTACGACTACTCTGGACCGTATTTTTACGGGCTCGGACCGAATTCGGACGTAGACCGAAACCGCCCATGGGCACTACTACACACGAGAGCAGGCCCCCAATTCTGCAAACGGATGGCCTACCAGTTGCTGTGGCGAGGGCGCAGAAACCAGTTTTGTTTGTAGCCGGCGCGGCACGTCTCGGCGTCGTCGCCAAGCACAAAACCCGTTTCTGCGCCCTCTCCATAGCAACTGGCATGCCATAGAACAGCAGCGAATAGTAGGGACAGAGCTATGCGTCAACCTCTCCTTGTTTCGCTTAGTACGGGAGGGTAGATTGACGCATTGCTCTGTCGCTGCTGAAGCAGAAGCCCTCGTGTGTGACCGGCGCAACAGTTTGAAGCTGTCAAGTGGCCCACCTTGAAGGGCTCGTCATTCGGGTAGAGCATGACGGTGTTGGGTCGCGAGGTGCGGATGTAGCAGATGCCCTTCGTGTTGGCGGCGAGCTCCACGGCGCGCTCCGTCGACACCGCGTCGCTGGAGGGACGAACGATATTACAGTCTATTCGTGATAAGAATGCAGTGAAATGTAAATTTAAATCTGTTAACACACACTCACAGGACAGGACACAAATAGCTCAAATAGTATTTATTCATAAACAAAAGTACAATTGTGTGTGAATGTGAAGTACATTGATTAAAACTAAAAAACCCTCTAGCCCCATCTGGGAGGGACCGTCCTCTCCGATGGACACTCCGCAGTGGGAACCCACCAGGTTGATATTGTTATCTCACCTCGGGTAGAACACTGTGGCGGTGGGCACGGCCCGGAACAGCGCGATGTCCTCTAGCCCCATCTGGGAGGGACCGTCCTCTCCGATGGACACTCCGCAGTGGGAACCCACCAGGTTGATGTTGGACTGCGAGATGGCGCCCATGCGGATCTGGAAGCAGACAGTTGTGGGTTCAGACGCGGGCACGTGAATTTTACTTCTCTATACAAATCAGACAGTGGATGCGGGCGGCACAGGACCGGAGCGGATGGCGTGGTAGAGAAGAGGCCTAATACCCAGCAGTGGGTAGGTGTGGGCTGATTGATGATGATGATGATACAAATCAGCTGACCGCCCGCACTAAAACGTATGGAGCAATGAAAAATAAAGTTGCTCTGATCAAATCGGTTTCAATTGCTCAGAATGGTCTCCCTAACAACCTCCTAAAATATGACTACACCCTTGTGTAGAATTTAAGTGTAGAATTTACACAATCGAGACACGCCACGCCTCGCCCGCCACCACCAGCGCCGATACAATGCGCCGATACAATGGGCCGATACGGGCATCGGTCCCAACTGCAATAGCATGTCAAGCGCGGTGCAAGTTTCGTCTCGGAGGGACGGAGCCATACGCTGCATACAGTTTGTTGCTATTTGTCACTTTCCTGCGGCAACACCCACGCTGCGCTACCAGCGTGCTGGGACCTGCAGGTACTCATAAATCTAGTGTCCACAAAATACCACGATCTTTGGTTCCGGTTTCTCATAGGTTTTGAACTTTCTCGGTGTGGGTGTGGTGAAAATCGCGGGCCGTGGACTGTGGACGGGTGCGCCAGCAGATAGGGAACGTACCAAACTACTACGTGACCACTTTTTAACCTCCCCCCCTCGGTGACCAATCGTAGTATATGGTTCATGAATATGGTTTTTAATCTGTCTTTGCATACACAGTAAAAAAATCATAAATAATCGGTTAAGTGCGGGTCGGTATCGCACACGAAGGGTACCGTACCGTCGTACAACAAATCAAAAGCACTCAAAACAATAAAAAAATAAACAAAAAGAAAATTTAAAAAGTTTATACCTTCACGAGATTTGAACCGACGACCTCCGGATTGAGAGTCTACATCATACCGCACCGGCTAACCACAACCATGTGGGTTGACGCGAAATATGCTATCATATTTAAATGTGTAGTATATGTGTCTATGACATGGTTGCTATGACAATAAATAAACAGTTTCAGTCAAAATCTCCATTTTGAAATGCGTAAGTGTATCTAAACACGTCTCTTGTATCGGGGCCCCCTTTAATTTGCAATATCTCTCGTATTTCAGTATTTGTGGTTGGTGCGGCAACAGATATACACATTCTGTGAAAATTTCAGCTTTCTAGCTATTACGGTTCGTGCAGACGGACCCGGTGACAGACAGGACGGACGGACGGACGGACGGACGGACGGACAGACGGACAGCGAAGTCTCAGTAAACTGGTCGTGTAGTAGGGGTACAGAGAGCTTCGAGTGGTCACCTGGTCGAAGGTCCTCGTGAAGAAGGCGGCGAAGGTGGACGCGAACACGACGGCGCGGTCGCGGCAGGCGGCCCCCGTCGCCACGCCCACCAGGTTCTGCTCCGCGATGAAGCACTCGATGTACCTGCGAGGGGGGACACGGTGAATATACCGGCTGAGGTGTGAACAGCAATCGCTAAACCACTTGATTGTAGAAATCGTTCAAAGTATTCGAATAATCCTATAGTCTATTCGTGATAAGAATGCAGTAAAGTTATCACTGTCCGGCGGCCTAGCCACGCCCCGTAACCAATCAAATCGTTTCCAATTATCAAGCCAAGTTCACAGTGACCAGTTGAAGGCAAACATTCGAACGCGAAGGTTGTGTCCTGTCCTGTGAGTGTGTTAACAGATTTAAATTTAAATTTCACTGCATTCTTACCACGAATAGACTGTAAAACAATCGATAATCGAGGAAGTCGGTGAAGCGTGAGTGGTTTCATTCGTTTGGATTTCCGATAGCTTTAAGCTCAAGATAGTAAAAGTAAACTCTATGCTATGAGAAACAGCATCTAATTTTGTGTAGAACATTATATCAGAAAACCATCGAAATTCATGAATACTAGTTATTTGTATTCGATTGTTCGTAAACTTTATTGTGCCCCAATAAGGATCAATTTTGATTGTGACCTAGGTGTGTACGAGTGAATAGAAAGATAAACGAAACAAACAAGTGTAAAGGAGAAAGAAATTTAACAACATGGCGTCGATTGTGAATAACAATCGATAATCCCGAAATCGCTAGTTTATATTTTTCACGTAAAAGTGATCTCTATGCAAAATTCCAATATTGTGTGACTAATTCAATCCGTAATCATCGATTTTCACAAATGCTACTAGTTTGTATTCGATTGTTTGTAAAATGTATCAACATAGACTTTATTACCCAAGAAAAAACGCTCAATTTGGTATGGCAAAGTAAATGAATGAATGGTTTCACTCGATTGTGTGGACTAGTTATCGATTGTTAATACTATTCACTATCAGACCACTCGATTGTTTGAACTATTAACAATCGCCCATCTTTAATACCGCCGTCACGTGAGCAGAGGTACCCTTGAGGTACCTAATACCCTATCCAATATAACAGGCAACTTGACAGATGTCAATCTAAGCCTGTGAGTGAGGGGATATTGCTCATAAAAATCAATTAATCAAAACAATCGATATACCCTTTAAACATTTGTGAATCGGAAAGATGTCTAACATTTTATTCTTGATTCTTCAGTTACCTTAAATATGGTTGAAAATTAAATAATAATATTTTAAGTGCTAATAGCTTGTGATGGCGATGACAACTATTCTGTTAGTTCAACTGAATAAACAATTTTGATGTGGATTTTATGAAGTTTTAGGTTAGCTGTCAAGTTGCCTGTTAGATAGGGTTTACTGACACGTTGCCGCGGTTAAAGCAAAGAGCGCACTAGCAAGTCCAGCAATAGCGGAGCGGAGCGACCCGACGATGCTACTAGAACGACTGCGGCGCGACAGATTCGACCAAAGAACATAAGAGGAAGTGTGCACTGACTTCCCTCTCTTTATCTGTTTTTTTCCTGTCATGCCTAGGATTGCTGGAAGAAATATCTTTTTACAGATAAGCTCGCCTTTGTACATTATCTTTCTGTAAACGCGCCCTCTGCGCCCCCGGCCGCGCGAGTCGTCGTCGTCCCGGTGGTTGTTGTTTTTCTCAACCAGTGAGCAAAAGGGCTTTTTACACACTGTTTTGCGTGAGTAAAAGTAGCTTATTAGGGGGCGAGTGGTATAAAGAAGTTCTGTTTGTTCTGTTTTTATTTTATAGGTTAGTTTTATTTGGTTTGACATTGACAACTTCTCAAGCTAGCGTTCCATAACCGCATTTCATCTCTCTCTCTGTCATCATTATCTTCATCTCTTTTAATTTTCCGAGTGAACTTTTACCAAACGTAGCCTAGATTTCCAAATGCAACTTGGGCCTCGGAAGTACTGAGAAGTGGCCACGAATAATTATAAGTAAACCGGACTAAGAGGTTCACTTTCCTTTTTCAATCTTATCGGAACTCTGAACGTTTGCCACCTTACAAGAACAATACTATTATTAACAATGGAAACGGGTCGCATATATTATGTCTTATACCGACATGATGAAGAAGTAATGGATTGGTGGAAATATCGTAGGATTATAAGGCCCGTCATAATAAACCACATAGCTCTGAGAGTTATCTCAGCTATGCTACAATGACAGTTTCGTCTGTCTGTAATTTTCGTGCTTGAGATAAATCTCAGAGCTGAGTACGGGTCTCAAGTGCTACTCACCTGTCCGGGTACGCGTTGCGCAGCTTGTCACTGAAGGTGGAGTTCTTGGTGTCTCCGTCGAGGGCGATCACACTGGGAACAAAACGATATCATTATCTCATGTGACCACAATTGTGACTTGTTTGGACGAGGTCAGGGAAATTCAGTTCTATTCGTGATCCGTCCAAATGCGACTGGTTCCCGGCCGGTAACACTGTCGCCTGTTAGGACATGGATGGTTCCCCGTCCGCCACACTTTAGGGAACGTACCCATACTACGTGACCATTTTAGGGGGGGGGGGGAGGGGGATTCTTCAAAGTACCACGCTAGTACAAAATACCAGTCTTGGCTCATACTAAAGTGATCACGCAGGTGGGGGGAGGTCAAAAACAGCAAAAAAAAAAATGGCCACGTAGTATGGGTATATTCCCTTATCCACTCGGACGTGACCAGTTCCCCGTCGGCCACACTGTTCCACACTCACCGCATGTTAGTATCCGTTCGGACATGAGTGGTTTCCAGCCGGTAACAGTGTCCCCTGTGCAAACATTATTGGTTCCCATCCACCCACACTGTGATCCATTTGGACGTGACTGGTTCCCAGCCAGCCGACCAAAAGCGGTTGGTTCCCCGATAACCACACTGTGATATGTTCGGAAATAACCGGTACCCAGCCAGCCCCACTATTACCCATCCAAACGAGACCAGTTCACCGCCCACCACCCAGTTCCCCACTCACCGCATGTTAGTATCAGCGATCTTCTTCAGCGCAGTCCCGTACGCCAGCCGCGTGGCCACAGTCTCGCCCGCCTTGTACGCCGGCGGACTAGAGAGGGCGATGTCACTGATCACCACCTTGGGCGCCTCAGCTAGCGGGGCCTTGGGCTTGATGCTGATAGTCGGGTTCTTGATCTGAGCTTGCAGGTGCTGGGGGTGGGAGAGATGAACACGGTATTTTACAGCTAGTCAAAAGAGATTATTTTTAGGAACTGTCAAAATGGTGTTTATGAGTTCCATGAAATACTAGCAGTGACGTCATAATTAAACGCTGTATTCTTTACACAAATCTAACTTTATAAAATGAAATGGCTAGAGATCAAGACGGATATTGTTGATACCGACCGAATTCGAGTTACAATCGTCAGACTTATATGAGGCAACCCCGTTAACGAAGAGAATCCCGTTATGTATTGTAGCAGCGAGCATTTACAAAAAACCTGCAAAAGTTAATTCAAAGACCGACCAAGCCCCATTCGCCAGCTAATTATTTGACTTAATTCATTTATTCATTTATTCAGCAGCCACAGTAAACTAATTTACATACATTCACTCCACAAATATAAAGAGATTTAATTAAAGTATCAAAAAAAAGTGATCGAGGGAGAGTGTAAGGTAATAGAGAGGGAGGGGGGGAGACAAATTGAGAGAAAAAGAAAAGTAGGAAGGGACGAAGAAAGAGAGGGGAACAAGAGAGACTAACCTTGATAATCTTGTCCCCCTCGGCTCCCAAAGCCTTTCCGTGCCAGTTCTCCAGATCCTCGATCCCCGGGAAGCCCTTCCCCTTGAAGGTCTTGGCGACGAGCGCGGTGGGCCGGCCGGAAGTGGCGGCGGCGGCGTCGAACGCCTTCACCAGCTCCGTGACGTCATGTCCGTCCACCACGAGGGAGTTGAAGCCGAACGACTTGAGGCGCGCGTCGTACACCTCCATCTGAAATCAAACGGTTGTTTGTAGGCGATTTTTGTCACATGGGGTGTGTCGTGGAGTCTATTCTGACGTCACAGCAGCCGGCCGCCGCCGTCTAGACGACTATGAAGGCGAGAGAGGATCGGCACGCGAGCCCGACCGACCAGTAGCTGATAGACTCTTGAGATAGACACACACTATTTTGTTATACCTACCTAGTTTAAGACAAGGCAAGGGTCAGTTGTGGCTACGGCAACAGCGAAGGGCACGCAAAATAGAGCGAAAGGCCGTTTGTCCATTGAGTGCAAATAAATGCCTTTGAGTGTAATGTAGTCTGAAACGCAATTAGATGGGTCGGCCCAGTGTACTACCGCTGTCATCGTCACGATAACGAAGAACGGCCATAATAAATGTCTCGGGGCCGGTCGTCAGTTAAGTATTAAGGACGATAAACCGAGCTAACTGCGTTTTAGACCGTATGTGGGCTGTTTTAGCACCCCATTTTCCCGTACATTATTCCCGTCCATATGCTTGACGTCCAAGATGATGATCTATGTCTGTCTGTCTGTCCGCGCATGTCTGTGTACCTGGTGCTGCAGCGAGGTGGGCTCGGACTGCCCCAGTCTGTTCACATCGAAGATGACGACCAGGTTGTCCAGCTTGTAGTGCGACGCGAAGTGAAGGGACTCCCATACGCTGCCCTCGGCAGCTTCACCGTCTCCGATCAGGCAGAACACCCTGTAAGTGAACGAGTGAATTAGTTAGTGAATGAGGTTATTCTTAGAAAAAGTAGAAGATACTCGCGCTCGAGTATAAAGTTACTATTCGTTGGTTAAACTCGCCCTTAATGTCTTAATGAGACAAACGCAGGGAAACAGCCAACTGGTTAGGTTTATCTATTTAATAATAATAATAATATTTAACTCGCAGTTGTTTGTGTGCATCCACCATCCGCCTGTTCTCTTCCCGCCTCCCATTCAAGGGCGCAGGCAAAAAGTTCGGTATGTCACACAATTCTTCTTCTTTGAAGGAAATAGTGCTGAAGAGCAACAAACTCACGTTTCCTCGTCAACACCGACATTGCCAGGGTCTCCACAGAGAACCTGTCCAAATACAGTGGAATCTATGAAACACGTGACATTGGCGAAATTAAACTTAGTCGAATGAACATTAAGAAATTGAATTGTATAACTTAGAAGTTTCTGATGATTTCGTATTGCCAGCTCAGAGATCAATGCATACGCATAGTAAAACCACACAAAATTAGAGGTGCAAGCTAAATCATCTGAGGCCTCACCAAAATGCTCTAGATTTGGGAGACAGATGAAGATTCCCAGTAGATGTAACATTTACAAGTTATAGTGTTTTTGACAAGCCTATCTCCTCATACCTTAAGATTATGTAAGCTTAGTTAAGTTTAATGACAGGTTACATTTATAGAATGTTAATTAATTTCGTTTCACTTTCTTTTGTTGTTTGGAGGATGTCGTAAGTTATACTTTTTACTTTATTTTTGTTATTGCTCTATTAGATGCTATACTGTGACGTTGTCATGAAAAAACGATGGTACGAATAAAACAAGCAAAATAAAAAGATGTGCTTTTACCCGTAGCGATAGCGAACGAATTAAAATATAAAGTTCTAAGGCTAAACATTTGGCAATGTCATCTGTTTTATAGTTTGGATGCTTTGTACGACGAATTGGATTTTTTCTGTCATGTTGTACGAATTTACTTTAAATAAATAAATAAATTGAACGCACAAACTTACAATCGTGTAAGCACGAGCGTCAATTACGAGTGTAGAGAGTGCTACTAACCTGTAGGGCGCCTGGTCGTAGTACTTGCCGACGTAGGCCATGCCGGCGGCGACCGCGAGCCCCTGCCCCAGCGAGCCGGTGCCCACGTCCACGAACGAGAGGCGGGGCGTGGGGTGACCTGCCAACACGAGTAGAATGTTATATTACATACAAACAACGGATATCTTGCAGTATAATGGAGTGGGTTGTGTGGCACCGTATGGGAAGAGGCGTGACGCTATGTTTTGGGGCCTCATTGCAAGCCATCTTTGGCTACATGTCCGAGGTGAGAGTGAGTTTACCTTCGAGGTCGGAGGTGAGTTTCCTCAGGTTCTGCAGGTCGGCGACGGGGAACAGGCCGGCCTCTGCCCACGCTGCGTACAGGATGGGTGCCGCGTGGCCCTGAGGGGATTATTTATTTATTAAGCGTTTGGTCGCTGTCGTCTATAGGTGCCGCCATCCACGATGACGCGTGACGTAGCTATTTGCATCTTTGTCTTTCAGCAGAGTGCCCCGATGAAAGGGAAAGATGCAAATAGCTACGTCACGTCGTGGATGGCGGCACCTATACATCACAACTCATAAAAGTGTCAGCTTGAGTTTGAGGCTCGATAGCCTCTTCGTCAGCGGAGTGGACTTTTTGCAGTCATTTTGAGGACATTAGAGGTTCAATATCAAGCAAGTTAGACTACTAGGTATTCAGGGGCGCCTTAACCATATCTAGCGGTCGAGACTTCGGGAATAAATGCCCATCAATAAGGTGTTTTTACCTAAGACGCGTGATCTAAAAGGAATATTGTTATGAGCCTAATGAAGTGTTTTAAACGAAAGTTGCGTGCGTTTTAATCATCCCGCAGTCAAATTGTTGGGCTCTATTCCCTCATGAAACACGCACGGGGACTCGGGGACTCGAGACAAGGGTCACAAAGTGGAAATAGGTAGCTGGGTACAGGTTGCGCTGAGTTCGTTGGCACTTCAGTGTAGCAGTTAGGGAGTAGCGGTGCGGTGTATACTAGCGCTAAATAAATAATATCAGCGGAAATAGGATCACGAATGAACAATGATTTGTAATAACTAGGTACCGTTATTAAGGTTTTCTTATATTAACCCATGAATGTTTTAAGGCGCAAGTTAGTGATCACGTGGCATACGATAGCAGGAATTGTTTATTTATCGTGATTTGTCACACTGAAAGTAGAGCAGTTCTGATAGCCGATTGATAAGATTGCCTGTATGTTTCCTGCTTTTGTAGAGAAAGGCCTACCTGCTAGCTGAACCAACTTGATTCCGGGACTTATAAATTGGAGGTTTAGACAATGAATTACATACATTTGTTTTTGAATCCTCGACGCATCCGCAATTTAAAAGGAATTTGCTTTCAAAACCTGGATCTAACTTGGTTGATCCTTCATCGACTTTTTTGCATTGATTAATTATAGTTTGATATGTTTCTAATTCGGTAATATGGATGGCCTTCTTTTTCTTCTCAAGGGGGTTGTGCATTTCCCCTGCGGCTGCTCTTCTACTGCAGCCATCTCAACTCCTGCACCAGCTGGAGTAGAAGGCCTGGACGTTCGAGCTGCATACTGCTGCTGCTGTGTGATGACACTGTTGCTGGTTCCCACGACACAGGGTATCCTAGTGTGGGGCCTGAAGTAATGTATGTGCCTGTATGTAAATCTTTATGTTTTACCGCAGGGCGCTCATCCCATAAAAATTAGAATAAGTAACCCTTCGTAAAAAAGAGATAGCGTGAGGAGTAAGATTTGTACTTCAAACACCATGGTTTCAGTTAACATACTTCTAGGTGGCGCAAATTTTAGAATAAATCCTATATATCTTAGCGCCATCTCTTGGTATTTGCAATTTTTCCATGGTGCTGCACCAAGCGATAATGGCCTCGAACTAATGAAGCTTCCGTAGGATCTCAGTTTACGCCGGTGTCATGTTTTGTCCTAGGTGGTCTATCTGTATTAGTATAATATTATAGTATCTGTGGTTTACGTACCTTGGAGAGTATGAACCTGTCGGAGGAGGCGTCCCGCGGCGCGGACAGCTTGTAGCGCATCGTGTGGAAGAACAGCACCGACATGATCTCGGCCATGGACGCGCATGATGTCGGGTGGCTGCGGAGGGAGGGGGCTCCAGCATTATTATACACCGTCTTGTCAGGATGTCGGATCCGCACCCGTGGCGGGGGGGGGGGGGTTATGTCGCGGAATGTGGGGGACAGAGACGTGTTCGAAATCGGGGGTTCGAATACCAGCTAAGGACAAAAAAACCCCAGGTCTTGGATGTTTCCATATTGGTGATGTCGCTGTTTCTGGTTCCCACGACACAGGGTATCCTCGTGTGGGGCCAGAAGCAATGTATGTGCCTGTATGTAAATGTTTATGTTAAGGGCGCGCTCTTTACTTTCGCGTCGCAACCAGGGGGTTTCACTTCGCTGAAACCATGGTACATGGTTGTCGCTCGGCTCTCGGTGCGCGCGCTGGTCGCGCGAAAACAATGGCGCCGAAAACAACTGAGTGCGATTCGCAACCCTGCGTGATCGGCATCGTGTCAGCGGTGTCTAATGGAATATGAACGCTCGTGTCATACGAGAAGTTTTAATTTCGCATGCGAGCATATGCAGTATCGTCGAAACATTTGCCAGTATGTGTTTGAGTTTGTATCTGTCTATATGGGTGGATGGATTTTAATATGGTTACCATACCATAAATGGCTGTAATACTGTGATGGTGTTTTCTTGACAAGCTTGCCGTTGCCATGATTTATTATTTAACTTGGTTTGTGGTTCGAAACATCGAAACAAAAAAAAAAGTCAGCCATATATAAGCAGAAAGGTCTAGTTTATAGTGCCAGAGGGTGTATTAAACTATTAATTTATTCATGGTAAAATTCAAGTTCCTATTATTATTATTCTATTTATAAAAAAAAAAAACAATAAAAAGAGACTTTTGAATTATCAGCTGAATTCAATATAAGTTCATACAAACACCGTGCCATTCAATGGCGGCGGTAACCTTAGAGACATTTTTTATTTAGTTTAGTTTAAGAGTTTTGTATTAGTAGGTTAATTTGTAAAATATGTTTTGATTAAATTAAATATCAAAACTTAAAAAAAAGTTCTTACATAATGTCATATCAGAAATGAATGTATCTGACCTGATCTCTTAACCTCACATTTTTTTTATCTCTGCATGCTGCCGTACTACTGATGTCATCTTTTAGGTATCATGATATTCATGGCAAGAAAAGATGAGTTTGATAATGAATACAAGTATATACTTGTATATATATATATGTAAAGAATAGAACTCTAAATGTTGGGATGCATGCCCGCTGAACACAGGCAGGTTATTGGTCCATGGTTGTGACTATTTCACCCAAATCCCATCTTCTAGTGATGGTTTTTGTTGGTTCAGCTGATTTCCTTCCCTTTCAGCCATCCTAACTCCTGCACCAGCTGAAGTAGGAGGCCTGTAGTGAGTTTACACTTGCGTCTCACGCAGGAGATGCTGGTGCAAATCCTGGACCTGAACACATTAGCACATGCCAATGAGATAATTTATCTGTCTCAAGTAGGTACATGATCGGACGTTCCGTGTTTCGGATGGCAGTTAAGCTGTAGGTCCAGCTACTATCACTACTTGGTAGTGTATTAGTACGGAGTACTATTATCTCTTCTGTGGCATTCGTTTAGTATGTAGTAGTCATAAAAATAATAGAGCCAGTGTGGTGGAGTATGGCTCAATCTTACTCGTAACCGGGTAAAGGCCTGTGCCCCTCGGTGGGGACATTAATGGGCTATATTTATACAAATACAAATGCTTTATTTCAGTAACAAACTTAATTTTAGATTACAAGTTGATTGGAGCTTCCTTTTATGTAAGAAATACCTGTACCGGGAAGCCCCACTCATTCTTATTTACTTTTAGTATGACGAGTTTGAGGATTGTTCAGTGTGATGGTAGACAAACAGGTTTTTTACAACACTTTTTTGCCAGTCAAGTACCTAGTTAGAGGCATGAGGCATAGTAAACCCATATTTTGTTTACACCTAGAACATACCAATTATCACATTCTAATATATGGATGGACAATAAACTATGATGTAGAGGTAGTAGTAATGTGTTAAGCAAATTTAGAAGTGTTTTATAACTTTGGTAACCACATAAAATTTTGAAATCTCTCTCTCTCTCTCTGACAAAGTCTGTCTTTGTGAGAGAGTGAGACACACACAGCAAACACTGGCCAAGTAATTTTCCGGGCATTATACTACCTGATCAGAGGATGTTTATCTTGACAATCGTCTAAGTTTGACAATGTAACATTATTTTCGGTTTGTAAAAATAATTTTGAGCCCATTTTTAACCGACTTCCCAAAGGAGGAGGTTTATAATTCGTCCGGATGTTTGTTTTTTTTTTACTTTTTTTTTTATGTATGTGCCCCGATAGCGCCTAAACGGGTGGACCGATTTGGAAAATTATTTTTTTGTTTGAAAGGGTTTACCTTCCCATTGGTCCCATTGACACCAGGTCAGGATCTGATGATGGAATCCTGGAGAAATCGAGGGAACTCTTCAAATATTATAGGCAGACCTATAGTGATTTTTGTGTTTTTCATAATAACTCGTGCAAATGCACATGGTAAGCATAATATTGTGATGCGGAACTGCTGATGAAGACCACATATGGCCACCAGATCTGCTCAATACTCTGATCTGCAAATACAATGCGTGGCTGACGGGCAGGCAACACATAGCCTAAACCGGTGGACCTAGAGCCATGAAACTTTGTACAGGGGTTCCTTAGTAGCGTGGGGTAGCACTGATGTGGGATTTGACAAAATTAATTTCCCAAGGGGGGGGGGGGAAGGGGTTACAGTTTGTATTAAACTCAATCTAATCAAATAGGGTTTGTGGAAGTCGGTTTTTTCTAATGTTTACTTTTTGTTTCAATTATCATTAATTCCAGGCAACATCTTATTTTTTCTGTGTTATCTTGACATTTTGTGAACCATCAATATTGAGGGTACTTTTAAAAGATACTTTTTAGTATGCTGTGCCTACACATATGTAAGTTTTATTTATGCTTCTACTTTATATCAATAAAGGCACTCTATGATATCAAATATCTCGCTTATGTGACACTTGAGGACAATTTTCTTCATGAGTTATTTTTTTGGTTTAATAATTATAGTTCTCTATCAACGTGTGCGGATTTCAATTCAATATATCTGTAAAACACCTTTATTTTATTTTCTCATCAAGTGAGCGGAAGGGTTCGGAAGGATTCGTAATAATTCTGGAAGGATATATTGCATGATATATAGCATGGATATATATTATTATATTATATATTACATATTGTAAAAGCACTCTTAATATAACTCTTCTGTTCCTTAAAATTTTAAACTACAAACAAACATTTTAAATTGATAAAATAACGTGATTTATTACCTTTCTGGCAAGTGTAAACAGCAAAATAAAAGTAAAATAAAAATTCCCGGGACCCGGGTATTCCCGGGAAATCGAATATTTTGTTCCCGGGTCCCGAGAATGAAAAAAGTCCAGGAACACCGAAACCCTAGCCTGTGCTAATACAGTGAATGAATGCCATTCTATATTATTTTCAGGCTATGCATGTGGAAAATTACTGCATACAAACATTCTTGGCCACCCCCAAAGGAAAAAGATAAAATACTATGTTGTTTTTGTACAGCCATTGTGCCCATTTTCACAAACAACACAAGGAACACTAATGTCAAGAATGGTAAATTTTGTTGTTCCATTCAATAGGTATAGGTACCATTACAAAATATCCACACAGTTCAAGGTGCACAATCACTAAGCAACATGACAGGTATAATATCTAGACAGTAATAAGAAGCTATGAGATAATATCGGTCACCGATAAACACCTCGTTGACCTTGAATTACTGCTTCGTCACACACATGGTCGCAACACGACGCGAAATGCCGGCTGCGTTTAGAATAGTCTAATCAAAGTACTCTGTGATTAGATTCTAATTGATTCGACAATGAAATTGTGATCAGCGACCAAAGGCTGCAGGAAGTGACCCTGGTGACCCGAAAGGCTGCAGGAAGTGACCCTGGT
Source organism: Argyresthia albistria (assembly GCA_963457715.1). Classification (NCBI taxonomy): domain Eukaryota; kingdom Metazoa; phylum Arthropoda; class Insecta; order Lepidoptera; family Argyresthiidae; genus Argyresthia; species Argyresthia albistria. Next base: position 238,087 of record OY735270.1, on the reverse strand, counting down.
GACCCGAAAGTTAATTTCCGGTGATTCGAAAAGCCGACACATTTTTTTTTCAGTAAATACAGGTTCAGGTATATGACATAAGTATGAGTTGTATTTACGAGGATTAAACTAGGGATCGTACTAAAGGGGCAAGCTGTAACCTTCAGAGGACCTCTGGTGCAGAAGAAAACATCGATGTTTCAGAATTGAGGTTATTCGTACCCGGATTTGGAAGCGTTTGTGGCTACAATGCTGTCGATTCTCAGCTTGTTGGCGATGTCCTTCAACGCCTGGAAGTCCACGGCTTTGTCTCCTTTCACCATTTTGGGAATGTTATAGAACTTAACCGGTAAAAAACTAAAAGCACGCTGTACACACGACCGGCCGATCTCACGCCGCGATTTTCAATGAATGACATTTCAATGACATTTCGCGTTTTATGACCGCAGTGGTTATGTTCGGCGTTTGAGTTTTTTTTGCCACTTTCGTTTCGAGTTTTTAAAAACATTTAATTTTTTGAATAAATTAATTATCTTTTCGACCAAAGTTATTAAAGTTTATTCTGTGCTCGTACAAAAATATTTTCATTATAATATTATGTACTGATTTGAATTAAAATTTCAAGAAATTTCATTAAAAACTTCGAACTATCGCCATCTATCGGTCATCTAATCATGCTGTTGTAGAAAAGGTGTTAATGGCTTGTACAAACAGATGGCGTTAGTTGTAGAATTTATTGGAGAGAGAAGGTTGAACAAAGGAGGTTGTCTTGCAACCGATTGCAGGTAGATTGCATCGTGAGTAGGCAGGTTGCATGCAACAAGTTGCAGCGACAAGTTGCAAGACAGATTGCACCGTGAGTAGAGCCCTTTACAATCAGTTAGATACATGGTCCTACAGCTTTTCTCATGACCTCAAGGACCAGACACCATCATCCTAGTTCTGGACTATTGGAGTCTTTTATTAGGCGTCCTATTTTTAGGTAAATTTAATACCTAGGTTTTAATACCAATAGGTAGGTAAGTATATCTGAAACTATCGGACCCATGGAGTCTACCCAAGTTGGGAAGTTTAACATAAACACTGATTGATGAGTCGAGCCCAGAAGAACCCTGGCCACGCGGCGCGAACATAAAAACTATATGAGACAAGTTCAGGCGGCAAAAAGCGGCGACCACCATCTTGCTACAATTCCGGGTTATTCCCAAATTGTATGTTGTTTTGCAATTTGTAACAGTGTTTAAATTAAACTATCGCTGTTGAATTATTATTATGTACTGGATATCCTCAGATACTTATATTAATAAACAATAAATACACAATAAACCTAGCTTCGGGATGCTTAGTACACCTTTCTGATTTTACTTATATAAATTTTGAATAGAGTATAGCTCCGTAACTAAATGGGCTAGGGAATACACCTAGTTCCCTATTTAGGTAATCTGTTGTGGGTTGGTGTGAATTTAGGATGAGTTTTGAATTTGAACAACTGGACAAGCTGATGTTATCGTCATCACATCATACTTTAAAATAACATCGCGGAATATTCCGTCATACAAGGATCGAGTAACTTTCCACTGACGGTTCTTTTAAAATGCAATTGGCACGTACCTATGAGACCTATATTACGCTGAAAAAGAAGAAAAGTATCACCGCACATTGGAATATTATACAACCTGTCCAACGATCTTTTGGCGTGTGAGTGACGTTTTCAGGGGGGCGCCAGTTCTATGCAACCTAATGCAAATGAACCTGTCTAAAGCGTCTAAAGCGTTAGTTTCTACCTGTCACCGCACGCCAAAAGATCGTTGGACAGCTGTAGTAGCGGAGAGGCAGTCGCTCACGTCCGAAGGAATTACTTGGAACCTACAGCCCCTCACGTCCTCTCCGGGTAGTGCTAACGAGCGACAAATCATCATCATAATCATCAAAACATCTCAAGACATTATAATTTCCAGGTTCTCAAATGAGAACCTGACCACTTGACACTGGCAAAATTAACCTCAAAAGAGGGGACGCCATAAAAAAAAGAAGAGAAGAAGCTGTAGTAGCGTTCCAAACTTCAACGACGTAAACAATGGCGTAAACTGCAGCGCGACACTTACGTCCACGCAAAAAGTGCGAAAAGTGCAAAAAAGTGTGTTTTTTGCAAGTTACACAAAAACCGCTGATGATTTCTAAAATGTTAAACACAATTTTTTAAGGTATTTTGATTATACTGATTTTTACACATAACAACCGTACCAGCGTTCCTTGTAGAACTCTTTTTAGTTAAAAAACAACTATTACCCGTTCGCTGTAGGTTTGCCGGTACGTGGGTGGAAATTCCACCCACGCACCGGCAAACCTACAGCGAACGGGTAATAAGTATTATATTTTTTATTTTTCATATAGTTTCCAATAGCATTATGATGTTTTAAAACACAAAATTTTTAGCCAAGGGACGGTTTTATAACACATATTTTTTTGTGAATTCAGGAAGTATCTCAAACTGCTGGAATAACTTTTTAAAGATGGGCATTTTGCTGGCCCAACCAAACCACCGATACTGTCCTTGAACCAAATAGCAGCACATCCTAATTACCCCGCGCGTCCTACCGCCTGACTGACGTTCCATCAATCAGTGTCTGCGCAGCTGGGCGATCGCCGAAGGTCACAACAATCAGTTAGATTGCTCTTGTGACACTTTTTAACACGTTTTAGGTATTATTTGTCGGGGTTAATTAATTTAGTGGGGGATTTAACCCTGATTTTAACCCTTGACAAAAAAATGGGCTGATTTAATTAGCGTTTGTCTGAGTATGTGTGTGTGAGAGTGTGTGCTTGGGTACTGTGTGTCTGTGGCACCTTATCGGTAGAAGACTTCCCTAAGATAGTTCTTAGCCATGTTTTATGAAAATCTATTTAGTGGTTCTCAGTTTATCATGGGAACAATTGACCCAAATATTGGGGAGTGTTGAAAAAACATAATAATTCGTGAAGTTAATTTATTTTTTGCTGTAGCGGCAGCAGATAAATGTGAATTTCACCTCTTCCTACTATCACCATCTATTATATGGCAGCGCGCGCACTTGATGATTTAATAAAAAAAATACGCGTGTCGGTGCTACATAAGTTCCGTCTGTCAAACATAAGTTCCGGTTCCAACAAAGAGGTTGAACGAAGTAGTTTGAGTCATGCTAGTTGGTTTTGTTTGTCCGAGGTTTGTCCCAGCCAGCGGCGGCGGCGGCGGCGGCGGCGGCGGCGCCATCTTGGCCATACCGGAAATCAAGAACTCGTGGAAGAATGCTTAAAATAATTTTTAATTGTTAACGTTTCATCAGGTTTTTCTCTCACTAATTAACATTCTTTATTGTACGAATGTATTATTATCTTATCTGATTAGTTAAAAACCGTATTGAAAATAGTTGCGGTTTTAAAAGTCTTCAGCCGACCCTGACGTCACCGATTCCAATTTCCGTTACATTTCTTAGCCACTCGTGATAGCACCCGGCTAGTAGCAATTGAAAAGCAAATATATGAATAACCCACAGTTGAGAGGTTAAATAAATTTTACCCCCGTGCCCTAAGAAGTTTTACTTCAAAAACTCTATACTGATCCCCTGACCGATCAAACTATCGGCCAACTTAAAATCACTAGTGCGCATGGGCTCGTTCGTGAGAATAGCTCCTGTCCCTCATTCATTTCCTATCACAAAACAACACACCACCATATAAACCGCCATAAGCCAAATGTTTCCATCACTTTGATTCAAACTTCACCGAGGCACGTCTGTTAACCACACAGGTCAATGCTATTCCCACCTCCTTTATAATTGGCTCTTCGGACGAGGCCCCCATTAACACCGGATTACCTCGTCTCCCGCCGCCGCCGCCCCGCGGGATGTGAGGGGGGTGGGTTAATTTCTCCTGTTACGCGGTAGTTTACTTGGATAATAATATAGCGTCACGCCTTTTCCCGTACGGGGTGGCAGAGGCACAAATGTGCCCACTTTTAGCCAGGTATTCAATAGGTACTCCATTTAGCAAATTACTTGGATCACACAAATTATTATGTTTACATCAGTCACGCAATATGAAGTACCTATTGTTCTGGGCCAAAATGCACTGTGCCGCCCGCCGCGGCTGCAAATAAACCGGCAGTTTGCCCTCTCGCTATAGGTAACAGTGCCACTGCCAACTCGAGTGAGAAAAGCTAAAATGCTATCGATAAAAATGTATGTCCGTAACCCTTTTCCTGGAAAACTAGGACCGTTTTTGATGCGGTTTTTGCAATGCGGCTACACTTTCGGAGCAGATTTCAATGTTTTACGGTTGTAGACCACAGGATGGTTGACGCTTGAAGGTCTTTCAGAAACTAAGTACATTATTTCAGCCATTTTCAATGTTAGCCGTAAATATTAATGTGACAGGTTGCTTGATATGAATGATAATGAATTTTATTTTCGTTATTAAGTATATAAAACTGTTTAGTTCGTTTCCTTTTACTTATTAGAATGGGGGCGATTTGGGACGTGTCAAGTCCACTAAAGGACTAAATCCAAATCAAATCAAATCAAATAGTTTATTTGTCAAACAAGTTAATTTATAGTATGATTGGATCTCTATGTTTTGCCATAGGGAATACAAATATTTCATAGATCTAGATATAAGTAGTACATGCAGCAATATCTTAATTTATTTTCTATATCCAGGCATATGCATTAATTGTAATTTGGAGCAGGCTTTATCAGTATGCTATGCATATTTTTTTTCATTACAGCCGCCGCAATGTTATCCAACGGGTCTTCCGCGATGGCCACAGATTCCATTTTCAAACAAACAATTTTGCTTAGTTTAGTTCGCGTCGTCTCTGGAATCGCAGGCAATGATGACTTCTAATGATCCTTCCCATATCATTATCCTCTCCCGCACAGCTCCACTACCGTCCATTAGGTACTCAGATACCTACTTACCAACTTACAAGACTTCAAATCGCCGACGACCACGAAACGGCCTCGTCGCTTCAATCTTAACTAAAACATATAGGTAGCTTTTCCTCATAAATTCTTCCCGATCATATATGTAAGACCTACAAGCGAGACGAGTAAGACTAATGCCCCACCCCCCGGATTAGCCCCAATTTTAAATTGTTGATTACTTTCCCCTCTCCCACTACCCCCCGAGCCCCAACCCCACCCTCATCTGTCCGCGTCGCGGGTCGCGAATCTTCGTACAAATGACAGGCTGTTAAGTTTTTAAAAATTGTTAGTCTTAGGTATGTTGGGAGGTACGGTTGACAGAGAAAGACGGGTGGGAGATTTTAGACATGTTTACTTTAGTTTGTTAGTTACCTTGTTTGGCGCCCTCAAAATTCCACTGACTGTCTCTGTTCTTCTTCGTCTTGGTCTTAAATTTGGTGACCCTTCAAAGTCAAAGTCAAAAGATCTTTATTTCTGTAGACTTTATCAAATAAACATGTTTTTTTTGCATCTTCTCTACTTTGGAGATTTACTAGTAGAAGAAGAGAAAAGAAACACCATAATAGTGTTCGTTTGTCTGCAGCACAGTCTAAATAATCCATTCGGATCACTGCGCAGAGCATGTCTGCCGAAAAATGAAAGCTAAAATAATATCAGTCCATCCGATTATTAACTGGCAGCCTACAGCTGACTGTCACAAAAATTACTGACTTTGACATGGAACTTGGCTCGATTTGAGCTTGACAAGAAGGACGGTTAACTCAGATGACATCAGATTACAAAGACAAAGACATTACAAAGTTGATAAATCATTAAAACTATTTAAAACAAGAAAATAAAATCTGTGATTACAATTATTGTGTTGAAGATGTTTTTGAACGCGACCTTTAATGACGACATGTGCGCCCCCTTTCTCGTATCTTACGTTCCACTAAATGTAAGTTTTAGAATAATAATAATAATCTTTATTGCAGGTTACATGAGACCCAATACCTTAAATCTAGAGATACATAAGCCTGTGATATGGGAGGTGACACGAACTATACTAAACAAACTAATTAAAATGGTGTGTTTGAAAATGAAATCTGTGGTTACCGCGCAAGAGCTGTCGCATTTGAGGTTGTCAGTTTAGTGCCTTTAGTTCCTTTAGTTAAGTGGTTTTGACACCTCCCAAATAGCCCTCAATGTCTTAAATAAATGAAATTATTTTATATTTTTGTGCTCTGTAAAAATTTCACCGTCGTTGCTGACCGTCCCTCCCCGGGTAATTCATCCAGTTTATGCGATAATCTCGCCATTTCTTCCGCGCGGATCTGAAGCGGCATCCTTGTTATATTCCCTTTGAGTGTTATACAGGGTGGAGCAGTAAGCGCAGCCGCGGCCATGGGCTAGCCCCCTGACTTTACAACATAGCTTAGCGTCACGCCTTTTCCCTTACGGGGTGCCAGAGACACAATACGGTATTGGCCACATTTTGGAAGTATTTTTAAATTAAATGTTATTACATTTTACGTGCACTACATTAATATTTCCGGGATATCTTAAGTAGTTTCAATAAAAAATAATAGTATAGTTGAATTTGAAAAAACCGCGCCAAAAACGCTGTATTTCTAATGGCACCGGTCACATGACTCGCGTGACGTCGCATGCTCGTGAGTGATTATGATTCAGTCAAGCAAGATATCAGAGACCAGCGTGTGACGTCACCAGAGAGATAAACGTCAGACAGAGCGTTTTCGTTAAGTTTTCATCACAGGTTATATTTCGATAGTTTATACATTTTAATTCCTGGAATCCGCAAAAAATAATCATATTTTACTCTTAAATATAATGAAATATAGGTTTCTACTCTACTATCTGATAGGATTACCACATTTTGTCGAATATTTTTAATGTTGTCCAATTCCGTGTTGTGCACATGAGTGTTTCACGCAAAATAGAGTAAGTGTTGACTAACCGGCTGAAAGTGGACAAAATGTCTTTGACTGTTCGCTTGTTCACTTGCGTTGCGTTAACCTCATTATGCCTCAGAATTATGGAGGTGGGAGTCCCACCGTGGGACTGCCTCCTATCACGCTGAATGGAGAGTTTGACTGACGGACCCGAGACTGACCGGTAACCAATGAGATATGTAAAATAACGGTGGGATACATCGTGAGGAAACCTTCATGTGCAATGATAGTATGTAGAGCTGTTCTGACCAAATCGGTTTCACAAATAAATCAAAACGATGTCTGACTATAGCTTTCTATCACACCCTGTATACCATCTGAATATTATTTAGTAGCTCTGTAGCTATACGATGGAAAGGGCCATTTGTTTTGACAATTCTTCGGGAAAGTTAACGCGGTTTAAGTAATTGTTTCGGTATCGTTTGCTGGGATTTGTTTGTTAAATTATTCGTAAGTAGCACAGAGTTGTAGGTCTTCAGAATGGCCAAGAGGCGAGAGGTCAGTGGGCAGACCACCTACCCGATGCTTCGACGATATCATCAATACTTTAGACCATTTAAAAGGCCTTGACAATATCGTACCATAGCATAGCGTCACGCTTTTTCCCATTCGGAATCCAGAGGTTCAGTTGTGCCCACATTTAGCCCGTTATTGAAAGCCATATTATTGTCATTATTATTGATATATATACTTAACCGCTGCTAATAACTGCTCTTTCTCGCTCCAATAAGCAAATTACAACAATTTAGCACCTTTAGGGTCAAACAGATGTTCATAGGCCATAGAATTACACAAGCCATTGGATATATTTACCCAATCCGGCAAATTTGTCGCAGCACAAAGCGGGAATCGAACCGGGGACCGGCAGATGCAAGGCGAACGGTTTACTGACAAATTATTTTGAAGAAAAAAAAACACCATTAAATGTCGACGTTGCGTTGTTGACTTTTCAATAATAGTGATTCGTAGTTGGTGGGGTGGCATTCATATTTGTTTATTTATGGCAGTGATATTAGATGTTTAAGATTGATCGGGTGTATTAAAATTGTATCAATAGTTTTTTAATTGCTTAAAAATATAATGTCAAAGGCTCCGTGCTTTAGGAGATGCAGGTTCGAATCCCGGTGTTGAGAATGAATCTAATGAGATAAGATTATTGACGTTGTAACTTTGATGGTGAAAATGTGTGGAAACCTTCATTAGTCCATAGCAGCGGTGATGGGTTTCATAGCTATCACGTAAATTTAAAACTGGCCCAGTTATGTCAGTTATTCAATTACTCTTTTTTGCGTGACAGAGGGCTAATCAGGCATTGAAGGAATGGTTAAACTGAAGTTTTGCCCATTATGTCTTCGCAAACAAGCTTAACCAGTATTTAGAAACTGGCAGATATCTTATACTAAAACTTCACATCTTTCCATTCAATAGCATAGACACAAATAAATATGTAGTAATTATCACACAATAACAGTCCGATAAGATCAGTGTCACACAGAGCGCTAATCTGTTCGCGTTCGCGTTCGGTGTGACGAGAGAATACCATTCAATGCGGGGTGGTAATAAGCCTAAATTGCACATTTGAAGACGACGAGGGGTAGTTTTAAATCCTGTTCGAATAAAAATAAAACGATTATGATTTGATTCACGTTTCCGGTTTATTCAATCTAAATTTTGTGTTCATTTTAAATGTTAATTATAAAATATTATTTCTAATGGTATCCATGAAAATGTGTGTACAGTTTCATGAATATTCATCTTGAGTGACACTAGAATAGTATGACGTCATTCGTTTTCGCATACGGGAAGACAGTTGTGCCATACGGGAAGGCAGAGGCACAGTTGTGCCATACGGGAAGGCAGAGGCACAGTTGTGCCATACGGGAAGGCAGAGGCACAGTTGTGCCATACGGGAAGGCAGAGGCACAGTTGTGCCAGCGTACGTATACGAAAACAACGTCATTTTGGGGGCTAGCCCGTCGCCGAAGCTCTGAAGAAATTATAAGAATAAGTAGAATAAGAATAAGAATAATTTACTGTGCAAAATAATAGTATACTTTCTTCGTCATGTTTGCTATCACTAGTTACCTTACAAAATACTTACTTTAGTTTATTCATATTATATTTTTTATTATTGCACAGTAATTTACAGGGAAAACTTAAATAACAATGAATGCCCAAGTTTAATATTAAGTCCACCTCGGGATCTGAAGCCGCGTCTCCTATGTGACTGATGTGTGTGCGTATATCCACTAGCCCGCGGACGTTCAATAATTTAGTTAATTAGTTAAAGTGCAAGTGGTACCCATTAGATTACGTACCAACACGTACGTTCAAGTGAAGCGGAAAGTTCGCAAAACCGAACTTATTACAATATCCGTAATCCCATCCAGTACCATCCGTAATCCGTAATCCGATTACGCGTAATAGATCCGCCCTCGACTTTTCACACCATATCGGCTAATAATATCCTGTGTACCACCAACTTTACAAAAACTTTACTCTGAAACCCTAGTGGAATGGCAATTAGATTGAAATTAGCTTGTAAACTGGTAGAGGCATAAAATGGTTCCAAATATAGAAATATCGAAATGGACACAATAGTAAAAGTTTCCAATAATACGATTTCGTGCAAATTCCGTCGAATAGACTGACGTGTGGGTGACAGAATTGACAGAGCAAATAGGAATTATGTTTTGCAGATTATTTTGGATTGATTTTCATTTGTGAGTTGATACTGATACCCATTTCAAATATTACTTTTGATTATTGCCATATGTCAAAGAGTATTTTGCTTTGTTGATTGTGTTTGTCGGATAGATAGATGATAAATAATATATACGTAACGTGGTTATAAGATAGTCATAGTTATTGGCTGATTGCATTAAATGCAGTTTCAGGATAAACTTACAAACATTCCGATACGGGGTTGCAGAAGTATAATATGTCCACCATTTAGCCTAAAATGAGATTATTATGAATATTGTGATAATAATAATAATAATAATTGGCATTTTCCAGACAGTTTGTCCAATATTATAAAAATAGAAAATGTCAAAATTAAGAATAATGCTATTAAATGCTCAATTGGTTTTGCATTTGTAATTAAGTAGGTATTTGCTTGCGTGATACACCTATTGATGCAGCTAGTTTATTTGTAACATTTGAAAGTTCAAAACCGATATGTATATCTGCAATATAACTTCTATACTTTACCTAATTAAGTACGTAATAAGAAACTGTAAAATAACATTCAAGAAATGAAAAATAAAAGACATCGCCAATACCGGATTTGTTTGTGGACTACTAGCCACAGATGCGTGTGAGTGTAGTGCATAAATAAACTTCGCGAACTCTATCAAAAGTGTCGCATATTTATCATAATAAACTCCTTTATCTCTTTTTAGTTAAAATCTTAAGAAACTCTTATACGATGAGGCTTAACACCAGACCGGTCTTAGTGAGCAGTGCTATTTGATAATTAAGAATGGAAGCACCTTTAACCCGAAAGCAACTCAGGAAAATATCTGTAATATGCGGGGGAGCAGCAACAAACTTAGAAAGAAAGAAATTCAAATTAATTTCATCAAGACAAATAAACGCTCTCATAACTAACTAGAAGCAACTTAGACCCGTTTGCTTGATATTGATAGCTCTTGACAGACTTAGGTATGTACCTAATTGTGATTAGCGCGTTAATTGCAATTAAGTTTGACATAATTATATCATACATTTTGACAGCTGCTAAATAGAATTAAGAAGCTAATTGTAATTAAGTTTTTGGTGAAAATGACCCTTACTCTTATGTCGAAGCGTTATATTTACAGCTTTCCAAGGATCTTTTGGCGCGCGGTGCATGACAGGTGGAACAAACGCTTGATGTCCAATGAGAGCTGGCGCCCCCTGTACTGTAAAGATCACTCATTATCAAAATACCGTCGGAAGACTGTAGATGCAGTTTTTGACAACATTCCTTTGAGTTGAGTCGATGTTAAACCGTATGGGGAAACGACTAAGGCATATGAGTGCTTGTGCTCTTTTACGCACACGCACAAAAAATTGTGGCTAAAAATCTTCAGCCGAGCGAGGAGTAATAAGCATGGCGTCTCCAATTCAAGACCTCCTCGGCATTGCTAATATCTTATACAATATATTCAAAGCGATCTGCTTATCAGAGTAAATAACGATTAGACGTTTGTTGTGTAAATTATCATTACGATTGAAGCGGAGTGCGAGAGGTTAAAATATTAATATTATATTTGTTTACTCCGGCAGATAGAGCCACTAAGTGGGCAGGCAGGGTTGGCTTACATGGAGCGTAATTTATCTCAATTGTTATTTAGAATGTAAATTAGGCGTCACTCGTTTTGACATATGGAGTGTTACAGTTTGGAAAAAATGACCAAGTAGGTATAATCAAAATTTCACACTGTCAAAACTACAAATAAAACCTTAAAAGTCTGAAAGCATGCATTGATTCTTTATGATGAACTATCAAACCACTAAACCGATTTTAATGAAACAATAGGATTTGGTTCCTACATTTTGAACCACTAAACCGATTCTAATGAAACAATATGATTTGGATCTTTCACTCCTCAGAGAGCGTTTGTTTGTCGGTTTTTCTGAGGAATTCAACATTTTTCACAGTTCTTGAAATCGTTTTTGTATGAAAGTTTACGCGCTCACGATAGTCTTAACGGATCATTAGATTACTCTGGTGGTGGTATAACATCGCCATATAACCCTGACATGATTTTAATCGGCTCGAGCCCATTACTCAGACAGAGACACCTCAATATGGCGCTGAGACTTTCAGAAACGAAACTTACTTTCTCCAAAACACCAACTTGTGTTAATAATTATAGTAGCTACCTAGTCTATAAACTAAAACACCCTTTTGAGACAAGTGTCCACTTGTTAGAATTAACACTCTATTCGAGGATATAAAGTCGAAGGTCCATTGGCTGCCTGGTCTGATCCCAGATTGTCTTGCTTTAATGACGTTATACTAACTCAGCTTAATTCAAACAGGATTCAAAATGTCTGCCTTAAGCCTCCTAAAGTAATATAAACAGCACGGTAATAAATTGCTTACATTTAAAGGTAAATAAGTATAAGACTCGTATATTATGATCGAATGCACCGATAGTTGCTCAAATAAACTGACGATTAAACTTTAAACTGATGCTGTCATTGCCAGAGCGGGAGACCGCTATGGCTTGAGTAGCCGTTACAAATTATGTTCTCGGTGGCGCATAACACTGTATTTTCCACCCTGTGATCTGGAAATGACGTTCTAGGTTCTAGTTACTCTAGGTCGTTGTAGGTTCTCCCGGAATCGCCATCCTGGTTTCAATTGTGGATGGACATGCCAGCAACATGTGCTCGACCGTCTCCTCCACTTCCATGCAACCCCTGCATAGGGGGTTGTCGGTTGCACCTGTAATTGTCAAGTGTTTGTTTAGTGTAATGGCCTGTTATAAGGCCTGTAAGTAATTTTGTTTTGCTGCTTTATGTATGTTTGTAAATGTTACGTTATTTCAACCCGTCGTCGGACCGAGAACCCACCAAAACGAGCCCCGCTAATCCATCAGCAGCATCATCATCATCAGGCGTCATTAAATCATCGGCGGCTAATCCCCGCGAGCTACAGGTAGCGGGTTCGAGACCCGGCCGGGACAAAAGCGAGCCTGATACATGAGCGGCCATTGTCGGCTACCGGTCTTGGATGGCGCAAGTGGGGCTTGACTGTGGAGGTGTGTGGTTCCGTAGAGCTTGTCTAAGCTGAAATGACGCGCCCCACTCCTGGTTTTGTATGACAAGTAAATACAAAACCAAGGAGTGGAGCGCGTCATTTCAGCTTAGACAAGCTCTAGCATATAGGTGTCTTGTTGATAATTGGTTGGTGGGTTGGTTGGCTGGGGTGTTAGTAAAATATACTCATAACTTACTTTCCTACTATAGACTTGATACTAAAAAAAATACAGACACATCAGAATGGAAAAAGCATGCACGAAGGCGAGTTTACTAGGAAAGTATTTCACATACGTTGTTATTTTTTCTTAACTTATATATACAGGGTTATTTTTGGACCCCTAGCCAAAAGGTACTATTATTTCAGGGACATCATTCTGAGCAACTTTCACTAAGAAACCGATTTGACCAGAGAAACTTTATTTTTCAATTTCGAGTTCGTGATCATTTTGGCCAGACGATTCTCAATATCTGGTAACTGGACTTCTCTGGTCTTCACACTACATACTGAAAGCCAAAAAGAATAAAAGAATTGTTATCAGGTATTTTAAGAACTAACCCCTCTCACGCCAGCAGATCCCTAAAACCAGAGTGAAAAATAAAAGTGTGCCCATTCTTTGTCCGGCGGTGTATCAAACTGACCGGTATAGTATAGCTTCCCACTTTTATTGGCAGCCACTGTACAGTCCAAGTATTAACGAGCGACAGGAAATGCACTATCAATTATATTTTATTATAAATTATTATTGTATATTCCACCAGACTACATTAATAGTGTGAATGTTTGGATGTTTGTTACTTAATCAGTTATCACGCAGACGACTGAACGGATTCGGTTGAAATTACTCCTTGTTGGGATAAATTGCGGTTTATTATGTACCTACCCTTTTTTGTAATTCATTAAAGCGCGGAAAAATGAAAAATATATACAGGGTGACATTTAATTGGCTGACCATATTTTGGGGAATGATAGATTGATGTAACATTGTAATTTGTAATACATCAACAATATACAGTATTCCAATATAAGTCCGATGTAATACATCAACAAGGTACAATATTCATCTGAATATAAGTCCGATGGCTTTGGAACATATTCGAAGATTTGTTAAAACCAGAAGGTTCACCTAACAAAATAAAACTAAAGTAAAAAGTAAGGTTTATTAGACCTTGTATATTAGACCTTCTTTAATTTATTAGTTTTTGAGGAATACCGTGTTATAATTTATTATTGATAAGGTTTTATTATAAAATGGTGTATTGAGTTATTAATTGACTAGACGTGGGCACTTGTGCTATGAAAAAGCTGTGAAGCTGTTATTATTAATTACTTAACATAAGTTTTGATATCTTGTTGGAAGCTCGTCACTATAAAGCTACACCTTGACAATAAAAGCTAGAAATTGATGGCAACTTGTAGACTACTGCGTGTTTTCTTCAATGACATATTTGGTTTGTCAATTAAAATAAACACGCAAAAGTGCACTAATGTGACATTAATTTTTACTATAAGTTGCCATTATTTGTTTTCTAGGATTTCTTGGCCAGGTGTACTTACTATAGTGCAAATCTCGGGTCCCCCCCGCCATAGGTGTATATATCCAAGAGACTATATATCCAATTGACTGCGCCTGCGGGGGAATGCGGCTCGCCAAACGTTTGTTGTATTCAACAAACGTTCGCATACGCAAGCTATGTACGATGACGGGCCGCCAGACAGTTTCGCAGCGGCTGACCAATCACAGCTCTCTTACCTCGTCCCCCGCCGCCTGTGAATTGGTGAGTTGTGTTTCAAAGGAAAATGTATCTATGCGCTCTCCACTGGATAAGTGCTCCCTGGTCGGGATGAAGCAGTACGTTGTTCGTTTACGAGTATGGACTATTATCCTTACTTGTCCAGTTTTTAATACCTACTTACACACTAAAAAACTGTCATTTCTAGTGAAGATTCTAAGTGAATGAACTGCCGAGGAATTTAATATTGAATGAAATAATTCAGAACTTTTTATACTTATCAATTAATCATGAATGAGTTTTCGATTGACCACCCAGTTTCCTGGGCGCTGATTAAAGTTAACAGGTTGGTTAAATCAATTTCGGCCAATCAAGTTCCGTCATTTTGAATAATAGCGGTTCATGATTGGCTGAAGCTGATTTAACCAACCTGTTAACTTTAATCAGCGCCCAGGAAACTGGGCATAAACTTGTAACTTTTATAAAATAAAAGATTTCAATCTTAACAGTAAATCATTTTCAAACACAAGTGATAAAATCCACACAACAAGCTATTAGCGGACTCTTCTACCAGCGGAAGTGAACACAGACCCTGGGCCTATCACAACACGGAACTAATGACACCTGTCAATAAACATGTTGACAGTTTGATTTTGACAGTTGTGTTTTTTGCTCCTTCGAGTATGGGTTTGTTTATAGGGAAGTGAAATTTGAAATGGTATTCTGTGGATGACGTATGAAGGATATTCACATGTTTCTCGAATTATAGATTGTTGAAACGTTTGATACTGCTAAGTAAATGCTCATGCACGACAGACAGGTTGTCAAAACATTACCAAGGTATACTTTTGTAGAACTGTCAAATCACTCGTTTCGTCGTTTATGAATATAGTTGATATTTGTTGTTGGAAACACACGTGTTGTTAGGTAACTGTTGGAATTACCAACATTTCAGTATAATTTTTCATACTTTATGTTGCCTAACCTTTTTTCATACTTACTTTATGTTGCCTAACCTTTTTTCATACTTTATGTTGCCTAACCTTTTTTCATACTTTATGTTGCCTAACCTTTTTTCTTGGCGCTCTACAAAAATGAACTAAATATAAAGTCGGTCAAGTTGTGCGTCCCGTGTTTTAATTATTTATAATCAGCATTACAGTCTTTCTAATTAAATTCGGTACCTGTCATTAATAACATTACTTATGTAAATGTGGAATATACACATTATAGTTAACTAAATAATAATTTAATTTAAATCATCATTTCTCTAACTTTCTGTGAATTGTATTTGTGTCTTTATCAGTGAATAAACGGATTCTTATGTGAAATGCTATGCTTACATATTTTTCTAATAGTGTAGCTTTACCTGTAGTAGACTGTACTCACCTCTTATTCCGGATCTCCGGACGTTGCTATTGTTGGATCTATCGATCGACGTGACTCCTGCTATGAATCTATAGATCGCTACACTACAATGGGGATCAATATCGACAAATAAGTGAATTTGCTATTGTCGCGGAAGATTTACTGGATTATATTATGGCTTTTATTTGGGTATTTGATGGAGTGTAAAGGATGCCATTTTTTTGGTTAATTGGATCAGTTGTTGGATCGGTTCGGAATGTCGGATGAATAACTTACATGATATACCTATTCCTGACCCCGAAGTTACGATAATTGAAACAAAAAGTAAACTTTAGAAAAAACAGACTTCCACAAACCCCATTTGATTAGATTGAGTTTAATACAAACCTTATCCCCCCCCCCTGGGGAATTAAATTTGTCAAATCCCATCTCAGTGCTACCCCACGCTACTAAGGAACCTCTGTACAAAGTTTCATGGTTCTAGGTCCACCGGTTTAGGCTATGCGTTGCCTGCCCGTCAGCCACGCATTGTATTTGTACCTAGTATTAAGCAGTTCTAGTGGCCATATTATGTGGTCTTCATCAGCAGTTCCGCATCACAATATTATGCTTACCGTGAGTAAATGCACGAGTTATTACTAAAAACACAAAAATCACTGTAAGTCTGCCTACAATATTTGAAGAGTTCCCTCTATTTCTCCAGGATTCCATCATCATATCGTGACCTGGTGTCAATGGGACCAATGGTAAGGTAAACCCTTTCAAACAAAAAAATAATTTTCCAAATCGGTCCATCCGTCTTGGCGCAATCGGGCACGTACATAAAAAATAAAAATAAATAAAAATAAAGCATCCGGACGAATTGTAAACCTCCTCCTTTGGGAAGGCGGCTATGTAGGGTCTCTTGGTAGATACTACAACTTTTGTTGATATGTTGATTGTTTAGTAAAACGGCCGATTTACTTAAATTGATTTAATTGCGCTAATGCACACGAGCGCACTCCACCTTGATGTATTGTGACACTGATTTGTTAAATTGGCAGAGTGTGCACATTGTGCGATTGCTAAATCGTACATATTCCCGAGGGAGAAAATAAACAAAATAAATGATACATGAATTTGTTACATAGCATGTTAAAACTATAAGTAAGTACTTAAATAAACTAAAAATCACACACAGTCTTCACTGAACATAATATCACTGAACTTTCGTAATACAGGACTGGTGGATTTATTTGATGTACTGGCTTCCCTTGCGTTCTTGCTCTGATATCCAAGGGGGGGCGCTATTGCCTGTCTTGGCTTGGGCGCAGTCGTTGCGTTTCTATCTGTCTGTAACTCGCTGCTTTCCGGGTTTCTGTTGTTTGGTTTGCTTTTCTGTCTTATATGTCGGATCATCATGATAACTCCTGCGATCATTATCACACACACTACTGCATAGATCATGACATAATGGTGGACGTCATGATACGTTACATTTTCTGGTAAGGATTCCTGTTCTTTCAAATATCCAATCTTATCTTGTATAGCTGCAGTTTCTTGTAACATTTCCAACTCCGTTTTATTTGATATTTCTATTCTTGGTATGGTCAGATTGATGATGTGGTTGATTGGAGCTATAGTTGGTGTATACAGAGTCGGTGACAATCGGACCTCGCTTGTATGAGGTTTGTGAGGATAAATGGTAAAGGTGTCAGTCTTGATAAGACAACCGTGACCTATATTTATTAACCCAGTACTTGTCAGCTGGTGAGTGGTAACCTTATCCCCGCACATTGCGCGAACTTGGCATTTCTCGCAGCAAAAGTAAACATACGTGTTCATAGCGTAGCTGTCTTGCCATTTGTCTTTACATTGACTGATTGTAGTTTTGCATTCTTGTTTCTCCATCTCGCACAAATTGCTGGCATCTTTCATCTGGTACTCTGGTTTTTTACTATAACAATAGTATGTTTCCAAGTGCGAGACGCAACCTCTGACGTCTAACTCGCTCATAGGTATGAATGTATCTTTCCTCAAGTTAATAGCGACGTAATCTGATACTGGAACGATACTGATGATCTTGTTTGCTTGTTGTTTAGGTATCGGAATAATTTTTAGAATTTCGTAAACTTCTCTGTCGATGAGAGGTATCCTGATCTCAAACAGGAGGATTTCTTGAGTTATCCTTGTCTTAATTTTTATGAGATTATACAGTTTTCTTAAATCTGAATGAATGTTTTCCACTGGTAGGGATACATCTCTGGGCAGCTTGCTTGATATAGTACTCAATTCGTTGATAAGTTGTTCCGGTGTCAGCAGATGTAAGTTGAAACGCCCCTGATACGTGTCCGTGACTGTTTCCAACAACGTATTTTGTAGGTTTTTTAAGTTATTGAGTACGTTGCTTGCTAGGATGGATCCAATTGCGAAATCATTTAGGTTGTTATTCATTTCTGCGGTATTTTTTAAATGATAAATCGCTTCCTCTAATGATATGAGGTGTTGTTGCATTGTTTTATACTGTTCGTTCATAATAAATTCTGTCCTTTTCAGAATATTATTTTCGGATTGTATTATTGATGTTTGGTTCTTCCACAGGTATATGAGGTGATTCTCATTAGCTTGAAGTTTGTTGATGTCACTTTTGTACTGCTTCACAAATCTCTCGTCTAATAATCCGAATAGACTGTTCGCGAGATATCCGACCCCGTTGATAAGGCCGCGCCGGCGCCTTGCTGTCTGGCGTGTAGACTGCTCGCTACTTTGCTGATGCTGCAATATTTGATTGTAGTACCGGAGTTCGTTGTACCCGTGACGTAATTGCAATAGAATAGCGTTACAATGTGCTTGTTCTCGCATTGTGAGACACGCTTTTTCCAATGTGTTGATGTACTTGTTGAGGGCCTTATTTCCTTGCCAATATGGTTGCATTTGATAGTAGACGACAAGTTTCCATTCATCTTTGATAAGTGACATGTCCGCTACTTTGTCAAAATATAATCCTTGATTTTCTCTGAGCTTGGTGACGTTGAGACTGCATTCGGAACTTGATATGATGCTTATGAACAACATTAGTGCAGTAAATAATGTTGTTAGACAGGATGTCTTGTTTTTTCTTGTATGCCGCGGCTTGCTTGCGGGATTTTCTTGCTCATCGCATACTGTTTTGTTCACGGTATTTGTAGGTTCATCTTGATGGCCGGTAAGTATTGATAGCTTGATAACGGGTCGTCGCATAAAACCGCTCTTCGTTTTCAGCGTTACTACGCGAACATATCCGTCTTGTCCGGGATGAAGTTCAACTACTCTGCCCATGATCCACTTGCCTGGCGGCAAATTGTCATTGTGGACGAGGACTACGTCGTTGATACTGATGTTTTTGTGGGGTTGCCTCCATTTTGACCTTGCTGTCAGCTGGGACAAGTATTCCGCGCGCCAGCGTTTCCAGATATCTTGTAGGATTTTCTGTGTGAGTTGCCAGCGCGTTCTCAAATCTCTTTCTGTTTTGACCAGTGTTAATGTGGGGCCGTTTGTGAGAAAATGAGAAGGTGTCAGGTAATTCAGATCTTCAGGATCTTCTGATAAGGCGCACAGGGGCCTGGAGTTTAGACATGCTTCGATCTGGGAGAGCAGGGTCGAGAACTCTTCGTATGTAAGCTTCTGTTCTCCGAGGACCCGTTTAAGGTGAAACTTGAAGCTTTTTACAGCAGCTTCCCAGAGGCCTCCTGCTGATGGCCAAGAAGGTGCGTTGAAGTGGAACTTGATTTCCATGTCTGTTAATTCTTTTTGTAGATCTTCGTTGAATACTTGTTGGATCTCTTGATATTCTTCATGTAATGTTCGGCTTGCTCCGATGAAGTTCGTGCCATTGTCACAGTAAATATGATCTGGCTTTCCTCTCCGTGCGGCCATTCTGCGGAGCGCTGCGATGAATGAGGATGTGGACATGTCTGATACCAGCTCTAAGTGGGTGGCTTTCGTGGTCATGCACACGAACACCGCTACATATCCCTTTGAGGTCTTGATTCCCCGACCCTTGTTGGCCTTCAAAAGGACATGCCCTGTGAAGTCTACGCCGGTGTGCTTGAAGGGGCGAGAAGGATTCACTCTTGGCTCGGGCAATTGTCCCATGATCTGTTTATTCATGTTTGGTTTCTGTTTTTTACATGTCACACATTGGCGTATGTATTTTTTGGTTGTCCTGTTGCCACTCAAAATCCAGTATTTTTGCCGCGTGAATGCTAAAGTCAATCTGGCGCCGCCGTGTAACGTGAGCTCATGCGCGTGATTTATAATTAGCTCGGTAACACGATGGTTCTGTGATAAAATGGCAGGATTTTTCATTTCAGGGCTTATGTGAGCATGCAATAGCCTCCCCCCGACTCGGAGAATTTGATTTTCATCCAAGAAAGGGTTAAGGGTGCATATCTTGCTTTTTGAAGAAACTTGTTTTCCTTCTTTCAGGTCTTGTATTTCTTTCTGGAAGTCTTCAGCTTGTGCATGCTTTACTATGCATTCTTTCGCCTTTCGTATTTCTGATACTGTTAACCATGATGTGTTTTTCTTGTCTTGTTTTTTCGTGATGAAGCGGCGTACCCATGCTAATACTCGTACGACTTTCTTGAAAGAGCTGTTCTTGTTTAACAGATCTTTGATTATGCTTGATGGTGGGCTTTGAGTTACCACGTTGACTTGCTTAGTTCTTCTTTCTTCTTCCTTTGTCGTGTATACATGTTGTTTGACATTGGCTTCGTAAGTGGGCAGCCAGTGTGGTCCTTGCCACCACAAAGGATGATCTACCAATTGGCTTGCTGTTATCCCCCGGCTTGCGGAATCCGAAGGGTTTTCTGCTGACTTTACATACTGCCAGCTGTCCGGTGGCATTATTGTCGTGATTTCTCGAACTCTGTTAGTGACGAACGGCTTCCAGCGGTCGGGATTTCCTTGTAGCCACCCCAGAACCGCGGTCGAATCAGTCCATCCATAAACCTTGATGTCTTGGTATGACGAAAGCGCTTGCTTGACAGTTTTCATCAGCTTTGAGAGGAGTAGTGCTCCACTGAGTTCGAGTCGTGGTAATGAAATTTCTTTGTTGCACGGCACTAGTCTTGATTTTCCGACAACTAGATTGATTTCCGTTTGCTGTCCCTGTTTTACAATTTTGCTGTAAATGACGCAGGCATAAGCTTTTTGCGAGGCGTCGCAAAATCCGTGTAACTCGATCGCGCATGTTTCGTCTGAGCCGAGCCAACGTTTTACTTTTACTTGGTTAATGTTTTTTATATCGCCCTTGATTTTATGCCATGCCAAGGCGATGTTTTCGGGGAGCTTGTCATCCCATGCTATGTTTGACTTCCAGACGTCTTGAAACAGCAGCTTCATGGATGTCGTGAGTGGAGTCAGCCAACCCAGTGGGTCAAATTGTTTCGAAATATCTGACAGAAGACTTCGTTTGGTATCAGATTTCGTCTCGTTCTCATCATGTATTCTTGTTTGGAATGTGAACGTATCTTGATTGGGGTTCCAGTAAAGCCCGAGGGTTTTTGTGGACTCCATCTGCTTGAAACTGTATTTTTCTTGATCTTGCTGCTCTTGTCCCAGCAGTAATTCTTGATAATTAGAGCTCCACTTTCTCAGATTACAGCCTCCTGATTTCATTAAATCGATTAAATCTTGTTTAATTTTTTGCGCCGATTCCAGTGAGTGACTGCCGTGGAGTAAATCGTCCATGTAAAAGCTGTTTTCGACGACTTGTGCTGCTTCTGGGTAATTATCTCTTTCGTCGGCCGCTAACTGGCGTAGCGTCATCATGGCCAGAAAGGGCGCGGCCTTGGTGCCGTAAGTGACAGTCGTCAGTTGGTATTCTTGTAGTAGTTGCCGGGGGTGATCTCTCCAGACAATCTTTTGTAAATCTTGATCTTCTTCATGCACCCAGATTTGCCGGAACATTTTTTCTATGTCGGCGGTGAAGGCGACCTTGTATTGCCTCCAGTACAAAATGAGTGTTAAGAGGTCTTTTTGTAGGTTTGGACCTTTGTACATGCAATCATTTAGGCTCTCGCCGTTTGAGGTCGTTTGGGATGCGTTGAAGACTACGCGATGAGACGTAGTTGTGGAATCTTCGCGTAGCACGCAGTGATGAGGCATGTAGAATCCCAGTGACTTGTTACTGTCGGCGAGCTTCATGTGGCCCAGATCTTGATATTCATGAACGAAAGACTTGTATTCTTTCGCCATTTCTTGATCCTTGTTAAATTTTCTCTCGAGTTGAAAAAACTGTGCAACAGCCTTGTTCTTGGAATGTCCCAAATGCTCAATACTTGATTTTAGGGGTAGTCTGACTTGATATTTTCCATCGTCCAACCTTGTTGTTGTGGATTTGTAAAAGTTGACACAATCCGTTTCTTCCGTCGAGTAGGTAGGTGTTTCTGCGATATCCTCTATTTCCCAGAATTTGTGCAGTTCGTCGGTGTTATTAATAATCACATTGCAAAGTGTATTGTTGCAATATGTTTGTAACTTGCCGCACAAAATCCACCCGAGTCGCGTTTGTTGTGCGACCGGCGCCGGCGTCATATTACTGGGCTTGCATATTCCTGATAATATAATGTTAGAATAAATTTCTGCGCCCAAAAGTATATCAACGGCGCGGCTCTTGTTGAAATCAGGGTCAGCCAATGGAATGTTTTGTAGGTATTCCCATGGCGGTCTTGCGAAAGTGTAGTTTGGAAGGTTTCTTGTTAAACTTTTCATTATAAAAACATCTGTGTCGAACACGAACTCTTCTGCCGTCGAGCTGCATTTGATATTTATCAATCCTGTACATTTGTTGTCCTTGGTGCCAACTCCTGTTATCATTCCCCTGCATTTGCGACGCGGTAAACGCAACAGTTGGGCTGCGTTTTCTGTTATAAGCGATACTTGTGAGCCTTGGTCGACGAGTGCACGCATGGTTCTGTATACTCCATCCGCCCCTTGTACCTTGATAAGGGCTGTAGCTAAAAGTATTTCATGTACGTCATTGTTTTGAGCCACGTGTGAGGAATTGCTTGGTTTTGATTGTTCACTCCACGATCTCGTGTCGACGGTATAGTTGCTGGGGCCGTTCTTTGGCGTCATTCCGTGCGGCGTCATGTTACTGTTTCCTTTTAAAAAATCCGCATGCAATAATGTATTATGAGACTCATTGCATTCGCGGCATCTCTTGTTTGATGTGCAGGGTTTATCGCCGTGACTGAACAGGCAGTTTGCACAGAATTTTAACTTCGAAATTGTTTGCCGTTTTTGTGACGGCGTTTGTTCTAGGAATTGTTTGCAGTAGTAAATTCCATGTTCGTTGCTTGTACAAATGGGGCAATTATACTTGTAATTTTGCCCGGGTTTTGATGTAGCCTTGTTGCTGGAGTAGTAATTGTAGTTTTTTACTACTCTTTCTTGTTTAGCAGAACTTGATGGCGCAGATTTTGATTGATTGTACTCTTGTTTCTTGCGCGCTGACTCCATGGTGGTAAACTTGTTTTCCATGAAATACAAAAACTCGCTGAGGCTGGGTAGTTCTCTGGGTTGCTTCAGAGAGTCCAGATAATCGGCGTGAGTTTCTGAGTCGAGCTTCTGCACTAAAATATGAACCAGAATAGGGTCCCATGTTTCAATGTTGACTCCCAGGTTTTTTATCGCATTCAGACATTCTGTGGTGACGTCATGGATGCGTTTGATGTGGTGCGATGATGGATGCTGCATGGTTTGAAGATTCATCAAAGTACTCATATGGGTAGAGAAAATCAATTTCTTGTTATTGTACCGGTGGTTTAGAATTTCCCACGCGGTAAGATAATTATCTGAGCTGATCTGAAGATGCTGGATCAAACGCTCTGCTTCTCCTTTAAGCTTGCTCTTAAGGAACTGCAACTTCTGGGCGTTCGATATTGAGGGGTTGTTGTGTATAGCTTCACAAAATAAATCCTTGAATGACACCCATTGTTGGTAATTGCCGTTGAAAACAGGAATGTCGAGTTTGGGGGTTGATTTTTCCCGATGAGAGACTGACCATAACTTGCTATTTAGGGCTTTTTTCATGTCGAAGTATTTCTGTTCATGTTCTGTGAACCGGTCCTCGTATATCTTGTCTGAACCGTTCAACTCACTATCGATTGCCCAATGATTGGAGTCGATAGCTGTCCATCGCTCGTGCAGTGTTTTCAAGGTGTCCTCGAATTCCCATTTTTCCTTCATGATTTCTATGTTTATGCTGGAGACTGTTCTCGCAAAGGCCTTGAAATTGCTGAATTGCTTTTTCAACATCTCGTCCAGCTTGCTGTTACTTCCAACACTAATCTTGCTCGTACTGGTTGATGCTTGTTGATCTTGATTTTTGCTGGTAGTGGTTTTTAACTGTTCATCCTTGCCGATGTTTTCGTTCGTTGCTTCTTGATACATGTTTGTCTTGCTGGTCACTTGTTTGATACTTGGTTTACGAATTTGTTGCTTTCGTATTTAATGAATTCCAGATTGCACTAGTATTCTGGATTCTGACTTGATAACTGGTAGGTACCTGCTTGATGCTTGATATCTTGATTCTTGATAGTATACTTGCTGATTTCAATGGACTCGAACTGTCTTCATACAAAGAATCCACCGTAGTAGTAGTAATTGACTTCTTGGTAAGTCTCGCCTTGATGCTGTGCTGCTGGTTCTTGATAGTCTGACGCGTGGCTTCAGTGTTCCAAAACCCACAAATGTCGCCAAACTTATGCTCGAAGGACCATAAAGATGTAGGGTCTCTTGGTAGATACTACAACTTTTGTTGATATGTTGATTGTTTAGTAAAACGGCCGATTTACTTAAATTGATTTAATTGCGCTAATGCACACGAGCGCACTCCACCTTGATGTATTGTGACACTGATTTGTTAAATTGGCAGAGTGTGCACATTGTGCGATTGCTAAATCGTACAGGCTAAAAATATATTGAAATGTTGTCACTTATCTAATTTATTGGAGATAATTCTCATATAGGATTGTCATTTGTTTCTTTCTAATGTTATGGATTTTATTTCGTGGCTATTTCCATATGGGCTGACAGTGGCACACTTTTTTATCAGTTGAATAATCTTGTATTAATTATACTATTTAAACTAAGATTATTTTTTTACCTGTTACTTAGACTATGTTTTCTATCAAATTATTACTATAATTTAATGAAACGCATCCCAATGTCCCATTACAGTTAATGCAAGGAATAAACAAGGTGTCAATAACCATCAGACTAGCAGTCATTCATAATAGTATAGTAAAAATGAACAATAGCATTTGCAACAGAATTATACCGTTTCCTTACAAAATATACTAAAACTGGTCTACACAATACTATGATTCGACGGACCGGAAACAAACCTCTTATGAACAGAGTATTTACTACATCGACATAGGGTTGATTTTTCAAAATCGTGGGTCTTTCAAAAGGTGTAATAAAAGTGAATGAAGAGAAAAAGTCACCTTTTCGACTCAAATAGTTGAATGGAGTCGAGTCCATTGAATAACTGACTTTAATATCTCTTAAGTAATTGTTGTAGGCCTTGTAGGGTTCCGTAGAGAAGCAAGGAACCCTTACAGTTTCGTCAAGTCTGTCTGACCGGATGACCGCCTGCCCGTCCGTCTGTCACGGCAACTTTATTCCGAATCTATTACTTAAAACTACACAGTTGAAACTTGGTATGTAGATTGTAGTTATTTATTTATTAAGAAAACCTACAGAATTACAGGTAAATTACCTTTAACAAATTACTTACTGGAACTGAAATACAATTTGTTTTTTTTCATCAAACCTATAATGTGTCTGGGGTGTCTATAGATAGGTCTTTAAAAGTGACGTTGAGGTTTATAATACCATTTTTCCTCAAAGTAAATCGTTAAAGAGACAGACCCTTCCAAAGCGGAAAAAATTGTGTACCCCTCTAACTTTTAAAGTAAGAGAGTGAAAAATAATAATGATAACATGCTGTGTCTCTCAATACACACTTTCAATTAAATTGGTTTGCACAAAATAAAATAAGCAGTTTTTAAGATGTAAAACTGCAAATATAACTTTGTCAGTCATACAAACACTATGAAAAACAAATTAATTTTATTTGCTGGTGAAGAATTAACATAAACATTTACATACAGGCACATACATTGCTTCTGGCCCTACACTAGGGTACCCTGTGTCGTGGGAACCAGAAAGAGTGACCTCACAAAAATATAAACATCCAAGAACTGGGGGTTTTTTTGTCCTCAGCCGGGATTTAAATCCGGGACCTCTCGCATGGTAGGCAGATGCGCAACCGCTGCGCCACAGAGGCCGAAAATGATAGTGGTATTTGGGCTAGTGGCTAGGTGTTTCAGGTATATGTATTATGATATGATGCTACTACGGAACCCTTCATGGGCAAGTCCGACTCGCACTTGGACATTTTTTTTTGATAAATTTGTAGTACGTTTCGGAATGCTCTGGGTTGGGCTTTAGTAGGGAAGGTTAGGTTTCATTTGTCACATGCCTTTGTTAGGAGTGGAGTTCGTGGTGGGCACTACTGCGCTACTGCCAATCCGTACGGGAAAAGGCGTGACGCTATGTTTGATCGTATAAGGACCGTAATAATTAATCGCTCTCGGTTCTGAGAGCAATCTCAAGCGCATGTGTCGACTCGCGCGCGATATGCGCGGTACAGCGAGGTGACGGACGGTGCCAGCGTTTTGGGCACCCTTCCGCCCGCGGCGTCATTTATTAGGCATTATGTACCTAATTCATTCATACATTTTTGGAATCTAATTTACTATCTCGACTCTATTCTACAGTAGAGAGATTACCCCCAAAGTCTATTAGTTATCCCATCCCAGGCAAAAAAAACCGTCGACACATATTTTCTACACTAATTATATCCAATTCCCTAATCTCGCCCCTGAGATACGTATCTTTAAAAATCTTTACAAAAAAACGTATAAATTTCAACAAAAACCGACTCTTACGCAGACAGCGTGGCACCTCTTACACACTTAGCTTGACACACGTCAAACCAACCTCACACCACTCAATTTTCTACCACAACCCCACAAAAATAAGTCTCATATTTCCACTAACATAGTATTTTATTAAACCCAAAGAATTATGATACCCGGCGAATTAAATAGACATCTCAAATCGTGACGACAATATGTCGCGCTAACGTTATTGCATTGCAGCGAGGTGTGTATTTAAATCGTCCGGTTAACTGCAGGTAAGGGTGTGTTTGGCGTATAATGGTGGGTGTTGTAAAGCCATTTAGCTGTCATCCATGGAATGTTATTATGAGGGTAATGGATCGATGTAGGAAGGAAGTCACAGGTAGTCAAGGAAACCACTTGGTTTGATGCGTGTGCGCACGGTGGTGGTAGAATGGGTCAATATCTATGGAATACTTTTTTCGAACGAGCTAGATAAATCAAGAAAGGCTTTATTATAGGTTAATGGAGTTCAGGGTGGACAGACGTAGCCCAGGTTAGGGAATTGTGATTGCAAGATGGGGGAGGCCTGTGCCCAGCAGTGGGAAACTAAACGGCTAATATATAATATAGCTCCAGTCAGAGAATGAGCTTAGCACAAGACGATGAAAAACAGATTTCGTTACCACACCAAGTTATGGGAAATGCCCTAGGATAAGTAAGGTAAATTACGTTCACAGGATCATCGGACAATACATAACTTGACAAATAACGTGGAAATAACCTCCAATATTTGTCTGTTTCTAAAAAGAGTTTTCTTCCATCATCAACCGTCGTTCGTCGCTACAAAAACTGTTTGTATCTATATCCCAGTTGCCTCAATGGCAGCACCATCGTGTCATCGTCATCCATCACACGTCATCAATGTTTACAGAAACAACATCTCCTTCCCTTATTAGTAGATGCTATACTTAAATACATACTTACATCCAACTTACCCATAAAAGAGGGCGCTTATGATACGCACGGCCCGTCAACGCAACAGCATTTCTATGCGGCAGCCATCTTGGAAACTTAGTTCTTCATTCTGCCGACAGGGAATGAGTTAAGGATGTTAGTAGATGACTGTGTAATATGATATGTGACGGGTAGACAAATAGAGATTGTTTTGTTTTACAAATACAGACAAAGTGGTTTTTGTGTTGAATAGAAATGCAATATACGGATGCACTGACAGTTAGACGATTTTCTTTGAGTAAATTTTCGATGACACATGAAAAGATACATCTTCGATCAACGGAACTTAATTTTATCTTCTCACCGCTTTCTCTGTGTCATCTATAGCTGCGGCGACGAGCTACCCCGCTGGTGAATTTTGAGAACACGCTAAATATTAGCATAAGTGACGTTTACGGGGGGCGCCAGCTCTAAGCAACTTAATACAACGAACCTGTCACCAACACAGACCTTTCCCTTTCATCCCTTATTGGTCATCAATCGTAAGTTCCACTTGTCACCGCGCGCCAAAAGACTGGAGAGCTGTGGCGATCATTTTGACAACCGCCCCACTGTCGCCCCGTTGTCGCCCCGCTGTCGCCCCGCTGCCGCCCCGCAGGTGTTTTAAAACCTTAACAAATGATGTTTAAATTCCCCATCAAAAGGCCATCGTGCGTCACCCGACACATAAATAACATTAGTTATAGCCATAGTTATTTACGCCGAGTGCGGTTTAATTATTTATTTATTGCTCTCGTGATTTGAGATGCTTTAAAGAGTTAAATACCGTAATATACAGTTGATTGAGGATTTATTTAAGTATCAGGAATTATCATACAGGATCTATACTAATAAGCTAGCATATAAAATAACGATAATATTATATCTACGCGCTGTAAATTAAATAACGAATCCCGAAGCTTTGTCATTGTAATGGTCTAGGTCTAGGTCACATTTTACTAATCTAGGTCTAAATTTTCTTTGATCAATCACATGTTTTATGAAATGTAACTAAAATCTTAGGCATGTCTTCTGCCCAATCCCAAGAGATGATTTTAAAATTACTGTAAGATAAATTTAAATAAAATGTCTATTAGGTTGATAGAGGCCTCTGTGGTGTCGCAGTCAAGGCTCTGGTTCCCGGGTTTGAATCCCGGCTGGAGGAAAATCCACAGGTTAGTGATGAGTGAGGCACATGTAGTGATGTCACTGTTTCCGGTTCCCAAGATGCAGGGTATCCTAGTGTGGGGCCAGAAACAATGTTTGCGCCCTGTATGTAAATGCTAGGTTATATCAACTTATTCATTTGGAAACTTTAGTTATTTTTGATCACCGGGACAGGTAATTTTGAAGACTCTGAAGTAAGTATAGAGTCTTCAAACTTGTTCCGGTGGTCAAAGATAACTAAAGTAGAGTCTATACTATACGTTACCTAAGAAAGGAATGTTAGGTTTAGATTTTTGAAGTAAAACTTCTTGGGGCACGGGGGTAAAATTTATTTAACCTCTCAACTGTGGGTTATTCATATATTTGCTTTTCAATTGCTACTAGCCGGGTGCTATCACGAGTGGCTAAGAAATGTAACGGAAATTGGAATCGGTGACGTCAGGGTCGGCTGAAGACTTTTAAAACCGCAACTATTTTCAATACGGTTTTTAACTAATCAGATAAGATAATAATACATTCGTACAATAAGGAATGTTACTTAGTGAGAGAAAAACCTGATGAAACGTTAACAAATAAAAATTATTTTAAGCATTCTTCCACGAGTTCTTGATTTCCGGTATGGCCAAGATGGCGCCGCCGCCGCCGCCTGACATGACTCAAACTACTTCGTTCAACCTCTTTGTTGGAACCGGAACTTATGTTTGACAGCTGTGCGATGCGATCCATACAGTTTGTAAGAAAAGAGTTTCATCAATGTCACACGGGTCGATATGGATTTCTAAAACAAGCAAAGCAATGCATACATTTGAGCGAGACGGCTTAAAGACGTGACGTCAGATGGTATATAATCTGAGCGAGATGCAAATAGTAGTGACACTATTGAATGAGTTAAGTATATCACCACGAGCGCGACAAATTGTAGATAAGGAATGGTGGGAAATAAATGACATGACGTATTAAAAGTAAGTACAAGTATAAAATAATTTCAAATAATCGGACGTCTGAAACTTAAAAGTAACTTGAAGCAGAGATTGGATCTCAAAATTGGAAATTTAAATCTCTTTTAGTATAGGTAGGTATAGGTGTATAGTATAGGTACCACTTAATGATCTAGCTACAGAAGTTTTACTTCTAACACGTGTACGGTGCTACACGCGTATTTTTTTTTTTTATTGATGTGGTCCAACCGATTTCGGTCACAGCGACCGCCTCAACTTGTCGTCGTAGACGTCGCTCGTGGGCTCGCATGTGTCTCATGTAGCCAATCTTCCCAGTGAAGATCCTCGCACATTGCGGGCGTGTGAGCACCCATTATTATAATTCTAAATGATTTGCGCAGGTTTTGACGTCATACTCACTCAAAAGTGACAATGTTGAAGAAAATTTGTTAAAAATTACTTGCATCTTATTGATTCTCATTACTTATTGAACGCCTTAGCAGGTATTCATAGTCACATTTTTCACAGTCAGACCTTTTTAGGGTTCCGTACCCGAAGGGTGCCAAATGGGACCCTATTACTGAGACTTCGCTGTCCGTCCGTCAGTCCGTCCGTCCATCCGTGTCCGTCCGTCCATCCGTCCGTCCGTCCATCCGTCCGGTTAACAACAAATACTAAAAAAACAAATGAAATTTAATATAGGGGGCTCCCTTAAAACAAACGTGATTTTTTTGCTCATTTTTGCTCGATATTGATAATGGTAGCAGGTAGATGCTTAAAATGTTCACAATATATTTATATTTTTTACTTAAAAAATAAATAATTAAATTAAAATTAAATTTATATTTAGGGGGGGGCTCCCATATTTTTTATTTTTTTGCGGTTTTTTATAGATAATGGTACGGAACCCTTCGTGCGCGAGTCCGACTCGCACTTGGCCGGTTATTTACAAACTTAATCAAGTTTGATGTGTCCATGTCCATGCATCAGAGATCTCAAGTCGCATTCAAACCCTGCTCATTTACATCCCATAAAGCGCATCATTAACGATGACCCCTGATTAATGGCACCTCATGACGCGCCCGTTAAACACCATTATTTATGACATTTTAAAATGTTTTAATGCTCGTCCCCTATATCGCAGGTTACGACTAACTGAGGTTTATTATGAATGTCAGATTTTATTGAGGATTTCGGTGTGTTGTAAACATTCTGATGGCCTATTTGACATTCTCTGTCCGTAACACTCGTGGATAGATAGAAATTAAAATCATCGATACTGGTTAAACGCGGGATCACTGGTACCTCCGCCACCTCATATGGGAAATGACGAGTTTGTTATACCTGATATTAGTGTAGATTTATAGCATGAATTTACAGCATGTACAATTAGGTTTATCAAGAAACGGTCTCCTACCGTGTGGTTGTTTTTAGGGTTCCGTACCCGAAGGGTGCCAAACGGGACCCTATTACTGAGACTTCGCTGTTCGTCTGTCCGTCCGTCCGTCCGTCCGTCCTGTCTGTCACCAGGCTGTAACTCATGAACCGTGGTAGCTAGACAGGTGAAATTTTCACAGATGATGTATTTCTGTTGCCGCTATAACAACAAATACTAAAAATCAAAAGAAATTTAATATTAAGGGGGGCTCCCATACAACAAACGTGATTTTTTTTGCTCATTTTTGCTCGATATTGATAATGGTAGCAGGTAGACGCTTAAAATGTTCACAATATATTGAGTATATTATTTACTTAAAAAATAAATAATTAAATTAAAATTAAATTAATATTTAGGGGGGCTCCCATACTTTTTTTTTTGCAGTTTTTTATAGATAATGGTACGGAACCCTTCGTGCGCGAGTCCGACTCGCACTTGGCCGGTTTTTTTTGTGGCCTCACAAGCAATATAACCAAATTAAGAAGCCGCCAAATTATCACGCGCTCGCGCGAAACATTTACAGCTCACGGTTTTACCTTATTATGGCGTTGTAACCAGTTGTAACAGTTATTATTATTAGGGTGTTATTATTATTAGTGCCGAACCACCCGAGCTGGGAGATATTTACTGCACGTGCTTATTAAGTTTTACAGTCTGTAAGTTGCGGTTATTTCGGTAATTCGAGGAAAGGAGAAAGATTCAACCTGTATAATATCACTGGCAGGCCCCCGATTCTCGCGCTATCGAGATCATCTCCCCAGCCAAGATATGATACCGGCTAAATCCGTCGAAAATGATCTTGATTTATATTTATTTCGCTCGAAAACGGGTCGAGATATCTCGGTTGGCCGAAAGGCTAGTCGTAAGAATAGCTTTTTCTTGTTTTTGATAGAGATTTCGGTATATCAAAATCGATATTTCGACCAATGATCTCGCTAGTGCCAGAATTGCCCCCCTGGGCTGGTTTAACGTGAATACAACTATGCCTCTACTGAACCCTATAGAAAAAAATGTGCGCATATACAGTTATAGATACTTACAGTAAGGAATATTACAAATCACCAATTTAGTTTTGATGCGCTTCAAAAAATCTCCCTATGGAAACAATCAAGTCGTTAGTCTCCGAACTATGTTCCTCAACCGCAACATGAAGTAGGACTAAAATATGCACTAACAACAATAACTTGGGTTTGTTCGGAATACGAGCTTCGTTAGCGAGTCTCGATGAGTGATGGCTGTAAAAGTGTGAACGCGACTTTATTCCAAATATTCATACACCAAATACCAATGGTCATGAGATTCCAGTATAGCAATGATGTTGCTCGCCTGTCTATCTAATATGAAGTTAGAATTGAGAAAACTCACTCACTAGTGACATCTTGCTATAGCTGTACAGTGCATTACATTTGCATTGCTTTTTACGCCAGAAAAAGGATATTGTTTATAAGGGTTTCTACATAATGACCCATTTAACACGTGCCACCTTGCCTTACATTAAGGTGCGTACCTACGCGACAATTAGTTTATAACAATGTTTACAATAATATCTCGCCACAAAACATTGGTCGATTAACTAAAAATCACTTCGTATAAACTCGTACACGTGTGTTGTAGTCAAGTAAGTTTTTAGTTCTCCCCGTTCGTATCTCATCAAGTGTCACAGACAGACGGACAGTTTACTGTCTCTATAAAACATTTAGTGCGCGACACTTTATTAAAACACTTGGAATCTTGTTAGTTTTTGTGAGGACTGGTTAATTGATTGATTCGGGTATTTAGAGGATATGTTGTGTTCGATTTGATGGACTCGACTTGATGTTGTAAATAAAGCGTAGTGCCCACGTTGTGATGTGTCCAGTCGGTCCACGCATCTGACGCATGGCCACGTTTGCTCGGCATGTTCTTTCCAAGTCAAGTCAAAGTCAAAAGATATTCATTTCTGTAGATATTAATTTATCAACATTTAACACAGATAAACATTATAACATAGAACATGTGTTTTGGCCTCTTCTCTACTTAAGACCACGTGGGAGATGAAGGGCAAAGAAACTACCACAAGTTTTTTTTCTATCTCTTTTAAAAAAGTTTTGCTTGACAATTACAAAAATTACATTTAAATTATTATCAAGTTTTATGTAGGTGTGTTTTGGGTAAGTAACGCAACGCAATCCGTCAATTCCGTGGCAGTAGAATATGCCGCCATGCAGACGTGGCCCTTGTCAGATACTAATGTGACGTCACGTCGTCGCCACGTGTAGGTGGGCACGAGACCTAGATCAGTTAGAAAGTTGTTGCAATACTGCCCCTCTAGACAAGATGCAAAACGCTATTATCGTTCACACGAAACGCAGTGAATATGTAAGCGATTTGACAGTTCGTCACGCTACGTCACCAAATGTCAAATCGCATACATTTTGAGTTTTCGTTTCTATTCGTTTTCATAGTGTTACTTTGTTGAGGCGCAGGTTTGTATAGTAAAGTAATCTGGAATAAGTTCATAGCAAAGGTAACCGTATAGTCATAATTAGTCATTACACTTGAAATGAAATGAAATTAAATTCGTTCATTGCCTTTTTCTTACTTCCTAGTTATATAAAAAGCCCTTAACTCCCAAACTAGGGTGACCTGTGTGACAGGAGCCAGAAGCCTTACGGATTATAGTTTTCTGTTTCCCAAAATTAACGCAAGATTTCATAAAGAATTCTTTGAGAAATCTTGCGTTAATTTTGGGATACGCAGGAACATTTTTATATTTACTCACAAAAAAATGATCTTAGAATTTAATAAATTATATGAGGAAAACACTCAGGATGCTCTCAAAGAAAGAAAATTATTTTTTTGTGTATTATACTTTCACTATACATACATTATACAAAAGGGACTCTATGTGACAACATAACAATGCTTGCGATGTCTTTTCTTGATTCCTTATTGTTGATTTTGTTACTAAATCGAGACGTACCGGGTTCAAATCCAGGCTAGGGACGAGGGGAAGAAATATCCCCAGGTCTTGGATGAAATTTATGTAACGTTGCTGATTTTGGTTCCGTCGTGGTATCATAGTGTGGGGCTGTAAATAATTGTATGTCCCTGTTTAAATGTTATGTTAATTTCATAGTTGTGATCCCGTCCTCAAGCCAAGAAAATACAGCTTTCATTGTACTATGTAGAATCAATAAAGCACTCTAAACCAACAATGTCGAGATGTCACAATAAAACCTCGAAAAACAATATAAAACCCGCAGCCGCCATAAAGACGTCGATAAAACGAGACTCAAACTAGTAATTGGGATCCGATGTTTATCAGAGACAAAGCAACTAAAATAGGAATTGTGTAAAACAAAGATATCGATCAACGTGATTGATATAATGTGTCAATCAAATGGGAGAAGAGGTCACTTACCTCTTGGAACTTTAATTTAGTTAGTGTGAGTTTTGGTTGACGATGGTAGAGAAATTGTAAAGTGTAACCCCTGAACATCGGCATCAACAAGGGCCCTAATTCTGATAACAACAATGACGCGACGACGACACTCAACTTATTTATCTGGCGTTTGAAGAATCTTTTTTAGGCAATTTATGACAGCAATTAGGGAATTGATAATTATTCAATTTCTATCATTAATTGCCTAAAAAAACCATTGCGCCAGGTTTCTTCTTGATCAAAATAACTCATATTTATTTAATTGACAGACATTTTACAACTCCACCAATCGATCTAGAAATTTTTATCCCAATAAATTATACAAATCTGTCCGAAGCCATCGGATATGTTAACAAATATGAGATTAATTGTCGCTACGTAGGCTGTCCGTATAAATCACCGACGGACAGACGGACGGACGGACGCAGTAAATCTAATACAACGACGCAGATCACTCATATGGACGCGATATAAAATGTATTGGAGCTATTTCACAACTCTGGGGGAGTATTCTGTAACGATAGTAATTAATGATAGTAACTGATAGTCTGTAACGAACGATGATAAACCACGGGTTTTCGTCATGACTTTTACCATACGGTGTGGCAGAGAGGGACATACGCGTACGTTGAACCAGTTGTTCAACATTCCAACAGGCTTTTCGTACAGATAATTTAATTAGATATTTGTGTGTGAGTGTGTGACACGCAAAATAGAGTGTTGGCTAACTGGCTAAAAGTAGGCACAATTGTGCTTCCGCCACTCAATAAGGGAAAAGGACTGAACGCAATGTTTATGTTTTTATTTTATTGAATAAATAATACAGTTACTTACGTGTACTCTACTACCTACTATGCCAGTTAATCGTTGTCGTCGATTGACCATAATGGCATCACTTCGACGTCATAACATAACGATGGCAATGCCATTGCATGGGTGGGTATGTCGCAGTGCCTCTCCCGGAATAGTCGTTCTATGTCGTTGTGTGGCCGCGCCGGGCCGCAGTAAATACCGATGGCACAAATATTTTTATACCCGGTGCAACGGAGGCTTAGTATTTATTTATACTTTTATTGCGGGGCTTGAATAGGTTCCGAATCCGAAATAACTTCAAGTTTTAAATGGGCTCAAATTCAGGTTGTTTAGAAGTCATCTAAATTATTTTTTAAAGGCTTCAGGCATATAGGCTTTGAATTGTACTATTAGTCCTGTAATTGACAGATTTCACGTACTGAAAATTCTGTTGTGGTTTTGGAGGAAGAAAATCTAACTATCCATAATTTTTAAGTCAATCACATATATTTAACCGGTATAGTATAGAGTTAACCGGTAAATGATTCGGTATCATTCGGTCACCAAGTCATGAGTATCATTCGGTATTATACGGTTTATCAGCAAATTGCGTCTGTTTTTAGGTCCCATTTGATTGAATCTCGCAATACGGATTATGTGATCTAGGCTTGCTGGATCTCCGGCGATAGTTATTGCCTTTTAATGGCGCTTGGTTATTCTCGTTTTGCTTTCTTTATTATTTACATTTATTGCTGTTTAGCGCTCGATGTGGGCGAACATAATATTTAGGTCTTAGGGACAGTTGAGACATATTTACTGCTATATCTTAATGAGTCTTAAGAAGCTAAGAATATTTTGCTCTGAAATTAACTATGTTTTTTTAGGTATAGTAAGTAAGTCGGTCAAACTAGTAATCATGCAATCTTAGAAACAGTTGGAGGCAGGAGTCCAAAATAGGTTAACCCCGTGCCATGGACCTCCTGGCCTCCACCTCTACATATTTATTGACATACCTTTATTTTTTCCATGATAATGATAAGTCATTGCCTCCGTCGCCACGATGATGCCACGATGATGCTTCGTTGACGCTTCGCTGACGCACGATGACCCATTGCTTGTTATTCCTTTCCTGGAATCGTCGTCGAGCAGGAATCCTTTTACTGAGAAACTTATCTTTCTATAAAGCATAAATTGTAGACTACCTAAGTATAATAATGTATACGGTATGCGGACATGGGAGTACATGTTACCAGATATTATGAATGATTTACCCAAAAACCTTGTAAAAACTACATAGAAAATATGAAATACTTGTATAAATTATCTTTACTATTCTAAGAACGATCTGACGATCTCACCACTCCAGATAGACCAGAAGAGGTCTTTGTGAGTGGAAAAAACTGATTAAATTGTGATACTTATATGATAAACAAATAAAAAAATTAAATTAAAAAAACTACTACGTCACTTATATTTTTAGTCCTCGACGAAAAATAGAGGTTTTAAAGTTTTAAGCGTTGGTCTATCTGTGTGTGTGCGCGCCAGTATGTATGGCAGTCTCCTCTTATCGGAGCACGGGTTATACGTTGGTCTATCTGTGTGCGTGCGCGCCAGTATGTATGGCAGTCTAGCTCTAATCGGAGCACGGGTTATACGTTGGTCTACCTGTGTGCGTGCGCGCCAGTATGTATGGCAGTCTAGCTCTTATCGGAGCACGGGTTATACGGCTATGCGGTTATTGGTATCTTAGATAATATATTATCATTATCAGGCTTCAATGCGATGGTTCCCAGCAATTTAAAAAAAACGGTTCTGTTTGAATGTTATCTTCTAACAAGGTAACAAGTGAACGAAACATACGACTTTTTGGTTTCATAATCCTATCACAGGTGCTACCCTACCTACCCTATCCAACGTGGTTGGCTGGAAGAAAACTCTTATTTATTAGAGATCAGCTCGCCTTTGTACATATTTTTCTATCTTAAGCAATTTTTACTGTCATGTGAGTCTTAAATTACAAATTATGTGTAAGCAAATTATTTTTACAATGCGATGTCATGATGAATATTGGTCATGTATAAATTAATTACGGAAGAGCGCCCTACTCATCCCAAAACACAGGGTTCACCCTTCTTTGGGGAGTAGAGACTCACCTTTTTGTTATTACAAGAATTTATTATAACAAGAAACTATACACGTATAACTGAATAAACGATTATTATTATTATTATTTTTTTTTTTTTTTTATGAGCCTGTAATATCCCACTGCTGGGCAAAGGCCTCTCTCCCCCTCTTCCACTCCATTCGATCCTGAGCGGTCTCCTTCTACTCTTTATCCCATAGAGCCAACTCATCACTATTATTATTATTATATTATTATTATTATAGATGACTTTACCTGCAAATACTCACTTATACGTATAGGTATACATATTAGACATATTATCTCGTGTTACACCTTATATTATTTCCATTACGTTATAAATCACAAGTGGCTCCATTCCATCCATATGCCACCCAATCAGTATAGCTGTTGTTTCAAGCAGCTCCATGTCAGCTGATTCATGACTGTAGAGTAGAATTCCATGAGTTAGTTTAGTAGATTTGTGGAGCAGGGTGAGGTGATGTCATTTGGTTCTGCTTATTGGTTTATCGGACTGTGTGTTGATTTTACTACTAACATATTTCACTATCGCCATTATTTGGATGAAATAAGAAAGTCAATACTAGCAATTGAATTCTAAGTCTAGTGCAGACTGCTTAAGTAGCTGTATAAACGCTTCTAATGGACTACTTATATAGCTGTCTTGTCTATGCTTCTAATAACGCTAATTGTCATGTAATGGAAATCCAGACTGTATTGAATGATATACAAGGTGGAAATGAATTAACGCAAAATGAGAAACTACTTTGTTAGGGACATCATTCTGAGCAACTTTCGTTTATCAAACCGATTTAATCAGAGCAACTTTATTTTTCAGTTCCTACTAAATTTTGGCCTGAATGGGTCAGCTGATTTGTATGGAGAAGTGAAAAATAAAGTTGCTCTGATCAAATCGTTTCATAATGAAAGTCGCTCAAAATGATGTCCTTAACAAAGTAGTTTCTCATTTTGCGTTAATTCATTTACACCTTCTATAAAAGTGCGGATGAAAATTGCATTGTTTTATAAAATATAAAGAAAAGAAGAAAGAAAGAAGAATCATTTAAGTATAACGATTACGTTACGTTAGGTATGTGTGTGTAAATATGTTAAGTTTACGTCGTGTCTTCTTTTTATCATGTGGAAGCGTTAAATTGTAAGAGTAAATTAAGTTATATTTTTCCAAAAACGTTGTGTAATGGGTAGGAAACGAACATTGACCCTGTTCATTAATGGCTCCTGTGTCAATCATAAGAGGACCCTGGAGAACCCTATAATTTATTAAGCAATATTTCGGGGAAAATTCAGATGATATCCCCAGCGTACACCTTTGGGTCTTCAAATTTTACGGCGTACGTAATTGGCAAGGTCAATCAATGCTCGGTTTATTTTTATGCTTTGCGCAGCGTAGGTGTCATCCATACTACACCTTTCTATTGAATTCAGCATAGGTAATGAAAGGCAGAGTCTGCCAACAAAGACGTTTTAACCTATCTCCATTTTTATCTAAAATCAAGCTGCGGTTAACAATTCCTTCCACACACCGCTCTAACTCAGACAATTTACACGCGTATTTACACCGCGAATATTTTATCTGCCCCGAAAATCACATAAGTCCAAATTGCGTAACACACTCGCTCACTCGCCCACCCCCAGTTTAAAATGGAGTCATAAATAAAAGGTAGTCGCGCGACACCTTATCGCCTTGCAGTCACCGCAACAAATGAAAGAATACCCTTCCCGCTCCCACCCCCCTTCACCCCCCATCGCCCTTCTCTGTTCGACACAGAACAGTAAAACTGTTTTACATTTATAACTACAAGCTGTACTGAGGCTACGGACTGAAAATCGCTGGAAAATCAACCTTCGTCTGCGGATGATATGGTTAGGTTTCGTTGCAGGGTGCTCTTGTGGAGGGTTGTGCGGTAGTCATGGCAACGGGGGGTGAGCGTCCGAATGGCTCCTTCGATTGCCTCGAAGTCAGATCACGCTATGTAAAGAGGTTGTATATGCCTCCTGTCGAATGCTCTTATAAAACAAATTGAACGAATCGAGGGGATTTAAAAAACGAGAGCGTCTGTTGATTTAATCAGAAAAACGCGCGAACGCTGACGAGATTCGGGGTTTGCATTTTATCACATCTCATTTGAATAAGATGATGGGCAGAGATGAAAAATGAAAGCTGAGTTATGTTTTTACTAACTGTTTATTTCATTCAACCACAGAAGAATCTCCACGCTTCGTTTGTCAACAATACATGAATCATATTAACATTGTTAGCTGCATTTGGATTGAGTGATGTAGGCTTTGGTTTAAATTTTCTATAATTCTGTGACAAGCAGATTTAAAAGAGTTACAAAATCAATAAGCTTTCTGACACAATTCTAAGATGGAATTTTTCACATTTCTTTTCCTGGCGTGGTTGGTTACTCATACGCGGATCGTTATATAGTAATTTAAATTCGTTTAAGTACCTATTTACAATACCAATTTTTAAATTTAAGTAATATACAATGTTATTTACACACATATTGCAACATTCTGACATCTATTTATATAAACACTTTTTATTAAGTCATTTCGTTAAAAAACCTGAATTTAAATTTATTTACAAATTAAATGATTCCATGAATTCAATTTAAAAGTTAACAGCATTCTATACAACAAAACTTTAGAACTATAAAAGCAAATTGACAGATATCTACGGAAGAGCTAAAATCAACTCTATATTGGCACAGGCAAATGTTAAAATTCTTTCGTAAAACGCACTCGTGTATTATCATCATAAATACCTCACTAATATATCATGTAAAATCTAACTATAATAAATAACTTATTATGTATCACATGACTACTTAACATATAGCTATTTACAGGAATTAAAACAACGTAACTTTGAGACAATACCCTAAAACCTCGAGTCTATTTCAGCGAATGAATTATCTTTTGACAGCTCAAACCCGATACATTTAAAGAAACAAAGATGAATAAAAGAATGAAAAGAGTACTAAAAGTAACAAAATGGCTAAAGGTGACCCCTGACCCCACTGTGCCGATTTTTGTATTAAAAATGATAGTAAGCATAATTGATAGGCTGTTCTATATTAGTTTCATTCCCATCTTTGTTACTACTCTGTTGATTGTCCTGCTCGCTCTCGATAGACTCGCACCGTATTGCTAGCTCTCTCTCATTCTCTGCCATATTATTTTCAAACTTATTATTCGACCTGAGATGCCAATTGGACAGATCACAAGGCGTGTCTTCAACTGAGCTATCAACTTCTTTTTCAACACTTCTAGGAATATAATGATCAGGATAAGCACTAAAGTAATAATTGTTAAAAGTGCCATAGTTATCGTTACTGCTACTTGGGTAGTGAAACTTCACATCGCTTCTAATAGGGAGTTTATCGTACACATTTCTATCGTCTTTTACTTCGTAATTGACACGTTTAGGGTAGTCTCGTTCGTTGTCTACCTTGTCGTCTAAGCTTCTCGTGCTGGCACTATTCAGATCATTGTTCTCTGAGTCAACGTCCACTTCTCTATCGTCTGTCACTTCACTAGTCACTGATTCACGGACGCAGGGCGGTTCGTTTGGTTCAAGTTTTTTGTCTTCCAGGTCCGTTTCCTCAAGCGATCACTGTCGGTGTGGATGCATCTGATGATGCTGCAGGTGTTGTTGGTGGTGGACGTCCAGCCTTGGTCTTTTGGCCTCGTCGTCGTCACTGCACGGGTCGTTATCCTGGGCTTCATGGTCATCACACTCGTCACCCAGCTCCTCCTGTTTGCGTTTCGCCGTCGCCATTTCTGCCGCGTGCTTTTTCCGCCATTTTGTCCGTCTGTTTTGGAACCATACCTGAGGACAATAGAGAAAAATGTAAGTTTCATGAAACACAACGTTAGGAAGTTCAGAGGGTGCTATAAGACCGTAATGCTATGGAAGTATCAAAGCCGCAGCGCGCTCTGAATATCGCCAAAGTAAACGCTCTCACCTCTATATTTGTGTTGTACGAAGCCAAATATAAAGAGCTCGCAAACAAACACGCGCCATGTGAGACTAATCTGCAGAAGCGACATCATAATGCCTCATTAAA
The DNA here is from genome assembly GCA_963457715.1 of Argyresthia albistria. NCBI lineage: Eukaryota > Metazoa > Arthropoda > Insecta > Lepidoptera > Argyresthiidae > Argyresthia > Argyresthia albistria. Next base: position 196,407 of record OY735270.1, on the reverse strand, counting down.
TACCGCCTTTCAAGGTGCAACACGACCCGTCGCCTGTCTCCCTCGAACATACGCCGAGGCGCACAACCGAGACAAGGATGGAGCCAGTAGCCGTGTTTCACGGTAATTAAGGGTCGTTTTGCAAATTACACGGTACTTAACCAGCCATATAACTCTCATTAATCACCGGCTGGGCCGTCGGCTCTCTCTTTTTCGCTCGCGGTTCGGCGATACGAGCGTCCCGCTCGCTCGGGTCGGTGGCGGCGCTAGACACAAGTTTAATTAGGTCATAAATACATTTTCATGATTACGGACGGAGAGGCTCGGCGCTCCTGAATTTCCTAGGGGTGTCGCTGAGATCCGAGCCAGATAATGCTGAACATACGACAGTTTGGTTTTACTCGTTTTATCTTTGGTGTACCTTACTTTATAAAAAATCCTTCTTATAAGACAATAATTAATAGTTACTCTAGTCTTTGCAGTAGGTACCTAGAGATATTAACACGACACGGGATGACAAACACCCTAAGCATGTTCTGTCGATGATGCCTTCATTTACCATTTTAGAACAGACTGACAACCAGAAACTCTTACTCCATATAGTCAAAGATGATAAGTACGTAGTAGATGTGGGTTTGTTTTGTATTGACCATTTCAAAATTTAAGCTTTCTAGTATCTGACTTAACGTGGGCATATTTTGCCTCTACCTCCCCACATGGGATTCCTTTCTCTAATAAGAGACGCATGTCCAGAGGCTGAAGTATACTGAGAAATAAGAAGAAGATACATATAAAGACTAATATTCTATCTTCCCTAAGTCAGGGCGGTGTGGGCGCCCTACACCCCTAGCGTTTTCCTTCCACGGCAGATGTCGCCTCATTATAAGGGAGTCTTGAAGATTAAGTCGTTGGACATTATGATAATGGCGTCTAAAACTTGATACTATTAATGGTGCAAATTGGATCTTTGCGCTCTAATGATTCATGGTCTAATGAAATGGTTAGCAATAGCTAAGAAGCGTTTAATGTTGAAGTGTTTCGGACTCATTGGTTTTCTGAAGGTTTTAGGAAATGCTGACTACGTCTACTTCGTATTCGTTTGAAGTACAACTTTTACAAGATTTTTAGTGCATGCACTATGGAATATCTGGCTAATCGTATAGCTTTTCCTCTGGCACAACATCCAGGAAAATACGTGACGCAGTATTTGATTTATTTGCAGTGCAAATTCTCTTTGATAATAATACAACCGTTACATTATCAATTTTTCTAGTAGGTGTTCCCCAAGGTCGGCATTTGAGACCTCCTTGTATCTACTTTATGAAGCAATTTCGGCTTAACGTTTATTATCTTGTAAGTTGAACAATACTAATGAGTCTGTGTAAAACTATACTAGCACTAAAACACAACAATAATTGCTTGTTCCGAATGATATTATTGCGGGCATTAAAGGTTTGTACTGTATTCGTGAGTTATAATTATAAAGCAATTGAGCAATTGTGGATATCATTTTATAAGTTAAGTAGAGTTGAATTGATTTTCAACGCATATTATGCTATAAAGAACAAAGAAATGTATTTTGGTCTGTATCAATATTGTGGAACCTTACAACAAATACTAAATGTAATTTTTGTTATCATGTTTGGTATTATGGCTACTCAAATTGCATTAAATATGGTTGATTTATTAAAATAGTTCATAATTGGTTCGAAAGATGCTTAAAGAATATTCGCAAGTGTAAAAAAAACCAATCACGCTTTTTCTCCATGCGGTGTGGCAGGGGCATTTGCGTCCACTTTTAGCCACGCATATCGAGCTAACCCATCGCCGCATCTAAATATTATTACCGAAGTTAGAATCCAGCATCATTAGTATCTTAAGTATAGCGTGCTGTAGCTATATTTCTGATCCCGCCCGCCCGCCGCGCCGCCACCGCGCCGCCCGCGCGCCTACTAAACACCGACTTGCTGGTCCCGACCAACCCGCTCATTATTTATTAATCTTTCAGAAGAACTGCTTTTTTGGCTTGATGCTGTGTAATGTTAGTAATTTTTGATATTTCATGTGATACAAAATCAAGACATATCATGCCGTTTTCTTATTGGGAGGCAGAGACACAGAATACCATTTTCTTAACCCCTGGCCAGTTATTCAATAGTAAATTTTGCAAGCTATAGCAAGATATATCCTCCAAACCGATCCGTAGTCACACCCAATTTATTTGCTACTCTATCGCAGTTTGTATGTATGGAATGGAGATAAAGGGTGAATATTGTGATAACATGATGCAAAAGGTAGTTAAAATGACCATTTATAAAAGCAAACTTAATTTAAACGAATATACGAATTCAAATCTCTACTTCGGTAAGTGTTGGATATCATAAAATGATTACACCGATTACACGTTTACAGGTGCCATATTATGTTATATTACGTGTACAATAAGCTGAGATGTTATCTCATTCCAACAAGAGTTATTCAGTTGATGTGTATGATACTGCTCTAACCTTATTTGAGATCATATCACTCAAGAAAGAGTTTCCTAACGAGTTTGCATATAAACATCACGCGAGACACAAAAGCGAAATATGGCGAAACGCGAAACATAAAATAACAAAATAAAGGCAATCTTTTGTGACGCCGTAAAAAATCAGAGCGTAAAAAAACACGGCTCGTAACTTACACACATTTTCATTGGACCATTTAGTTTTATTGTGTTGAGTTGATGCGGAGACGTGATGGACGAAGAAGGCTATATTCACTGAAGTAGGTATAGCGATTATTATAATATACCATACTGCATACTATTGTTACATGCATGACTGATAAATTCATTTTATCTATCTCTGACTTCTAGTTTGTATTGCAATCCCTGTCAAATTGATGTTTTCAAGGGTGTTCGCTTAGTTCATACTTATTGACATTTGACCATTTGTGAACGGCACGATGGAAAATATCATGAGGAAATGATAGTTAGTTGAACGTGGGTACAGTGACTCTGCCACCCCGTGTGGGAAAATGTGTGATGTATTATATCCTTCAATTTAATCTTGGATTCGAAAGAGAATAAAGGAATTCATAGTCAGTCATAGTTTGTATAACCAAAAGAGAGGACTCATTAAATTCACACCGCAATGTGTTTGTGTTAAAAGATTGTTACATCGAGGTAATTACATCCAACAATGTAAGTAACATTCACTCTATTCAATCTATCTTTTACTAGCCAATAAAGAGCGCGGAAGCGCCACCTACCTCATTACTATAATTGAGCGTACCCTTATACGGCCTGTATACAACCCCTATACGACTATTTGTCTGACGTATGTCCCTCGGGCAGCTAGAACTAAACTCACAACTCCAAGTTATGACGCAATACGATTATTATTATTTTCGCGTCGACTTCCATACGCCAACTTATGGTGCCCCTCCTGTATTCAATTACTTTAAGTGCTTCTAGTGATCCTGACTGACGTATACCCATCTCGCTTTGGCCTCAGTGTTTGCGTCCGTCTTAACTCTTCTCGCTAAGGGGGATAATAATTATGTGAATATTTATTATTTTTTACAAGACTCTCACGTAATAGAGATAATGGTGTAACAGTGGCGGCAAGTCTTAAGGCGGCCATCTTGGATGTCATTAAAATGAATGAGTCGATATTTCGTCGTTGTGTTTGTTTGTGGAGTGTACATTCGTCGCCGACACAAGAAAGAAAACCGGATTATTTTACCAAAACAGTTTTATAGAAATCTTTATTTTATGTAGTGTAGTGTAACTTTTTGTCACACTACCGGTTTTCGAGACACTTGAGAGTTATCTAATATTGTTTACTGCCATTTTGTTGGAGTAAACGACACAATTTTTTCAAAATCGTGTTTTAGGATTCCGTACCCGAAGGGTGTCAAACGGGACCCCATTACTGAGACTTCGCTGTCCGTCCGTCCGTCTGTCTGTCTGTCACCAGGCTGTATGTGACACTATGTTTGTATTATTTTCTTGAGTATTTGAAGATGATAGATAACCCATTAGACTCTAAAGAAAATCTCTCTTTATTTCCTGTATCTGATAGGACCATAATGATGTGTTTGACGGCTTGACAGCTCGAGCCGAAGTATATTATGGGTCGAGTCTACAAAATGGCTACTTATACATATGTACGTACTACGCACTATGTTCTGCTTATACATATGTACGTACTACGCACTATGTTCTTCTTATACATATGTACGTACTACGCACTATGTTCTGCTTATACATATGTACGTACTAGCGTACTACGCACTATGTTCTGCTTATACATATGTACGTACTACGCACTATGTTCTGCTTATACATATGTACGTACTACGCACTATGTTCTGCTTGTAACATTTGATGAAGGTGCGAACAGTGAGATTGGTCTGTCAATTTGCGGAATAAATCCTGATCTCACCGGAGTTCGCCCTTCGACACATGACGGGACGGGAAGGGCCCAGGCTCCGATTCAACTGTTACTTCTTACTCGCTGTCTTATTGCTGAAATGATGGTGTACTCTCACTGCCCAGAGTGCCCAGCACATATTTGGTAGATGGTCAGTAAAAATGTCAAGGAAGTTATGATGTTGATAAAATTAATCCAATTCCGATTTTGACAATCAGTACAGTTCGGAAGGCGATAAAAAAAAACCAAAGTTAGGATTTACACTGAAATCTCTTTGTTTGGTACTTCACATAGGTTTTCAAACTATTATTTAGAATTAGTTACCACGACACAGGGTATCCTAGTGTGGGATCAGAAGCAATGTATGTGCCTGTATGTAAATGTTTATGCGTTTAGTTCGTAGATACCTACCTGCTAGATGTATTGGTTTAACACCACTGAAACGGCCTTTTTATCATTAAAACATCAAACTTCCAAAACATAAATTTTCGTTAGTGATTGCACAACAAGCAATAGTAGGGCATTGTCAAACAATTGTCAAACTAGAAACACGTAATGGAATCAGGACCCAGAGCGGCGGGCTACGCTCTCTACATAACTACATATGTTTGCTCAGATACAAATTGCCTCAATCTCCACAAAGAGATGTTTTTGTAGCACCCTTTATCTCTCGCTACGTGCGAATATTATGAAACCCGGATTCGGGCTTAGCATTATTTGAATTTCGAGAGGTTCTCTAATAGATTCTGTTTTGAATTTGAATTCAGAACAACAAACTAATTTAATTTGTTTTTTTCAAATCGAATCTTTAGTTCAAATTAAGACTTGAGTCGTAGTCTCATGTCTGTAGATATTACGATAAACTTCAACCATCTTTCTCAGACGAGTGTCGTCAGTAGGTACTCAATATAGCTACGTTTTCTTTCCCATGCCGATGTTGATGATATATTTGTACTTCCTTCCACTCTAATAAAAAACAAAACATGGTGAAACGCTTTTTTATACCGGCTGGCAGAGGCACAGATATTATTGTGCGTTTAGCTTCGATCATATTAACATGTATCATTATAATGATCTTTGCATGGCAAGGGGCTACCCCAGTACCTTTTACTTCACTTTACTATTTAATAGTTACATCTAACTAGGTCTGCTCTACCCCATCGCAACGCAGATTGAAGCTAAGTAAAGGGTGTACGCAGAGATAAGACGTGTCTGCGTGACAAATGGTCTGCCCCTAATGACACCAGAGTGATGGTGTCTGATGTGTCTATTAGTCGCTGCTTGTGTCGAGCTGCTTCCGGTGGTCAGAATTACACGGGATTTATTTTCTTTTTCTGTAAAGCGAAAAAAAATAAACAAGGTTTGAAGTAATCGAGCATCAACTTTAACTGAAATTAAATAAATCTGCTTTGAAAATTGGTATGGAGGATTGCATAATTTATGGCGTTTGCTTCTATCAATTATGACGACCTCGTGATGTTGCAGTTGAGGAAATCATAGAGTAACTTATATAGGAGCAAATGCTTCCCAAGCGAGAAGCGAGCGAGTGGTCTAGGGTTTGAATCCAGACTGGGGAGACAGGAAAAAAATCCCCAGGTCTTCGATGTTACATTCAGCCCAATAATAATGATGAGAAACAGTTAGCAACACACAGTTCGATGCAAGATAGGCGCCTATTATCTTTAATATTCATAGATACATAATTAACTCTTTCTCTTAATTGTATTAACTATACGAGTACTAACTATCATAAATATACCTCAGTCAGTTACAAATGAATTGACTATCCATTTTATTAAGCGCGATAGGATCAAATAAAAGAACACCTTAGATTCAAAACATCCATCAACAAGTGATTAAGGTCACAGACTCTGTCTTATTATTTATCAATAAAAAAATAATTATTAGCATTCAAAGCCATAATGATCGTTACTATGGACGCTTCAGTTGGCTCTACTCGGGTCATTAGAGAAAGATTTTGTTCGAATAGAAATATATAATCAATATTTTAAACTTACATTGAAGGTAAAATGTCGGATTAGTATAATTTTGTCTATTGTTAGTTAGTTAGTTAGTGTTTCACACGGTTCTTATTGCGGGCTTTTTAAGTATTAGTAATGAGATCTGATTAAACTTAGTTTTTCAGATGAGTAATAGGATATGGGTCGGAGTTTTAAAATATACTTGATGACGAGATTGGTTACCATCATATTCCGAGAATCGGAGGTTCGAGTCCCGGGCTGGGAGAAAGAAAAATAACTCTCGGTCTTGGATGTTTACATGTTTGTGTTGTTGCTGTTTCTGGTTCCCACGACACGGGGTTTCCTGGTGTGGAGCCAGAAGCAATGTATGAGCCTGTATGTAAATGTTATGTTTTATGTTATCTTGAAATATCAATAGGCTTGTGGCATCTCAAGTCAAAATAGATACTTTTTATGAACTGTCAAAACGTAACATTTGTTCCTGAGTTCTATGAAATAACAACAGAATGACGTCATGTAAAAGTGCCATCAAATGCTGTCTTTTTTTGCACAAAATTGACTATATAAAATATATCTGCTGGAAATATACAATTCTGAGAATGTCAAGCCATTTTGTACATAATGCTTCAACTTAAGACTTGTTCCTAGATTTATTGGATTACCTTGGCCACAAGCTTATTGTAAAACTTTTGTATAGCGAATGATAAATGTCGGACAGAGTTTATATACGGAAAGTAATTTCGGAAACTAGAATGACAGCAATTCTATAAAAATATTTTATATTGAAATAGTATGGGAGGCGTATATCGGATCACGCACACACGGATCACATACTAGCGCCTCTCGACGACTCTGATTGGTCAGTGTTTTTGAAGAATTTGTGGCCGATAGGTAAATTGGAATTGTGTTTTTGATAGATGGCGCTGGCCGCGGCTAATGGCCGCTGCACTCGCAAATAAAAATAAAAAAAAAAACAAAACAAAGAGAATGGAACGTGCATTTCATTCGGAGAGCGTTTCACAGAAAAATTGCTTTTTTTCGGTGAATATTGATTAATGGCTCGCCGGGGATATAAAGCAGCGCTATCTTTAATATCTAGTTTTGAATGCACTGCAGTGAACTAGTAAATATTCATATTGACTTTTGAAAAATTGCTTTTGTTTTACAGGGACCGTTCAATTGGTTGGCAAAAAAACCATGTAAGTACCAATTACTGAGCACTGACACTATAATAATAAATAGTTTTATTCCTTAAACTTTAACTTATTTGATGATTGAGTCCACCAATTTATTAATTATTTAATTAGGTTAGGTTCATTTGAGTGGTTGTTGTTTTAGTAAAAAATAATAATAAGACCTAGTTACTTACATTTACACTATCATAATTACTGTAACCAGATAAAATTAGAACGCTCATAACAATGTTTTATTTAATTAACAACGCAGCTTCGTAAAAAGGCCACAAAAGCTTAATAAGATAAACAGAAAAACGTAAAGTTCATAATCCGCCCGCCCTCCGCCCGCCCTGACGAACATAAATCATAGAAGGATTAAGCCACCGGCCGCCGCTACAAATTTGCCGTTATTAAAAAAACTCATTTGCAAATTTAGGAAAGACAAGAAGATATTAAAGCGATAAACTGAATTATCTTCAATCCTGGTCCTCGGAAAAAACAACCCTTTCTTTTAAAGAAGCACGTAAAAATGTTAATGTAACATTATCTGAAGCGTCATAACATGGCTCGCTGTCTCCCCATTCTTCCAGGGTAGTCACTACTTTATTTGTACACTTGTTTGTGTTATTCTACTTGCTTGTTCCTTACTCCAGGCGGGGACTTGGCATCTCAAGTAATATTTAAAACATTTTTAACGGAACCTTTTCTTGCTGTTCTTTTCAGTATAAGATGGTGATAAGAAATATACTTATATTATGTACATTAACATTTTATATTGCTGCTTCGTCTTTACAGTACCAAATCAATTCTCGTTTACGCTAAAAAATATATATTTATTTCCCCAATAAGCTAAACAAATACAGGTATTAGAAGGCCAATTAAAACACAAAGCCCGCTGCAATACAGCCCCCCAAAGACTACGGCCGGACATGTCAAAACGCAACTGAAACGACGGAACTTTGCAAATTAAGAAAATGTAATTAGTGCGGATGAAGCCCCCCCCCTCCTCCCTACAGACATAATTAAAGCAAATCTTGTTGTAATTTTGACTTTAATTTTTTTATATTTTTTTCTGGCGTCACCTTCTCTCCCTTATTAATTAAATTAGAGCAAGTGCCTTTAAAATTAATCTCTGCTCTTCCATTTTTCTTGTAGACACTTTTTTTTGGACGGTTAATTAAATGGCAGAGATGGAGCCTCCGGTAGGTATGGAAATGTGGGGATTTTTTTAATTTCCACTTTCGTTCTGTCTCTCTTGATTAATGAATCATCTTTTACCTGCTGCGGATGATTCTATTCTTTTGAAAATGACAGTAATACGAAAATCTCAAAATGACTGACAAAACATTATCAGTGCAAAATAGTTAGTAAAAAAAAACATAATGTCATCCCGCTTTTATATTTTTAAATTACTTTTGCTTCATTTTTTATCAAACTACAGTACTGTTTTAAAATAAGGGTGAATGCACACGCTTGCCGTAGTCCCATGTAATCCCGTTATCGGCGGGTCCTCGTCACGTGTGACTTTGCCTTAAGCAGGGGTTTTTAAATTGCCCTCTCATCGGCGTGTTTAAACTTTTTTAAGGGGAAGTCCTCAGTTTACTCTTGGAGGCTTATTTGGGAATGCGAAGGTGAGTTGCGGTGACAAATTAATGTTGAGGATTTGTTGTAAAAAGCGGGCTTAGGTTAAAAACGGGCTGAAAAGGCCTATGCTTTTTTGGCTTTAATTATGCAGATATTTTAAATAAGATACAGTGAGGCTATTTGGGCAGTTTCCGGTAATTAATATCTATTAAGTTGGTAGAGTCTTCATTGCACTAGAAGCTAAACAAGACATTTAAAAAAATATTATTACAGATACATAATGACAATGACAATCTGTTCAAGCGAGGCAAAATCAAAATTGATTATTTGCCATTTGACAAATTGTCACCAAACAGAAAGAACAGCCAAGTTGGTGGCCCTGTAATATTTGAATTTATTATAGCCCGTATAGGTATGGATGGAGAGAGAGAAAAAGACTAATTTTCTAGACTAAGAAAGACTATATGACTATAAGACTAATGTGAAAATAATTGTGATCAGAGTAAAGATCACAATACAGATTTCTGTAAACAAACCCGAACTGTAACTCGCCAAACAGTTCACCCTTAACAGTAGCAAATCGCAGCGGTGTCCACAAACCGCCCAACTAAGTGCACTTTAACCGTGCATTAAGTTTGTTGACACCCACCCCGGCCCGGCTAATGACGCGAGCTTACGTGTCATTTAAATTTAAATTAAGGAATTACCCGTGTCGGTGCCGCGCGGCCCGGAGCCCGGGCAACCATCCGATTATCTATAATTTTATTCACCGCGCGCGGCCATTTTCCACTCCATACAGAATCTAGAATGGATCCAAAAACAAGCCTTATAGATATGGACTATTCAATAACATTCTAACGGATAAGGAGGATTGAGAAAAACATACGCAGCCAACCCTCCCCTCGTAAGGAGTCGGCAATAAATGACGCAATCCAGATAAGCCGTATCACCTCCGAAACAAATTGAAAAACCGCCATAAAATCGCGTATCGGCACCTATCGCGGGCATCGCTGATTCCGAGTGTTTTATTATTTATCAAGCGTTTAATCCTGGCCGCAATAAATCCTGCGGACAGACAACCCGCAGTTTTTTTCTCCTTTTTTTGCGTTTTTTTTTTTCAAATCGCGCGCCGAAAGCGGGAATGAGGCTCAGATTAGGCCCGGATAAGTCCTCGTTATTAATGGACCCGAGATACACACGACAAAATGGATAACAAATGGAAACAGTGGCAAGCCAGTGGTTGTTTCGCATTTGTTTATTGCCTGTAAGTCTGATGACGGGGACGAATACAACATAAAATGGATGTAATCTAACGGCAATAAAAAGAAATCCAATCATCCATTATGAGAACAACACGCACATTAAATGTTACCTTGTGTGGGAGATATCAGTGAGCTAGTGTGGACGAAGGATGGTCATTTGACGTCATATTTTCGAGTCCTGAGAGGACAGGACGAGAGGTTGGCAGAGTAGGACAACCAATGTAAGTACATGATTTAATTGGCAAGGTTCGCCGAACCTCCTCGAAGACCATGATGTATACAGTGCCACCATCTTATTTAGAGAATGGAGCGAGGCAGCACCGTCTACGCCAACTGAACAAGATACGCTACAACAACTGACAGCTGAAGTGACGTTTTTTTAGTTTGGTGGCTCTGGGGCCAATTCTCTAGGGCACACTCACTAAAATTACTTGACAATATTAGCTCCGACGCTCTTACGCGGTTGCCATAGATTTCATTTTCGAACTCACTTTTGAATTAGTTCATCAGTACATTAAAATAATTCAAAAGTGAGTTCGAAAATGGAATCTATGGCGACCGCATAAGAGCTGTCGGACTTAATACTGTCAAGTAATTTTAGTGAGTGTAACCTAGAGAATCGGCCACTCTGTATAATTGAAACAAAAAGTAAACTTTAACTGTAAACTGTAACCCCTTATCCCCCCCCCCCCCCCTTGGGGGAATTAATATTGTCAAATTCCATCTCAGTGCTACCCCACGCTACTAAGGAACCTCTGTACAAAGTTTCATGGCTCTAGGTCCACCGGTTTAGGCTATGCGTTGCCCGTCAGCCACGCATTGTATTTGTAGTACCTAGTATTGAGCAGTTCTGGTGGCCATATGTGGTCTTCATCAGCAGTTCCGCATCACAATATTATGCTTACCGTGAGTAAATGCACGAGTTATTACTAAAAACACAAAAATCACTATAGGTCTGCCTATAATATTTGAAGAGTTCCCTCGATTTCTCCAGGATCCCATCATCAGATCCCGACCTGATGTCAATGGGACCAATGGGAAGGTAAACCCTTTCAAACGAAAAAATATTTTTCCAAATCGGTCCATCCGTCTAGGCGCTATCGGGGCACATACATAAAAAAAACATCCGGACGAATTGTAAACCTCCTCCTTTGGGAAGTCGGCTAAAAATGGTCGGGCGTTTGTGTGGTTAACGTGAGTGCGTTTGTGTGGTTAACGTGAGTGCGTTTGTGTGGTTAACGTGAGTGCGTTTGTGTGGTTAACGTGAGTGCGTTTGTGTGGTTAACGTGAGTGCGTTTGTGTGGTTAACGTGAGTGCGTTTGTGTGGTTAACGTGAGTGCGTTTGTGTGGTTAACGTGAGTGCGTTTTGCCTTTCTCTTCGATTTATCTAAACACCTCTTCTTCTTCTATTATAAATGGCGTGCTGACCTCTTTTGAGGTTAATTTTGTTAGCGATAAGGGTTATTGAAATATCACAATTTGTTCAGGAATGGTTTGTTGCTTCTCATCACTACCCGGGAAGGACGTGAAGAGATGAGGCTAAAATACCTCTAAAACTAGGATATATTTTTATGTAATTGACAGTATCGACACGGCAAATACAGAATTGTTCTCTATAAGTCTTATACTTATATTAAATTCGCACATTTCAATAGTCGTTGTAAGGAGTATAGACGTAGACCAATAGTAGAGTACTACTGTAGTAACAAACAAGGATGTACAGTCAGCTAATAAAGTGTGTCGCTCATAAAGTAACTGCTGACGGCGAGTGTCGTTGGAACCATGTTCTAAGGGTGGGGTATATGGACCGACGAACCAGTCTACGAGCCTACACAATATTTTTTTGTGTAGTAAATGTGAGTTCAGCCGAGCCCCACTTACCTGCCAGCTTCAAATCCACCGTAAATTGTGTCTGAAAAGGAATACAGGCTAAATACACTCCATTTCCTGTCTCCCATGATACAGGTTTTCCTAATTTGGGAGGCAGTGACCTAAAATCTGTAAAACGTTATTATTTTGAACAATGTCTTATACTTATTCTTATTTGCAATAAATATATTGAATTTAATTTAATTGAAATTTTAAATGCAGAAGAAATAGCAGTTTTTGATTTAATCTAAGTGAGAATATTCTTCTAAATAAAAGATAAACCTACCTTACTTTATGCCTGCGGCGATGGACTAGCCCCCTGTCGAACATTAACTGGCTAAAAGTGGGCATGATTGTACATCTGCCACCCCGGAAGGAAAAAGGCGTGACGCGTCAAATCAATTTCAAGGTAAACATAAGAGAAAGAAATGATTGTTTCGCAAAGATTTACTCGTTGATTCAGCCGATCCGTCCGTCGGACATGCTCGCTAGTGTGTTAACGTCAGCACTTTGGTGTATTCGACACGTAGACACGATTGTTTCACTGAGTAAGTTCGCGAACGAAAGGCTGTTGGAAGGTGAACGGATATTCATACGAGTATGGCTTAGGGACCGATTTACTGAGAATTATGTTATTGATTTTTGCTATTGAATGGTTTGTTCGACGAGCTTTAATGTAATCGAATGTTGTAAAAATCATTCTTTTGCATTAAATTACATGGATATAACTGTGCCTCTACCACCCCACGCTTGTTTTTTTTAAAACAAACCCTTTTACTACCTACTATAAGTTCAATGCTACATGGATGTTTTGGCACTTTGATGACACTGATAGGGGGGCGCCACTGCAACATAGATCGATTGTAGTATTAGATTGATTGCGTTAGTTCCGACCCTTTGCCACGTGCCAAAACATCCATCCAAAAACTAAATAATACGTGGACTGCGTCTGACTTTGTTTGGAGATACTATATTTATCTATGTTTTACATTAATTGTATCAAGCATGTAGCAAACTATCAGCCAACTCACTATGACAAGGTTCCATCCCACCGTAACTCGGCGAGGGCGGTGGCAGTTGTAGACGCGCGAAGTTTTCCAATAACATCGCACGACAGTGTACCCGCCCGCCGCCCGCCGCGGCTCATAGCGTACACTGCGCGCCAGGGATACCGAGCCGTGATTCTGTACGCGAGTCGTATGACAGTGGCTATTGCGAGGGCTCCGGTTTTGGCTTGCCGACCGCGCCGCGCCGCACGGTGGTCCCAAAATTGTAAGTAGTGGTCACAGCGATCAAAGTAGAGCTATCACGCTAATATTTTTTTTGCTTACAGCTTTTTACAATAGCACCAATTTTTTTTTTTTGTGTTTTTGCTTAAAAGTTATTTTTAATACAGTTTTTTTTTTTTTTTTTTTGTATGGAGATAAAGTAATTATCATGCATATCTCTTAAATTTTAAAAATGATAGGCAGAGCGGCTAGTAGGCATTATAGCCCGCACAATCCTTAGTTTTTTTTATGAATTGGAGTCATATTCATATGTCTGCCGCTTTGGCGTATACAGCACTAGGAAAATTTCCATACAAAATATTCTGTTTGCCGCGATCCATCTGCGGATTCAAGTTGACAGGATGGAGATATGCATGATTATTACTTTTTCTCCATACAAAAAAAAATACAATATTTTTTTCTGTATGAAAAATAACTTTTAAGCAAAAACACAAAATAAAAAGTTGTAGCTATTGTAAAAAGCTGTAGGCAAAAAAAAAACAGCGTGATAGCTCTACTTTGATCGCTGTGACCACTACTTACGGTTTTGGGACCACCGTGCGGCGGCTACAAACAAAACGGTTATTTCGCGCTCTCGCTGAAGCTATATTGACATGCGACTCGCTTGTATGATCCGACCCCTGGGCCTGCTGCTACTAAATATAAGATAATTTGCTCAATCAAACGATGCTTTTGATATGCCAGCGTGAGGAAAGCGTCGTTTAGACAATATCGTCATTTTTTTGTTACCGGAATACTATAAATATATGTAAGTACACTATTTTATGACGTTGGGAAGCTAGCGATATGCTTCTGTTTGGCTTCTGATATCGGCTCTTTTTCCCAACGTAACATTGACCCTTATAAGTATAACGGCAGAAATACTGAATTATATTATTTTACTAGTTAAAAAAAGATTACAAAGATTACTTCAAAAAAGTAGGGGGTTCTCAATTCGGTTGTATGTTTTTTTATCATCATTATTTTTCATGTGTGTTACCTCAAAACTGGTACTATTTGTGAACCGATTATCCCGAAATTCTTTTTTGTTTGAAAGGATTACTCATAAGCATGGTCTCATTTTTTGAAAATCAGGAATCGGTCCAGTAGTTAGGTCACTACATGAAAATATATGAAAAGTATAACGTCTTACTTAACGTATTAACGATAAACAAAATCCTGTATTGTTTCCTTTCCGTAACTGTGGGCTGACTGAAGGGACCGATATTCGTCTAAGTACGTTGTGTAATATGTGTGGACTTAACAGCCAGAACACAGATGTTGTAGGCTCGTATTCGTGTTTCAAAGACGACATTCGCAACGCGACCAGAGAGTATTGAGTAATATCTAAGGTCTCAAAGTCGGGTTTTTTAAGTTTTTAGCTTTGTGAATTATGTTTTAACAAATCCCAAAAACTACGACCACTTTTTTTCATGCGGCTGCCCGCAAGTGTACCAGAGATCGGCCGACAGAGCGTCCGCGGCATCTGCGGATATTTACAAGTGGCGGGACAATATGGAGGCTTCATTATGACGCCATCGACAAACACCAAGTGCACATTGATGTCGAAGCTGTACGTAATATGGATGAAGGCCGATTAGACGAACAAATATTTAATTATAGGCGCGTGATTTGATTCTGGCCCCACAGTAGGATACCGTGTCGTGGGAATCAGAAACAGTGACGACACACGCATGTTAACACCCAAAAAAAAAAACAAATGTTTCTCATATTATGCTTCCAAAAAGTTTAACATTTTAGAACTGTCGTAAACTGTGTTTGATTGGATGTATGATATTGTATGATATTGTTCTTGTTAAATGTATGAAAATACTGAGAATCGATGCCATTTATGATGTTGGCCCTATTTACAAAATATAATGTTTATTGATTGAATTGCTAAAAAAGCAACTATGTGACGCCCAAGAGCATTTTCGAGTAAATGACTACGAATTATTAGTTTCCCAATAAAAAGAATGAGCCCCATCTATACACAAACTCATCCATATTCCATACAAATGATAGACATAATTTTTTATCGATATACAAAGAACTGATCAACGGAAACTCATTTGCCGATTCATACATGTAAGTAATAAAATAAGCATAACATTTTCTCTATCGAAGAACAAAGGAATTCAGGCTAATCAAATTATTAGCATTTCAGGATCATACAGTGTCTCTCATGCACGAAGACACGCCTTATCTTTTGTCTGTTGTTTTTACTTTCTGTAGATTTTCAGTGTGTAGGGGCGGTCTTTGCTTGTGTTTGTGTTGTATGTAGTCCACCCACATACAACTTTCTGCCAACGCTCTGGATAGAACATATTTAATAAAAAAAATCGGTTAAGTGCGGGTCGGTATCGCACACGAAGGGTACCGTACCATCGTACAACAAATCAAAAGCACTCAAAACAATAAAAAAATAAACAAAAAGAAAATTTAAAAAGTTTATGCCTTTACGAGATTTGAACTGACGACCTCCGGATTGAGAGTCTTTATCATACCGGCTGAGCTACCACAACCATGTGGGTTTACGTGAAATATGCTATCATATTTAAATGTGTAGTATATGTGTCTATGACATGGTTGCTATGACAATAAATAAACAGTTTCAGTCAAGATCTCCATTTTGAAATGCGTAAGTGTATCTAAACACGTCTCTTGTATCGGGGCCCCCTTTAATTTGCAATATCTCTCGTATTTCAGTATTTGTGGTTGGTGCGGCAACAGATATACACATTCTGTGAAAATTTCAGCTTTCTAGCTATTACGGTTCGTGCAGACGGATCCGGTGACAGACAGGACGGACGGACGGACGGACGGACAGACGGACAGCGAAGTCTCAGTAATAGGGTCCCGTTTGGCACCCTTCGGGTACGGTACCCTAAAAATGAGGTTATATTAGAAGATAAGATTTTACACAAGTAAGTGTGGCAGTTTTTAACGTTAAAAGGGAACTCAAAAACAAGAAAGTACCGTTTAGACAATTCCATAAAGTGTATTTTCGAAAAGCAATCAAAAATCATATTCCTTAACTTTGCGCACTTGTGCCTTTGCCGCTCTAAATGGTAAAAGGATGTTTTTTTGTTTATTTGTAATGGAGTAATTTTTGTGTTTATGATACTGCTAAGCTTTGTTCTTTTTTAGTCAGCTGTAAAAAACCTCAATATAAAATCCCTCTTCTCTAAAGGCCTTCCCTTCCCCCCCTCCCAGCAACAAGCAACTACGCTCGTAAGTCGTCGATATTCGGTAATATTCGGTAATTCTCGGCAATACTCGGCGATGGCCATATTCCTTCATCCCTGACGCTGCGGCCATCATTCCCGAATCAGCGCGCGACGTCTCTCATGAATACAGAGTACCAGAATGTTCTGCGATCATCGGGGGTGATACTCTACTCAACATCATCCTTATCCTTAATACAAATCCCCTTGCTGAAAACCGTTCTCAGCTCCGAGATTTGTCTTAGCTATTTCAAAATTACAGTAAGCCATTCATACCGTCGAAAAAGACTGCTTAAGTATCTCATTGGAAATACTACTTTGGATATTTGAGTAGGTATCATATAATAGAAGCCGGCAAAAAAATATTCTGAACTAAATAAATAAACCAGTCGAAAAAATAACCGGCCAAGTGCGAGTGGAACTCGGGCACGAAGGGTTCCGTACCATTATCTATAAAAACGGCAAAGAAACATGTCTGTTGTAAGGGAGCCCCCTTTACCATTTATTATAATATGTTTTTCAGTATTTGTTGTTATAGCGGCAACAGAAATAAATCATCTGTGAAAATTTCAACTGTCTAGCTATCACGGTTCATGAGTCAGCCTGGTGACCATTAGCTATAAAAACGGCAAAAATCATGTCTGTTGTATGGGAGCCGCCTTTAATATTTTTTTATAATCTGTTTTTTTAGAATTTGTTTTTATAGCGGCAATAGAAATAAATCATCTTTGACAACTGTCGAGCTATCACAATTCATGAGATACAGCCTGGTGACAGAGGGACAGACGGACAGCGGAAGCTTAGTAATAGGGTCCCGTTTGGCACCCTTCGGGTATGAAACCCTAAAAATCTGTAACTAGGTACATTGTGAATCTCATTGTGAAAAAAATCAACATTTAAATGAAAAACATCACATGCTAGTATGTTTTACATAATTATACGATATGAACTAAACGGAAGCTTTCATCGTATTTTTTTGACCAGTCGAATAACTTATTTTCTCTGTTATCAACCGAATATTTACAATGCTAAAACTCGCTCACCCCACATAGTTGTTGCCATGTTCTCACATTTTTGTAATTTATATTTTTCTCTAATTTTACCTTACCCTATTTAATTTTTATTGATCGCCCTGTTTCGTAACTGGCATTTTGTGTATCTAATATTGATTGTATTATTTATTTTCCCATGCTCTGAAATGGCAAATAAATAAATGAAATGAATTGAAATGAAACAGGAATACTCTTATCGGGTTGTTGTTTTTGAAACCGTCGTATCGGGAACGACCCGTGTAGATTTCTGTTCGATATTCTTTATTGTGATTATGATTTTTCCATTTGTATCTCATCGAGTTTGTTGTAGTGTAATGTGTTTTGGCATCCACCGCTGAGATGGACATTTGATGGAGACGGTCAAGATGGTTAAGCGAGTTTGTTTACAAAATAGTGTAGGTTAGCAGAATCATGGCGGAATATTATATCATATCTTTAGTTACATCATAACAGTTTTATTTTGCGATTGACATAGACAAGAAGAAAAAAACACAGAGACTCAATAATCTAGTAATTTTCCATTTCTTTCGAATTAACGTTTCGTTTTTCGTTTCGCTTTCCGGACACCAATAATCGTGCCTGATTGATCAAACGTCAATTTGGAGTAAGATAAGAAAATAACCTCGAACATCCATTTGACAGGGATATCGATGAAAATACATCCCAATAGCAATAAAAACAAGAATAGAGTACCTAATAGAAAACACTAAAACAAGTTGTACGCTATAACATAGAGGGTCGTCACACAGCGACACGGTTCTCTATGGACTCGGTAATGCGATGCTGGGTATGCAGCCTGCGGTGTGTCACCACCTTTATTATTATTATTTCCACATATTGACTGGAATCCCCCCTTAGACCCCCCTCCCCTCCTTGTGAATGGAGGGAGAGGATGTTTAAGGGACGAGCTTTGTTCGTGTTGAAGGTTCTGATGGTATGTTTTTTGGAATGTAATGGGTTTTCTATTAAGCATTTTTTTCATGACTACCTACCATCTTGATTGCATACTTACATTTGTAGTCCCATCACAAGAAATCCATTTGTGCGGAACACTCGAGTCGTGTGCGAGTCCGATTCGCACTTGGCCGGTTTTTTAAATAATTTATCTAAGTCTAGGCAACTCTCTGTCAGTCACTGAAAAGCTCTTCTTCAGTAAAACAATAATTGGCTTTTCCTATCTAGCGTAGTTTTAGCCCAAACTGAAACACACAGATCTTCGATTCGTGCAGCCACAGATCAGATGTTTCCTTCACAGAAACATAACTTACAACACACCCCCTCCACCCCCGCCCCCCTCCCGCTGGGGTAGTGGGAGGGGTGATGTACTCGGTATGTAGCCGCCGAATCGATAATGTCCGCGACTAATGCTCTTCGTATGGGCTGGAGGGACATCTTTACTTGATGGGCTTTTAGTTGCCGATTGGTGAGGGTCCTGTGCGTGTGCAGGATTATATAAGTTTTTGGCAATAGTAGGGAAGACTGGTAAAGCCTTATAAGTTTAATGTTGTAATGATTAATTTGTAACAAGGAGGGGGTTTCGATATTTCGATTGACGTTGAAGGACACGGTTAGAAATACAAATTACAAAACAATTAACTCTTACAACACCAAGAACGGTTGTGGATAGAAAATATCATATGGACCGTAACCCCTTTTAGACAAAAGAGGAGTACCTACATGGACGTTTGAGAAGAGTACTTATGGTTTTTGTGTTGTGTTATGACTTATGACTTCTATCGTCGCCACGAAAATTCGCTGATATCAGGTGTTAACAAGTAGGCAATGAAATGAAATTTATGAAATGAAATTTGTTTATTGACAGATAACATGGTTTACACAGATTCTACTTAAATATAATTGAAACAAAAAGTAAACTTTAGAAAAAACCGACTTCCACAAACCCTATTTGATTAGATTGAGTTTAATACTAACTGTAACCCCTTATTCCCCCCCCCCCCCTTGGGGAATTAATTTTGTCAAATCCTATATCAGTGCTACCCCACGCGACTAAGGAACCCCTGTACAAAGTTTCATGGCTCTAGGTCCACCGGTTTAGGCTATGCGTTGCCTGCCCATCAGCCACGCATTGTATTTGTACCTAGTATTGAGCAGGTCTGGTGGCCATATGTGGTCTTCATCAGCAGTTCCGCATCACAATATTATGCTTACCATGTGCATTTGCACGAGTTATTATGAAAAACACAAAAATCACTATAGGTCTGCCTATAATATTTGAAGAGTTCTCTCGATTTCTCCAGGATCCCATCATCAGATCCTGACCTGGTGTCAATGGGACCACCCTTGAGGTATTACCTATACGCCAAAAAAATATTTGTTCTAATCGGTTCATAATTGGCGGAGTAATCGCGTAACAAACATAGAAAAAAAAAAAAAAAAACATACGGGTCGAATTGAGAACCTCCTCCTTTTTTTGAAGTCGGTTGAAAACTGGAGCCTAATTCTGCTGACATAATGACCACTCAGTGACAATTCCGCGAATTAAGGTCATTGTCAATCAATAAACTGCTGCAACTGAACAATAGGAAAATCACGTTGCTCAGTAGAGTGGGGTAAGTACTTGTAGAAGTAACTGCACAATTTGTACTATGTAACTAGTCGTAGATGGTTTAACTGATTTGTTCGAATTAAATTCAACCAATACTAACACCTACACTAAGCTTTATAATTCAAAAACTAATTAACAAACAGCGGTCATAATCACACGCACCGAAAAATTTACCGGAACGGCCTTATCTTAATACCATCAAGAATTAGTTTATCACTCTATCGAATAACACGGCTTTCTGTCTGTCCCATACCACTAAAGCTTCTGGCCCATCAGGCAATCTCGACCTATTAGTTCGAAATTAACTTCTACATCTCCGATTGAGAGATCAATATTGATTATTAAATGAATTGTGACTTATGATTGTTTTGTAGCGATTAGCGTTTTTTAGTCTTGAAATTTTTACTGGTTTTAACTTACAGAAGATCTCAACTAACTTTTGAAGGACTCTAGAATTTAACTCTAAGAAATTATGAATAGAGTTTAAAGTTGGTTGTCTTTATTAAGGCGAGTGTGCGTCAAATCAAAATGGTAATTATATCATGTGACAGGCGGAATGCCCAACACGGTAGCGCGCGACGATTTCATTAAAACATCATTAGAAGCCGACAGACAGACAGACAGACGGACGTGAGAGAGTCACCGATAAAGGGAACAAGATTCTTAATCTTAAATGTCGATTCAAAGTGGATTGAGTTGAAGTTGTTTTTTAACCGGCGAGATTAGTTTTAATGTGATCAGATTTGAATAATTATGTGTGTGTGAATGTCGTTTTTATATGGTTTCGCACGCAAGTTGTGATTATTTTTAGATTATGGACTGAGAGTTAATTTAACATCTATACAGGTACAGTTAGTAGAAAGTTATGTAATATCTTATTCCGAGCTAAAATGCATGTCAAACAAACAAACAGTAGAGTCACTGCTGCTTTTTCACACGGGGTTGCCTAAACACGATTTCTCCAACTTTTAGGCATATCGCGTAATAGAGGCTAGCCAAACGCCCAAGTCAGTGTCAGAGCAACCTGACAGCTGTCGAGGCGTCGTCGATCAAGTGATCAGCAAAACCGAGCGACATGGCGGGGGGGGGGGGGCGACGATATGACACGACATTAATTATAATATTAATTACGAGCAAACTCGTACACCCGCCTTCAGGGGTAGGGGTTGAATGGCTCTGAAAGCATTCAATAATGGTGTGTTCAAGAAATGAAATGTTCTATCCAATTTGTTAAACGAGTTATAAATGAGTATAATCGTGAGAAAACCTTCGTTACTCCATAGCTGCGGCGACGGGCTAGCCCCCTGTCATGTAAACTGGGCACAGTTGTGCTTCTTCCACCCTGTATGTTATGTTAAATGAGTACAATGGCTTTGATTATTCTGCTATACCTTTGATTGAAACCACACAAGTGTTAAACAAATTATGAGATATTCTCGAATAGTGGATGGGTGGTGTAGGTTAATTATCATAAGGCGTGTTCAAAGTTAAAACATACCTAAACTACCGCTAAGACATCAATTTAATAGATAGCAAAACAAGCTTTTCAACGAATCTTTCAACCCACGATCACCGGTAATTGCTTCTGCAGACCGTACTTTAAACTCAAACCCCGAAGACGCGGGCGACATCTGTCGGCCTAATTGAGGGATTACGCAGATAATTGAAACAGCTGGAGCGAGACTTCCTTACCCGCCAAACAACGAGAGTGAAGGAGAAAGACGGCTGTCCTCAGCTCGTCTCCGAGCGAGACGGTTAACAACGTGTCTTCTTGTATATTGTATTATCTTACGTTTTATGCCCTATTAATCTTGCTAGCGTGTACGACGACTGCTGCCATTTAAACTTCAACCCAAGCATCAAGAGTTTAAGGTTCACAGTCGTTTGGTACGTCGCGCTATAAATACAGGGTGTTTGGTAATAAATAATTGTTTGTTCGCGTAAAACTTGAGTGGTTATTTGGAAGTTGTCGCGTTGTCGCAGGTTTGTTAGCGAAGCCGGGGTAACGAGCTAGTACAGATAAGATATCGTTGAGTCGGATTAGCATTAGTTATGGTGAAAAGTCGACTTTTCATCTCAGATTTTCATCTCTCGAGAAATCAAGACAGAAGTAAAGCAACACCTGTAATTTTATATCGATTTATGCGACTGGCTTTGAATTTCTTATGAGGCGCGTAGTATTGTCAGACAATTATACTAAAAAAGTATCTTAAGCCATACCCGTCACAAAATTAAACGATTCTCTACATGACAATCTTCCGGACCGTTTCCAGATTTCGGAGCTAGCTACCGTCGGGGAAAATAACATCTACGTTAAAAACATTCTGCGCGAGAGTTGAATGAATAGCAAACAAACAGAATCCGAACGATCTATCATTCAGTTCAATTCATTTCTCAGTTTCAATTTAATAAGTACCTATTGTAGTAATCTAGTACCGTTATAAGTAATGAGTTAGTTTCTAAACTAATTAACTTATAAATAATATTAGTTGTGATATTTATTGCCCGTAAGATGATAGAAATGAAATGATTGCCGCTGAGCCGGACATGTCAATCGGCAGATTGACAAACTTATTGAATCAGTTAATTAATTTGAAACCAATCTAATTAAATATTGGAATACTATTTTATTAGATTTATTTTATCGATTGAGTTTGGAGTTCACTTTTTACCTAAAGGTAAAGGGACAGATTCAGTGCGGCCGTTACTGTGTTTCAATGTAATTGATGTTAATGAAATAGCTAACAAAATATAGCCAAATATAATATCCGAGTATTCTAAACAAAGTGTTTAAAATTTAATTGTTTTCATAAAACACATTTGTGCAACTGCCTGTACAAACTGAAACCAAAACAATGTAGCTTCTAACATAAAATAATAAAAACAAGACAAGCAATTCTAGCAACACAGGCCCACATTATAAATTCAATTCTCTCTCGCACGACGACGCACAAATCCCGCATCCCGCAACCCGGGATCCCGGAATCCCGGAATGCCGGATCCCTTTCAAAAACAATAAACGGACAGATCCCGCGTAAGACCCGCTATAATAAGCAGAGCGTGATTGATACAGCAATGAAATCCGTTGTCGACAACGGCATTTGCATTTTTATTGCCCCTCCCACCCCGCGCCCCTCACCTCGCCTGCCGCCTCACCCCCCGCCCCTGAGGGCTTTCCTCGGTAGATACGTGTCTATTGTCTTAGCTGTATCTGTGGTTGAAGATGGCCGGATCATCCGGCCCGGATGCGCCTCAAGTAATACTCATACTGGGGCGTTGTCATTGAGCAAGCGAGAAACTGTTGCCCGAATTCACCAACAGTTAGGGGATACTTAGTTCTATTTCATAACTGTCTAGCGATTGTTTCGGAGGCCGACCTTTTAAATTTAGGAGGTCCCCTAGTAGCTTAGATGACCCTTAAACTTAGGTCAAAGCAAATCAAACGCTAGGTGGCCCCTGAAAAAAATAAAGTGTCCCCTAAAAATTAGCGATTGTTTGAGAAATTGGGCATGTGACGATTAAGTCTGGCTTTGAGTATTGAAATTTGAAATGTAATTTGTGCATCCGATACAGAGTGTTTTTATTTAAGACATGCTTATTTGATAATAATTGATTATTTTAATGGGATACATATCCCGCTTGCACGCTTTACGATTAAATAAGTATAAGTTAAGTTTTAGCCCATTAATGTCCCCACCGAGGGACACAGGCTTTTAGCCGGATACGAGTACGATTACATTACACAAAAAATTCAGGCAACACTCAAGCAATTCCCATACGAGGTGGTAGAGGCATGGTAGTTCCCGCAATGAGCTATTAATTTAATATTTCGTTTCGCATTTTCGAGGGCCAGCCCATCACCGCGGCAAAACGACCAATTAATATGACCGATCATTTCCAACTGTTATCCGTCACTTTATTGTGTCGCGCTTTTGTAACTACAGAATCTTTTCCCTAATAATTTCCAGGCCCTGTGAGGCCGAATACACAGTTTGCTGCTCAAGTTAACTCACGCTTTTAAAATTCTGAGTTGTCGGTTGAATAGGGGTTGGTTTAACATTGAAACTAGCTGTAGTTGTGATGTATGCGTAGAGCGCGTGCGCGGGTGTGGTTTTACTATTGTCACTGACAATAGGTTCGGATGATGCGACCTGTGGGCTAGGTTGGTTGGGATCATCTGTGCGGTTATTGGGCGTTGACATAGGGATTATTTTTGATGGAGTACCTTTCGAACGGATTTCATTCCCTCCTGTGATGTTATAAACACAACAGTTTGTGAAGATTGATGTCTCTTGTTCTTTCATGAAAATCTTGATTCAATTTTGGTAAAAGGTAGATAA
This sequence comes from Argyresthia albistria, assembly GCA_963457715.1. Classification (NCBI taxonomy): domain Eukaryota; kingdom Metazoa; phylum Arthropoda; class Insecta; order Lepidoptera; family Argyresthiidae; genus Argyresthia; species Argyresthia albistria. Next base: position 171,685 of record OY735270.1, on the reverse strand, counting down.
ACAGAATGATGACTTAGATCGTTCTAGCTAGATACAATACAATACAAAAACGTTTATTGTTAAATAGGTTTACAACTTTTTACAGTATCCCTAAGCCCCACACTAGGATTCCCTGTGTCGTGGGGACTAGCCTCTTTCGCGATGGTGAGTAAAGCATAAATTCGAGTAAACTTTAACAAACTCCATATTTTGTATTGATTTGTCAATGTTATCTTGAGATTAGCTAGTCACCTCAGTTATTAAATCTATACGTGGCTTAACTTGGGCACAACTAATAGTCTGCCACTCCATATGAGAAATAGACGTAACGCTATGTTTTGTTGTTACAAACATTTGTACTAAAACGTCGGACAAAACAAACATTCTTAAGAGACCACTTTATGACATTCTAACAATAGTGAACAATCTTTCAACAGAACCCTCCAGCTTGTGTCACGGAACCCTAACGCCGCTAATTGATTGCCTCGCCTTAATGGCTCGTATTACGATGTCCAGTAGTTTGTGACATCGCCTTTATTGCAGGACATGTCTTCATTACTGATTATTGTACGAATAATGGAGTCAATCTAGAGATGGCGTTCATTAAATGACTGTAGTGCTACACGCACATACATACATATTACAAATCCTCACGCCTTTTTGCCGAAAGAGGGGTAGGCAGAGACTTAATTATGTCAGCCTATGATGCATGGCTATAATCCTGGATACACGTGTTGAGGCAGGAATGCTGTAGCTGATGAATAAAAACTATGCTTTGCTATTTGCGAACTGAGAACCTTTATTTAATATTATAATGCAATATATACAAAATAGCTGACCATGTAAGGATCGCGCAAGACGATTACGACGTGCGGAGGGTGCGAGTGGAATGCATGATAGGCTGTCTCACACCATATAATAAACCGGGCCGCGCCTCTCGATCTTCAGTATGAGTCGCTGTGTCGATGCTGCTACAGTGCTCCCCCTCAAGCGAAGCGTACGGGAGGTCTAACAACACGTCCTGATCTTGTCCTCCGTTCTATGTTTTCCTCAGACGACTCTTCGCTCATAGTGTAAGCTGGTTTGAGGCGATCGATGGACACGTTGACTTGTCGACCCGGCAATTGTAGTAAAAAGTACTTGTCGCATCTTTGTAGCACCGGATAGGGTCCTTCGTAGGGTGCCTGCAGAGGTCTTCGTACAGCGTCAACACGCATGAAGACGTATTCACATGTGTGCAAGTCCTTGTGCACGAAAATCGTACGTTGTCTGCTTTGTTTACGTTCTACCGGACGGAGGTCATTGATCTGTTGCGCCAGCTGATTGACGAAGTTGTGAGTCATTTCCATTGGCCGCGTTGACACCCCTCTTGCTGGAGATGCGATGAAATCGCCTGGCAGGCGAAGTGCGCGCCCGTATGTAAGTTGAGCTGCGCTTGTTCCCGTGTCCGGTCGCGTCGCTGCTCGTAGCCCAAATAGAACAGTAGGTAGTTCGTCTGTCCATTTGTTGATGTTTTCTAAACGGGCCATAAGCGCTGCTTTGAGTGAGCGATGCCAGCGTTCTACTATCCCGTTACTTTGTGGATGGTATGCAGTAGTTCGTATTTTCTCAATGCCGAGTAATTTCGCCAGTGCAGAGAAAAGTTGACTTTCAAATTGGCGGCCTTGGTCGCTGGTGAGGCTGGCCGGACATCCGAAGCGGCTTATCCATCCCTCGTAAACAGTCCTCGCTATAGTTTCGGCGGTTATTTCTTGCACGGGTAAGGCTTCAGGCCATCGAGTCTTGCGGTCGATTATAGTAACGAGGTAGCGATGTCCTTGCGCTGTCGTGCATAGCGGCCCAACAATGTCAACATGGATATGCTCGAAACGGTCGCACGGAGGAAAGGTCGCTATGTTGCTCGATGTGTGTCTTTGAATCTTGGCTTGTTGACACGAAGTACATGTTTTGGCCCAGTTGCCGATGTCCGTGTTCATGGAAGGCCAGAAGTATTTCTCTTGCATGAGCTTGCGCGTGGTTCTAATGCCTGGGTGGCTTATGTTGTGCACGGCGTTAAATGCGATGCGACGAAAGTCTTCAGGGAGGTAAGGTCGAACGTGTGATGTAGATATCTCGCAGTAAATCATCTCGTTTGAGTTAGGTATATTCATCTTCTTTAGTTGCAAATTTCTTTGTAGCAGTAGCGGTTTAATTTGTGTGTCCGTCTCTTGTGCAGCGGCGAGCTCCCTGTAGTCGATGGGGGCGGGGCATGTGATAGCTTCTATCCGTGACAGAGCATCTGCGACGACGTTATCTTGCCCGCTGATGTGTCGTACATCTGTTGTAAACTCGCTGATGAAAAGTAGTTGACGCGTTCGTCGGGGCGTGTCGTTGTCAGACGGCGGCTTGTTGATCGCGTAGGTCAGCGGTTTATGGTCGGTGAATACGGTGAGATGTTGCCCTTCGAACATCTTCCTGAAGTGTTTCAGTGCCATGTAGATAGACAACAGCTCGCGATCGTATGTGCTGTATCGCTGCTGTGTAGGCGAAAACTTCTTGGAAAAGTAGCCGAGTGGTTGCCAGGCGTTGTTTACTCGCTGTTGTAGTACCGCTCCTGCGCTCGAGTCGGATGCGTCACACATGAGGGCGAGGGGGGCGGAGGCAGACGGATGTGCGAGCAAAGCTGCGTTACGTATGCAGTCTTTGCTCGAGTTGAATGCTTTTTCTGCTTCGTCGTTCCATACGATTTTGCTTTTGTCATTCTTCTTAGAGTTGTGAAGGTAAGCATTCAGTGGCGCTTGTATTTCCGCGGCCTTTGGAATGTTTTCTCGGTAAAAATTTAGCATGCCGAGGAATCTTCGCAATTCTTGTATTGTTGTCGGTTTCGGGAACGTGACGATAGCTTGAGCTTTCTCTTCGAGTGGTTTGATGCCATCCTTGGATACTGAGTAACCAAGAAATTTAACTTCTTCTTGTCCAAGTACGCATTTCGACGCGTTAATAGTGATGCCGAACTCGTTCAATCGTTGTAAAACTGCGCGGAGGTGTCTAGCGTGTTCCTCTTCCGTAGTTGAAGCGAGTATGACGTCATCCACGAATGGAAACGCATAGTCTAGGCCTTGAAGTACTCGATGGATGAACCGTTGAAAGGTTTGGCCCGCGTTCTTGAGTCCTGGGCACATTCTTGGGAACTCAAACAAACCGAAAGGTGTAATAATGGCTGTTTTCTCAATATCGGCTTCTAAGACTGGCAGTTGCTGGTACGCCCGGTTCAAATCCAACGTTGAAAATATTTCCTTCCCGCTGAGTTGATAGGTGAAATCTTTCAGTCTCGGTATTGGGTACCGGTCTGGTCTTGTGACGGAGTTAAGCCTTCTGTAGTCTCCGCAAACTCGAAGGTCTCCATTCTTCTTGGGTACAACGTGAAGAGGCGTCGACCAAGGGCTTTTGCTGGGACGGCATAGGCCCTGCTGCATCATGTCTTCGAATTCTTTCTTGACTGCATGATAGCGATGCGGAGGAATTGGCCGCGCCTTTGAATATATAGGTGGACCCGTGGTTTCGATGTGATGTTCCACGTCATGCTTGGGACACTCCTTCATTGATGATAATCGTGTGACGTCTGGGAATTCTGCCAAAATGTCGTGGTACTTTTGTCCGATGTCAATGGTGCGAATTGTAGGCACCGATGAACTGCATAACGGTGCTTTGATGGAAAGATTGGTGACTTTATCGATCAGTGATCGACCGGCGATGTCGACGAGAAGTTGATGATGTTGTAAGAAATCAGCGCCTAGTATTGGCTTACTGACTGCTGCAATGACAAACTTCCATCGGTAGGGTCTTCCTAAGCTGAGGTCCAGGTCCAATGTTTTCTCGCCATATGTTGGTATGACGGTATTGTTGGCTGCATACAATGATAGTTTCGTTGGTTCCGCACGTCTTCCCTTTTGTTTGGGAATGACGGAAATATTTGCACCGGTGTCGATCAGAAACGATAGCTTTGACTGCTTGTCGTAGACGAATAGACGGTGTGAATTATTCCAAGCGCCGGTTGCCGTCTCAGCCAACGCTTTATTTAGTTTTCCGACGGCGAAGTAAAGTTGTTATGATTAAACTTGCATGGCCGTGTGCATCTCTGCGCATTCCTTCCATAGCGACGATGATAGTAGCAGGTATCATTGGCGGCGGTAAGCGGGCCCTGTTGCGAGTACATGTGAGGTGCGCTGGAGTGAGAGAGGTGCGGTCTTCGTGCGTTGCCGCTGCCAGTGCGCTCACTGCGCCCGCGCCAGTCACGGCGGAACGGTGCTCTGCGTTGGTCGTCTCGTCGCTGTGCTTTCAATTCCGCGATTTCGTAGACAAGCATGTCAATTTTTTCGTGTATGGTCATTTCTTCATGATTTTCAGCACTTTTCTGCGGACTGGATGACGTGGATGGTTGTTGGTGGTCGACGGCGGCAATTGAAACGGAGCGTGCGGCTGAGCAAACGTTGGTTTGTTCCAATATTCTATCTGCGACAAGTGCGAGTTCGTTCAGATCCGTTTTCTTGGCTATTGTTTCGCTAATCGTTAGTGCGGCTTGTGCTGACTGAGGCAGGTGATTGGTCCACATAATGCGTAGCGTTGACTCGGGAATGCTGTTGCCGGCGAGAGACTGCATGCGCCGCAGTAGCTGGGAGGGTTTGCTGTCACCGAGCTCCATTTCAGAAAATAATCTTTGGATTCGGCGCTGCTCTGAATCCTCGTAGACTTCTAATAAGCGCTTCTTAATTGCTGGATACTTGTTGTTTTCCGGTGGGTCTAACATAATGTCGCATATTTCATCGATGTCCTGGCGCTCCAGCTGTCCGACTACGAGGTCATACATAGCCTTGTCTCCTTTTTTGTGAGAAGAGACGATTGACTCGAACTGGGCGAACCAAAGGCGAAGTCTATCACGCCAGATGGGTGGTATTCTCATATTCACTGATATGCCGGAGAGTTCTTTGTAATCGGTTGAAGATCCTTGGTTTTGATCCTGATTGGCCATTTTGCGTAATTTGTTGTTGCGTGTTTTTAATCAAAGTCGGGGTCACCACTGTTGAGGCAGGAATGCTGTAGCTGATGAATAAAAACTATGCTTTGCTATTTGCGAACTGAGAACCTTTATTTAATATTATAATGCAATATATACAAAATAGCTGACCATGTAAGGATCGCGCAAGACGATTACGACGTGCGGAGGGTGCGAGTGGAATGCATGATAGGCTGTCTCACACCATATAATAAACCGGGCCGCGCCTCTCGATCTTCAGTATGAGTCGCTGTGTCGATGCTGCTACACACGCATCTTGTTAAAAATATATTTTTCACTTCTCATGCTCGTAAAGTTCGTCTTTATGTTGGGTATAGGCTGCGTAAAGTCACATTTTATTCACTCGTGCATAAAGTAAAATCTTCGTCTAAATCTCAAACTCTAACAAAGGATGTCAGGTAAACAGCCACACTCACCTATGCTAGGCTATGCTAAGTGCCACGTATAAAAAAAGTATATTGGCGGGAAGTCCTTATTTTTTCTTTGCGTTGCATTTTGCAACTGTTTTTGCAATATTGTTGTTAATTTCCTCAAAATCAAAGTGAAAAGCAGAGGGTATAACTCGTACTTAAAACCCATTTTACCCTCGACTAAAATTATTGATATGTATATACAATTAACTTACTACTCGACTTGACTATCCACCTAAAATGGTGCGTTTTATGCACTTGTTGTACAATCTACTATTATTATAGCGATGAGTTAGTGGCTTAGCGCCCACATGAAATGGAGAAATTAATAACTAAACTCGTAAAAAACCTTTGACTTTTACGTTCATATTACATTTTTTGTGCGTGACTATTGTTTACCTTTATACTAAGACAACTACCACAAATATAAATTGAGTATAATCTTATTTACACCCGCTGAACCATGTCTTGGTTCTACAAATCATAATAAATGAGTATGTGTCAAATATTGAACAATCAAGATTAGCCCAGTACCGATGATGGTCACACACATCTGTTACTCACATCGACACACAGCACATACACGTCACTCACACATGCACAACTAGGCTGAGTAAACAACGGGTATGTTATGTATCATAGTGGTAATACTAAAGCCAGATATCGAGGCGACATGACGGTTCGTAGGCGTCATGGACAAATCAAAAGACAATATATGTTTTCAGTAACATACGATTTATGCTTGCCTTTGTACATAACTTGTCTGTATTTTTTGTGTTTTGTCTGTTTTGTGCATAAATACGAAATATACGATTCATTTAAATAAAATATTTAAGGCAAGCCCCCTGTTGTGCCATTGCTGCGCCGTATGGGAAAAACTGTGACGCTATGTTTTCTTGTTTGTTTGTTAATTTTGTTATAAAACGTTTTCATCTCAGAAGTCCGTATCAAATCCTGCGATATGCTACGGCGTAGCGACGTAGCAGCGTAGCAACTTCTACGGCGTAGCGATAGTACATTGAATATACACAAAAAGTAAAATAATAATAATTGCGCATTAATGTCCCCACCGAGGGGCACAGCCTTAACCCGAATACGAGTACGATAGAGCCTTATCCCACCACCCTGGCTCAGTGCGGGCTGGGCGAGGTAGTTTACTACATGTTGCCGAGTAGCTATAAATGTATAGTGACTTTACACAACCAAAGAAAAAACAACTATTGTCATAAACATAAAACGATATCGGAATGTGCTCTCATGTGAAAACGAAACCGATTGCGTTTATATGTAACTTTAGATAAAACTAATTGTAATAACTGAATTAAGTGATTCACAATATTTATTTATTTCGAAACTAAAACTATCGAGTGATTGTAGACAGGTATGTAACAACCAATTGAAGATTGGGGCTTGCGTGGTGGGTATTTAAAGAGGGTGAAGCGACAGATACCCCTACACTACACATGATAGCAGTATTTTCTTCGACCTCTGTGGTGTAGCGGTCGAGTCTTTGTGTCACAAGCAGGAGGTCCCGGCTTCGAATCCTGGCTGGAGGAGAAAAAAAAACACAATCCTCTATATATGGTATGTGAGTGATGATATGGATATGTGAGTGACGTCACTGTTCCTAGTTCCCAAGACGTAAATACGTGGACGTACTGTGGGGCCAGAAGCAATGTACGTGCTTTTTCATAAGTGTTATTCTACATTCAAATTCAGGAAATACATGTACAAAGGCGAGCTTATATGTTGTCATTTCGACCATTTTCATACGTAATTGAAATGAGTATGTTATATCTGTTACGATAAAGTTCCATAATGTATTGCCATAAAAACTGGCATGTGCGGGAACGATATCCACCGATACACTTTTCGCGGTCCATTTACGATTTGAAATTCCAAATCAGATGTAAATCTCTCCACGGATCATTAAGCAAATTCAAATGATGCTAAAAAGCGATCGCGTCATTACAATTTAGTTTCTCAAAACAGCAACATCACTAAACCGCTTTATCGTAACGAGATCGCAACGCCAACGGCGTTACAACGCACGCAACGACAAATTAAATATCAATTACGAAAAAAAATCTGCAACACAAAAAATGGAACCGTCAAACCGTTACACAATTTGAATAAACGGTCTATTTTATCAAAACACATTAAAATTAAATTATTGTGTCATCCATCATAATAATTTAATATAGAGTGTGTTACCCTCACAGAGAGTAAGTAAGGTACCCTTAGGGTGCAGGGGTGCGGTGTACCCTGTTGATACTTTAAGTTTAAAGCGTCGTTAGTTTTATCTGAGGTCATTAGACATAGACACCCTCTTTATAGGAGAGAGGCGATCGCGCTGACGATATGGGAGCCTGTTAAAAATGTGCATATCACGATCTTGTTATGCCACTCTCACTCTCTTATCTGGATGTTTTGGACCAATTGTATGCATAATTAGTTTAAAGGGAAGATTTATTTTAAACGTACAGTCCATTCTGCCAGTGAATTAACTTTAAGATCTATCCATGATAACTATTATGATTCATGATCTTACTAGCGATTCATAGAATAGAATAGAATGGGAAGCACATTTATAGCTAGTTAGTTAGTTTTTTTTTCTTAATTTTTTTCATATGCAGTTAAACCATAAAACAATCATGTCAAAGAACACAAACCTTGAAATTTACCACTTTTTACATAGTTCGACTGAAAGAACTATTAAAATCTGTGTTATTTATACAGTCAATTTGCCAAATTATTCTATACTAATGTCCGTGACGAAAAAAAAAGGTAATCCTTACTCATATAACTTCACCCTCACTAGTGACTCGGGGGTAGAATAAAATATTGTTATTAAATAAACAATCGTTGAGCACAATTAATATCATTAAACTATGCACCGAGTGGGGTAGACAGCGCACATGTGTACGCTACATGGATTTGGGGAAATATATAGGTATTTGTGTGTTTTTTATCATATCTCACGCGCACTTTTTTATCATATCACAATAGCTTATATCCTTATGACATGCAAATTGACGGATTTAATAGGTAATTTGTTGAATGTGGGCAAACAAGTTCCTGTGCCACCCGGTGTGTGAGAAGAAGTTAGCTATACAGCTTACAATTGCTTTGTAGAGTTGCCTAATTTACAAAACCATTAGCAATAACTATACCTTAATGAATAAATGAAACGTTTAATAAACTTTATTCCTCTGTCTTCATTGGCGCATGCATTCTTTGTAAAGAATCAAAACAAAAAACAAATTATAACAAGCTTTCCTCGAAACCCAAACCCGTAATACTAGAATTAACTGCGGAACCCTAATCTTTTGTGTCGCTAAATACTGTATCAGTTGACAAACAGCCCCTTTTCACAAATTGAGCTCAAAAGCCAATGTGGTACAGCACCCCCTTCATACCCCAAGCAAGCTTTAGACGCACATCCACCGATCAAAAATAAACTGTATAATGTTGTTGATAAGAGTGCGTGTAGGTGCCTGTTGTTTGTTAGTAATGGGCATCAATTCAATTCGATTGTGAGTCGCAGCTCATTTGGCATTCGATAAATGAATCCGAGGGGAGAGGGGAGGTGAGGAGGGGGGGGGGGGGGTACTTGCATAGAGAATACAGAGTTGGGCCTGTTGTAACATTATTCTTAAATGACGTTAGTTAATGGCCTCTTTATTATTAATTTAGTTTAGAAACATGTGGAATCGACAACTCTAGACTTTTTCACAATACAATTCTGTCCAAATTTACCAAAATATTCAGTTCAATCATTATTTTGCGAATCGGGGGCTAGCCGAACCGCCGCAGCTATGGAGATCAACAAAGCTTTTGTTTACAATATTTTTAAAACTTTCATCGTTTTACTGTACGATTCCATCGTGCATCGTAAGACTTAGTATCGTCAGCTTAAATGTACAATTGCTGTTTTCATTATTTGTAAGTTTGATTTATCGATCAGTTCACATTCGTCTATCAACAAGTGCGCACCAATTGTAATCATTACAAATAAAGTGATTTATCAAGTGATCACTCTTTATAGTATAGTCTATAGTATTAGTCAATAAATAATAATATTTGTATGCCATTGCGCGAAACATAGAGATACCTACGATTTAAACGTATTCCTAAGACCTTTGTTATATACACCTATGTTTTACAAATAAAGATCTATTCTATTCTATTCTATTCTATTCTATTCTTCTTTCCTGTTCTACTAATCATCATCATCATCAAGTTTTAATGCACCGCCAGCAAGAGCTCGTTACATTAAGTGGTCCTTTGAGCCGGATAAGACAGTTGACCATGTTTCCTCTGTTACTAAATTGTTGTAACCTCGCTGTACATTTATTTTTTGAAATAAAATATGTTTGATATTTTATTTGATATAATTTGACTTGATTCATGATGTCCGAACAAAAACGGCAATCCGCACCCCTACATGGACCTTGTATAAAAAAATTGACGTGATAATTGTTGACAAGATCACTTAAAGTGCATAAAAGCTCCGAATGACTTGTAGAAAGAAGGCGTCGCTTCGATAAGTGCATCTCGACAGAAGTTACATTATTCTGATTATTTGCACTTGATTTCACCAGTGAGGAGATTCACAGGGGGATTCGTTGCTGATTGGTATACATAGGTTAAGTATATAATATATTGGTTTTCCCAATATATTACTTAACCTATGTATGAACATGTATAATAAAATTATTATCGTTTTGAATCTAGGTACTTGGTCGTAATTTAACATGTTATAGTTTAATTTGTACAATATTTAGTTACCTTGATGTAAAACCTCCAAGGCTTTAAGACACAATTTTCCAGTTAATTGTTCTTATGGTTCTTTAAAAATTATGAACTCTTTTTACGTTTTGAGTCTAAATGATGATGATGTCCTAAGAGTATACACGTCCATATAAATGTGTATGAAGTCGTCAAAATTTACTCAATATTAGCGTCAACTCACATTCAAGCAAGTAACTCTTCCCTTTGGTGATATCCAACACCCTGTATCACGTTCCCCTACACGCGGGCCTGTCACTTAGTATAGCGGCGCGTAGTATAGCATCGCTGAACGCGCGCAGATTATCATGATCTATGATCCGACGCGCAGATGAAACAACGGTGGGGGTTCCTCGCGACCCTGATTCAGTGGCCAGAAATGCGCTTGTGATCGTGAATTACGCATTGAATGAGTAAGCGGATACAAGCTTGTCTTTGAGAATGTTGTCTACTTTCTTACTTATTGCATATGAAATAATAGAATGCACATTAAATTATTACAGATTTTAAGGTCAATGACACTTTCAATATTTTATAGTTTTACTAATGCTACACTAAGGTCCAGTAATGTACAGTTTCATAATTTCATAATTCCTTTATTGCACACAAACAGTTACATAGAACAATAAAAACATAGAAAACGTGTACAAAGGCGAGCTTATTTCTAATAAGAGATCTCTTCCAGCAAACCAAATAGGGATGAGACAGGTGGATTGCTGAGTAGGACTGCTGACAGTTATGCTTTTTTTGAAAGTTACATTTGCAGAGTCTAGTTCTAGTATGATTCTACACAATATGTTTTAAAACCAATCTCGCATCGAATCCAAACGCAACTGAATCGGGGCGGATATGAAATTAAACTGCGCATCACTTATGCCCCTGATTCGATTTGCTCGCACGATGATATTGTTCATCAAATTATCTTCTCTGAATGCTGCTATCGTGACGGAAGAGTAAACTATTCCTCATCAATCACAACAAACTTATTTAGAGTGCGAAGTGCAATGAGAAGTTATATCCTTACGTAACAACGTGTACACCCTTCCCTGAGAACATTACTGCCAAGACGATACTCAATTCACGATATTTGAAGATATACCATTTGGATTTCTATTAAGTTTTGTGAATATAGCAAAATTCAGAACGTTCCGACGATAATGGAAACTAACATCCAAAACTGCGAAGATGGGTGGACCCCTGTCATGCAAAATGAAGTACGAAATATCCGGCAAAAAGTTGACATAATTATACCTCTGCCGAAAGGTGCTCCTAAACGGGCCATATTTTCACTGCAATATGTGGCCGGCAACTATTGGTGTCTTTCTCTAACATGTGAGTAAGTAACATCAATAGTTGCCGGCTACATATTGCAGCAAAACCTGGCCCGCTTAGGAGCACCATTATTATTTTATTTTTGTGGATATTTGTTATTGGCTTTCATTGTACCTTTGTTCTTTGTAATTTGTTTATCTATGTGCTGTTGATGTCCCAAATAAAATAAAATAAATGAGTAAACTAGCTTCAAACTTAATTCGAATAAACCCTTGGAAAAATTGAAAAATTCACAAACAATATTAAATAACCGGCGTCCTAAGCGAGCGCGACCACACGTCGTGTAGGGTGCGGCACCAATAGTCGGCCCTCTGTGACCTTCTACTCAGAGGGCCCCTTTAGCCCTTAGAGCACGAGCACGAGCATAGATTTCCAACTGGTGGTGGTTCGGGAAACTTTGTCTCTGGACAATTCTGGAAAAATAAAACCTACGCGGGGAGAAGAGTTGTAAACAAAGATGTTTTAGTTAGAGGTAGTAAAGTTAGGGTACGTTCGAAAACGAGTAATAATCACTCCGAGTGATGCGAAAATCACCCTAGAGTGAAACCGGGGGTAACCGAACTGTTACCTGACATCTGTCAAACAGTATTTTTGAACGGCTCAGATAGAGTGATTTTTACTCTGACAAGTGCGATTTCTCACCCTGGTTCAGCGTAGTTAAAATTACCTGACAGCTGTCAAACTACGCTTATCTCTTTTCATTTTCCGAGTGAGTTTTGAACTAGTTCCCGAACGTAGCCCTAATGTTTAATATTAGGTAGGTAATGTTATATCGGTATGCGATTATTAAGACTGAATCGGGGGTAGGCGGGATTGGCAAGGAGAGATGACAGAAGGTGGACCACAATGGGAACCTGGCTACTCTGAACTGCAAGACGTGCAATGGGTAGAAATTTCAAAGTCAAAGTCATTTTTTTTTATTGACCATAAAATCATACAGATTGCTTAGTCAACGTCAATATAATATTAATATTTTTGTATACTACCGCCCGTTCGGAAGTTGTGGGCAGGGATGAAGCAAATTTAAGAAGGGCAAGAAACTCCCCCGTACTTCTTTTAAAATATGTGAGGGTCTTAAAAAAAAACAATTTTATTTATTTCTACTTAAGTCTAAGGAAATACACCGAAGCGAGACGTACTGACTCAGTCTATCGCCCCTCTTTGGATTTCTGTGCGCCGAGATGGTAAAGACCACGCAGTTTTGTCATCTAAATATTCTTTTACAATGTCTAGATCACCGCCTTAGCTTATAGTTCTAGTATCTCGCGACACTGATCAGATTATTTTCCATAGTACCTCTGCCAAGGGTGTTAGGGTTCTGTGGCCAAATACAAGTTGGGGGTCGTTGCCCTAAAGCCTCCAGAGCTCTCATGGCCCCAGGGTGGCACTCTCCGACCGGTTGAAGAGGGGCGGCGACGTGTCACCCTAATCAGTTTAGAATAAAAGTGCGCCCATTTATTGGCCGTCTGATGTTCAACGCTAATTGAATTGGGTCAGTGTTTTTGTTGGCTGTGTAATAATTGGCAGGCGACGGCTTGAAAGGGTGTTTAAATGTGAGGACGGTTGTTATTTATTATGCTTCGATTTGCTTTTATTTGGAAAATTATTTTCATTAGTACATTTGGAAAAAAATATTGAATATTTGGCTTAACGTGGAGAAAATTGTGTCTCCGCCACCCCGTATGGAAAATGGCGTGACGCACTTTGTTGTTGCGCGAAACAAAAGACGCTGTAAACAATTATTGAGGCATTGAGTGTCTTCCTCCTTTGGTTAGCAATCTGTCACGAAAACTGGAGTACTAATTACTGTCTACATATTTTATTTATTGTCATAACAGGTAACCAAATCGGGGAGGCAGTCGCTCACGTCCGAAGGAATTACTTGGAACCCAAAGCCCTTCACGTCCTTCCCGGGTAGTTCTAACGAGCGACAAATCATCATCATCATCATAGTCATCAAATCATCTCAAGACATTATAATTTCCAGGTTCTCAAATGAGAACCTGACCACTTGACACTGGCAAAATTAACCTCAAAAGAGGTTAGGACGCCATTAATAAAAAGAAGAAGAAGAAGGTAACCAAATCGACACATATAAAAATAATAACCGGCCAAGTGCGAGTAGGACTCGCGCACCAAGGGTTCCGATCACACTTGGAGAGCGTAACACGTGTAATTAGGTTTCCACATAAAAAACTAAAGTGTGATGTCATCCATGTAAACGAAATTGAATATTTTTTAGAAAGACAGAAATTTGCAGTTTTCAGATTTTTCCCTTTATTTGTGCTATAAGACCTTGCTTCGTGCCAAATTTCTAAGTCTTCTAATACAGGTATTTTATACTTAAAAGAAGGCTTCAGCCTACACTATGTAAATGTCTCTGTTAAAACAATAAACATTATTTTATTTTATTTTTTATTTTTATTTTTAAATTTCATGATTCTAGGTCAACGTAAAGTACCCTCTAGGTTTTGATTCCCTTGCGAATATCAGCAATTTCAGCAAAATTGAGACATATGCGGTATCTTTTGATTGCGTTGACCTTTAAGTTTGATTTTTTCACAACTTTAAGAGTTCACAGACTTAAGTAATCGATATTAATTTCAACTTAATACCTCCATGCGTTTCTGAGAAAAATTCTTAACAGACGGTGAGACAGACAGACAGACAGACAGACAGAAATTTACAGTTTTCGGATTTCTTCCTTAACTTGTGCTATAAGACCTTCCTACATTCCAAATTTCATGACCCTAGGCCAACCGGAAGTACCCTATAGGTTTTGATTCCCTTGCGAGTTCCACGCGAGTTCATACAAATCCAGCAAAATTATGACATAATATCGCGGTATGTTTTGATTGCGTGGACCTAGAAGTTTAATTTTTTCACAGCTCCAAGGGACCATAGACTTGAGTAATCGATATTAATTTCAACATTATACCTCCACGCGTTCCTGAGAAAAGGGGTCGTGACAGACGGACGGACAGACGGACGGACAGACAGACAGACAGACAGACGGACAACAAAGTGATCCTATAATGTGATCGTGGGCACTAATGTGCCTCTCCCAACCCATATCGAACAAGGCTATTGTTTTCTTTCGTTATTTCACACTTTAGTTATTGACAAACAAAATAACATTTTCGTCCAATATTTGGTCACAAATCAACACAAAATCATCACACGAACCAAAAGACTATTAAAAAGTTTTAACCTAACCAATTGTTCCCTTATGACGTCACGTGGGTCCAGTTCAAACGGTATAATTAACTGGCGCATTAGATGATCCCGGCGACACCTGCGCGGGCGAGCGGGGGGGTGTGGCGCGCCGCGGGAGGGGGAGGCAGCAGGGGGAGGGGGGCGGAGAGAGAGCATTAGATCTCAACTGTCAAACCGCAGCGGCTTCTGTACTGTGCTTACTGATTCAGGTGCTTTCGATATCACATGGTGTAGAGTAGAACAACAATGGATATACCATTTCTTGGAGATATTATTTTTAAAGGGCACTATCATGAAAATAATATAATAAAATATATTAAGAGCTACAACATCCAGGGTCACAAATGGCCATAATGATAGCCGAAGTCCAATAGCAGATGGCACCCAAGGATGAAGAGGCATTTAAAAAAAATTACATTTCCATGATTCATTCATTAAAATCATGCTAAAAATATGAATATCTCGTAACTTCTCCACTATCAAAATCTGAGAACAATCGTGAAAAGTCCTTATGCTATCTAATTTCATAGAAGCTACTTCATAATTCATCATTGCTCTCAAGCAGTTGCAGTCGAAATGCTGGAAGAAATCTGAATATGAATAATGAATTCATTGACTTATGAAGTTTACACCATCTTAACCTAGTGCACAGCACACCTCGGAAACTCCATAGAACGCTCGTAAAATAATCACCTATTACTACTACATAACCAAATGATGTTTGTATACGTGCAAATGTGTGCGTAAACTTTGCTAGGGCTGGTAGCGCGGCAAATGCAGCTATATTAAAGTGTACGCGTCCGTCGTCGTCACTCGTCAGGCGTTCAGCCCTGTCTATTGATCCTTTAACCAATCGTTTGACGCCAGGGGTGTGGTGCGGTATCTGAATCAGCGCGGGGAAGGGAGTGGCCGTTCTGTACGGAGTACTATTATCTCTTCTGTGCCTAGTGACAGAATTACATACTGAAAAAAAATCATAACTGTTTGGGCTAGGGCTAGGTTAGGTTGAGTTCCTAACTTCCTCACTATTAGGATTCCCTGTGTCGAGGAGGTTAGTCACTTCTCACATTAATTTGGTCTGTTATTGTGTTCAACTTTATACAAATATTAAGTATATGTACTACAATTACTTAGAATACAAGGTAAAAGTATCTACTATTATTAATTTTGCTATTTATTTCTTACGAAATATGTGAGTGTGTAGCAGGTGTGTAGAGTGTACCAGGGTGTGGAGTGTTATGCTTGTATGAAAATATATTGTAGTGTGTTGTGTGTGATCTATCAATAGAGATAAGCTTGCCTTTGTAGTGAAATAGCCGAGCTCTTACTAGTATTTATAAACGTTCCGTCCTTGGTGGTGGAGGTGAGGTGGTGGTTTAGACAGAGACGCAACAAACACTTAACTTCCCTAAATCGAGCTGCCTCGGATCAGGGCACACTAAACTGATTGACTTTTCAATCTCTGTAAGCGGATTACTACGCTCCACTCTCTGACGGTTGGCTATGTGCAATGTGCATGCTCCCTACACACTGCACCGTGTAGTGTGATGTATAGCAATTGATGATATTCGGCTAGTAGGTAGGGGTATTTAAGTACTAGAAGTAGGTATGTGTAAAGAGGTAGTCAATATAAGTCGTCGCAACATCTGTGCTGTACCACGTTTGGGAAAAAATCAAGTCGCTATGACACGGTGGACACTGACATTCTTAGACCACAGCATCTAGATTATTCTAGATACTTGATCAAAAGCCTCGATCACGAACTTTTTCGAGACCGTAAAACATTTTCGAGAACGCAGGAAATTATATTTTATGTCTTATAGAATAAGAATCACTGACATTTGGCTTTGTTCGTGATTGGGCTACAGATCAAAAACGGTTTTCCGATAAAATTACAGTTAACATTACTTGGTATAGTAAAAGAATCTAAGCACGCGATCCTGAATTTTGGCACGCCTGTTGGTCCTGTTGAACCACACATAAGAACCATCAGGTGCCAATTAAATTTGCATGTGCATAAATATTAAGTAAGTCACTGGCACCGAACTGTGACTGTAAGGATTGACGCTGAGAACAAGCGAGGCTCAGCACTAGGTCAATTTTAGTTCAGGAAAACGATGATGAGTAAAGTCATATTTTATGTGTAAAAACGTAAAAACAAAGGCCTTTTACCACATCAAATCACACCCACATATTATAAATCACAGCTGCAACCGAAAATATGTTCACACAACACCCATTGCTAATTCGATTAGTTGCTGACGCAACGTCCGTTGCTTAGTGTACACTGCAGCGTGACATATGATGCGAATCGACGGAGCATTGTACTGCGCTAATGCGAAAGTCTCGCTTCGCTTGTCAGTTTACTTATTGTTGGTTAAATTGCATTGTGCGGTCAATTGAGAGATATTCTAGATATAAAGAATTAATGTGATTGTAATTATCGACCTTATTGGGGTATTTTTATACAATCCCTCGGTAACATTATCGGAAAAAAGATAGCCCCTAGCGATAGCGGGCGATTATTACTACTTGTTCTTTTCATCAAAGATCGAATCTTCGGTAATATAGACGAACATTGATAGCGTATTCTCGATTTCATTATTCATTCATGCTTCCAGAATAAAGATAATTAGTGAGTTTCAATCTGAGAAATTGTGGTGCTCAGATCCTCCGAGGCTCAGATAGATCAGTATAGTCAAATGTTCTAAATTCTTTGTTGCGTTAATCTATAAATGATCTACGGCCGAGACGTATAACTAGAATAGAAGCCCATACCTTGACTTGAGACTCCGTCATACACAGAGCATAGGCCAGGTTGGTCCTCTCGGCGCCAGCGAGGTACTTGGTCTGCTCAAAGGTTTTCTCCAGAAGGTAGATCTGTTGCCCGGTGAAACTCGGTCTTGAGTTCTTCTTAAACTGGTGTACAGACAAGAAGGTTTCCGTACAGGCCACGACGCTGGCTTGTAAGAAAAGGGAGGAAAAAAAGATTTTGACGTTCTTTTTTTGGTTTTCTTAGAGGCCAGTGTCTTGGTGGCCTGTGTGCAACCTTCTTGGTTAAAATGTAAAGTAAACTTATAGAAGTTTGGTATTTAATTAATGCAATTTGCATCTAGTAAAGTAAGCAATAACTATCTGGCAATATTTAACAACTGTTATTTTGAGACATGTCGCAATAAACGTCAAAATGTCTTCTTTCCTATCCTTTATATTATTGCCAGCGTCGAATAAGGCCAACCTCCTTGTCTGTAACACTAGCAATTTTGCTAAATAGGCCTAGTTTCCTTATAATTTATTCATTATGAATAAGTATAAATAATTTATACTTGCGAACGAATCTTTAGCATGCTATACATTTATTTGAATGTCATAGATAAACGACATCAGGGCTATAACAGAAAACTTACTTACTTATCTGTAAACTAGAATTATCTACTCATCAAGTAGCAAAAAGTTAACATACATATTTATAATTGTTGTGACACGTCACTGTGGTACCAATTTAACAATATGTAGAACACACACATTTTGTACTTAGTTACATGTAAGTTTTGTGTTATAGGGCCCTCAATAGCCCTCATTTATCACACAATATGAAATGGTTGGCACGTGTCGTGTGCCATCCTCCCCGTTGGCGGATGCTTCACCAGAGCAATCGTCACCAGACCCCAGGCAGGTTCATTCACCGGGAAGGTGGTAGTATTTCGTATAGCGCATGGTCTAAGCTTCTCACCTTGACTTGCGACTCGGTCATGCCCAGCGCATACGCCAGCTTGGCGCGCTCGGGCCCCGCGAGGTACTTGGTCTGCTCGAAGGTCTTCTCCAGAGCGAAGATCTGTTGTCCGCTGAACGTGGGTCGGGTGTGTTTCTTCTTGCCGTCCTTGTCTGACCCGCCGCCGCAGCCGGAGAGGCCGCCGTTGCTCACTGGGGGGAGGGAGACGGGTTGAGGTGTGTGTACTTATGTACTTTGTATATGTGGCAGGATTATTTGATAAGTCGAATTGTCGCGAAAATTAGGTTAGGTTAGTATTTTCGCAAAATCCCTAGAATTTTTGCGAAAATCCCTAGAATTTTTAACTTATCCAAAAATCCTGCCACATATAGAAGCCATTCCAGGTTTCCAGAGGAAAATTTGCTGGGAAATCTTGTAAAATAATTTCAGCTGATGAAGTGCCGGTATTTTGAATTAATTTTCAATTATTCGCCTGTTACATTTGAACACTCTTTCAGACACTAGGGGTAATCAGTTCTTCACCTTACCTCCTATCATCTCCGTCTCCTACCCAACATGGTTTGCTGGAAGAAATCTCTTAATAGAGATAAGCTCGCCTTTGTACACGATTTATCTAAACTAAGATCTGCTTTTCATGTGAGTACAATAAATAAATAAAGAAATTAGTAATTTTCTCGGTGCCCTTATCTTCAGTATTACCGAACTCGTTGTCATGACGGTGACGGCAGCTATGGACAAGATGTCCTCAGACCACGTGAGGACAATTCACGTGAATGGTACCTATCACATCACTGTACGTGAAGTTTCTCTTCCAGAGACTGATTTTCATTGATCCAGTAGCTGGATCCAGTATCACTGGATTCCATCTCTGGATTCACACTGGTGTAAACGCTACATAGATACTAGACACTGTACTGGATTGTAACATGTTTACATTGATCCAGTGACAATCCAGTGACACTGGATCCAGCTACTGGATCAATGAAAATCAGCCTTGCTATGTATCACGGCTTCTCCTTTAAATGAGGGACAGTAGTGCCAACGTTTCATTTGATTGAAAGAGGGCCAGCACATTGCTAAGGAGATATGAAACCTTCCTCACGATGTTTTTCATCACGGATAGAACATTTCAGATGCTATTAAATGTGCGGTTGCTACTAGCTACTGAACTAAGGTTTAGGTATACCCATAAAGTAGCCATATACTCGCACTCGTATACTCATATCATGTGATGTATTTAACGCAATAAACATAATTATAAATTCACTTCCAACTAAATTACAGCCAATATCACCAATAAACCCCATTAAAATTTAATACCAATATGCATCAACACAACACAGCGTAGTTATCGCATCAATCACCATACATTACTGTTCTATAATTGTGTTAATAATGCCATTCGAGTAGCGAGCGCGCGATGATGCACTAATTATATGGGAGATACGAGCGACAGGGCCGGATTCAGGACCTCATTAGTGTATTAACTTTTAATAAATTTGCGCTCGCCTGGTGTTTTACTGCTGGTTTGGGAATTCATTTTGTTCGATGGCTGATCGAGTTGGTATTGGGCAATTAATGATTTGCAATTTTAATTTGATTAAACGCGTTCACAGAAAGTTACGAATATTGTTTTTTTAACCTTACAAACAGTGGTAATATACCCACGTTTGTAATAAGTGGAGGACAATGTTATCTACAGAAAAGACGTATAATGGTTAATCCAATATTCATCCATCCATCCTATTGTACCTAGTGCCAAAAAGACAATGAAACGTGTGATTCAGAGTGTTAAAAATTAGACTCTTATCTAAAATGTTAAAAAAATAATGAGACATTTTCTATCTACTCGGCTTTCCAACATGGCGACGGGATTATTTTCATTTCATCCCCCCCCCCCCCCCCGCCCCCTTGGGAAGCGCTCCCTCCAGGGCAGCATCAGGAAGCCGCGGCAACAGTCGCGATATGAGCGACCCGAAACATTAAATTGACGGGATCAAAGAATGTTCGTTTTATTGCGTCGGATTCGTATATGAAAGGTAAAACGTTTATTTTATTGAATGAAATGAAATATTATGATGTGATATTGGGATTTCTGATAAAACCTGGGTTATTTTATTACGTTTCAATATTATTATTCAGTATATTTATTGCCTTAAATGTATTATTAATAAGTATCGTCTTCTTTTTGATATTGAAAGTAAAAATATATGCTTTTATATTTATTTCAATACGCAACATACATTAACTTTTCGAACGTTATTTATTATGTACCTTCTGATTAACATACATTTACATGAAAACCCCTTTAACTAATAACGTCTAATATTTCAGATTCAGCAAACAGTAACACAGAAATACATAAACAATATGCTCCAGACATTATTCAACAGAAAGAGGTGAACCTCAACATTAATATTAATATTATGTTTCAGTTATTTACGTGGATTATTTATTAGCCCCTCTTTGCTCGTTTACATGAAAAATAAATACTTTTGGTAATGGTCAACTTATCAAGTAAATATTGAGTTATCTTATATACCTACCCAAGAGAAACTGAAATCATTGAGAAAAAATATTCGGTCTATAAGTGTTAGTTTCATCTAGCATCCCGGTAAAGGCCTGTCCCCTTCGGTGGGGGAAACACATAGGCTAATACTTATTACTATTTTGTATTGTGTTTGTATGTGTGAGGGTGTGTGTGTAGCTTGTATTGTATATTGTTAGTTTTAGTGCTTTAGAGAAAAGGCACCCAGGAGTGGTTTGATGTTGGCTGAGTGGCTGAGCGTGATAAGGAGTGATTAGATTTATTTTTATTTGTTTCCTACTAATACAGCATTAACAATTAATTAAACCCAATATTTCATAACAAGATGATCTCTTCAGTTTTTAGAAGGGTAAAGACTTGACGAGGAATTATCTAACACGAGCAATTACAGCCACCAATCAATCAAGCTGAAGTGAGCCCCGCCGTAAAATCGCAAACGAAACAAGTGTTCCCAACTCTCATAGAAAACGCAAACATGCTGAAACTCTATCGATTCACTGAACAAACCCACCGCAACCAACTCCCGGCTTTACTACCCCGACATAAGCTTTCAATTAGTTTGTACGGGTATCGCTTTAAACTGTTCATTAGAATTGTGACTCTATCTCCGGGGATTACAGTCGTTGTTTGTTTGTTGCGGCGCTGTTTTGTCCGACTAACTTTTGGTCCGGTCATTTCTGTGTACGAAGTAGTGTCCGCTATTTGTGCAATGCTTTATATATAAAGTGCGCTAGTCTGTCTGTTCGCTATTGTACGCGAATTCTCTCTGCGTGTTATAGTTGGGAAAGGATTATTGGGTTTAACTGACTCGGCGATGAAGTTTTCTCATGATTGTTTGCTTTAATCTTGATTTTGGAGTGAATGATGTTCTTATAGAGTTCTTCGTGTGTGACTCAGCTCTTTATATAAAGCTGTTTTCATTATAGAAAATGATAATACAGATAGATTGCACAGCAGCGGCTTAAGAAACTAAGCCTTATCTTTTCCTCAAATACCTATCGCAAAAGTTCAAAAGTAAATCAAAGAGTTTGGGAGATAACTTTTATTCTTATAGCAAAGTTATGATCTGCCCAAAGAAGACGTAAGTATGAGCATAACTTTTTAACATATATCATGAAAAACTCCTAATACGCTAGTCATTATCAACATCAAACATCGCAAACGCGCATGTATCTACAATTTTTTATATGTTGTTTGGTCCCCTAAGAGTAGTTTATACCGAAAATGGCAACACTGAAAACCTTGTGCTGCTCCCATGGTGCTCGAAAAACTGCGACATTCTGGCCTTTGTTTCAGTTTTTGGAAAAAAATACAAAAAAACGTACATATTTGTTAAAATATGTATAAAAGTAAATCAAAGAAGACAAAAATTTGTGTCGATGGCAAAGAAAAATTATTCAAATTGGTCCAGTAAGTTTGACTTTTATGGGGGTCTAAAATACTCCCAAATCAATCAAGAAGGATTTTCAGTATAGAATCTGTAGTGTTCCATCTCTCGTATTTACCAGGCCACATCCGCAAAGTCACTTTTGCAAAGCAAGAATACATCCCTACTGCATGTTCCAGATCATCTTTCAGGTCCAAGGTTTTAGGCCATATCCGTTCAGGGCTTTGAATACCAACTTTATTTGCTACTTCGAACTATGGATACGAGCTGTATCCAGGACGCGCAAGGCCACTCCTGCCATGTCACCTGGTAGAAGAGTTCTTAGTGCATCTTCAAAATCACCGTCTGGGTCCCAAAATGTTTCAGAAGGTTCAAGGCTATGAAAAAACTAAGAAGTTGGTTTTTAAGTTTGGTCAGTAGGTTTTTGAAGCCTTGAGAGGATATCTTCCAAAAACCAAAAACGCAAACGCGGATGTATCTACAATTTTTATAAATCGTAGATACATGCGCGTTTGCGATGATGTGTCGATAATGACTGGCGTATAGATAAATTAAAGACATACTTGCCTTAAGTTATGATAATTCATCAAACAAACATAATTCAGTGTAACATCAACCAAAACAATAAGGAACAGTCGCCAACTACGCCCACGCCCAGCGCCGGACTTTAAAATCGAAATCAATTTCGTACTCAAAATAGTTGTCCAGTCAGTAACAGCAGATGGCGCGGGCGAGTTTTTGCGCCATATTGCAATATCCGGCTCATGTATTATGCACGACTCTTCGTTTGTTCATATTATCTGGTGGAGGCTTCGCCAGCGCTGGATGCAGTTTGCGCGGTTTTGCTGCAGTTTTCGGTTAGTTTCGTGCGAAATAAATTTCTTTTTTTTGTCCCTTGAGGTAGGTTTTGGGGGAAAGTTATACGAGTGGTATTTTGGGCTTTTTGTTGGGTATTCTATTGAATGATGTTATTGTATTGGATGTTATATGCATACAAATTAAGACTAGTATCTTGTGTTTACGCACGCATAGAACAGACAAAACAGAGACATTTCCTCTTTACTAGCTACAATAAACGTGGGTTTATAAAATTCTAAATTCAGATGAAATCAACTGAATTAACTATGATTATTTTGACAAAGAAGAAACTTTGAGCTTTAGGACAAACCCATAAAAGCCCCCAATTCGACGACGCACAATCCCAAGAAATAATTAATTCAAACTCCAAACTTTAAAAGCCCTCCGCCGCCCAATAAAGCGCTTCATTTGAACGAAACGACGTGATCCTCCAGCGACCGTCAACCGGCGGTAAAACACCAAATAACAATTACCCTGACTACCCCCGGCGATATTATAAGCGGGGAATCTGTGCATTCAGTCCGGGCCATTTGTATGCGACGCGCGACGCAACGAGTTGCAAACCGCAGCTTACCCCTTCCGCCCCCCCCGCCCCCGCCTCCTGGATGGGCCCCTGGGTCCCCGCGGGCCCCGCCGTCTCAATCCGCAGCTAACGAGCAGTGAAGGGCGGTAAAGGTGCGTGCGTGTACATGTGCGAGTGTGTGTGTGTGTGTGTAGATGTGCGTGTGTGCTGGGTTGTTTCAATTTAGTTATCGCGGGGTTGTTGTGAGGAATTGGGTGTGAAATGTATGTTTGTATTATGTTTTTGTGTGAACCTTTGAGATTTGGGAGCGTGTGTGGCTTGGTTTTAAATTAAGTAGATTTCTTTGAATCCAATTTTCATAAAGATGATAGGTATATCTCAATTATCTCAGTAACGCATATTTTATGAGTATATTAGAGACAACCATGTACTAACCTCCTGTAGGTTAGAAAACAGATTACTTCGATCATGCTGATATCACAATCAAGTACCTTTATTTACTCTAATATGACTACATAAATACATAAATACATAACAAAGGTACAAGTAAAATAATCAGCTAAACGCGTTCATGTGAAAACAAAGAATTTCTGCCGTACCCCAAATCAAACACAAGACCATGATTGTTAGCCCACGTACCACATATTATGCTATCACACACAATATCGCAGTGTGTTGTATAGAATAAGGGATCACGTACACGATGTGATGTGATGTGATCACAATGTGAGGAGTAGAGGAGATTTGCAGGACTGCGTATATGGGCCTTTTTTAAAAGGTTTTATTTACCTTGCACTGTATGTATGTATGTACTTATGTCTGCATGTCAGTATGTTCGCGTCAAATCTGTCGGCTTGAATTTGACCCACTTTCCGTTATACTGATCTGATGATGGAGACGAAAGACGGCCATGAGAACTCAGTCATAAAACATCGCAGACTCGTTTCATTCGTCTTGACAAATAGGTACTTTGGTCCTAGAATATTCTTATGACATTGAGCTGATCTTTTGCTGGAACCGGAAGGTGGCCAAGGAATCTCTGTAATAAAACGACGCAACCCCATCATGTTTGGGCTCATTCGATTTTTCTTGACGTATACTTTGGTCCTAGAATATGTTTTATGAGATGGAGCAGATCTGATGCTAGAGCCGGAAGGTGGCCAAGCGAACTCTGTAATAAAACGACGCAACCCCATCATGTTTGGGCTTATTC
The DNA here is from genome assembly GCA_963457715.1 of Argyresthia albistria. Lineage (NCBI taxonomy): Eukaryota > Metazoa > Arthropoda > Insecta > Lepidoptera > Argyresthiidae > Argyresthia > Argyresthia albistria. The sequence continues at coordinate 146,642 of OY735270.1, read as the reverse complement.
GATTTTTCTTGACGTATACTTTGGTCCTAGAATATGTTTTATGAGATGGAGCAGATCTGATGCTAGAGCCGGAAGGTGGCCAAGGGAACTCTGTAATGAAACGACGCAACCCCATCATGTTTGGGCACTTTCGGGTTTGAAAAATATCGAATAATTTAGAGTTTGAAAACATCATAATGCCATTGGAAACTATATGAAAACAAATAAATCTAATAGTTGTATTTTTTCCTAAAACGAGTTATTCCAGGAGTTCTACAACAAACGATGGTATGGTTCGTGTAAAAATCGGTAATCAAAATATGAAAAAAAATGTGTTTTACAAATAATCAGCGGTTTGCAACAACAACACACTTTTTTGCACTTTTCTGTCGCAGCGACGGACGTCAGGATCGCGTTGCCGTTTACTGTCGCAGCGACGGACGTCAGGGCCGCGTTGCAGTTTACTTTACTATACTCGTACTAGTCGTACTTTATTTTATCACATTTCTTTTATAATTTGTGAAAATTTCAACCACCACAAATCCAGTTGCTAATTTTAGCGATACCGGGCGCCTTAAACAAGGAAGAATGAATAGTAATTAATTAGGTATTTTTTTAAATTAAACTTTTTTTATATTGAACTAATTTAAATAAATATGTTAGATAGATCAATAATCCATAATTTATGTACTATACATAATTGTCATTTACTGCCTCTTTGTTAAGATTTCTTCAATATATTTTCGGTCTATTAAAGCAAATACCTAATGGTTGTCTTCCATTTAAATTCGATATCCCTACATAGCCAGAATCTCCCAAGCAAATGGGAGTCACCCTAACGCCCCGAACAAACGTTACAGGGGGATATACGCCGACTAAAACTCCAAGAGGCTTTCTACGCGTTGCGGTCGCCGCTATTTTCGCACTTGATACTTGAGGGGAAAGTAGCGAACTTGGTGTAAACATGAGACCCTTAATTACTCCATACTGCGTATGTTTCTGTTTATTCGTGTAATACTCTTAAGGGCCCGCGTCGACTTTTAGCGATATTACTTTGAGAGCAGTTTGAACAAGTTTGGAGAAGTTTTATGTTTCTGTTGTTACTTGATGTTGAATGTTGTGCGTGACATAGTTTAACATACGCACTTCATCTGATACTTTATACCTTATTCATACATTTATCCTTTAGAGACAACGCATAATGAGGTTACCGTTTGTTTCATTTATTATTTTATTATGCTATGTTTGCTTTAAGAGCCACAGACTGGCTCCCAGAAAATGCAAAGAGAAAGCGTGGCCGACCCAGGAAGAGATGGAGTGATGAGTTGGGTCTATGGCACATGGACTGGAGGGAGACCACTCAGGATCGTATAGAGTGGAAGAGGGGGAGAGAAGCCTTTGCCAGGCAGTGGGACATGGTGGGCTCGTATAATAATAATAATAATAATGTTTGCTTTGCTGTTTTTGGTTTTCTATCTAACGCCATTCCAAAGTGTTTTTTTTAAAATATAATTGAACTAATTTTATACGTTTACTAAAACATTGGACAAATACCGATTGATTACAATAAAACACTTTTGCATCAAAACACAAAGAAACAAAGCAAAGGTGAGCACAACTTTCAAACTCTAATTTACCTCAACACTGTTACAATAGAAGCAAAAATTATACAGTTTCAGCCCCAAATCAACCAACAAAGTTCATAGATCCTGCAAAACAATATCATAGCACCCAATCATATCCGTGTTCGAGTATCTTACGCGGCAACAATATGTGCTACTCGAACTCAGCTAATAATGTGTTATCGCGAGGACGACATGCGATACACCTGTGCACCACGCCTGTGGGTAGGGGGAGAGGGGTGGGCGAGCTTGTTGGGAGGGATTGGTTCGGTATCTAAATGCAGGGGAAACCAGTGCTAAAACTATTTGGATTTATCACAAATATGTTAAATCAATTGTTTGATTGTTGACAGAGAACTGATCATTCACGCAAACAAGAGTTTAATTTTTGAAAATTATTGTGCAATAAAATAGGACGTACTTACACGGCGTTTCAGGTTTTAGACTTGAACTTGACTGAACTCAGTTTAGTCGTTATTCGTAATTCGTAATTCGTAATTTCTTTATTGTACTCACATGACAATAAAGTCAGTCTTAGTTAGACACTTTTGCAAGGCGCATCTGATCTGGTTCGCCGACAAATCTTACATAACAATAGTTCGCCATTGTTCGGTCGTTCGAGCGGTGTGCTTCTGAGAGAAAAGGGGTTAAAAAATATATAGCGATCATCAAAAAGAAGGATGGGTGCGCTTTTCTTATTTCTTTTCTTCGTCTTGAATCAAATGACTAACGGTTGTGGAAGGCTATTATCAGCTTTTAAGCTACTTATGGAGTTGAAATGCCGAGAAAAAGAAGAGACATGCATCAAGACCCATTTTTTATAACGTGAAAGGTAGTCCAACAAGCTCGCGCGTCAATAAGCACCCTCACTCACCATCGTGTTGCCGCTATCAGCCGTGGTAACTCGTCGACGACGCCAATATGCGTCTCACGACAACGCCGTATGCCGAATACATGGATTATATTGTTATATTGTTTATTAAGGACTCGATACACCTTGCTGGGGTGGTTCAATGCATACTCAATTGGTTGTCATCACTTAACAACGACTTTTTTAGTTGTTAAGTAATGAATGACAGCCAAAGGTTGAATTTGCAGTGTCACGTTTATTGAAAAATCACAGTTTGGCCAAGGTTTCTAACGAGTGACTGGATTTAAAGTCTTTAGGTTACGCAAGGATGTAATGCATACTTGTTAGGGTTTAAAGGAGTCTCTGATTACTGGCTTATCGTTACCGCAAGCCTCTACCACCCTGGTTCTGGTTCAAACATACACAGATGTACATTGTGTACACAATGCAGTCTATTCGTGATAAGAATGCAGTGAAATTTAAATTTAAATCTGTTAACATACACTCAGAGGACAGGCACAACCTTTTTTTTTTTTTTTTTGTAATTTTACCCTATTGGGTGTAGCAAGATTACAGTTATAGTCACAAAGCATTACATTATATTACATTACATTACAAAACATTGCATTATTATTTAAAAACATACACAACAATTAATGATTCCCACTAAGGATCTAGATTGGATTAGGATTTGGAGACATAATATGTCAAATTCTATTTTAATTTACCTTAAATAACTAGCTCTCATAAGAATAATATTCATACATGTCATAGGGAGTCATTTCGATCAAATATAATTTTAATTTATCTAGGAATATAGAGCCTGTCAACATTTTAATATCATTTGGGAGCTTATTATACACCTCAATTGCAGAAAATTTAGTAGAGCGAGTGTATGTCACTGTCCTGCTAATCGGAACCTCCAAATTAAACCTATATCTATCATTACGCCTACTACTTGCACCTGGAGCTTTCAGTGGAAATTTTTCCTTCCTTCGCGTTTGAATGTTTGCCTTCAACTGGTCACTGTGAACTTGGATTGATAATTGGAAACGATTTGATTGTTTACGGGGCATGGCTAGGCCGCCGGACAGTGATGACTTTACTGCATTCTTATCTCGACTTAGTGACTATACTTAGGTCATATAGCTTCATGACTTTTCCCCACACGGGGTGACGAAGACACATTTGTATTTTCCACATTCGTCATGGTATCGGAACTAAACGTATTATTTGATAACTCTAAAAGAGTGCAGCGCAGTGACTTCCCGCCCCCAACTGAAGCACGCAGTTTGTAGTTATGCACCCTCCGTGAGGCCGTGAGGTCTGGCTGGCCACATCTGCGGTCCCGGTCCGGCCCCACCGTGACGGACGAACAGACTGACGCCGGCCCTCGCAGTTTTATATCAGTAGGGCAAGTATCCGAAGCTACTAAGTAAAATTATTGAACTTGAATTAGCGTACTTGAGATACCGACAATGATAAACAAATGTTGTTATGCCGTTGTTCGGCAATAGACTTGTGGCATGTCAAGTCAAAATAGACACTTTTTATGAACTGTAAAAACGCTTTTGTTCCTGAGTTCTATGAAATAACAACAGAATGACGTCATGTAAAAGTGCCATCAAATGCTGTCTTTTTTTGCACAAAATTGACTTTATAAAATATATCTGCTGGAAATATACAATTCTGAGAATGTTAAGCCATTTTGTACATAATGCTTCAACTTAAGACTTGTTCCTAGATTTATTGGATTACCTTGGCCACAAGCCTATTGTTTAAGTCCAACGCTTCAAACTTAGTAAAAATATGATCAACTAATCATAGACGTCATCATCATCATCATCATTATCTGGGATCAATGTGAATCAAATGAGCCTAAACTCGATTGGGTTACGACATTTTATTACAGAGTTTCCGTGACCATCTTTCATTTTCATCATCAGCATTTTCAGCTTAGAAATATTAAAATTGGGTATAAAACTTGTAAGGTTTGAATACAGACAGACAGACAGAATCCCGGACAGGTGAAGCTAAATAAAAGCAAATAATTCAAACCACTGAAATTGGTCCAACCTGTTTACAGAAGAAGACGTGGTTATGGAGAAAACTTATTAATATCCCGACCGACAAAATTCCCGTTTTTAATTATCGGCCCTGAGCCCCTCCGCCCGCCCCGCTACCCCCCGCCTACCGCTCGAGGCAATTTGTAGAAGGCAAGTAATGCTCAGATTATTATTCATGTTCGCAGTCGAATGAAAACACTTTGAATCGGAATAAAATGTTTTAGATGTTGTAAACTGTAGGTCGGTACAGATTACAATCTTGTTATGAATTACGGCGAAATAAAGTATTGTTGATGGAGTATTGAATTATCTTAGCCTTAACGTGAGAATAATTGTGCTTGATTCACCTTCTACCTGCGGAAAAGCCGTGACAATGTTTAAGTATGATGCTCGTTAATATTTAGGTTCAATCTTCTGAAATCTTTGTAAGTTTCACACATACCAATTAAATACACCTCAAAAACATTTTTTAAATCGCTGGTTTTATATTTAAAGTTCAGTGAAAAGCTGTGCCTTCGCTACCCAGATTAAGGTAAGACAGTAACGACTAATTTAGTTAATGAATCGGAAGTCCTGCACGCAAGTAGCTAATAAGAGATTTTTGACTCACAGTGACTCACAACGCGTAAAAACAGAAGCTATATGCGTTTCCTGAATGAAAGCGGGGCAGCCTACCAATAAAAATTCAATAAGCAAACTTTTTCATTCGGAAACTCATTTCGTCCAACTTCCAGCATATGCGAGCGGCGGCACTGGCCGTTGTAACTGTAATGACGGCGAGATCAGAACAATTAGTGCTGGAAGCGACTTCCATACAGATACACACATATATTTAACAGTAAGCCTCGTAAGCTTCATTAGATATTCTTACTAAATTATACAGCAAAGTAAATATTTTTATCAATGCATTATTACTCGTGTGAGAAAGTAATGGAATGGAATAGAGAATAGAATATCTTTAATTTGTTTATTTGTAAAACATATTTTTTTTTAAACAATATACATCTAAAAGCAGTTTGTTTGATTTTACGTATACACATTTTGTATCCAGCATCAGGCGGATTTTTATTTTAACATTTTTGATAAGTGACTTTTTATCCACCAAATCATTCACTCCTTTCATAGTGCTCATCTTCACAGGTACTTATACTAGATGTTTATTAATTAACGCAAAATGAGAAACTACTTTGTTAGGGACATCATTCTGAGCAACTTTCATTATGAAACCGATTTGATCAGAGCAACTTTATTTTTCACTTCCCAGTACATGTTGGCCTGAGTGGGTCAGCTGATTTGTATGGAGAAGTGAAAAACCAAGTTTCTCTGATCAAATCGGTTTCATAATAAAAGTTGCTCTAGGTCTTGAAAGACCCCCCTTTGTTAGTTTATAAATAACTTAACAAGGCGGTTCCATGTTAGTTGTTCTTCACCAGTCGTGCGAGTCAGAAGAGGGTGGTAATTAAAAAAACGTGTCCTTCGTCCCTGTCCCAGTGTGTCCGCGCCCTTATTGTACAATAATGTTCGCCTCTCAGGGTACGCTAATGGCCGCTGGATTGTAATAATTATCTGGACCGAGCATTAAATGTTTAGAATTAATTAATTGGTACCCATATTTGGTGGGTGGAATATAATTATTTCATGAAATAAGATTTAAATTGAGTTTCAGTACAAAGTGGGTAAATATTCAGCAAGTAAATTAACTATTGAAAGCTCGAAAATCTTATATTTAACATTTTACGATAAAAACCTGACTCGACTTCATGCAGAAAGCTAATTGTAGAAACTAGAGTAACTCTGTTGCTGAAGTCCATTATTATTATTTTTTGCAACGTTGACTCACATTAAGGACCTTGTATTAAATACAAATTCAATTCAATTCAACTTCAATTCAATTTTTTTATTGACCATAAAATCATACATATTACTTAGTCAACGTCAACATAATATTAATATTTTTGTATACTACCGCCCGTTCGGAAGTTGTGGGCTTAGGGATGGAGCAAAAAAGGGCAAGAAACCTCCCCCGTACCTCTTTTAAAATATCAGAGCCTTAAAAATACAATGTTATGTATTTCTACTTGGAAATACACCGAGAAGAGACGTACTGACTCACCTAGCTTTAGTTAAAACTTGGTACAAGTAGATTGGGATTTTGTGCCCCTGCCACAACGTATGGGGGAAGGCGTGTGAGTACTATTGTCTCTTCTGCGGTGTAGTCGTGTTATTGTTGGTACAGTTTTGAATTTTCACAATAACATTATGGGATCATTTTGTAAGTCGATTAATAACGTCTTTTCAAAGGCTGCTTGTAACTTGCCTATACCAACGTAATAACTGTAACATTCCACTTCCACCGTAATCACTGCCCGTATCGCAACAAGTATAATTTCCGAATATAAGTTTTCATTAGTTCTGTCGTTATCTGCGTGTAACCAGGCTAAGCCTTTTATCAGATGTATTGGTGTGTTATATCAGTATGTTGGTGCGGAGTCGATGTTAATACTTTTTATTAAAATAACTGCTTGTGCGTGACCATACATACTTGTAGGAACAGTGATAAACTGATAAGTGATATAATTATGTATTTACTTAACAGTATGTGATTATTTCCGTATTTTCTTATACAAAACTTAACAATAATGTAGAGACAGTTGGTAATGTTATAGCTTATTTCTTGTGACGTCATAACTGTTATAGCTTTTGTTTTATTGTTTTGGTAGTATAGCAAACTAAAACACCTTGTATGTTATTTCTATGTTATTTGTAATTTCTTTATTGTACTCACATGACAGTAAAAAAATAGCTTAACTTAGAAAAAATATGTACAAATGCGAGCTTATCTCTAATAAGATATTTCTTCCAGCAAACCATGTTGGGTAGGAGACGGAGATGATAGGTAAAGGGAAGAATTGCGCGTACAATAAAACTATTCTAGTAGGTACCTATAATACATAGATATATTATAACGTACGAAAATACTTGAGGAATTTAAAAAAATCGTAAAAAAATATATCTAAAAAAAGTAGTAGTAAAAGATTTGCGATGAGGATATTTTTCGATCCGTGTATCTAAAAAAAATTGGCAGAGTTATTCTTTGAGGTGTCCAGATGAACATACTAAAATACCCCGAGGGTGAGGGGTGAGCCAGTGGCGGGGGAGGGGGGGAAGCTTTATTTTGCTTGTATCTTGAAAACGATTAGAGATATCTCTTTAGTCACTACTACATTAATAATCATCATAAAGTTGTCGAAAAACGAAGATGTAATATCACAGAATAAGTTTAAATAGGTTTTTTTTGGTTTTCACCAGAAATTATGAATTCTACAGTAAAAATTTACATCTTTATTTGTAGACAATTTATTAAGCATTATTACTGTAGAAGTGACTAAAGAGATATCTCTAATAGTTTTCGAGATACAAGCAAAATAAAACTTCCCCCCCTCCCCCGTCGATGGCTCACCCCCCACCCTCGGGGCCTTTTATTATATTCATCTGGACACCTCAAATAATATTTCTGCCAATTGCCAAAACACACGAATTATTTGGTCTGATCGTTCTTAATTTTCCTATGCTATTTACAACTTTAATTACCATTTTAATTATTTGTTACATTTAAAGTTTATACAAATATTTCAATTATTGAATTAAAAAAATATTTTGTTTAATGCCAATCTGTGTAAATAAAAAGCTTAAAGCTGTCTATGTTATTAATTTAGTTATCTCCCAGATAGCGTGTTGAGTGGCTGATCAGACTCGTTTCACTGATAATTGCCGGCAGTTAGATAAACTCGTGTAATGAAATATACGAGGATTAGCGCTATGTAAAATTAACTTCAAATTGTCTCTTGTATCTCTAAAAACATATATTTCCTTATCTCATATACAGGTAGTTATTAAAACTGTCTGATTTGAGGCAAGTTAACTTTATACATTTTTAAATAAATCAGTTGATAATTATAGTTTTGCATTTAATTATTTAGTTATTTCTTACAACAGTTTTTTTTGCAAATAACTTCTATTTGTCAAACATAAAACTACTAAATTAAAGTAAGATTTTCCACTCGAATATAAAAATATTGATTGGATAGTTGATACCCATTATGAATGTTAATTATAATTATAAAGTGTAGTTATAACTTTATAAAAAAATTAAATGTATTTGATGTGTTGACAATTATGAATAAATAAACTGAAACTGAAATTGATGATGATCTGAAATATTATGAATTTTACAGATCAAAATTAAGTATAGCGCAACACAATACATTATTGCACAAATAACACCCACGATCACATAAATATCGCGCCACCTCCCGCTAGGTGCCTCCCGTCGGCACTTCCGCCGACACCGGAAGCGCCGCCGCCGCCATTATTTGAGCTTTCAAGCTTTCGGTATTGTGCTTTTGAAAAATAGCGCAGTTGACTTTAGAAATCACATTATAACAAGGATAGAGCGGCACTGCTTTGTATATTTTCTGGATCTCTATGGAACGGATACTTAATGGTGGCATTTTTATTTTAATAGTAAGTTAAAACTATGCCTAAACCGTGTCACATACAGGTTAGATAGTTTTTGGACAAATACGGTCTTAAGGGAGAAGTCGACCTGACTTCTACATAACACTTTTTTTACATAGGTAGTATCCGATACAAAAAAAAATCGTAAGAATCGATTCGAATGCCCAGTATTAGTGTTCAATATCTAAACCAATTCTTCGCATACTAACAAATTAGTAAAGTAATTTGCTATGTAGTGATATCGATCGACCATTATGTGTAATTAATACCAACCCTATCAAAAGTTAACCGCTTTAAGTTTAAGTTGACACCGCGTTGATGTCTTTTACATGCGCACACCCTGACGTGTCCGCTCCACACATTACATGCGCACACCCTGACGTGTCCGACTGTCCGCTCCACACACTAATAAATAAATTAGGCCCTGTTTCAATTGTTAAAAACCCTTTTGAACAGATAAATCTGACATTTTACATAATTTATTTAAAACCTATCTGCTACTTACTATCTATCGGAACAAATGGACTAATTTTGAGATCCTTATCCTATTACATATTAAAGAGATGGGATGATCGTGATATTTTATTATATGATATAAATATGTAGAATGTTACATTGGGCATTAAAAAACATGTGTGTGTTATAGTGTGGTACCCGACCCAATTTAAGGATTTCTATATGCAAACCGATTTCACTGTAAAAGTCGTTAAGTATCGTGCTTTTACCCTCACTATATAGAAATATATGAATTATCTTAAAATATTCATTCATAAAACATCTAAGTTATTTTAATGGTAATTATAGCAATGTAGGTAGTCCGGCCGTCGCACCCGAGTCGTTTCAATTTTACACGTAAATTTGAAATCTGATAATTCGTTACATAGCCAGATAATCTTTTTCTGTTGTTTTCGCAGTTGTAATTGAGTAAATTGTGATTAGGATAGTTCATTTCTATGTTCTTTGTAAAAGATGTAGGAGGATAAGTTTAGTATAATAGTAAATATTGATTAGTAAGTATGTTGGTGTTGTACACATGGATCTACCTCTATCTGAGTAATTCACCTGTCTCATACCAACTTGGTTTGCTGAAAAAGATCTCTTACTAGAGACAAGCTCGCCAAAGTACATAATCTTTAAGTATCTCCTGTGATGTCAAATATAGTGTGCGATAAAGAAATCATGAATAAATGAATGAGGGAGAATGTTGAGGGCAAGTACTCACTGGACTGCAAGCGATCCCTCCACGCCATCGGGTTGCTCACGAGTCCCTGGAACCCGGGCCAGTAGAGTGGCTTGTGCTGCAGGTAGTGCGCCATGCCGGCAGCCGCCGCCGCCAGCGACAGCCGCGGCGCCAGCAGCCCACCCTGCAGGCCCGCCGGGCGGGACAGGATGTGGTCGATCCCGTGCGGGTTGGGTGCCGGCGGCGGCTGCTCCGCTAGAGAACTCAGTGCCGCTAGAGGAGCCCCGAAACCACCTTCAAACCGCGACAGAGGCGAGGAACCACGCATATCCGACATTGTTGTCAAATTTAACAGTTTTATTATCACAGCGTGGAGATTATAGGAGCACAGTGGTCTTCATGGCGAGCGTGTGAGCGCGCCCGCGACCCGACACCGAATGAAAAGCGACAAAGCTCCCAAACAGTGAATAGAACGCCGCCCAGTCAATCTAAACCGAATATCCAGACCACGCCTGTTTTTAGAGCGGTAAAGGGAGAAGTGTTTTTGTCTCGTTTTCGTGGAAGTACGAGTGAGGGAGACGGGGACGGTGAAAACGGGAGCTTAAATTTAACGAATCGCTATTTAATGGCCCTTCTTGTCTCTTTATAATTAAGTCGGGTGCAGTTTTTGTGGTTCCCCCCCTCCCGCGCGCCGCTGCACTGCCCCCCCCAGGCGTCGCGGGCGATAGGACTATTGTGCGACCAAATAATAAGCTTTATTCGCGATATTTTCACTACAAAGACGCTTTTAACCTTTGAATAACTGTTTGTTGTAATTTATGTGATGAACGTCGGATTAATTGTTTGGTGGAAGCGGCTCTCGATGCGCGACTCCCAGAGAATTAACGGAAGGTTAATGGCTAACCGGGGGTTCGGGCGCAATTGTCGGTATCAGGACAGTTAATATTGATGGATGTTCAAGTCGATATTTGCACTGAATTGCCGAAGTTATGAGATACCTACTTAACGGAAATGAACAATTCAATATAACTAAATACGATGGATTGCCATTAAAATGTACCATATTGCAAATTAATTACCTTTCTACGCATTATATACTCGAGCTTTATATATAAATCATAAATATTTGCTGCTACTGTCCCCTAGGCTACCCTGTGTCGTGGAAACCTGAATCAAAAATTTCACAAACATATAAACATCAACATAATCATCATCAACCAAGACCTGGGTATTTGTTTATCTTTTGCCATAGTAATACTGTAGTTATTACTTTTATTTAAATTGCTATAGGTACTAATAGTAACGTTATCTTGAGTATGGGATACAATAACTTATTCGGTAATGTAATACAGAAATAAAATTGCTGTCAACCGAATTAAACGTAAAGTTATGCTAAATGTTACGTGTTTTATTATGCCCTCTGGTAACCAAAAAATAAGGTTTCTTGTTTTATCTAAAATGAATTAGGGGTCGAAAATGCCCATAACGGCTTCGTGAAAAGTAGACCATTGCGAGACTAGGCGGGAGTTCCACCGTGCCCTCAGATTCTTAGAGCAGCATGATAAATAATTTCTCAGTAATTTTTAATAATTGAACAAATCAATACAGGTATATACCCCTAATTTTACCGCACCGGAAGCAAAGATGTATTTGAAAACAATGAAGGCTCAACGATATATTTTAAAACGTAGTTAAGGGCAGCCATTTTATTCCTTTGGAGCCATATTAACAAAACATAATTGAAAAAAAAGTAAACTTTAGAAAAAACCGACTTCCACAAACCCTATTTGATTAGATTGAGTTTAATACTAACTGTAACCCCTTATCCCCCCCTCCCTTGGGGAATTAATTTTGTCAAATGCTATATCAGTGCTACCCCACGCGACTAAGGAACCCCTGTACAAAGTTTCATGGCTCTAGGTCCACCGGTTTAGGCTATGCGTTGCCTGCCCGTCAGCCACGCATTATATTTGTACCTAGTATTGAGCAGATCTGGTGGCCATATGTGGTCTTCATCAGCAGTTCCGCATCACAATATTATGCTTACCATGTGCATTTGCACGAGTTATTATGAAAAACAGAAAAATCACTATAGGTCTGCCTATAATATTTGAAGAGTTCTCTCGATTTCTCCAGGATCCCATCATCAGATCCTGACCTGGTGTCAATGGGACCACCCTTGAGGTATTACCTATACGCCGGAAAAAGATTTGTTCAAATCGGTTCATAATTGGCGGAGCAATCGCGTAACAAACATAGAAAAAAAAAAAAAAAAACATACGGGTCGAATTGAGAACCTCCTCCTTTTTTTGAAGTCGGTTGAAAATCCGCTTCCCCCATAAAATCCCATAATAAATAAATAAAAAATATAATTTGCTTTTAATTAAGGTCAATAAAATAGGTGATTTTAAACATTATAAAAGATTGTGCTCTACAATGTAGAGATGGACGGAACTGGTGGTCTCAGCTTATACAGGTAAAGCGGCTTGGTAGAAGCACAGTTACGAATAATTGAAACAAAAAGTAAACTTTAGAAAAAACCGACTTCCACAAACCCTATTTGATTAGATTGAGTTTAATACAAACTGTTACCCCTTGTCCCCCCCCCCTGGGGACTTAATTTTGTCAAATCCCATCTCAGTGCTACCCCACGCTACTAAGGAACCTCTGTACAAAGTTTCATGGCTCTAGGTCCACCGGTTTAGGCTATGCGTTGCCTGCCCGTCAGCCACGCATTGTATTTGTACCTAGTATTGAGCAGATCTGGTGGCCATATGTGGTCTTCATCAGCAGTTCCGCATCACAATATTATGCTTACCATGTGCATTTGCACGAGTTATTATGAAAAACACAAAAATCACCATAGGTCTGCCTATAATATTTGAAGAGTTCTCTCGATTTCTCCAGGATCCCATCATCAGATCCTGACCTGGTGTCAATGGGACCACCCTTGAGGTATTACCTATACGCCAAAAAAAGATTTGTTCAAATCGGTTCATAATTGGCGGAGCAATCGCGTAACAAACATAGAAAAAAAAAAAAAAAACATACGGGTCGAATTGAGAACCTCCTCCTTTTTTTGAAGTCGGTTGAAAAAATACATAGCATCACGTCTTTTCCCATACGGGGTGGCAGGGGAACACTTGCGTTGTTTTTTTTTGGTAATTAATTTTTAGTATAAACAAGAAAATGTGTTTATTTTCGAAGTCCTCTAGAAAACATGATATTGAAAAGCTTCTATGGGTATAATAAATAATCTTAAATCTATTATTACAAATCACTGATACGTATGCTTCATCATTACGTAAGTACCTACAGTATTTTTTTGGCACGTCGGGTCTCGTCTCACGCTCTCTCTCTCTCTCTCTCTCTCTCGCTAAGTCAAACGCATCATACTCCTGTGGTGGCATCTCGGGTCTCGTCCCGAACGTGCCAAAACCAAAGCCACGTACTGTAACATCTTTATGTAGGGAAATTGGCTATTCTAATTCTAAAAGCTAGTTAATATTAGGTTCAATATCTAGCTTTCGTTTTTCCTTCAATACAATGCTAGATATTTATCTGCGCCTTGTTTTATGAAAATCTTATGAATAGCTCTCTCTATATCTCCTTTAAAGAAAGACACAGCACTAAACTAGTCTACGACGCGCTACAGTTTACTTCACGTGCGGTGATAAAACAATAGATATCTGCTCCGTAGCTTTTGTTCCCCGCGAGGGAAGGGGCGAGTTCACAATGAGGGTTGAAAAAATAAAGCGTTACGCTATTTCCCATAGGAGCTGGTAGAGGCGCTAGTAGCAAGTAGCAGGTCGCTCCAGTGTCCGTGCCGTAGCTCATTGCCAAAATTTGATCGTTTTCGTGAGGAGAGCGTATATCAAACAAGAAATATCTTCTAGTGAACCATTTATTTTTACTATGTAAAATCGTATGACTATAACTATAGAATATCATGAATTAAGAACACCCAGTAGAGCACTAATGCCAAAGGTAAAGCACTAAAGCGCAAACCGCTTCAAGCGCTTACATACCGACCCCAACCGGATGTGGCACACACAATGGCGCGCTCTTCTCGTTTCCGGCGCGCGTGTGAACACGCCTTTATATCCCCGGCACAATATCGACAACACCTTTGCCTTGCCGCCCTTTGTGGGGAGGAAAAAAAAGCTGAATTTCTATGTGTGTGTGTGATTGATCTATAAATTGGATTATGTGCGATGTTGTCGGTTTTATAATGGTTTAATATGGCTATAACGTCGATTTGTAGAGGATTAATTGTTTTGGGGTCAAATATGCTATAAAATTATTTGGTTGAAGTTGAAAATTTGGCAGTAGAAGGTTCAAATCACTGGAACCCTGGAAGGCCTTCCGATGTCTATTTGTTCTCCATTGTAAGTTTGTTCGGCCTATGTCCTTATGAGAGTATACCAATTACTGTTTATAGGCCTTTAAGTCCTGCTGCCTGATTAGGGATCATCCCATCACCACCATAAAATACCGATCTACTCCTAATCCTTTGCCACATTCTCAAGTTACAACGAAATATAAAGGCGCATACATACTACACGATATTATGACGCATTCAATCTAGCATTTGCTCAGGAAGTTCATAAAAACCCAACTTCCGAACGTAAAGAATCGACTCCATGATAGAGCGAGAGACAAAACACGCTATACGAGACAGCTGCAAATAGAGGCTTCTGATTGGCAGTCGCAGATTGTTAGGCCCCGCCCCATAAGCGTTTCGAGCGCAGTTTACAACATTTCAGATGTGTTTCAGACTCTGAGTGGTGCGGACGCTGTTATGATGACAAGGTGATAGAAACTTTGGCGTAACGATATTTATTTAGTGGCAGATCACTCATGTCTATATTGCTAGGTGCAGGTAGAGTGGTTGGTGGGTCTGTGCACAACTATAGCATATATCACAATCCTAACATAACTCACTTAAGTAATACATTATTAGAAATATCTACTATTGATTAATCGATTTTATAGAATTTGAACTTTAAACAAATAAAGATACGTTATTCTCCAGATGGGACTTTGACACATATATTCCACCAGCGATACATAAATAAATTAACCACAACTACAGCGGATTAAAGTTTTAGTTCTTCTAAATGTATATATTTTTATTTTACTCATTATGCCTATAAGAAGTTTTGGTCTAATTAGAACGTCGATACACGATTACTTACGCATGTAATTCTATTTCAATCACTCGCTACTCACTGACCGAAATTATGTCGCGTTTTAGCGTACAACCGAACTTCGGTCAGACATATTCGGTTAATAATGAATCTTCAAATTCTGTAATTTCTGGGGTATGATTCTCGCGCATTCGATATACGGATATCGACACCTATATAGAGTGATTTTTTAAGGAATCACGCAATATCGGTGTCATTATCGAATATCGATATGCAATATCGAATTCGCGATAATCATACCCCTGTCGCGTAATTCCCAAATGTCTGTGTTGAAACATAAAATCAGCGGCGAATTTTCGGTTGCGTAATTTCAACATAATGTGTCGACACATTAATAATAATAATAATAATCAGTTTATATTTTGATCATATTGAATGACACGTAGGTATAATAGTTACATTCTAATCATCTCACTAGGAAACTACTCAAAAACTAATCCCATTAAAACTTAAACTGCCCTCTAACCATCACTTAATTTTTAATCTCCATTCGTCCACTAAATCAATTGTATTGTATCAGTTTAATATTTCTAAACAAACGGAACGAATCGCCCGAGACCCCAACTCCACTCGTATCATTGATTATCTCGATGGAGGGTGAACGTAACTAGATTACACTAGTGATTCTATTTCCCACAGTTTTGCGTTTCTGTCTAGTTAGAGTCTAGTATGTATATTAAGTTGATGATGCGTTAAATACGACATTATTAATCAAAAATAAATTATTAATTAATGAACTAAGCAATCTGTATGAATTTATGGAAAAAAAAATAACTTGAACTTGGAATAGATATATTAAGAAAAAGTGAAAATGATATCGAATTATTTAGACCTTATCTTTGGTCGGAATAAGTGAATGTTTATTATTTCTAAGAGGTAAAAAATAAATATAAAATATGTTACTAAAATATGGCAACAAAAACAGCACGAGAATAAGATGGACACTTGAAATGAATAAAACCAAACCAACCAAACAAATCTCCCGACTGACCAATGCTGACTCTGCAATAGTACTTCGGAGCACAGACGACAGGAGTCATACCAAAGACTCTACACAATAGCATAAAATTACTAAATATGGATCCATCTGCGTATACATATTATTACAAAAAACTGTAATCCTCAATACCTGCAGAATAGTGCGCAAACTTTATTTTTTTTAGATCGTAGCATTTGGCTACGGCTCGTGCGAAACTAAGTACACCTCCAAGGAGTGAAAAATAAAAGGACAAACATAATATTATTAGTTATATCTTCATTGCAATCGCCTTGCACCGATATTCCAAATTTTTGTTGCACCTTTTAAACATTTAAATAGTGAGGAACGGAAGCAACCCGCACCCTAAACATGCAGCATCCCTTGCATGCATTCGACATTTGTATGAAACGTTAAGTTAAGTTAAGTAAGGCGTTACATTGTATAATCGAATCCCACGCACCATTTCCCCGGCTCAGTAACATCGGACTAATGAAACTCTTTAAACTGATTATACCCACGATTTATAGTGCTGATGATACTTTAGGGATAATAAGTAGAGTTTATTGTGAATTGTCATGTGTTTGTGAATTAACTTTCGCACTCGGATGGCTTGTGGAAGATAATGAAGGCGGTTTAAAGTTTAACACAAAACAAGTAAACCTTCATGTTATACAAAGGCGCTTATTTTGCTTCTGGCCCCACACTGGGATACCCTGTGCCTAAACTAATAACAGACACGTCACACATAAAATCCAAGAACTGGGGATTTAGCTTTTTTTAATTGTAATAGTTAAAAATCGATTCTCGTGAAAGTAACGTGCAAATTAGGAGGAAAACTAAAAACTAAACATGCAGATGGCGCTTCGGTCCTTGTTGACTTCAGAGTCAAGTATAGGGTTTCGATTTTTGTGAATTTTAATGCGATATAGAACCATGTATTCTCTGATGACTGTGCGTGCGTGAGCTTCAAACTGAGATTCGAAGGAGAAATGCGACAGTAGCTGGAAAAAGCTCATTTGGTAGAACATAAAGGTAAACATGCAAAGATATTGACGTTATGTTTCGCTTGCGGTTTATAATAGTAATAAATTATTCCCCTTCTTTTACATTTGAAAGCACTGCATTGAGGTTGGAAAGTTTCAAAACTTTGTTTACAAAAAACTATACAAAATGACAGATCCCGTGTCATAGGTACTAAGGTAAGTACAGACATTGACAGTTTTCCACCCAATTGTGTCATTTCGAGAAGCCATAGGGAATTTTCTAAGTGGTCCTGATATGTTTTGCATAAGTTCTCAATAACCTATTTTTACCTATTTTAGATATTGAGTAGCTTTATCTTTTCTTTTTGAACAAAGACACCACTTATTTTTCTTCTTTGTAGTACAGTAAGCTCGCAGGGGACGCTTGATGTCTCGTCGACTGTACACAGGTGTGCCAGTACAGTAGCTATTGGAAAACTTGTGGAATTAACGACTGCTACAGTTACAGCCGGTTAGCTTCACGTAGGGATGGGATAGCTCTTCGTCTAGATATCTATATCGATATGACAATGTTAAATAAAATGATTAATTTGTCTGTGAAGGGGCAAATAAGTAATACCCGTAGCCGACGAGCATGTGTAAAGGACTTGGACTGTGGACTCAGTTCCCAAGTAATTAAATAAATAGATAAACAGACTTATGAATTTTGAAAAAGCGAAATATCGTAGAATATGGATGTCGTTAGTCTCTGCCTACCCCCATGCCGAGGAAAGGGCGTCAGTACATGTATGAATATGTATGTGACCTGATTGCATGTTGAGATCGTAAAACAGAAATGCAATGGATAGGGAATGCTGCGAGACGGAGAGTCCGGTTTGGCCCGGAAAGCCCTCTTGAATCCAGAGAGTGTTCCTGTAGGCGAATTATTACCGCCGAAGCCAAATCCATGTTAGTTAGCCCGGGAATCGTTAAGCTACTTTTAATCGAAAGTAAAAAGCTCCTTAAACTCAGCTTTAGAACTTGTATGTCAATATGTCAATAAGAATAACCTCTCCTAGTATAAGCTATTTAAGTAGAATATTGTAACTTTCTTAGGAAATAAATAAACTATTAAACTATTAAAGCTACGTTCTACATTGTTTAAGGCATATTACAAATGAAGTATACAAAAAAACAAAAATAAACAATATCGATAGTTTTTCTAATTCGTCATCGATATTCTCCTCCACTCTACGATCCCTGTAAGTCCCGGTGCAACACTCGTTTATCGTGTATCGAGTGAACCCCTCCCCCCATCACTTCCCTTTACCCCCCTCTCCCTCCACTTGTTTATAATTGTGGCGCCAAATTGAATTAAAAACAATAAATCGTTGCCCCCAAATAAAATAGCAAAGTTCGCGATTAAAAAAGTTTGTATCGCCACCACTCTTATTTCTTTATTAAAATAATGTTATTCATCGTAAAATAAAATGTGTTCTAAATCCAAATTGAAATTTATAATAAAGGTACATTATCCGAAGGGCTTTTAGAAGTATTCTAACAAGTTTATTTTAGAAATAGACCTTTAATTAGCACACTAGTCTTTACAAAATAAAAGGCCCGATTTGACAGTTCACGCCCATGAAGTTTTAACCCCTAATGCGCAGGTAATAGAATCATAAGCTCGCCTTTGTACACGATTTTTCTATAAGATATCTGTTTGTCATCATGTGAGTACATTAAAGAAATTACGAATTACGAATTAATTCAAACAACAGATTCTCTAACATCTAAACATCCAAACTAGATCCTCTAATGAGAGTTAGCAGCTCCACTCATAATGACCCAATATATTGTGTTACCCGTTAACTCGGGTTAACTCTCGTTACCCGCGGTTACCCGGGTAATAACGCCGCGGTCGGGTAACCCGCCTCTATTGCTGTTCTAACTATTGTTTTGGTTTATGTGTTGTGAGTTGTATCGTGCGCTCGTTAGCCGCGCGCGACTCGTTTGTGTCGATTTATCGAATGAAACGGCGAGTATTTACACTTTACACAAACGATGAACAACAATGGTTTACACATAATTACTAATTTAGCCTATTGATAATGTCAAGGGGCACAGGCCTTTACCCGGACAGAGACTAATTTTGGGCTGTATTCCATCCCTGTTTCAGATAAGGGTTGATTAAGGAGGTGTTGTACCACGGTAGTATTATCAGATAGATAGTTATTCTGTATCTCTTGTGTTATCTCTGTGTCTCTACTGTTTCTAAGGGAAATGACAGCGCCATCGTAGCATTTAAGCGACAGTTAATTCAAGCAGCAGTCCGTGTATTCCGCTTTTAGTCTATGTCACCGTACCCGCAGTGACAAAAACACGACGTCCAAACGAAATCTCCATCCATTACCGATCCAAAACCAACCATTCCTCCACACAAGACGCCGATAAATCTAAGACTGCGTGTACATTAGCCGGGCCGACCGCCGCGTAAATCTGCCCTATTAACCCCCACTTAGCCAGGGCCGGCGGCAGGGGGGTGGCGGGCGGGAGTAAATTGAATTTGTCTTTGCCTCTCGCCCCCGGCTAATGGTGTTATGTTGGCAGCAAGCTAACGAGATCAAATAATTGTTTGACTCGTTCCTTTATTGTTATCGTCGGAGTTTAGTTTTGATGACTGCGATGGGGTTTCAGCGCTGTTGTATGGATTTCGATAATGATTTTAAAACTGTAATAATTTATTATGACAATAATTAAACAAGTTATGATATCAGGGCAATGATCACCACAAGGATGGATTTGAAATAACATACTAAGTAGATAGAAACTTTAGATATGAAAAGGAATAGTTGGCCCTGTAAAGATACCAAAGAGAGTACTGAATTGAAGAGTCAGTCTTTCTATTGCCTTTAGAATATTTACAAGTTGGACCCATTACACCTAGTGTCCTCATTTTCCGCCGTTTTTAGGATTCTTGTAAGACTTTTAAATATGATTTTGGTAAATTCTTAATCCCAGTTATCTTATTTTGAACATTCTTTGATAAAGGTGCTAAGTAGTTATGTTATGTTATGTATGTAGATTCTATAACACAGCTTCAAAGCAGCCATCAATACGATTGCAAGCTAACTACAAAGCAAAATATCACTTATCGTTGATTTTTCAGTATGTGTTATGCACTCCACCCGTGGGGATGGGGGTAAGGGAGGGGGGTAGAAGGGGGGGAGATAACTAGGAAGGACCTGACAATGTGCTCTAAGTGTTAAAAGCCAATTGGGAAGAGTATGAAAAGTACTAGAGCAGGCTCAAAAGGTATCAATAGGGAATGGGCATCGTAACACCCATTTTTTTTATTCTATAAATCGAAATTATTATTTATATTATTTATCATATTTTCAGGATATGATAGCGATCATGGCATGATCAATAAATTCGGAATTTAAATTTTAATATGAAAACAACGAAGAAAATTATGTCTAAAATAACAGTATAATAAATCAAGTATATATAGTATACCGGCTTAGAGGCATATATTTCATTATTTCAGTGCAGACCACTTAATAAATTATGGTACCGAAAAGGTATGCCTTTGTCAGAGACTATAAAATATATCCAATTGACTGCGCCTGCGGGGAAATGCGGCTTGCCAAACGTTTGTTATATTCAATCTATGTACGATGACGGGCCGCCAGACAGTTTCGCAGCGGCTGACCAATCACAGCTCTCTTACCTCGTCCCCCGCCGCCCGTAAATTGGTGAGTAGTGTTTTAAAGGAAAATGTATCTATGCGCTCTCCACTGGATAAGTGCTCCCTGGCCTTTGTATATGCCTCTCTTCAAAGATAGATCAGTCGGCCGACTGCCTGCTAGATGGTCCGTCCCATGCACGTCCCATGCACGTCCCATGGCATAGCCAATGCTATGTTATTGCACCAGATAGATAGGATGAGACAATGGACGTATTTTGAAAAGGACCGGACCAGGACCGTGTACACGAGAAGGCCGAGGCCAATCTGGGGAGCAATTCTGGCGCTAGCGAGATCATGTCCATGATCGAAATATCGATTTTGAGATACCGAAATCTCTATCAAAAACAAGAAAAAGCTATTCTTACGACTAGCCTTTCGACCAACCGAGATACCTCGACCCGTTTTCGATCGAAATAAATACAAATAGAAATCGTTTTCGACGAATTTAGGCGGTATCAAAACCGATATCTTGACTGGGGAGATGATCTCGATAGCGCGAGAATCGGGGGCCTGTACACACTCAACAGTGGGTTTCCTGACAGGATGACGGTCATGATAATGAATGATACAGCTAAAGTTGCTTTATATATGCATGCAATCAATCACTCAGCCCACCACATTCGTTTGTATAATTTCATTTGATTTTTTCATAATAAAAAAAATAGGTACTGTTTGTTTCAACCAATATCAAGTATCGTCACTTCTAACACCGACTAGATCGGTAGCTTCTCCTTATCAAGACATATGCGGCGCGCACACGCTCGCGGGTAATTTACACGCTCTCTTAGCTGCGGCCGACTCGACTCGACACTGCCGAGCCGTGCCTGCCTACACTGGGGAGCGTTTTAGGGAAGTTGTAGGGGAAACAATAAATGCATACCTTACATTGCTGTTTGTAACTACGGGAAACATAATATGAACAACGAAAATTTTAACATTAGGTACATATCAAAGCGGCATGCCATTTACCACACGGTATGGCAGAGGCAACATTTTGCCTAGTTTTATATCGTGATCGAGGGCGGACTGCAAAAAGTCCACTCCGCTGACGAAGAGGCTATCGAATGGCTGCTCAAACTGCCATCTTTATGAGTTGTGACGTAGACAACAGCGACCAAACACTTAATAAATCGTGACGCTTTGGGATAACACGACGACGCTTTGGTCACATTTTACATCGATATTCAAAAACGTTAGTGCAGTGTAAAAATATTATTTTTTTGCGTAAAAGACTAGGTATAATTTATTCATATAAATGCATATGGAAATGTGCCATTCCTATTTAAAACAAATAGAATTAGAATTAGAATTACGTTTATTGCTTCCATTCACATTTGCTCTTAAATCAAGATACAATGTTTGTGGGCCCTGTCCATAGGGCACTGCAACAGTAGAGAGGTATATAATACTAATGTATTTTAAAATATTAATTATTGAGGTATATTTATTTGAGGGTGTGTATGTGTATGTGAGGGTGTGTGATTGTGTGTGTGTGTGTAATTGTGATGTACATGCATATATTTATAAGTTAATATTTAGTATACATATATATCTGTGTTTGAGTGTGATTTTAAGTTATTTATTTGTCTTAAATGATGTGTCTATTAAATATTCATGAATACTGTAATATGTTTTATTAATTAATATAGTTTTTAATGTTTTTAGGAACTTTACGGTATTGGTTTCATCTTTAAGCAGGGTGGGTAATTTATTATATATTTTGATACTCATAACATAAGGACTAGATGAATGCATCTTTAGAGTAGAAGTGTAGGGTTGGATGAGTCTCTCTTTATGTCTTAATGAGTAGTTCACGGGGATTTCTCCACGTTTATGGTAAAGATTCTCATTATTGCGGACAAATTTGCACATTTCGTATATGTATAAGCATGCGGTAAAGTCACAATATTAAGTTTTTGAAAGAAGGGTTTACAACTGTTTACAAATACCATACGTTCCAGTAGTAACTGACTTCACACAATCACCACACTCTCTCACACTACTTGGCGGTGCTCTCAGTTTAGTAGCGTTTTAGCAAATGTCTCCTCTCGTTTGCGGACGCGATATATTTTGATTTTCGTCGGCAACGAAGTTTTCATCCCTAACTCTTTTACTGCAACCCTTCCACTCATTTTTCTCACTAATGAGATTAAAACAAACTCTTTTTAGCAAATTAACAATTTTATCAAAGTTTTTTGCGTTCGAGATCTGAAAAGTCCATTTATGGCTGGGACGGACTCTAAATCTGTGCGAGTGCAGCATCATTCATCGACTTGTAAAAACAACTCATCAACAAATGGAATTGGAATAAGTTCCAATTCTTCGATTCCAATTTCGGAACGAATTCGTTCCAATATTTATTGGAGATTCGGATTAATCTTTAATTCGCCCTCCTCTCCGTACGTTTTAAAACGCGCTTATGAGTTTTCACCCTGCTTCGATTTCCAGCCTTAACATGATAACGTTAAGGTATATTTTCTGCTACGAAGGTTCAGAGAAAAGTAGTAAAAGTGGGAAATATTTATGAGCTTTCGAAGGAAATTCTTTCTGAATGTTTGCATTTATGAAAATATGCTCGAATGAATGGGGCAGCGATTGTTGATACAGTATGATCTTTTTCTTGCTGATCAATAAATTGGTATTGGATTAGATGATATTATTTTTTATTGTGTTTTGGTATATATTCGTATAGGATTCAGATACCGAAGGTGACCACCGTGCTAAGGAAGCATAGAGTTTCAGTACCTACTTTTATATTACGATAAGTTTTTTTTATAATTTCATAATAATATAGGTATTACAAAAATTAACCTAACTTAGGTATTATGTGGTGAGGTAGATGTAGATATTTGTATTACTATCGTATCATAATAAATTGCTTATTATATTTATGTTCCTAATCGATAATCATTTTGAATTAAATTATTATGTGCAACATTTAAAAAAAGGGTTTAAAAGAGGCCAAAAGAGTGCCTTGATATACTTGCATATTGAAACCAACCTGACCATAATTAAACTAGTGGCTCTGTGAGCTGTAGACCTCGCGAGTATGTCGGTGGGAAAGCTGAACTGCTAAAACACATAAAAAAATAACCCAAATAATTTTCTTTCAATAACACATACAAACTTATGAATGTACCTGGTTACGTACATGCAGTATGAAAGTAGCCGCACCAATAACTTTGTAAACTACATTTCGCGATCTTTTATACAACCTATTGACTTTTTACTAAAATTATATAATCTGTTTCACTCTCATAGTCTTTACAAATCCAACGACACCTCATTTGTTAATATCCATCGAGCCGTTTGGGTTGTAGCGATTTTTTTACATTTTAAAACCCCATATCTCCGCCATTTTGAAAAAAATCAAAAAACTGGCTCGAGTAAAAAAATTTATTTATTTTTTCAACCTGCTCACAAAATTTCACGAGAATCGGTTCATAAATGCGACCTGTAGAGGAGAACAACCGGACATACAAAAGCATTTTTGCCCAAACCTGAAACGGAGACGCTTCGCTCGCTTCGCTCGCTCATCTGTTTCACTCTCATGGTCTTTACAAATCCAACGACACCTCATTTGTTAATATCCATCGAGCCGTTTGGGTTGTAGCGATTTTATCTCCGCCATTTTGAAAAAAATCAAAAAACTGGCTCGAGTAAAAAATTCTATTTATTTTTCCAACCTGCTCACAAAATTTCACGAGAATCGGTTCATAAATGCGACCTGTAGAGGAGAACAACCGGACATACGAAAGCATTTTTGCCCAAACCTGAAACGGAGACGCTTCGCTCGCTTCGCTCGCTCGGTCAATAAATACAACCCAGCAAACTCCACGATATACAAAGTGTTCAAATCAGACTAATCAGTCCCTGGAATCACCCTGTACCCCCGACACCGGTTTCCGATCGCGACTGTAATTTATATGGGATCAAGTGGAGGCTAATAATGCCCCCCCCCCTCCCTGGGTGCGCCCCTGCGCGCGACGGTAGTGTGTACTGAGCGCTATAAAACTGCTGCTAATATCACTGAGTTGTGGCTGAGGAGAGAATGCTGGGCGCTGGTACCTGCCCGTGCACCTGCCAACATGTCTGGTGCCCAATTTTACAAACGAATCGCATGTCAATTGTTATAGCGAGGGAGCAAAATTTCAGTTACCCTTACCCGCCATCATAGCGTGAAGATAGCGTGCCGTTAGAATTCACTCCTCGAGGTCGAAAACTGAAATTTTTCATGGCTAGTTAAGAATATTAGGCAATATAAATGAAAAAAAAACAACTACTCAACAGTTTGTAGGGCAGAGCCTCTTATTACTCCCCACTGATTGTACTAGAAATGAGTTGAAATTATGAGTTAGTTAACTTAGCTTTACTTTAATAACAAAACTTGTTTTACGATTTGATTTAAGTCATTGTTATTTTGCAAATTGGTTAAAAATATTAAACTGAATCGTTTTAAAGGTTGTGGTAAGCTACCTGTGCCGCGAGTCGTGCACAGGTATGGCTTGACAGTGTCTATAGCGAGAGCGCAAAATTAAACATAAACATAAACATTTGCATACAGGCACATCCATTGCTTCTAGCCCCACACTAGGATACCCTGAACCAGAAATGCGACATCCAAGACCTGGGGTTTTTTTTTGTTCCCAGCCGGGATTCGAACCCGGGTCCTCTCGCATGGTAGGCAGATGCGCAACCGCTGCGCCACAGAGGTTGTCATCATTGGTTTGTTTGTAACGCGCGCGGCGCGCCTCGGTACCCGTCGACAAATCAAAACAGTTTTTTTTGCGCCCTCGCTACTAGCCACCGGCACGCAATTCCGTACGCGAGTTCCAGCCCAGGTTCCAGCGCGCCAAGACTTCGTCCGCCCTTGTGTGGCGCACATAATGCCGATTACCTTTTACGATCGAATGCCGAACTGATATTAGTAGGAGTGGGCTCGAGTGGGCCATTTCAAATGTATGAAGCAGTAACTTGTCTAATAACAAATAACAATGTCGGTGTGTGGTTTGTTTACACTGTTATTTCATTTCATTTCATTTCATTTGTTTATTTGCCATTTCACAAGCCTATGAAAAATAAATAATAACAATCAATATTAAATACATAAAATGCCTATTACGAAATAGTGCAATTACAAAATAGATAGGGTAAGGTAGAAATAATGAAAAATAAAATTACTAAAATGTGGGAATATGCCAACATGTATGAGTGAGGTGAGTGAGTGCACCTGCTTAGCCCTACGACCAAGGTCTTGGGATCGGGTTTCGGGCTGGCTTCGTTTATCCTGAGTACTTACAAGTTGAATGCAGAGATGTACTAAACTAGTTCCGACCATGCGACACGTCGATCTAGGAACTTATCATATCAACATATCATAGCGTTACGCTGGTTTTAAAACTCTATTTTGAGTAACTAGAAGCCAGTCCATCGCCGCAGCTGTTGATGGAGATGGGAGTTTTCCTTGAGATGTTTGACATAACATAACGTAAACATTTACATACAAGCACATACATTGCTTCTGGCCCACACTAGGATACCCTGTGTCGTGGGAACCAGAAACAGCGACATCACAAACATGTAAACATCCAAGACCTGGTTTTTTTTTGTCCCCTGCCGGGATTCGAACCCGTCCCGGTCCCTCTTGCATGGTAGGCAGATCCAATCCCAATCGTCATACATACATAACCGTTAAAATGTCTTAACTGTGATGACTGTGACTTAAAATGTAATGTCGAAACGAGCTTCAATACACTTGTAAGTTTCACTTTCTATTTATTTATAGGGTTATCTGTTATTGATTCGGATCTCTTGTCGGATATGATCGCGATGTGTCTTTCTTGATGTGTCTGTCACTCTAAATGTTAACATTTTCTCTATTCAACTTGTTTATAAAATACATAGCATATCACATTTCACATTTTTATCACAAACGAAATCAGAAAAATTAGGGGGCACGGCAGTGCCCCCGCCAAGTCGAGCGCGAAGCAAACACTGCCGTACCATCCTTTACTGGAACCATTTCGCCGCATTTTCAGGCCCCTATTTGAGAACCTCTGGATAAGACCAGAACGCAGAAATTTTCGTCATCTAGTAAGCTACAATCACATACTTAAAATCCAAAATTTCAAGTCTGTAGGTCATTTAGTTCCGAAGTTATTCGAAAGCAAAGTTTCGCATTTTCGACACTCACTCACTCATGATCATCATAGAACTAGTTGTTAGGTATCCAACACTAGATGGGTCTGCCAGTCTTCTAACTCGCGCTGGTGAAGTGTTTTTCTATTAGTATATAAAATCAATTTATCTTTCATTCAATGGTCAGTCAGTCAATGGAGTCTGTCATACTCAGGTACCTTATGGGGGTCAAAGGTCAAAACACCAGTACTTCCCATAGACTCCGGTGCTGAAATTTGGTGCAGAGTTAGGTTTTAATAGCAACATAAAGGGAAAACTATACAAGGTGACTTTAAAATATCGATCAATACTTTGGGAAATGATGGTGCCCATAGAATAATATGAACTTTCCCCAAGAAAAAAAATTTTGGGTCTCCCATAGTAAATTGAAAACAGCTGATCGGGGCAATGGACGGGACGGGACGGGACGGGACGGGACGGGACGGGCGGGACGGGACGGGACGGGGCGGGACGGGGCGGGACGGGACGGGATGGGACGGGACGGGACGGGACGGGACGGGACGGGACGGGACGGGACGGGACGGGACGGGACGGGACTGGACGGGACGGCACGGCACGGGACGGCACGGGACGGGACGGCACGGAACGGGACGGCACGGGACGGCACGGCACGGGACGATCAATACTTTGGGAAATGATGGTGCCCATAGAATAATATGAACTTTCCCCAAGAAAAAAAATTTTGGGTCTCCCATAGTAAATTGAAAACAGCTGATCGGGGCAATGGACGGGACGGGACGGGACGGGACGGGACGAGACGGGACGGGACGGGACGGGACGTCACGGGACGGCACGGCACGGCACGGGACGGCACGGGACGGCACGGCACGGGACGGGACGGGACGGCACGGCACGGGACTGCACGGCACGGCACTGGACGGGACGGCACGGGACGGCCGACCGACGGACCGACCGGCCGACCGACCGACCGATAAAACACGATATGTCATATAAAACGTATCCGTCTTTAGTTAAACAAATCAAATAATCAGATTAATGATTAATCAGATTACAGATTACATAAAAAAATCGACTGTCATTGCAAAAATACAGCGTAGTGGCACACCTCGAACACTCCATAAACGCTCGTAAAATGATCACCTATTACTACTACATAGCCAAAGACGTTTGTACACGCGCAAACTCGTTCGTTTGTGAATGTGTGCGTTCAGCGCCTATACAAAGAGTCCCTTGATCCGTCCTTTGGCGGTGGGGTAAGGTGCGGTGTCTGAATCTAAAAATAAAAAAAACTGTCAAATAAGAAAATCTAATAAAATAAATGAATATACCCACGTTTCTACAAAAAGAAGTGAAATCCCACCAAAACATTCTGTAAAAAACTAGCCAAGTCTCGATGGAGCTGCTCGTTTATCTCTAAAAAGTAATGAAATCTAGACAAAGGCGTGCCAAGTCTAAGGTTCCTTACTGCGATTTCTTTATTATTATAGTTAATGTTGTGTGACTTGGCCGTTTAACATTCTTTATACGTTAGTGAGTACAAGTCAATTTTGAACTGCGTCGTATTTAATTACAATAAATTACAAGTTGCAAGTTTCCTGATAGTATATAAAGGAATTCTATTTTAAGCAAATTAGTATGTAAAATACAACAGATATAACATAGGTAGTTACAACAGATATAACATTACGTGTAAACAAAATTGACTTGTACCCACTAACGTATAAAGAATGTTCAACGGCCAAGTCACACAACATTAACTATAATAATAAAGAAATCGCAGTAAGGAACCTTAGACTTGGCACGCCTTTGTCTAGATTTCATTACTTTTTAGAGATAAACGAGCAGCTCCATCGAGACTTGGCTAGTTTTTTACAGAATGTTTTGGTGGGATAATAAATATACGGATTTTACTTACTAGGTAGTCAAATAAATCTGAAAATCTGTCTGAAGTTGAAGCATTATGTAGACAATGGCTTGACAATATCAGAATTGTTTATTTCTGGCCGTTGCATTTTATCACAGATAAAATACCCAATTTTATCTGTGCATTTTATCTGTGCATTTTATCCGCTCAAAGGTCCGTCCAAAGTCAAACCTTGGTCAAAGCCAAACCAATTTTGTGTAAAAAAGACAGGCCTTATTGATGACGTCACTAGGTTAGTATTTCATAGAAATCCGTTTTGACAGTTCCCTAAAAGTACCCTATTTTGACCAGCATAAAATAGCGTATTAGAGGCACGTGCGCCGGTTCCTGCAAACGAGAAATAATTTCCAAGAAGCGCCATAAATCGCTCCATTTCTTAATTTAATGGCAGGAATCATTTGCAACATAAAAAATAATACTTTCCATAAAATCCTATACATACGTGGATGACATTTCAAAACCAAACACAATCAACAATCCACCCTAAACAAAAAAGGTTAAGATTGCTTTTGTACCAACCAGTCTGGTCCAAGGAGGTAGAGAACGTTCAAGGAGGTTTGATTCGCTTTTCTTTTAATAAGGAGTATGATTTACGGCGATGCCAGCGCCACCCGGCGGCCGTAAGGAGCACTTAATTAATGAAACGAAAAAATTCACACCCACTCAAAGAAATGTACGGAAATGTACGGAAATGACATCTTGTTTTGTTGGATTTTCTGCTTGGCAATTTTTGGACCAACTCCTACATACGTAGAGGCAAGATTTACATTTCTTAAAATAACTGTAAAAGCCAAATCGATTTTTGCTTTGAGCCATATCCGCTAACGCTATACAATTTCCACCCCATCCCCAATATAATATACACTTTGTACCCGGTACTTATAAATTACCCCCTTTTCATTTTATTTTATTTTTACTTTCTTTGTTTAAGTTCACTACCATATTATTAGATATGTTTGGCCTACAAAATAGAAGCCTTTAATTGGCCTATGTCTAGTCTAAGTTCTCTGCTTATCTTATTTTGAATTGTGCTGTAGGCTTTGATAAATAAATAAATAAATAAACGAATTAAAAACGGTTGATTTTCGATTATGTTTTGTTTGTAGGGAAAGACTTTAGGCGGCAGTTCTCGCAAAAGTAACTATAAAAATTATGAAATGTGAACAATTCAACAATGTTATTAAAACCATACCATTGCTTATATTTTTTTATGAAACTATTCCCACCACTTTATTTCCAAAATGGTGAGATTACCTCTCATCTTCATTCCATATTCAGCCTCAATCTATAGGCGACACTGAAATCAAACCACATAGTTACAAGTACCATAGGCGAGAATACAACACCACTCCTGACCCCTATGCTAAAGAAATACGAGAGATAAGACCCAGGTGCGTATAACTGTTAGTACAACAATACCTGAGTTTGCAAACCCTCTTCAAAAAGCTCGTTCCAATAAAAACATTGCTCTCAA
Organism: Argyresthia albistria; assembly: GCA_963457715.1. NCBI lineage: Eukaryota > Metazoa > Arthropoda > Insecta > Lepidoptera > Argyresthiidae > Argyresthia > Argyresthia albistria. The sequence goes on along the minus strand of OY735270.1, from coordinate 115,971 downwards.
ATCGATTCAATTTCCGCGCATGTGGCAACATCGGCCGCGTGTGGCGACATTAGAGCGAATAAAATTTAAATATGGCAACATCAGGGGCCAGGAATGATACAGCCATAGGTGCTTGACTTCACCTGGTGGCGATCAATATGGCAGAGCGGTGTCATGCATGAACGACAATCACGACTCTACCTTTACGCAAAAGAGTGTTTCATAACTATAAGTAGGTAACTATAACTGTATTGAAGAACTGGCTAAAAGTGGGTAAGACTATTGTGCCTCTGCTAACCCGTATGAGATAAAGACGTGACATTGTTATATATGGTATAGAGATCAACAGTGAATAAATGGATTATCTATCTAACAATCTAATGAACAATCCCACCCCTTTTCAAAGGGTCTAGCCCACCCTAGAGCTGGAGGATATGACGGGGTTTTTAGACCTGTTTTAAATAAAATTATTATTTTATTATCCATATTTTTAACTGTATGTTACCTGGTAGTGAGATTGTGATGCAGCCCATACAGCCAGACGTTGAGCACTTAAGAAAATGCTAGATAAGATAGAGAGATAGGACTATACTTTATTATTTAAGATATGGAGGTCATATATATGATAATAATACATTGTATTCTGTATTCTCTAGTAAATATTTCAGTCGTAGTACCATTATATCAATCTAGTAGCACACACAGGTCATTTAACTTCACCTAAGAGACCAAGAAACCAAGACTTTCAAGAAATTTTACATCATCGAAGCTCAGTAAAGAGGTTTTACTGTTGACCACAGAGTCCGTGAAAGTTGGCCTTTCCAACACAATGCATGGTTTTAGAAAACGTTCCATTTTCAAATCAAATGAAGTACCACTGTATCTGCATACCTAGTTATGTGATGACGTCATGATTATTATAACTTACCCACTTTGCTCGACAGTGTGGCGTTATGGTTCAGAAGTGAAATTATAACGTTGATTTGATCAAATGGGTTTCATAGTAAAAGTTGTTCATGATGATGATGTCTCTACCAAATCCCTAAAAATATGACTGCACCTTTCAGTTAAAACCTGTATAAAATGTTTTATTTACCTCGCTTGAATGATGTAAAGTAGAATGTTTACCTCGGGTTGTAAGTAGCTATTTCACCCTCGAGCTATATTGACTCGATCCGTTAGCGCCCTTTGCGATCTTCGTCCGAAATAGCTCTCCTGCGCCCCTTGTGTAACAATCTACTATTACTAGGTACTTTATTGGTTTCCTTTTCATTGAACAACTTCCGATTGTAATCAATAATAATTAGTTTCTACAACAATTATCCATTTTTGTTAGGAAATAAAAAAAATGCATCTGAATTGGAGTTATATAACATAGTGTGAGTTAAACACAAGTCTCGCCAGAATTTCCATGATGATACGGATTTCAGTCGCCAAATTATTTACAGGCTGTCATAAATAAAACTTGTGTATATTATGACAATAATAAATGATAATTTATCTGCTTGTATAATTTATTTTATCTATAAACTTTTCATCCGACGGTATCTTTGAAACTATTGGTATCAGCATCTGATTACATAAGTGATACAAAAGTCATAATAATCTCAATACCTTAGCCGAATACAAGTGTTGTGTGGTTGGTTGTTTTGTATTTATAGCGCTGAGCCAGTGAAAATGATTTGCGGTATGTAAAAATTATAAAGTTAAAAAAAATGTGGGTCTTCTACTCTACTTACTGCAAGATTTGATATGTTACGGCTAATTGGATAAATCCGCTTATTATTCATACCGGCCGCGTCGATTGGACAATTTTATTAAAACTGCATTTTTAATCACTTTGACCGGCCATTATGAATAATTACTACTCTATCTTTGTAAAAGTGTACCACAATGACGCAATAAATATATGAATGAGTAGATATGAGTATCTTGGGCAAAGTAATATAATTGAAACAAAAATAAAACTTAAATAAAAACCGACTTCCACAAACCCTATTTGATTAGAAACCAATGTCAAGTGCTTTTTGAGGTTATTACAAACTGTAACCCCTATTCCCCCCCCCCCCCTACATTGTTTAACTGATGACGTCCACCAGGCGCGGTCCCGACGCGTCTCATCACCGCGGCGATGCTGTTCACAGCCGGCCTGATGAACTACATGCTGCGAGTCAACCTGAGTCTCAACATCATCGCTATGGTGCCCAGCAGCGGTGGCACCGACAGGTAGACATCTTCACCGTCATCGCCACACATGCATCTCGCATCAAAATCTTAGACTCATGGTCACAGGGCTGATGATCATCAGGCTAGCCTTAGGCTTGTTACCCACTAGACAGAACGAGAAAGAAACAAGATATGCATGCTTGTTTTCTCGTCTGCTGCCGTCGACCAGCCTCTACGCTGTTATCCATCAGAGAGCTCCCATTCGGTTGTAATTTTAGCCTATTTCCACTTCAGACTGGTGGTCTTTTCAGAACGTCAGCAATTCCGGTGATGGAGCGCAGTGTCGTGTTTCTAACACGTATAATAGGGAAATATTTCTGAAGACATTTTCCTTAGAATTCCTTTGGTATTTCAGCAATTCTAACTCTTATGGTGTTTTCCTTTCAGCGCCCAAAGCGGATGTATAGCTGAGGACGTCAACAGATCTCTACGTAACACATCGTCATTCACTCAACTCATCCTAAGAGAGGTAAAGTATTAGGGATGATTTATTTTTGTAAGCTTTATTTGTATGTTTAACAAATAAAGTTTTGACTTTGACTTTGACTTTTACAAGGAGCGTGTCCGGGTACGCCCGGAGTTTTTGTACGCAACTTCTCAACCTCCGTGCCCTGTCCAGTACAACTTCGACCAACTGTAACGTTTCCTCGATAGCAATTTTTGACCTATAGAAACGCCCTGAAGTTACTGTGTTCCTAAAGAAAAAAAAAGGGGAGCGCACTGACTATTTTGAATGTACTTGAACTAATTATTTTTTCGTTTGTTATTGATCATTGTTTCTACGGAAAGTTGTTCATTTTTTTTCAATTGTTATCTGCCCGATCGTTTACACTGTGACGAGGGCTATCATTCCCCAAAATATGTTCAGCTAAGTCACCCTTCATGCACGAAAATACGTGATCGCGGCTCTGACCTTAAGCCACGTTTCAGTCAGCCGGCCCAACCTTCGCGTGGACAGGCCAGCAGCAGGCCTACCTCCTCTCTGCTTACTTCTGGTCCTACGCCCCCGCCTGCCTCATCGGCGGCACCGTGGCGGAGCGCTGCGGGCCGCGGCTGGTGGTGTTGGTGACAACGCTGGCGACGGCGCTGCTGACGGTGGCGTCCCCGTGGGCGGCGGGGGTGCATTGGGGGGTGCTGGGGGGGCTGCGGCTGTTGTGTGGGGTGTTCGGGGTAAGAAACATACGTCAACATGATAGCGAATCGTAATCGTATCGAAGACGCAACGCAGGAGATGCAGGTTCAAATCCCTGTTCCCACGATACAGGCTTTATGTGGGTACAGGGCCAGAAGCAATGTATGTTAACGGTAATTCATCATAATGATGTTCTCTCAGGGCTTCCTGTTCCCGAGCCTGCACGCGCTCATCGCCCGCTGGTCTCCCCCGGCCGAGAAGGGCAAGTTCGTGTCGGCCACGCAGGGCGGTCTGTTCGGCACGGTGGTCACGTGGAGCATCAGCGGCCCGCTGCTGGAGAACTGGGGCTGGGCGAACACCTTCTATGTTGAAGGTGACCTTATTATAGTAGCGAATTTATGTCCCGTAGGAGTAATTAAATCCTAGATTCTATCCAGATGATGTGCTTGACAGACCAACGACGAAATAGTTCGTAATGCCAGATCTATGTGACGAACAATAGGAAAGAGCAAGGAGATGTTAGACGATAGAGTTTCTGTTTGTTTTCTGTAGTTTTGCTCGAGCTGGGAGTGATTTTGGATTCTCTAGACTGATTGTTAACCTTCAATGGAGAGGCACATTAATGAATATTACTGAGGACTTAATTGCTAAATGACTGCTACCGTCTGTTACAGGAGCACTAGGGATCGCATGGTGCGTGTTATGGTGGTTCCTGGTATACGACTCTCCGCGGCAGCATCCGCGCATCTCTGAGAATGAGAGGACTCACATTGAAACTGCCCTCGGCGATAAAATACAGGACAAGAAGGTAGGTACCAGGTAGGTACCAGGTAGGTCACCATGTGGGAGGCATTCAAAAAGCCCTGGGAGCGAAGCAAAGTGTCTCCCTTGGCCCTTTTTCGCTCTGGAAGTTTCAAAGCATACTCAAAAATATAGATACAGTCTTGCAACGACGGTTTGGCGCGTGAGTGACGTTAACAGGGGGGTACCATTTCTACGCAACATAACGCAACGAACCTGTCATCAAAACAGACCTTTCGTTTCTCAAATATAAAATTATTCCGTACCAAAATGTTTGTTTATTTCAGGTGCTCCCACCATACAGCAAGATGTTCACCTCCCTACCGTTCCTGGCCCTAGTGGTCCTACAGTTCGGCAACAACTGGGGAGTGAATCTGTTCACCACGTCGATCCCTCTCTACATATCTAGTGTGCTCGGCTTCCAGCTGGGGTCGACGGGGGCTCTCGCGTCGATGCCGTATTTTTTCAGATTAGTGTTCGCTGTGGTGTTCGGGGAAATTGGGGATAGGTGAGTAGTTGGCTTCATACTGATGGTAAAAGAAGAAAATTAGATGCCCGAGCAAAATACTTTTGGCAAAAGATAATTTGGCACTTACATAGAAATTATACTTATACTTACTTTATACTTTATTGCACAGAAAAACATAATACAGACACTTAATATTGGAAAAACATCCGATAAAACTTATGTGGTTTATTGTTCATTTGTTTCCTTGTTATGATGATGAGGTTCGAACTACGGAACCAATTTCAATAAACGGTGGCTAAAAATATGAAATATTATTACAATAAACACTACTACTACTACTTTCAATAAAAAAAACCACACATCTACGCAGTGGGTAATTTTATATCAATTACTTTTCTATTTTTATGTGCCCGTAGCGGTTATTTTAAACCACGTCCACCCACTCCCACACACGCACACAAACTCCCTCACACACACACTTACACATATACATTTTTTCTTAAAATGTAATGTTTCCTCCTTTCACAGATTATTAAAGATGAACATCGCCTCATCAAGCTTCATCCGGAAGTTCTTCTGCCTCTTCTCGCACATCCTCCCTGGTCTCCTCCTGATCTCGGTCGGGTACACCGGCTGCTCGCCGATCCTGTCCGTCATCATCATGACAGCCTCGCTGGCCTCCAACGGCGCCACCAGCCTCACCAACACACTGAACCACCAGGATCTGGCGCCGAACTTTGCGGGGACTATATATGGGATCGCGAACGGTTTTGGGAATATAAGCGGTTTTATGACGCCACTTGTGACGGCGTATTTTACCAAGGATGGGGTTGGTTTTGTTTTATTACCTTTTTCCTAAATGCAGCGGTGGGCCAAGCCCAAGTGCAGGCACTATAACCACCTGATGATGAAGAAGAAGAGTGTAGCTTTAGTCCCCTGTCACGCAAAATTGAGTATTTACTATCTGGCCAAACGTGGGTACAATTATTGGCATAGGAAAAGGGATGACGCTACACTATTTATTTTGGTATCTTGATTTCAATATTTTACATGGACCTACGTACCCTTGCCTAGGACTCTTTTATTTTTTCGCATTCCTTAACAACGGACTTTGTCCAATATAACTGTTCATAAACCGGAATGTCAAGTCTCAACTCTCCCATTTTCAATGATTAACTGTGTTTATTTCCAGAATCAAAATCTATTGTTATTAGGTTTCTTAGATAATTCAAATCTATTTCAGAACGGATTCACCGAGTGGCAGCACGTGTTTATAACCGGCGGCACGCTCTACATCGCTTCTGCGGTATTCTTCATCTTCTTCGGGTCAGCGGAGACGCAGCAGTGGAACTACGCTGCCGTCACCGTCACCACCGAGAAGGAACGCGAGGAACCGACGACGTCGAAAACAAATGAGGACACTAAAATCTCTTTGTGATATTTTAAATATTGAATTGAAACTGCATAGACGAGACGAGACCATTGTTTTGGCACGTCGTGGTCGGGGCGGGACACGACGTACCTCGAGTATGGTACTCGGCGATTGACTTGGCGGAAGAGAGAGAGAGAGAGAGATGAGACCCGACGTGCCAAAACAATGGTCCCGTACTATACTTACCTGTATTGCTTTTAGTTACTCTCTCTCTTCGTTCCTTATTGTATGTGCCTGTATGTAAAAAAAATATATATAGATCATATACTGCGATTGGCACAGAAATCATCTCTGTTTCCAGCCGGGATTTGAAACTGAGAACTCTCGCTTGGGAAGCATGGCCCCGACCGCAACGCCACGTAGGTCGTCAATATTGAGACAAATCTCCTCTCAAATCCGCAGACGTATCCTCATCCGCAAATCTGTGTTGTACACCCCAACACATCAAACCTCAGTGTCATTGAAAGGCCTCGCCGCAGCCTCCTCGCAAAACAACATTATCCCAAAAGAACATATTCTTGCGCAATAATACTTATACGTGTCCTGAGTGGATCGTATTATTCAAATGCGATCCAATAAGAGCGCATTTATGGCAGCACATAAAACTGCGCACCGTCGTCGGAGGAGGAGGAGGAGGAGGCCGCTTCACCTGTGGACGCCGTTTATCTGTTGTGTTATCTGTGTCTAGGTTCAACACTGTTACGACACAATGTGACCTGAAATAAATGCCGAGTCACGGGCCCTACCGGCGCGCAGCCGCTGTCGGCATCGGCTTCGTGTTTGACTTGCCGTATTGTCATTCATTCTTGCGCGTTTAAACACGATGCCGATGCCGACACCGGTTGCGCGGTAGGGGGACAAGTTCTAATTTCGGGCCAACGATGACGTCATGGTCTGTCATACAAGAAGTCTGTGGATTGTGAAAAACTCCCTATTTTCTTTCGTTTGTACAAGTAAGGGACACTTCTTAGAACCAACGCAAGAAGGATATGACAATATCATTGTGTCACGTCTTTTCCCATACGTTTGGCAGAGGCGCAGTTGTACTAAAGCCAATTATTCAATTCCATTTTGCCTGACAGGGGGGTAGCCAATCGCCGCTGCTGTGGATGTTGAAGGGGACGACAATTAGTCCATCTTCTTTAACCATCAAATTAAAAATTTGTTTACCGATTTTTTTTCCATTATGACCGCCACAGAAGAATCTCAAATCCTATATCAACGATTCAACACAGATCTAAGCCCCAGGCCAAACAAAATGAGATACAATTGATACAGCAAGCCATGTTTGATGTTGAGCTTTTGAAACAACAACAGTTGAGGATATCAATACGTATAATAATATGTGATTGTGTGTGATTCAGGTGCTCCTGCCCCCGGGTTATTTGTACTTGAGGAAAGATTTCCTATAACACACACAAGTGGGGTAGATCCACCGGGGTTCTGATGTTGCGCGACTTACCTCACGCGAGACCAAACCTATTTTAAGACCAGCTTTTTGCCTCTCACTGTTTTAATTGTGTCTTAACTCTTGTCAAACACATTTCCGACAATCAAGTGCCGGTATTTTGAAATAATCTTCGATTAATCGCTTGTCACGTTTGATTGCTCTTTCAGAAACTGGGGGTTAGTGAGATATTGATGACGCAATAAATATATGAGTATGAGTATTTTTACTTCTACTCGCAATAGAGAGTTGTCAATCGATTAAGATTATGAGATATTTAGATAACTGAAACAAAAAGTAAACTTTAGAAAAAACCGACTTCCACAAACCCTATTTGATTAGATTGAGTTTAATACAAACTGTAACCCCTTGTGTCCCCCCCCCCCCCCTTGGGGAATTAATTTTGTCAAAACCCATCTCAGTGCTACCCCACGCTACTAAGGAACCTCTGTACAAAGTTTCATGGCTCTAGGTCCACCGGTTTAGGCTATGCGGTGCCTGCCCGTCAGCCACGCATTGTATTAGTACCTAGTATTGAGCAGTTCTGGTGGACATATGTGATGTGGTCTTCATCAGCAGTTCCGCATCACAATATTATGCTTACCGTGAGTAAATGCACGAGTTATTACTAAAAACACAAAAATCACTATAGGTCTACCTATAATATTTAAAGAGTTCCCTCGATTTCTCCAGGATCCCATCATCAGATCCTGACCTAATTTCAATGGGACCAATGGGAAAGTAAACCCTTTCAAACAAAAAATATATTTCCAAATCGGTCCATCCATCTAGGCGCTATCGGGGCACATACAGATAATTAATAATACAAAATACATGTGCAAATGCGAGCTTATCTCTAACAATACAAGTCTTCCAGCAAACTATGGATGGATAGGTATATAGATACTCGTAACCAACTCTTATACTTATAACTCGTAACCAAATATTCAATAAATGAATAACATAGTTTTGCCAAATCTGACTACTTACACGTCTATCACTTATTACGCGGGTTGCCCCAAATATAACGGATCATATACGGTAAGAACTGATGCAACAACACTCTGGCCTCGTGGGATTCAGGTTGGGTACCGCCGCCGAGTGTGGGGTCCGCTGTGGGGCCGCGTGTGATCACATTTGACCGCTCGACGCAGGTGCGCGGGGTGTAAACTTTATTCAGAATCGTCGCCAAAGAGTGTGGACTTGGCAGAACCTGTATGTTCGAGAAAGTACGAGGTGGTCAATGTTTCTCCTAAAATTGCCATCCGGTTTTTTATGGTGGATGTGCTCCCTGGCACAGATTAATAAAGAGTTTTATGGTCTTTTCCACTTCCATGAAGGGGGTGCAAAAGGGGCTCTAGAATCAGCGACATCACAAACATGTGAACTTCCAAGACCTATGATTTTTTATTGCTTTCCAGCCGGGATTCGAACCCGAAACCCTTCGCTTGGGAAGCACGTCTTCGATCGCAACGCCAAAAAAGTCGTCACAGGACATAATGAAACGTGTGCCCCATCTGCTCGCTTCCACGTCTATGGCACTGGAGGTCGGAGATCGCGGCTCCGATTATGACATAAAAGCGGTTTATGTCGACAATCAAACTACAAATTGGAAAAACGATTGTTTTTGTTATTCCACCGCCATCGGGTATTGTTTACCGTATTCTCTTTATTGCATTACACGGGATAACGTTTAACATCGAAATAATGTACGGAAGTAAGCCCAATCGTCTACCAACACAATTTATTATTTTAGAACTACCTACAATTTTTTACCGATACCGGTTCCTTTTATTTTATCGATGCTAACTCTTTACCTAGGTTTTCCTTTTAAGATTCTCTCTAATTGTTTTAAGTTCAGGGTTTTTGGGATGATGTTTAATATGACGTACTCATCAGAGAATCTGTAAGAAAACTATAGCTTATAATTATTCTCCCTCTTCCCCCCACCCCCCCTCTACCGAAGCCCGACCTTATACACATCCTATTTAATTTAAGTGACCACTCCAACGAGGAGCAATATAGTCAATCACATTTCACATTCATCAATTAGTCAGAAACTCTTCTCTGAAGGACCAATAAAATTGATGTAATGACAAATTGAACGCAATTCAATAATTTATGTATGTAGTTAGTTAAGTAACACCAGCAAACCTACCGCCATGTATTTATCGTAATAGTAATGGAACAAGATAAATTATATTATAATAATTATAGTAGCATAAAAACTAAAAACAAGAAACGAGATCAAGAGGTATCATCAAGACGAACTAAATGTGCCTAAAGTCTATGGAATTACAATTACAAACAATTCCATCTCAGGGTTCCGTTTACCACCTTCTAGACCTAGATCCATCATCAGGTAATCACGACAGTTCAATTAATCTGCTCTAATTAGCCCTGCCACATGTTATAAGTAAAGTCTTCACAAAATAAAAGGCCTGTTTTGCCAGTTCACGCCCATGGAGGTTTAACCCTTAATGCGCAGGTAATAATAAAACCGGCCAAGTGCGAGTCAGACTCGCGCACGAAGGGTTCCGTACCATTATCTATATAATTGAAACAAAAAGTAAACTTTAGAAAAAACCGACTTCCACAAACCCTATTTGATTAGATTGAGTTTAATACAAACTGTAACCCCTTATCCCCCCCCCCCAGGGGAATCAATTTTGTCAAATCCCATATCAGTGCTACCCCACGCGACTAAGGAACCCCTGTACAAAGTTTCATGGCTCTAGGTCCATCGGTTTAGGCTATGCGTTGCCTGCCCGTCAGCCACGCATTGTATTTGTACCTAGTATTGAGCAGATCTGGTGGCCATATGTGGTCTTCATCAGCAGTTCCGCATCACAATATTATGCTTACCATGTGCATTTGCACGAGTTATTATGATAACCGGCCAAGTGCGAGTCGGACTCGCGCACGAAGGGTTCCGTGCCATTATCTATAAAAAACCGCAAAAAAAAATGTATGGGAGCCCCCCTAAATATTAATTTAATTTTAATTAAATTATTTATTTTTTAAGTAAATAATATACTCAATATATTGTGAACATTTTAAGCGTCTACCTGCTACCTTTATCAATATCGAGCAAAAATGAGCAAAAAAATCACGTTTGTTGTATGGGAGCCCCCCTTAATATTAAATTTCTTTTGATTTTTAGTATTTGTTGTGATAGCGGCAACAGAAATACATCATCTGTGAAAATTTCAACTGTCTAGCTACCACGGTTCATGAGATACAGCCTGGTGACAGACGGACGGACGGACGGACGGACGGACGGACGGACGGACGGACGGACGGACGGACAGCGAAGTCTCAGTAATAGGGTCCCGTTTGGCACCCTTCGGGTACGGAACCCTAAAAAACACAAAAATCACTATAGGTCTAATCGGTCTAATTTTCCAAATCGGTCCATCCGTTTAGGCGCTATCGAGGCACATACATAAAAAAAATAATAAAAAAAAACAAACATCCGGACGAATTGTAAACCTCATCCTTTGGGAAGTCGGTTAAAAAAACCGCAAAAAAACACGTTAATTGTATGGGAGCCCCCTTTATATTAAATTTATTCTGTTTTTAGTATTTGTTGTTATAGCGGGAACAGAGATACGTCATTTGTGAAAATATCAACTGTCTAGCTACCACGGTTCATGAGATACGGCCTGGTGACAGACAGACGGACGGACGGATATCTTGAGATTTTAAGGTACTTTCCCTCCAGGGCCCATTCGTTTGTTCCACCCTGTATATGTGTGATCTGTAACTGTATTTTTCATGAAATACCCAAAAAGTTTTGTTCAAATTATCATCTTATGTCAGAATAACTTTGTAGCTAGTTGAAAAATAACATTTGAATTGATTCAAAGCTTGCCGCGCTTTTAGGGCCTTTAGTACCTACTAAACGCCGCCGTAAGCAGCACTGTCTACAACCTACTCCTACTGGAAAACGTGAGACACCCATCTACAATTTCCGTACAATGAGGTTCACTCACTCATTATGTCAATGTCATGCAGACTGCAAAACATCATTTCAACGCACCAAAGAGTATTTAATTAAAACATCACTGGCAGCCAAACTTGAAGTGGCCAAAAGAAAAAAATAATTTCTGAGCTCTGAGATTTGTATGAAAACAAAAGTAATTAAAAACTATTAATTTTATAATTATTTTCTAAAAGTTCTCCAGAATAAATAGAGACGTCGTAATTCATCAATTAATATTTAAAGTCTTTGTAGAAGTCCGGGGACGACATTGCCATATCATTTAAATTTAGTTTCATTAAAAGAAGGCTTACCTACCAAAACAAAATGGCCTTGGTATAAACTTTTCAAGCGTGTTGTGAAGACGTATCTTGTACCGAGACCACTTTCAATTTGTAATATCTCTCGTATTTCAGTATTTGTGGTTGGTGCGGCAACAGATATACACATTCTGTGAAAATTTCAGCTTTCTAGCTATTACGGTTCGTGCAGGCGGACCCGGTGACAGACGGACGGACGGACGGACGGACGGACGGACGGACGGACGGACGGACGGACAGCGAAGTCTCAGTAATAGGGTCCCGTTTGGCACCCTTCGGGTACGGAACCCTAAAAACCAACTTTTGAGTACAAGCAAAGCGTACAAGTTGCACCTAGGAAAACCGCATCTATTACCTACGCGTAAGGGGTTAAAACTTCATAGGCGTGATGTGTCAAAACGAGCCTTTTATTTTGTGAACACTTTAAGGGCTTGTTGTTTACTTGTATTTTATTTTATGCCATTCTTCATAATTCTGCACAAAGTTGAAGATGGTATTATCCATAAAGAAGACGGCCTCTGTGGCCTCTCTTGCGGCCTATTCTCAATTTTATGCTTCCCAAACGTGAGGTCCCGGGTTGGTCTCCTGCCTAGGAAAAAAAAGTCCACAGGCCCCCGATTTTCGCGCTTTAGCGCGCGATAGCTTTTTCTTGTTGTTGGTAGAGATTTCGGTATCTCAAAATCGATACTTCGACCATGGACATGATCTCGTTAGCGTCAGAATCGCCCCCCTGATTTTGGATCTTTGGATGTTTGTGACGTCGCTGTTTCAGATTGCTATGACACAGGGAGAAGAAACCTATTTGCCTTTATGTAAATGTTTTTTTTTACGATTTGCATATTTATTGATATGTATATACAATTAACTTACTACTAAAAATGTAAATGTTATGTTTAGATACTCCATGAAATAATATCTGTAATGAAATCAGTCGGCTTTTTAGCCGATGATACAACAACCTAAACTTAAATGCGAAATAACAAACAAGTAAACGCTTAGTAAACAATACCTCCACTCAAAGTTGAGTTGTTGTTAGGAAATTGTAATGCTCGTAAGTGTCTTGTCACAAGTTTACGATAACTTAAAAGTTGAATATTTACCCAATATTGTATGAAAGGTGTTCACTATACTTTGAATATCGACGTGAAATTACTTCGGGTGACTTCAGTTTGTAACTTTGTGGTTTTCGTTTGTTTAAAGTGTTGTAAGGATCTTTTAAAGGTATCTGGAGCACGGGAGTGCTCCGCCAAGTCGAACAGGAGGCATAACATATCATTTATTGTTACTTATCTGATCTCCATGCATGTGACTATACGAAATAATATCTATGTTCTAACTGTTTTTTTTACAGTAAAATAAAAAATAATCCCAAGTAACAGTTCAGTTCAAAATTTTTATTGACCATAAAATCATACATATTACTTAGTCAACGTCAATATAATATTAATATTTTTGTATACTACCGCCCGTTCGGAAGTTGTGGGCTTAGGGATGGAGCAAAGAAGGGCAAGAAACCTCCCCCGTACCTCTTTTAAAATATCAGAGCCTTAAAAATACAATGTTATGTATTACTACTTAAGTCTAAGGAAATACACCGAGGAGAGACGTACTGACTCAGTCCATCGCCCCTCTTTGGATTTCTGTGCGCTGAGATGGTAAAGACCATACAGTTTTGTCATCTAAACATTCTTTTACACTGTAATAAGACTTCTTCAATAGGCCGTTTTTGACATAGTTTTTGAACCTCCTTTCTGGTAGGTCCGTTGCTTCATTAGGTATTTTATTATAAAAACTAACACATACTCCCATAAAAGAGTGAGCAACCTTACTGAGTCTGAACGCGGGCATAGCAATTTTATTTCTATTTCTAGTGCCAATACTATGATTATGACCTAAAGTCTTAAATAAACCTATGTTTTTTCTGGTATACATGATATTTTCATAAATGTATTGACAGGTAACAGTAAGTATATTGATATTTTTGAATTTGTCCCTTAGTGATTGCCTAGCATCTAGTTGATAGATAGCCCGAATGGCCCTTTTTTGTAAGACAAATATTGTGTTTATATCTGCCGCTCTCCCCCAAAGCAGTATTCCGTAAGACATAAGACATAAGACATAACTAACTGAAAACTAATTTTAACAGCAGCATAAATACTGACCGACTGTGTGCCGTTCTCTCATTCCTCAGAAAGCGTTTATCTGTATATTTATCTGGGGCTTTTGACGCTAATTTCACACGTACCTACAAAAAGTGTCAAAAAAAAGTTATCTGACTGTTTATCCGTCTCTCGCGAGTCCCGGGCTGAGTAACTGTACGTGTGAGCTGTCGCCTGTCACCAATCCATATTCACACGTCGTCGTCGCCTGGTTAATCTTAACCCTATCAAATCGATTTCTGCCCCCTCCTCTACAACACTCGGTTATCACAACTATCTGTTTCTAATCCGAGCCATACATATGCTAGCATACTAATAACAACAATAACTAAAGAATCAAACAGCATTACACGAGTAAAGCCAACATTACACGATGTTTACACGTGCCACGTGGCGGCACGTGCCATGCGGTGCGTTGAACGTGCCGTGACGTGCCGTGACGTGCCGCATGTATGAGCGATGAGCGCTAATTGAGCGGAATGGCACGTGGCCTGCACTTGCGGCGGTTTAATTCGGTTTATTAAACTTGTGTCACCTCATTTGTTGGTTTCATTATCTATTGGTAACTTCTCAGGTAACTTAGTTTAAAGAGCCACCAAGTTATAGAATGACCAAAGCGAAAACTACTGACGCTACTATGAAAACGTCACTTCGCTGTCAATTTGTACCAGTTGGAGTCTTGGAGTAGATGGTGTCGGCATCGCTCATTCTACAGATAAGATGGTGGCACTGTTGTCATGAAACTTCTGCCCCCCTAACGAAACAAAACGATAACTTTTTATGTATGCGATTTGACATTTGGCTTCGCTAAGATGACGTCACGTAGCGATTCCGAATGTCAAATCGCATACATAAAGTTATCGTTTCGTTTCGATATCCTTAGCGTTTAACTGTTTACAGGCACTGGTCAGTTAGTGTATTTCATATTTGTAAAAATATTTGAGTGTCAAATTTAATCCAAAAGTAACATAAGTGTAAAATTCTGCAAGTCTCATGTCATTACATCTTTCATTGGAAAGAAGGATTGTTTGTAAAAGAAGTTATTTCATAATTTCTTTATTGTACACAAACCGTTACATAGGACAATAAAAAACATAGAAAACGTGTAAAAAGGCGAGCTTATCTCTAATAAGAGATCTCTTCCAGCAAACCAAATAGGAATGAGACAGGTGGATTGCTGAGTAGGAGTAGACCCATGTGTACAATACATATAATTATTACTTACAAATCAATAGACTACATAAACTAGTGCATACTTATATAAATAAATATGAAATATATTTATATAATATATATAAACTATATTATTTAATGTTTATTTATGTAATATACAAAATTACAGCCGGTAACCACGGAATAATAAAAACATGTAACCGACTGAAAAAAAAGATTTGGTATGATGTTACTATTTCGCTTATTTATAGCCAACATGCTCACTCAGCACCAATAACATTCCATTTACAAAACTTTGTGCGCAATTTATTAGCAAATATTTTTGATTTAGATATATCATTTTACTCAAAAGGCGAGCCACAACCTCCATCAAAGAAACAGCAATATTATCTCAACAAACACAGTTACAGCTCATATCTATTCACGCGACGCATTTTCTTCGGCACGTATAGAAATCTGGGAAAATTCGTGAATATTTTGTTTTCCCCTCAAAACGGTGCAAAGATGATACAACATTTGTAAACGCAGGGAGAGGGGAAAGAAGGGGAAGGTATTGAAATGGGAGTTTGGTTTGTAAAAATGAAGAAATGTGGTGATAATCAAACACTCAATGTCCAAATTATTGCACCATTTTCTTTGTATAGCGAGGTTTTTGGAACTTTAACAACTCAAAACAACTAACAACAACAACTCTTTAACACTTTTAACTATTCAAACTTAGTCTGCAGTAGGACCTTCTTTTCGACCCAAAAAATTAAGGTTTTTGTTTATTCTATTAACTTCGATTTTGTGGGGTTTGGATTTATATACGGTACAGTAGTGCCCCCGCCAAGTATAGGTAGACACGGCTCGAAGCATTTATTTATATTTTCATGTGTTAATTGATTTTTGGTAAGAATGAAAAGCAACCTTAATAAACACTAAACAACTTAGCATCACCTAATGTAAGGGCACATCCATACCGCCCGTCTCACACGTCGATTGATATTGCATTCCGCGGACTTTGCCGCGGGGGAGGGCCAGGGGAACGGGAGGGAGGGGCGGGGGGGGGGGGGGGTGCGGAATTGAATTTGAAAACAGAACAACCCCTCCCGCCGCGCCCACGGGACATAGTGTAGGGTGGGTGTGCTATAAGAATACGAGAGATTTTCCGTGAAAATAGTAAAAGTAAATGTAGCCCATTAATGTACCCACCAAGGGGCAAAAGCCTTTGCCCGGATAAGAGTAAGATTAAGCCATATTCCACCACGCTGGCTCAGTAAAAAAGTTACTCTATATTCTCACAGAACTCACAGTGAAAGAAAGTTACTCTAAATTCTCACAGGACTCACAGTGAAAAAAGTAATTTCTGTTTTACTGTTTTTGCTGTACGGTTTAATAAAAGACAAGGAGGAGAAGGAAAAAACTGAATAAAAAACTATTCGTGTGTTGTTTGTATATTTTATGCATGTAAAGTTTGTATAGTTTAGGCAAAATATTACTGTAATTAAACATGCATAAAATATACAAACAACACACACATAGTTTTTTATTCAGTTTTTCCTTCTCCTGTAAAGTTCCCTTTTTTTACTCATGTTATTTTGTCTGCCGACCCTTCTGACGTTTTATAAATAAATATGAGGTGATGAAAAGCATTAGCAACCATTTGGATAAATCAATGAGCCCAGGCCTTATTTTAAATGTTTGTTCAGTATTTATTATGAAGCATATTGAGATTTAAGTTTCCTACTTGCCTCAATAGTCGGTACTGTAGTTATGATATTAAGTATTACATTGATCATTATAATATAGCAATTCAAACAGTAAGTATATTTGTCGCATCTTTCAAATGTGGTTATTTATACTCTATAAGTACATGTTTTTCAGAGACTCCCTGCTATCATTTTCAGAATTTCGCCACCTACTTGTGGTCACCCCAACGGCCCCGCGGCCATTCTCCCACCATAGACAAGAGTTTTATTGTTTTTATTTATTTATCTGCGAGCTGATATCAGCCTCCATGCTCGCGCCTCTGTGACGTAGCTGCAGAGATGACAGTGTGAACATTACCTGAATGTTTATCAATAATTCCAATTATGTATGATCATTAAAGTCACGGAATCGGTAAAAAATGGAGTGTCGAAATGCCCTGGTTGGTTTTTATTATTTTAAAATTTGCCTAGTTACCTACCAACACTATGACCGTACTTTTATCATTTAAAAACATGGTCAAAACTGCGTCTTTGACACCCTAACAGGCTATACAGAAATCTACGCTGTTTTTTTGTTTTTATTTTCTGTTCTATTAATAATTGTTTATTAAAAAACCATGTCCATACTATACAGTCCTGTGTCAGGTGAACCAAAGGTCCAGCTACGATAAGTCAGCAATATTCAGAATGGCCGGCGCTTATCGTAAACCCATACCATCTACACATCACCCCCTGCCGGACCATATCCGCCCTTATTACCTGCTATATAAGGCAGTGCTCGGCGGTAAAGGTATTCTGGCATATGATGTGTCGCGAGTTCCATATCAATAGCAAGGTTGATGAAAATGTGGAATGAGCGTTAGACAATAGGATGGAAGTAGATGGTTCATTGTTGGATATAATTTTGTAAAAGTGTACCACAATGACGCAATAAATATATGAGTATGAGTATGAGTCTGCATCAATTATGTATGTTTTTGAGGAAAACGGAAAAAGGTAAAAAAATACGCAAAATAGAGTTATAGATAACTAAATTGGGGTACCATTATGCCTCTACCACCCCGTGACAGGCGTTTACGGGTTACAAAAGACAAAAGTTAATTAACGTCAATTTATTTATTCGTATGATATTTCCAAGTAGGAACTTATCTCTTGATAGAGATGTACATGTTACATGTTATTTCCATTTTTAATTGTCATAATGTATTGATTTGTGTGCAATGAAGTATATTGAGATATTGAAAAAGTCACAGGCATTTATCCAAATTTCTTAACCAGTTGGTGGCGTCATTTGTAAGGGTGATGAAGTCATCGGAGTCTCCAGGGAAAGCCCGAAGGGGGCATTCTCGAACTAAATTAACATCGATGTAAATAGGTAATTTCAGTTGGAAAATCCTTCTCATTACTGTGATGTTTCCATCGATAGGGCTAATCTCAGTTCTCAACAGAAAAGTCAAGATTGTGCTAGGATGGCTAGTTTGGTTGTTGATTTATATAGATACAGACTAAAGTTAGTTCCTAAAGTGAGCCTCAACCACCTGACCTAAACACATAACATAACTTATTAAAAATAAATGTAAAATCATCTGTACAGTACGGCAACTCATCCACAGTGACGAAACCTGTTTCACCAGACCATGCCCACAATCATATCGTGTCAAGTTTGATCGCCCCATGTTTGTTTCTCGTCTTCGATTCGTTTAGTTGCGATCAGATTTGATCAAACTCCATCAGTTATGATCAGTTCGCGATCTAGCTTGACACTAGAGGCATTGGATTCAATTTGCGTATTTATTGGAATATTAGAGACGTGTTTCCCTTACCTGGGACGCGGACGGCTGTGGGGATTTGTTTGAGGATTACGGTTGGATTGCCTTTTAAGTAAATATGCGTTTATAAATCGGATGTGAGATTATTACATGGCAGTTACCGATGTAAAATATTGTAGAATGGACATAAACACAAATATTATTACATACCGCCACAATAGGTACACAACACACACATCAGCACATATTTAGTACTCGTACCTAGTTAATGTATTTGAATCAAGTAGGTTTATTATTCTGGACGAGTTTATGGTGACAATGATTTAAGGAAGCTTTATACTAATAGGTAGGTACTAAGCAAGTGATGGAGTAGGTAAATTTTATTAATTTCAGCTCTGATCAGTTTCATATTCTCATAGTCCTGTTAAAACGTCAAGTTTATCTGAACCCTGTTTAGTTACTTAGCAGGAGCAAGTGCTTCCAGAAGGTTAGGTACAAGAGCATAACCTACCAAACATTATACTGGTAACGCCATCTATAAAACAAGATATCAACCTCTCCATTCTCCGCCCTCCTTTGTGTCTGAAATTCCAGTTGTAGAGAGACGACTACGAGGATAGTACGGTGCAGCAGTGTACGCGACATGGATTCATATCACTTCAGTCACTGCCTTCGAGATGGCGCTGTTCTAAAATTTTGGAATTTTTCGAGCACAGCGCGGTATGTAAGCAAGAGCACAGATACTATAATATTAATAATATTATACTAATACAGATAGACCACCTAGAATAAAATATGACACCAGCAGCGGCGTAAACTGAGATGCTACTGCTTTTTTAGTTTGAAGCCATTATCGCTTGGTGCAGCACCATCGAAAAATTGCAAATACTACGAGATGGCGCTAAGATATAAATAGGATTTATTCTAAGATTAGCGCCACCTAGAGGTATGTTATCAGAAACCATGGCGTTTAAAGTACAAATCTTACTCCTTACGCCATCTCTTTTTTACGAAGGATTACTAATTCTAATTTGTATGAGATGAGCACCCTGTGTGTGGTAAGAGTGAGTTTTACCACAGATACTATAAATTATATAGGTACAGATAGACCACCTAGAACAAAATATGGCGCCAGCGTAAACTGAGATTCTACAGAAGCTTCTTTAGTTCGAGGCGATTATCGCTTGGTTCAGCACCATCGAAAAATTGGAAATACCACGAGATGACGCTATATAGGATTTATTCTAAGATTAGCGCCACCTAGGTATGTTAACAGAAACCATGGCATTTAAAGTACAAATCTTACTCCTCACGCCATCTCTTTTTTACGAAGGGTTACTAATTCTAATTAGTATGGGATGAGCACCCTGAGGTAAGAGTGAGTTTTTAACTTTTAACAACGAAGAGTAACTTTTTAACCGACTTCCCAAAGGAGGAGGTTTACAATTCGTCCGGATGTTTGTTTTTTATTTTATTTATTTTTTATGTATGTGCCCCGATAGCGCACTGATGTGGGATTTGACAAAATTAATTCCCCAAGGGAGGGGGGATAAGGGGGTACAGTTTGTATTAAACTCAATCTAATCAAATAGGGTTTGTGGAAGTCGGTTTTTTCTAAAATTTACTTTTTGTTTCAATTATTACTTGAGAGTATCTTCTACTTTTTTGTAGAATGACCTCATTTTGAACTATCATTATCATACGAATTTTTTCGCATAACTTTTTGTTGGTAAAATCCAGCCTGTAAAGTAAAAACTGACGGATAAATAAGTGTATGTAAATATAAAATGGCATTTGGTAATGTTGGCGTCGTTTTGACGTTTACATAGAGTTGGGTCGATTTTGAGTATTGGCGGCCACTCATGAAAGTCATAAATTTTGAAAGAGCAATTAAAAATAAGCTAATCTTACTATGGAGTACATATACTTAGTTAAATAATTTCGGGGCTGAGATATCTCACTAGTTTTTTTAGTTCAAAAAGTGTTACTTGAAGCTCTATTTTATTGAAGCTTCGAAATGGTTTACAGCAATGCTTCCCCTTTAAATATAATACATTGTGATATTGCTACCAAATAATGATAAAGATATCGGTGACCGCGAATAAAAAAAAATACGCCAATGGTGGCCATAAATAGATGATCATCAGACTGTCTAGTGTAAGTTGGCGTGTAGGAAAAAAACGTACTAATTTTGCCAGTAGTGTCTGACAGTTCTCAAGGCTTGGTGGCTTGTAGGAGGCGCCGCCACAAGAACGCCAACTTATACAAGACAGTCTGTTTTGATATTGTAGTGAGTGGGGTCAAGGAAAAAAGAGTCAAAATAATGTACTTTTCTACATTTTTCGATAGACTGAGTAGGTTTTAAGTCTATGTAGAATCATTCTATAATTCATTTTATTGGCCATCGTGGAAAGTTTTTTTGAATTCCCGTTTCTCCAACGAAATCATGGGCAAAACAGCAGTAGAAGGAAAAAAGACAAAATCTGTAAAAGTATTTATTTTTCTCCTCAAAGTTTTTCTAACTATCTAATAATTTAAATCTACGGCAAATATGAATACAGTGGCATCTCGAGCCTAATCCTAACTTTGTACGAAAGTTCACATGGGTTTGTTTTTCATTAGTTTCATATAAATCTACTTGAACAACGATTTTGAGGTAAGTCTAAGAAAACTACTAAAGATTTGTTTTCTTTTGTTTCGGATACTATTAAAAATTAATTTGGTTAATACATAAATAGGTAGGTAAGTACATAATGATTCGAGAAAACGATGGTTATCTAATCGAGACTTGGCGGGGGCACTATATCGAGATAAAAATGCGTTAAAAATGAACTATGACTACCTATGTATTTGATAATAGTATGATAAAAATAATTTAGGTGTTGAGTATTCAAATTTGAGTTATTGTCATCTACTTCATTTGTTAGCAGTGATATGTGCGAAAAGATATGATTACTAATAAATCAGATATTCACGGATCATCTTGTTATGTTAGATTAATTGTATAGGTATTTCAATGCCCATAAAGTTCTATGACATAATACTTATGTCACGATTGAAAGAAGATGTTACTCCAAACTTATATTTTACTTGATTGTTTATCAAACAGTCTGTCCACTGCTAATTGTATGGTTTGTTATTTGTACAAGGCTTACTTTATGTATAAACAAACAAAACAGTCATCAAGCTATTTCGTATGCGGACTGGACAGTGGCAGATATATATTTGCGCTCACGTTTTGCTACTTAAGCCAATGTAGTTGAAAATATGGCCAGCGATTTCAACCTTATTACTTAATAATAAAAATCTATGGCATTTCAATGATAATAAACATGACTTAACATAGCGTCACGCCTTTTGTCATACGAGAAATGAGCATACGGGGTGGCAGGAGCACAACAGTGCCAACTTTCAGTTCTTCAATAGGTACGCCTTTTAGCGTGATAGGGGGCTAGCTCTTAGCCACAGTTATAGACATTGAAAGTTGAAACTCTAAGCCTCGCGCATTTCATTCCATTAATGAAATGATCCTTTGAGAAGGGATCAATTTATTATTATTAATTTATTAAATTGACCTATTTATGTTTTTAGACACCTAAAATACTTTGTATACTTGTTTTATACACGTACTTTTAGAAAATTCACTCTCTCCTTTATTTATTGCACATCAAACTTTAGACGGTGTTTAATCGGTGATCAGGACTCAGGAGTAGAAAAATACGAATATCTAGCTAAAATTAAACTTTTAATTTATTTATTTATTTAATAGGCGAGGTCTGACGCAATTTAACTCACTGTATAGTTAACAATCGGTCAAGTGCGAGTCGGAACCGCACAAGAAGGGTACCGTACCATACAAAAACAATAAAACAAATAGAAAATTAAAAACACGTCTCTTGTATGGGGACCCCCTTTAGCATTGTAATATCTCTCATATTTCAGTATTTGTTGTTGTTGCGGCAACAGATATACACATTCTGTGAAATTTTCAACTTTCTAGCTATTCTGTGTCTGTGTAAAACTTGACCTGAATAAAGTTTGATTATCTCCATAAAAAACACATAGACCCATAAACGAGGCACCCATTCAATTGTCATTGCCCTTAAATTACAAAGAGGTTGTAAGCTTTACAGATACAGATTAGTTGGGTGACAAGGAATTGGGGAAAGTTGATTTCAAAATAAAAGTTAACACAGAAAAAAATAAGTTTGTTTTCATGTAATCGCGACTTCAACGTGACCGCCATCAATTACTAAGTTAGAAAAAATGGTACCTGATCAGTGATCAGTGATCTGATCACCGATTAAAAGTCATCGTGTATTATGTAAAATACACTGAAGTAAAATTAAGGCCTGTGTAACAACTAACCTTACAACATAGAACTTCAATAATGACTCAAACTTAGAAAATATCTATAAATTAACAAATAGGACACACATTTTAATATTCGAACTACAGCCTGTCAAATAATTTCTAAGCAAACAAAAACAAACCATCATCATTGCCAAAACAAGCCAAGATTAATGATTTTGACACTTTATGACTGCCGCTAAACATAGTTTATACAACACAGTCAAATTAAACAGCAAGGTTATATGCCTGTGTAAACTGTACTTTTGCGGCTGGTACAAGGTATAAGTTTGGTCTAAGTATACTGATATGAACATAAGAAAATCATATTTACAGGATTTAAATGACTTATACTAATACATAATGTATGTCGTATACGTAGGTACATCATACCGTGTAAAGTTTCAAATAAAAACTTGGTAGGTACTTAGTTAAACTAACAAAACTCATTTGTTAAGGCCGTCTTGCACTTGTACTTGAAACATATTAAGTATTTACAAATGTGCAAATAGGAAAGGGAAATAAAGAAAATTCTCACCAACGATCATTTTTAGAATTTAAGTACCTTTGAACAGATGCTAATGTTTAAACAATACAATATAAAATAAAATAAAGCGTCAGGTTTACATGCCTAGACGCCGGCGGCCGGCAGAGGCACAAATAATGTTAAATTCACGCAAAAACCAAATACTGTTAGTGAACATTGCTTCCACACGTTTTATCACAAAACTCGACCTTAATCCCCCCACCGAGGGCTCACCGCACTACATCTCCACATCTCGATTGATTTCGTCCACAAACTTCAGTTCCTTCACCTCCTCTCCCGAAAAACTTCTGACGGAGATGTCACTCGCTAGATCCGTGCTCGATAACTTATTTGAGATTTTGGTAATCGATATTCGGGATTCGATATCGTTGACGTCACAGATCGATTCTAATACTACGCCCTTTTCTACTTTTCTAGGTTTCACGGGTGCCGTGTGCGTTTGCTTTGTGCTCTTGAGTTTCTCGCTAAGTATTTTGTTCGTCCGCGACATGTCGATCGCTGGCGGGTCCTCTCTTCTACCTTCTTCTTCTCTCTTGTCCTCCGTTGTCTTGTTCTGTTGCTTCAACTCTGCTACTTCTGCGTTGGAAATGTTGTCCTTCTTCTTCCACTTCGTTCTTCTATTCTGGAACCAGATCTTGACCTGGAAGGAAGAGAAGGAGTTTCGTGAATAATTGAGATAAACAGACTTCTAGTATGAAATAATAAGAAATGTTTATTCAATAAGAAAAGTACAGTTGCATGTTATAATAACTTAACTAAAGATACATCATCTGTTTATGAGTTATGTTGTTGATATTAAGCACACCGTAAGATGCTAGTTGCGCCTATGTTTGTTCGACTTGGCGGGGGCACTGCCGTGCCCCCTGATGTTGTAGATAAATAAAAGGCTGGGCTGAAATACATAAGTAATGAGAATGACTGAAAATACACACAACGTGAACAGTTAATCAGGACATCGTTAGCAAATCAGCTGATAATAATATTGGGTTCATTTCATTGCACGATGTGCATTTGGCTACGAGTTAGATCCTCCTACCTATGTGGTTGTGTTTGTTTTGTAACAACGAACATCCCCCGTCTGTCGGACCGGATGCTGTCTGTAATACTACACATAACGTAAAGCATAATATGCAGTATGTACAGTGTACACCTATAGAATAATCTATGAGGATAATGGCTAATTAGACGCGCGTCGATCGATCGCCGCCCCGCGGTTGTTGCCGGCGGATAGTGTTATACGCTGGACGAAGGCTGGACGTTACAATGGATAGGGTCAATAAAAATAATCATAGTGAAGTATGTATGTATGTTGTGATATTACGCCGGGTTGGGAAACTACAGTGGCTCTAGGTCTCGGCAGTATAACATTTTCACTTCTCATGCTCGTAAAGTTCGTCTTTATGTTGGGTATAGGCTGCATAAAGTAAAATCTTCGTCTAAATCTCAGACTCAAAGCCAAAGGCTGTCAGGTAAACAGCCACACATTACACCTATGCTATGTGCCACTGCTGCGTATAAGTCTTTATTTTTTCTTTGCGTTGCATTTTGCAATTGTTTTTTGCAATATTTAATTGCTGTTTCATTTCCTCAATCGAAGTTAGCGAAAAGCAGAGTGTATAACTCGTATTCATAAAACCCATTTTACCCTCGACTTGACTATCCACCGAAACGGTGCGTTTTATGCACTTGTTGTACAATCTACGATTGAGCTGCAATTGTTTTGAGCAGCAATCTGTGCATTCCATAATAAGTTCTGCCCAAATGGGACGACAGAGCTCAGAGCCGACTACTCTGCCGGCCGACACGCTCATTACGTGACTTCAATCACCGCACATACACACATGAATGCAACTGTCACACACGTGTGCGTGGTGGGTGTGTGTGTGTGTGTGTGTGTGACAATTAACGTGAAGTCTGAGCTAATTCGCTGTCACAGCTGTATTGTGTGAGATATTGTTTAGTGCCTACTCGTTCAGGGTGTAATTGTAATTTATTTTATAGCAATATTGGTATCGCTGATAACGTTAAGGTCACTTTGCATCATAATGAGGTTGTAGTAGTACTAAACTGACAGAACTACTTACCGCCGATTTTGCGACGTTAGTACTTTTGATTTATTTTAATTCCTCTCACAGATCAGAATCACATAAACTGCTTGTATCTCGAAATATGCCCGGGACATTTATCACAATTGTGTAACTTTGCAGCGGGCGACATGTCGTCGGTGGAATTAGTCCTCTAGTCTAATTTCTCAGTCTTTATGATTACATCATGTACTTACATTTTAGTCAATTAAGTACGTACGTAATCGTATTGTGTTAGTCAGTTTACCGAGAATGCTGACGGCGGAGATGTCTTATTCTGTTATTATTAACCGATCTAGATTAATACAAAACTTTTATTTTATTTAAGATACTGAATACAAACACGGGCAGTTAATTAATATCTGTTTGCCTCCCTATAAGCCAACCGTATGGAGGACGTCAAGAAGCTAGGTTCATAAGGTAATACGTTTTCCCAGCTGGGGTAGAATAACACTTATTACTATATGTATAGGTGTGGTAGGTATACAGAATGTTTCATTTCGCGGTTGATTGTTTTATTTCTAAAAAGTACCTAATGACGTCATGAACGGTAATGGGCACACAGTTAATATATATTACTAAATGTGCTTTTGGTAGCTTCGCAGTAGTTCAATTCATTTTGTTCCATGGTGGAACTAACGCGAAATATTTTTCTCTTTTGTTCCATGGAACTCAGCGGTGGTGGGACAATTGCGAACTTCAATTTTCGCCTCAGTCCCATGTCGGACATTAATTCGCTCAAGTTCCATGGAACAGTTTCATAATGGAAAAAAATCTATGGAACTAAAGCAAAGTATCGATTAATTTAAGGGATCTTTGAAGGAAACTGCTATAAAGCTTGCATTTTATTATTATGATTTCACTACTACCTACCATTAACAACATTTTATCAGTGCGTGTGAAAAGTGATAGAATTCTATGCAGTTGATCCCAGTACTAGCTCATTCCAAAGTCCACGGCCCCCGATTTTCAATCTGCCCACCCCACCCACATCGTAAAATCCTATGAAAAACAAAACAAAAGAACTGGCTCTTTTCAAAAGTTAACCACCATTTGCACCAAAAACTCTATTACGATTAACGTTCTAATTCTATTTAGCATCTGTCAAAATGTATGAAATGTGTCAAACTTGATTGTAATTAAGTTATTTTTTTTTATTAACCATAAAGTCATACAGATTACTTAGTCAACGTCAATATAATATTAATATTTCTGTATACTGCCGCCCGTTCGGAAGTGTTTTGGTGCAAATGGACCTAAGACTGTCACGACCGACAGCATGACTGTGACATTGACATTGAACCTCCCCGCTGCCTGAGATAAATTCATACAGAGCTCCAGCAGCGCCGGCGAATGAGAAAGTGGTCTTGTATCTTGTCCGTTGGCGGACCTTAACCAATAAAATAAAATAAAATAATTTTCTAACACGTCTTTTAATTAATGAAGGTAGGTAGTCGGTCATCATCAGGTTTCACTCGCAAAGAGCCTATCCATTACATGTTTGCCAAACTTCGGCTAACCTGGAGCGGGTCTAGCTTGACCTTAGTGCACAAACTTCGGTTAACCTGGAGCGGGTCTAGCTTGACCTTAGTGCACAAACTTCGGCTAACCTGGAGCGGGTCTAGCTTGACCTTAGGCACAAACTTCGGCTAACCTGGAGCGGGTCTAGCTTGACCTTAGTGCACAAACTTCGGCTAACCTGGAGCGGGTCTAGCTTGACCTTAGTGCACAAACTTCGGCTAACCTGGAGCGGGTCTAGCTTGACCTTAGTGCACAAACTTCGGCTAACCTGGAGCGGGTCTAGCTTGACCTTAGTGCACAAACTTCGGCTAACCTGGAGCGGGTCTAGCTTGACCTTAGTGCACAAACTTCGGCTAACCTGGAGCGGGTCTAGCTTGACCTTAGTGCACAAACTTCGGCTAACCTGGAGCGGGTCTAGCTTGACCTTAGTGCACAAACATCTGCATTTAATACTAACCTCATTTTAACTATCAGTACAGGTTCGCGTCAAGTTTTTTGGTTCTGCGGGGCAATTGTCGCCTATTAAAATATTGTAATTTTTGTATGAAATATAGTAGACAATTGGCGTCTACCCTTTCAATTACCATGGGCGAGAATTGGCCCCCTGCCCCCCTGGACATGATGCAAAACGCTATTATCTGTGTTAGATATATAAGTTAGTTTGTAATAAAATGCAGTGCCCTTACAGGGTCCATTGTCGGGACCTCTTTATTTTAAGAACTCTACAACCACCATGTAGCAATAAATAATTTGGAATTTGGAATCGTTCGCACGAAACGCTAAGAATATGACGTATCCAATATGACAATTAGTGACGCTACGCTAGCGTCACCAAATGTCAAATCGCATACATTTTGAGTTTTCGCTTCTATTCGTTTTCGTAACATTATTAACTTTGTCTAGGCGTGCAGCTGGTCGAGCTGTTATGGGCTCTACTCACGATTTGTTGCTGCAACTTGTACTTTTCTCTATGTCTATCTTCCTGTTCTGTCCTTCTCTAGCGCTTGCAAGGCAACCTGCCTTCTGTGAGTTGCAGCGACAGATTGCGAGCCAGGTTGCATCGTGAGTAGAGCCCATTACCCCTCTCTCTCTCTCTCTTTCTATAGAGGCCTAAGAGGCCCATTTGTCTACTGAACCTACCCCATCTTACCCTACCATAAGGGTAGAATGAGAGGTCACACCACGCACTGAGCCAAAAAGACATTGCACGGCCTGTCCGTACATACTACTAGAGTAGAGCCACAAAACAAACAAACAAACGCACCGTTTACGAGTGCTTGCGGGAGTTTCGCAAACCATAGTAAGCATGTAAATATAATACTTCATCATGATTATTACGTGTGAGGTGATATCAATAGGCAGTGGAAGTGAGCATCGGGTTTCAATTCGGCTTGCGTCAAGTAATCGGAGATTTAACGAGTAAACGCTAATTTGTTAAACGATTGTTGAATGGAGGGTTTAGTAGGAAATTGTTGTTGAAGCCGGAAATGCCGAGTGACGTCTCTGTTCATTGATACCTCGGTGACATTTTACACTCAACTAACACGTAAACAAAACGGTGTACGTAGTCATTATTAATCAAGGTTTACTGTCAAACCGATTTAATACATTGTGTTTAGCTCTAATCAAATTTTATTTTATTTATTGAAAAAGCCACACAAACAGTTAAGTGTAACACTAAACACCCTATTATTTAACAGTTCAATTCCTATACATATACCCCCAGTTTCTGAGACGCCGATCACAGGTCACGATTAACTAATAGGTGGTCAATTAAAAAAAGCGGCACACGATTGGCTGATGGCGGCGGGTGATTGGCTGAAATTAGTTAATCACTCTGTTATCTTTGATCCGCGTCTCAGAAACCGGACGTAAGTGATACACCAATGACAGCTGTGTACAACATTGATATGAATTAATATTTTTTTGTTAAATAGGCAAATAAATATGCTACTTCGTTTTTTTTTAATAAAATAATGACTTCATTATGTAGATATAAAAAAAAAGTTGTTTTTTTTTTCATAAATAACTGACTTTTATACTAAAAGCGATCAGATAATTAAAAAAAACAAAAAAATCTGATTAAAATCAAATAAATCCGATTTAAATCAAATTAATCTGATATTTTGTTTTTTTTTTTTAAATAAAAATCATGAGTTTTATCAACCCTGCATATAACAGGCAAATAATTGATGATTTATTCAAAATGGCGGCAAGTGATTAGCCGGAATTAGTTTAACAAGAGTTTCACCATCTGTCAACGCTAATTTTCGTTTCGGACCCCGAGCGTAAGAGTAACTTGCTGAACCACATTCTTAAACACTTTATCTTAAATAGATTTAGCAGGTGTTAAAATGTAGGAGAAATGTAAAACTTAAATCAGATTAGCTCGACCAAACAAGCGAATGCAGTATAAGTCGCCTTTGTACACTATTTTTATTAACTTTTGTTTTATTTCAACTATTTGTGCTGAATAAAGAAATTATGAAATTATGAAGTCATATCCTAAGCAACCCCCTCTTTTATTTTTTTATTTTATTATCTTTGGTATACAAAACAGCATTGAAGATAATACACTTAAATTAATTTACCATTACAACGGGTGAACGGCTATCTTCAGCGCCAAAATATGTATACACAGCATGACTTATGTATAAAAAAAGTAATTATTTAATTTATGCACACAAATCACACCATTTACTTATGTATAAAAAAGCAATTATCCAACTTATGCACACAAATCACACTAAAAATTGTGTAATCTAAAGAAAATACTAGCAATTCAAAAATAATCTAAAGCAGAATTTAAAACAATTTAAAGAGAATTGAGGACATGACGCATTTTAAACTTAA
Source organism: Argyresthia albistria (assembly GCA_963457715.1). Taxonomy (NCBI): domain Eukaryota; kingdom Metazoa; phylum Arthropoda; class Insecta; order Lepidoptera; family Argyresthiidae; genus Argyresthia; species Argyresthia albistria. The sequence goes on along the minus strand of OY735270.1, from coordinate 86,036 downwards.
AAGAAGCCAGCGCATCGTGGTAGATATCAGGGACGCCGTCCTCGCTGGCAGAAAGCTCGTTGTAGGAGCGACACATACGAGGGGCGGGGTTGTTAGCACTGATGTTGGATTGGCACCGCGGAATGAAGAAGGGACGTGGCTTTCTAACTGATCTGCTGGGTGCATAGAAGTTAATGTCCGAGAGGACAGAGGTTGTAATGGTGCCATTGATTATTTTGTGCAAATGGATCAGGTCCTGAAGCTTGCGACGCGATTCAAGGGTTTCTATCGAGAACCGTTCACGCCTGCTGTCGTAAGACCTTAGTGAACGGCGAAACGAGCGCAAAGCATCCGAAGGAAACGCTTCTGGACCGATTCTACGTGTTCGATATGGGCTTTGTACATTGGCGACCATATAACAGACGCATACTCCAACCTACAACGGACAAGTGCATTGTACAATGTTTGCTGGACTTTTAAACGACTTAGTGACCCGTAAGATAAAACCAAGTAGTTGGTTACATTTCTTGACGAGGGCGGAGCAATGCTGGCTGGCTTTGTGTAAATAGCCGCTAGCTGCGGGCACATAACAGTTGAAATATAATTGTTATAAAAAATACCCACTCATGAAAATGTAAAGAATGATAAAAAAAATTGTACGCAAACACGCTTGAACTTCTGCGGAGAGGTAAAGCTGATGCATGGCTGCTCCATGTTAATTGTTCTGCAGCTAAAAGTGATCCATACCTATCCGATGTTGGTAGTTGAATCGACCGCAAATTGCTTCCGGGTCAGATGTTCCGGTCATAGCCACCTAAATTAGGATACATTCATGTTTAATTACACACGCACACACACACACCTTCACGAGATTTCCCGTACGGGCTGGCAGAAGCAGGGTAACGCTAATAATAAACCGCTCTTAGTACTGAGAGCTAAAAAATCACAGGTTATATCGGCAAAACAGTAATTTTGACGAGCCTTCACCTATTCCATGTAAAATGTTGCATGACAGGATTTCTTACAAAATATACATACGACACGTGATATATATGTCGGCGGCCGATCGTAGAATTGGGCACATCACGATGTGAAACGTGAAATATCATGAAACATGAATAATGATGAGAGCTGCACCGCTACTCAAAAAGATCTATTGCAGATCTTCTGAACATCTTTCACTACCAGAAATATTTAGATCTATTTGAGTAGGTATCCTGCATGCTCACATAATATCCAATGCTGATTGCACCTACTTACAGCTGGTTCAAGTATTCTGTGTTCCGCAGATAAGGCCACGCTTTAATTAACTGCGATCCGCCGTGCGTGGCCGACAGTGGCCGTGCAACCGTGCTCATTGTATTGACGTAAATCCGTCGCAAAGCCGTGTCAGCGAGCCGTGCTCAGCGATATGTGAATACACTGATAATGATAAGGTGGGCAATTTAATTCTGATGGTAACAAATAAGACAATTAACTACCCAATCAAAACTAAAAGCTTGTTGTCTTATCCGGCTGTCCACCGGTTGTATTGTCAAATTGGCTTACAGAAGGAGTGTGAAAATTTCAGCAATTACAATGTTTGTTGTACTACAAACAAGTACAGAACATTCAGCCAAATATTGTGATGCAAAATAATATAAGTGAGGATATTGAGCTCTACACTACTCTACAATACAGTACAAACGTCTGAGTGGAGGGCAACTCTTTGCCACTGTGCAGCTCCCACGATGCATCGTGTATTCTAGCGTGGGGCCGGACTATGCAGCCAGCTCCCACGATGCAGGTGTATCCTAGCGTGGGGCCAGACTCAATATCTATGAAAAAAACGGTCAGACGACTAACTAGTATGAGAGTCAGCTATAGTCGTTTCGTTTCGCTTCTATACGTACAATCTATAGACAATAATTGCTTAGCAATATGTTACAGGCAATAATGTGTTGTTGTAGTGGACATCACGTGATGGACGGAAGTGAAGCTATTAGCTAAGATGATTTGATGTTATAGACATTAGACATCTTATCTATGTACTATGAATGTACAATGACATTAGTAAATATTTAGGTAGAGTTACATAACAATTCATTTATCTCGTATAAGAGTTATATTATACCAATAGCTTATCATAAGATCATATAAATTGTAGTAACACAACACAACATCAAGCCTTTTCCCTAAGTGGCAGGGGCACAATTGAATGAAATTACAATAATAATAATATTTGTAGTAACTTCCTAGTTTCAGAACTAAAAGCAACCCTTTCGAAGATCAAGAGGTCTTATTATGACAAATCAAGTGGAGCCAAGCAAGTCAAGGATATTTCCTGTCTGTCTGCCACTCAAAATGTTACTTCTGACGAATGAGTTGTTACACACGAGCTGCATCGTCAGCTTCGGAAGCGTCGGCAGCCGCTCTAAATGTGTCGGCAGCACTCGACAACAACTGCTGCGGACGCGCAGACGGGCCGGGGGCCGGGGTTCGCGTACTGGAATCATATGGCAATAGCTCTATCGAAGCGCAAGAGTGCCGGTTGTGGCACAGATTACTAAATAGTTACTACGTAACAGATACTACACTCAGTAGGAAATTTCCAATACCTACTGCTATAATAGCCTACTCCGTCGCGTCAGCAACCGCTGCATGCTAAAATGTGCCTAAATGCTCAAGCGTACAGTTGTGATCGCCTCGCACCGCGCGATCGCACACTAATCGCAGGGCTGGCAGACATCGCAGATACTCGTACGATACGAACACAGTTCAAAACGTGCGTGCGCTTGGCTTGCGACAACCATACTGACTTGATCAGCCGGGCCATAGCCGGGCGCCCGAGAGCTCGGGGCTCGGGCGCGGGCGGTAGGTAATTATAGCGCGCGAGTACATTCAGTGACGAAGGCCTGGTTGTGGCTTGTCGGTGGGGCGGTAGGCGCCGGCGCCGGCTACAAACAAACCGTAATTCTTAGTGTTGCCGGATAATCGATCGTATATCGATTATTAATCGATTCTCCTAAGTACAAATAAATAATCTAACAAATCGATCTGGTATCGATTCTATCGATATAATCGATTGGATCGATACTATCGATTCTTATACTTGTAAAATAAATTCGATTGTAATCGATTAGTCGATTATAATTGCTGTTTCTGATAATTAAATAGATTATATCGATAGTATCGATGGTGAAAAGCAATAATAGATCAATTAAATCGATACTATTGACACAATCGATTAAATCGAGGTATCGTTTAGATTATATTGTTGTGTAATCTCTGTAATGTAAAAATATAATCTAAACCGATACCTCGATTTAATCGATTGTGTCGATAGTATCGATTTTATCGATTATATTGTTTTGCTTCTCACCATCGATACAATCGATTTAATTATCAGAAACAGCAATTATAATCGACTAATCGATTATAATCGATTTTATTGGTACAAGTATAAGAATAAATAGTATCGATCCAATCGATTATATCTATAGAATCGATACCAGATCGATTTGTTAGATTATTTAGGTACCTACTAATCGATTAATTGATAATCGATTATCCGGCAACACTTTAGCCACTGCCATGCGATTCCGTAGACAACTCCCGGCCCTGCCTGAGGGTCGTCGTGCGCTGCTACAGCGAATCACAATTATCAATTTATCATCGAACGTTGCGTCGCGTCACGCCGCGCCCCCCCCCCCCCCCCCCGAGGGTATCAACACGGCAGTATTGTACTCTCCCAATTAGCGTAAAATTATGCGTGTGTCACGTGTATGTACCTAAAACAGAATTCCAATCTAACAAAATTATAAAACAAGACGGTGTATGCTAAGTTCCTATATTTAAAAGATTAAGCGATTTCATAAATGTTGTGTGTTGTGTTCAGTTGTATGATATTGATGACTGATGTGATGAGATGAGACTATGAGGATTAATCTGTGCCTGAGATTACGTCAAATTACGTTATCTCTAGATAATACATATTATTTGTAGGAAAGCAAGATTTGAACTCCGTGGGGTGCGCCGCCGGGCGGGTTGAACTCCGTGGGGTGCCCCGCCGGACGGGTTGAACTCCGTGGGGTGCCCCGCCGTGCGGGTTGAACTCCGTGGGGTGCGCCGCCGGGCGGGTTGAACTCCGTGGGGTGCCCCGCCGGGCGGGTTGAACTCCGTGGGGTGCCCCGCCGGGCGAGTTGAACTCCGTGGGGTGCGCCGCCGGGCGGGTTGAACTCCGTGGGGTGCCCCGCCGGGCGGGTTGAACTCCGTGGGGTGCCCCGCCGGGCGGGTTGAACCACTCGATGCAGGTTTTGGCACAAAACTGCTGCGACATTCGAGTGCTGCTAGAGACCAGACCAAGTGTGGGGGAGCGAGAGGGGGGACGAGAGGGGGGAACGGGGAGGAGTGTTGAGCGGTGCTGACAAATCAAAATAATTATATTAATTTATGTACAAAATGACTGGATGAGACAGGATAATTCGAAAACAGTCAAAATGCCTAAAAGTTTGTAAGTTTGATGAATGTTTGTTGTGGTTTCCTGATTTTATGATGGACACATTCTAGTGGCTTATAGGTTAATATGTGATGGAATGGATGTTCTAAGCACGAGTAGTTACAATATGTCTCTAACATTGATTCACATTGATGTCAAGGTCGAGTGTTGGGATCAAATAAAAGAAGTTGCATCAACCTTAGGTTTTCATCAGATGCAATTACGCCTTCAGATTCACAATCAAACTCTCTGCACCAAACATGTTATACATATTATTGTTCAATAGTAGACAATAGTCCTATTAATACAGGCAGTCATTTGCCATATTGCTCGACGGAAGGATCTAGACTAGTCGTTGATTGGCTGTTATAACTGGCTGCGCAAATATTCTGGCTGCCGCAGCCTGGCTGCGCAGCCAGGCTGCCTAGTGCGCGGGGGCCCTTAATGTTCATGTTCCATCCGCCAGAATTTAAATGGCCGAGCATCGTGATGGCAGAGCGTCAAGCAGCTTTTACATTAATTACAATTTAATACCTGAAGCTCAAATATAGATCTCGGCGAGCCATCCGACGGTAATCGGCGGCGCTCATTGAATTGCGGAACGAAAATAATATCGTTACATAAAGGCATGCGCGTGGGCAGCCGCTCTGTGATTGGCCGAGGGCGACTCGCTCGTGGGAAATGCCGCGTTCTGATTGGTCGGCGAGTTTTCACAATAATTTGGCAAAGCTTCAAGTGGGCGGGGCTAGACGCGCGCCGCGACGCGGATTGTCGTCGCTCCATTGCTGCGCAGTGACAGCTCTACTCGCTAGATATCATCGTTTAGCTCGCTTGCAACACTGAATTGCATTAACTACACTATTAATAGATCAGATTTATGATTATTGAAGCCAAATAGATGCTAATAATACATTAATAATAATAATAACACATCCACCGAATGCAAGAACATTCATTAGTCTACTTAGTAGGAAGATGATTTGATTTAATGGATCGACCACCTGCTACCAATCTGTTTCATCAATTCTTAATAAATAGTCAATTTAAATCTGATTGATGCTCCACCTGTTTATTGAGATCAAATTACGCAAACACCTCCGTTGTAAGCTGAATATCTATCGAATCTGTCCTAATCTTATAAACAAGCGATACAAACTATAGTTGAGAGATCGAGCGTGTAAAAATGTATAGCCTATTAACTCCCAGCCTTAATACGAGTAAGATTGAGAGGTACTTCACCACACTCTGAGTGCTGGTTAATAGGTAGGCAGTTTACCAAGCGGCTACTAAAAGTATTTTTTTAATTTTTTCAAAATAAATCAAAAGAGTCCTTTCCTCTCACCTCCACAATTTCTCATTAACTACTAACACCGGCGGCGGGACACCACTCTCACATTAAATTAATTGCAATTAAACTAAAATCGCCCATTAAAGTGGCGCGCGCGCCTCCACGCATGCGCGTACAATCAATTAAGGCGAGTCGCGCATTTTTATGCAAATATCTCCGCTGGTGGTCTGCCTTAACAGGGCTATCGGTGCTTCCGAGCTAAAGTAATACAGGTGATTTTAAACTTTATAGAATCAAGATTAGGTCTAATTGGATGAATAAGTGTTGATAGTTGAGCGGATATCACGCGTAGAGCTTTGTAAGCGCTTGTGAGCGGAAGCAATGGGTAAATAAGGGTACTAAGGGTGGTGCCGGCTGAGGTGTGTGCTAGGTTATGGATAAGGGTACTGAGGGTGGTGCCGGCTGAGGTGTGTGCTAGGTTATGGATAAGGGTACTGAGGGTGGTGCCGGCTGAGGTGTGTGCTAGGTTATGGATAAGGGTACTGAGGGTGGTGCCGGCTGAGGTGTGTGCTAGGTTATGGATAAGGGTACTGAGGGTGGTGCCGGCTGAGGTGTGTGCTAGGTTATGGATAAGGGTACTAAGGGTGGTGCCGGCTGAGGTGTGTGCTAGGTTATGGATAAGGGTACTAAGGGTGGTGCCGGCTGAGGTGTGTGCTAGGTTATGGATAAGGGTACTGAGGGTGGTGCCGGCTGAGGTGTGTGCTAGGTTATGGATAAGGGTACTGAGGGTGGTGCCGGCTGAGGTGTGTGCTAGGTTATGGATAAGGGTACTGAGGGTGGTGCCGGCTGAGGTGTGTGCTAGGTTATGGATAAGGGTACTGAGGGTGGTGCCGGCTGAGGTGTGTGCTAGGTTATGGATAAGGTTCATAGTAAGACTCATAATTTTTGAACAGTCTTCTGACAATCTTTTGCTTTGCTCTACGCAATTTAATGCAACGAACTTGTCATCAACACAGATAGCCCATGGAATTGGTACGTTTGCCTTACATCAAAGAGATACTTCTGATTTTTTTATGAGTTTGTAGTGATGAAATGGGTAATCAAACAAATCCAAGTTTTCCACCAGACAGACAGACAGACAGACGGACGGACGGACGGACGGACGGACGGACGGACCGACGGACGGACGGACGGACAACAAGGTGATCCTATAAGGGTCCCGTTTTTTTCTTTTTAGGGTGCCGGAAGCCCTAAAAAATGTTGTCGACGCGAAATTTTGTCTTCTTTGATGTACGGTCGCCTGCGTCTAACTAAAGTATACGGGCGTGCATCCCGCTTTATACTGCTTACGTATATATACTTTTATGCGCAGGCGACCGTACTCAACTCACGGTTTTCGGATAAAAGTGAAAAACACAAAAATGACCTATATTTTCAAGTTTTTAACTGTGATCCGGAGGGCTTTTGAGGTGAAAAATTGGATTTTTCATAACTATAACTAATTTAAAAAAATTGGTTGCCTGTAAAGTCGGTATACGGGCGAAAGTTTTACGTGACAACGACTTTGAGTGGTAAAATAATTTTCTCTCTCACTCTCTCTCTCTCGCTCTGTCTCTCTCGCTCTTAGGCGGGCTAACTGTGCTCGAGTGGAAGGGACGCGTGCCTTTCACTTTTTATGTCTGTCTCTCTCGCTCTTAGGCGGGCTAACCATGCCTCTCACTCGCTCTCATTGTGAGCGCATAACGTGAGCGGAGCGTAACGCAGTTTCTTGAAGTGTCACCCGGCAAACCAATTTATAAGACGTTGTCACGTCAAAAAATCAAAACTATTTCATTTGATGAAAGGCGCCCCAGTATACCAGCTTTTTACAAAATGCATGGGCTAAGTAAGACCTTTCATTCCTTCATCAAGCGTGCCGCCTGTCACCGCACGCGCACGCGCACGCCAACAGAAAGCATATTTAGAACAGGCCATGTGTGTTTCAAGTGCAATATGTCTGGATAATTATAATTAATTTGTATTAATGACTTTTTTAAGCGGGGGCTTTGTTGTTCTAACAAAAAAACATGGCAAAACGAAATAACTATTCTGTCCTAGCAGCACTTGATAACTATTCTGTCCTAGCAGCACTTGATAACTATTCTGTCCTAGCAGCACTTGATAACTATTCTGTCCTAGCAGCACTTGATAACTATTCTGTCCTAGCAGCACTTGATAACTATTCTGTCCTAGCAGCACTTGATAACTATTCTGTCCTAGCAGCACTTGATAACTACTCTGTCCTAGCAGCACTTGATAATTGCTTATTTGCTTAGTTGACAAATCGGACGCGGAGAGAAATCTGCCGTGAGTACGTACGTTACACTAATTTACTCCTCGTGCCATATTTATTTATTTATTTTATTTATTTATTTATTTAAAGTAAATTCGTACAACATGACAGATAAATCCATTTCGTCGTACAAAGTATCCAAACTATAAAATAGATTACATTAAACACAATTACAATTACATACATTCGATTATTAAATAACATTATGTCCATTTGTAATTTGGGATAATAATTACATGACAACACTATCATCCAATCATCTCACAGAACCTGCCACATTCTCGCACAATATCCCTCCATGCATCGCCAAACAGATCATTCAGTGGCGCTGCTACCAACAGTGCGTTGAGGCTGTCCCGCGCCCGGACCAGCGGAGACTCCCGGCGCGCCACCGTGCGGTGCGTGCCGCTCGCTAGCAGCTGGTGCCTGCGCGCGCGTAGGTAGTTGTCAGGCACGTATAGCGCACATACTGCACTGACAAGCGCCACGCAGTCACTGTCACCTCGCAACAATCGACACACAGTCAGAAGCTGTTCGGTGTTACGTCTCACCTCTAGTGAGTTGTATCCGAGCATACCTAATATAAAAGCTGATGGATAAAGGTAAGGGTAGTATCCAAATTTCCTCTTATATAGGTACCTTAGAAAAGCTTTGTGTACCTTCTCGAGCATAAGGACGTATGAGCTTTCATGCGGATTCCAAACAACCGAGCTAGATTCAAGTTTGGTTCTCACTAGGGCCGTGTAAAGAAGCTGGACCACACCCAGGTTATGGAATCCCTTACTATTCCGAATCACAAACCCTAATCTTTTAAAGCATTCCTTGGCTAAAGTGCTCATGTGCTCATGGAATGTAAGTTTAGGGTCAAACGTAACACCGAGATCCTTCATCGAATACACTCGAGTCAGAGACTCCGCGCCGAGTGTATACGTCGCGCTAATAGGCCGAGGAGAGCGCGTGAAAGACATGATGCAACATTTCTCACTATTGAATAGGAGTTTGTTGCTCACACTCCATCTATGGACCGCATCTAGATCTTCCTGCAGTAGCCTACAGTCATCTTCTGTCTTTACTGGAAGTACCAGTTTTAGGTCGTCCGCGTACAGTAGGCATTTAGCATATTTCAGCACAGATTCTAGGTCATTTATCATGATGATAAATAACAACGGACCAAGAATAGAGCCTTGGCTAACACCCGACCGCGTGTGGTACGGCTGGGACTCAAAGCAGCCGTGTCGCACAAATTGTTGGCGGTTTTTCAAGTAGTCAGCAAAGAAGACCAACAGCTTTGGGGCAAATCCAATGGCGCACAATTTCTTCATTAGGACGTCGTTGTCAACTCTATCGAACGCCTTACGGAAGTCCAGATAGGCGACGTCCACCTGACATCCCCGATCCATGCTCTCTGAGACCACATCGACTAGCGTCAGTAAGTTGGTGGTTACTGAGCGACGACTCCTAAATCCGTGTTGCGAGTCGCACAAATACGGCGCTATCTGCGGGTAGATTTTGCCATATATGACTGACTCGAACAATTTTGCCAATGAACTCAGGATCGCAATAGGTCGATATTGATTTACAGAGGTAGTTTCACTAGTCTTGGGTACAGGACTGACTCGAGAGAGCTTCCAGCTGGTGGGGTACCTACCTTGCTCGAGAGCAAGGTTGAATATGAGACCCAAAGGAAAAACCAGCTGATTGCTGTAGGCCTTCAAAAAGTAAGGAGGGACGTTGTCCGGTCCAATTGCGCTCCTTGGCCTTAGCTGCCTCAGTCCCTGCTCTACATCCCTACGGGAGACATGTGTAATTTGGACGTAATTAGCCGTGCGCGAGTCATCGGACCTGTTTACCAGATCCGGTGCAAGCGTCGGCTCGTCGCTGAGGAAGACGTCAGAGAAGTAGTTTGCAAATGCGGCTGCTGCTTCCTCTCCAACACACTCACGCCCCTGATGCGTGACCTCAGGTTCGAAACCACCCTTCGACCTAAGGTAGAATCGCCCTTGAGCGTCGGCTGAAGACTAATTAAAAGCGGTTAAGTTTTCTTAATTGCTCCTCTTGTATTTGCGACTGGTCTTTTTTATCGATTATTAAAGGTGGAAAAGCCTGGTTTATAGTATTTTTAATGGTTAGATTTTGTCTTGTTAAACGCACGCTATTATCGTATCTTATTATTGATTTATTATTGGAAAGCTAAACTCGAAAATCTAAAGCGATAAATTGATTATTAATTACACAAATTAGTAAACGAAATCATGTAGATAGCACGATGCACAGTCTCACCTCACATCAGAGGAGCTTACATGAAACCACAGATATTTGATTGATCTGCGGTCGAACAGATTTATACACACATACTCACACAATTACACATACACAATAGCAGTACAAGCATATCTGCATTAACCGCTTTCGGGAATCGTCACGTTGTTGCTTGGTTGGCAGTTGGCTGGCAGCACTGAGCTATTTGCCCTGAATTGTTGCGGCGCACTCAGATGTCAAGGACCTCGATACGTTCAATATGTCATTACACTAATATGGTAATAGTTTGTTGAACCCACCAGTATGTATGACCAAAGCTGAACGCAATACAACTTATATGCTTATAATAAATATGATTGCAAAGGAGCAGACTAAAGGTCGAATTGATATTTCGAAGGAAGAAACCAAACGGATATTTTTTGTCATTCTACCGTCGTAATTTTAATTAAAAACCAATTAAGTGAACCGTCAAAGCGACAGTTCACAAAACATCATCACATTCCTGTTTAGTTCGGCGCGCGGCCGTCAATAATAAAACAAGATTCGGGGCGCAATCGTCGCCGCAGTCCCAATTAAATACTGTGCCGTCGTCGTCGTCGGCGACAGAACCCTAAAACGTCGCTAAAGTTACATTATTAGGTACTGTGTTATTTGAGCCTAGGAAAAATTTACCCAAGTAGGTTTCTTTAAAATAACCGGCCAAGTGCGAGTAGGACTCGCGCACCAAGGGTTCCGATCACACTTGGAGAGCGTAACACGTTTAATTAGGTTTCCACATAAAAAAACCAAAGTGTGATGTCATCCATGTAAACCAAATTGAATATTTTTTTAGAAAGACAGAAATTTTCAGTTTTCAGATTTTTTCCTTTACTTGTGCTATAAGACCTTCGTTTATTCCAAATTTCATGACCCTAGGCCAACCGGAAGTACCCTATAGGTTTTGATTCCCTTGCGAGTTCCACGCGAGTTCAGTATACAAATTCAGCAAAATCATGACTTAATATCGCGGTATCTTTTGATTGCGTGGACCTAGAAGTTTAGTTTTTTCACAGCTCTAAGGAACCATAGACCTGAGTAATCGATATTAATTTCAACATGATACCTCCACGCGTTCCTGAGAAAAGGGGTCGTGACAGACGGACGGACGGACAACAAAGTGATCCTATAAGGGTTCCTTTTTTTCCTTTTAAGGATCGGAACCCTAAAAAGTGTGTGACATATCATGACAAAGTTGTTTTCGGTTAGTGTTTGCGTTTAAATTTTTCACATAAATCATTGGACGAAACACCGCAAAACCGTTTCCAAATACTTAAATAAATATGAATGTCCATTTCGGCCTTCACTGACCCAAATGGAAAATTGTGCAAAGTGTGGCATAAACTGCGTCAATTTCTCTACATACCTAAGTAAGTATTATTCAGACGGATTTACAATAATTAATTCGGGCAACCCTTGCAGTCCGGTGGCAAATCGTTAGGGAGGGGTGTTGGCCTGACAGCGACATGGCAGTGGCAGCGAGCTGCTTGCACTGAGATCTGCGATTTATTAATGAAGATATACTTCTTGACAAATGACGCCGCCCGCCGTCGATTGGAGCTGCGCATTTATCAGACTTTGTGTCAGACCAATTGGATTAAGCACACCTGCACAATATTTCTTTGTTTGAACCAATGGAATTTGGTTCAAAATTTACAATAAATTACTTCGTCCTGATCCTTTCCCAATTTCCCATTATACAATTACAAGCCACAGCATACACGGGTACAGTTGACGCAGTATAGGTAACTTGGTGTCTCTCAAACCAGATATCAGAAAACTGGACTCGTTCCACATGAGATGTCTGCGTTCTATACTACGCATCAAATGGCAGGATCGTGTGAAAAACTCCGAAGTGCTGCGACGAACTAATATGTCCGGTATGGAGACACTCCTCATGAAAAGCCAGCTGAGATGGAGTGGCCATGTGGCGCGTATGGATGACTGTAGACTGCCAAAAGCCGTGTTCTACTCAGAACTGCCAAGCAGGAAACGGAACCCAGGCGGACAGTACCTGCGCTACAAGGACGTGCTGAAACGTCACCTTACCGCATGCAGTATACCACCTGAGCAATGGGAACATCTTGCCCAAGCGAGGCCAGACTGGCGTTCAGCTGTACACAGTTCAGTTCAGTTCAGTTCAAATTTTTATTGACCATAAAATCATACATATTACTTAGTCAACGTCAATATAATATTAATATTTTTGTATACTACCGCCCGTTCGGAAGTTGTGGGCTTAGGGATGGAGTAAAGAAGGGCAAGAAACTCCCCCGTACCTCTATTAAAATTACAAGGGTCTTGATCAATTTGAAGAAAAACGCCTGGCAGACCTAGAAGCGAAACGTCAGACGAGGAAAACTCGCCCTAAGCACTCATACTCCTACACTTACAATGACTCGGGGCAACTTTACTGTGCCTCGTGCAACAGGGTTTTTAAAAGCAAATTCGGATTCGCCAGCCTTATCAGAGTATACGAAAGAAGACAGTAGAAGTCGCTGTCGTCGGATTTGACGAGGAGGACATCATCATCTTCATCGTCATCAACTATGTCAAACCACAGCATGCATGACATGTGTGTGTACAGTTGACGTAGTTTAAGTAAATGTCAAACTTTACACAACATTTGGTTTGGGTCATTGAAGGCCTAAATCACATCACATCTTGAACGAGGATTTTTCAAAAACATTGAATTACAGACTAGCTGAAACCACTTTTCCTTGAATTGGACTTGAACTGGAATTGAACCGATTTGTCACAGATTTTGGTAAATTATGATTACGATTCTCTTGGACAGTGAAAATTGACTCAACATGAAACCTCTCAAATGTCTCCAGTGGAGCAAGCAGTAGATAATGAATAGCTTTCAATAAGCGCCACTCGCCAGGTGGGTCGGTCCGTCCGTGCGTTATCAGCATCGCGCGCGCGGCGAGGGGGGCGAGGGGGGCGGGCAGGATTTGACGCTTTTGCTGAGGCAAGCGCAATTGAATTAAAGTGCCGATTTAAAAAGTTGATTGAAATGTTTCAGTTTCTCGTTTGTGGTTTCGAAAATCGTTGGTTAAATAAGTACAATAATATCTGGGAACCGTCCGAGCTTTGCTCGGCGGATGGTGGTACAAACACAATAAAATATTATTATGTTTCATATTCATCAGACTGCAATAACATCAACATCTTAATATGCTGCTTTGTTTTTAAACAGCTGTAAACGAGAAGCAAACGGGCATTTTGTTTGCCTCATGAGTTTTATGCACAGATATTCAATCTTTCAGCTGCATACTACGTGGCAGCCCAGCCTGACGTGTAGGCTGAAAATATTGAAGGGATATTGAATTGATGCTCCTGACCTACTAAGCAAACTGCAGATTGTCGTCCGGCCACCAGATCCAGCCAGGAGAAGAAATTATCTCAAATTGAATATCCCAAACACTAGAACAAATACAGGCAAAACGCATACATGCTCAGAGTAGGCAAATTATACTATAACGATAACTATGCAGAACACTGTGATGTTTACCATGATAAGGCAGCTACTTTCCGTAAGCTTATTAACAAACAATTCCAGTAATATTGACTTAAACCATTTTATTAAATACATAATTTAAATCCCATTTTTCGTTATGGGAATCATATAAATAAGTCTAAAAACTGTAACAATTAATGTTAGATTAACAGTATATACACTAAAATAATAACTGTAATATTAAGATTTTTTAAGTATTCTTTTTTTCCATTGAAAGGTGGAAACTTTTAATTGGCTTAGTCCTAATCACTTGTCTTATCTATTTCAAATTGTATTAGCTGTAAGTTTTCCAAATAAAATAAAATAAAAATGAATGTAACGTTTTCGACATTCACGTAAAATCAAATAACGAGAAATGTATTCAAGTTGAAAATAACAACGAAAGATTAATGACTACCAACGAAACATCAGTTTCGGAAAAGTCAAAAAATAATACACCATTTTTCACTGCGTTTTCCCCGAATCACGAGTTAAATAGCTGGCCCTTCGCTGGAAAAATACAGAAAACACGACTCGACGATTAGAGACATGTTGTCAAATAAACTCGAGCTCGATGTCGTTTGTCACGCGCGCGCGACATAACGCGACAGCTAGCGAGTCATGTCGCGGGATTATCTCACGCACGACACACGAATGGCAGGCAATTTCTTAAAACGAACATCCATACAAATGTCGTCAATAAAGATTTTAGCTATATTTCTAAATGTCTTCATCAAATTTGCATTAAAGTGACAACATTTCATTCAAGCGAAACGAACAGATTTTAGTGTGTTCTTTGAAAGATTATTATTAATGACATTATCCCAAAATACGGCCACTGTTTCAGTGATCATTATCTAGTTAACAGACATGTCCCATTAGCCAGTGAGAGATCCCTCCGGGACACCGGCCGCGGCGTCCCGCTCAACCGCCGCGTTCTGCGAAGGACGACGGGAATATTCTAGGAATCATCACTACATGACCTTCTCGCCCCTGGACCCCACTCTCCCCGCTATCGAGTTCGAGATCATCTCCATAGTCAAAATATCGATTGAGATACCGCATATCTCGGTCGAAAACCATCTCGAAACATTTATTTCGATCGATAACGCGTCGGCCGAGATTTAAGGCGGATCCTGAGAGTAGTTTTTTTTGACGTGACAACGTCTTATAAATTGGTTTGCCGGGTGACACTTCAAGAAACTGCGTTACGCTCCGCTCACGTTATGCGCTCACAATGAGAGCGAGTGAGAGGCACGCGTCCCTTCCACTCGGGGGGCATGGTTAGCCCGCCTAAGAGCGAGAGAGACAGACATAAAAGTCGTTGTCACGTAAAACTTTCGCCCGTATACCGACTTTACAGGCAACCAATTTTTTTTATTCGGAATTAGTATTTTTTTTATTGTACTCACATGATGACAAACAGATATCTTTTTTTTGTTTTCGATAGAGATATTTGGTATCTCGAATCAATATTTTGACAATGAAGATGATCTCGATAGCGTGAGAATTGCCCCCCTGTTAGCCTGGCGCATAAATTCCTCAAAATTAGCAACTGGATTTGTGGCGGTTAAAAGTTTCATAAATATGATAAAATTAAGTATATAATGGCGTAAACTGCAGCGCGACACTTACGTCCGTGCAAAAAGTGCGAAAACTGCAAAAAAGTGTTTTTTGCAAATTACACAAAAACTGCTGATGATTTCTAAAATGTTAAACACTAATTTTTTTGATATTTTGGTTACAAATTTTTAGACATGAACCGTACTAGAGTTCTTTGTGGAACTCCTGAAAGGTTTTTGGTAAAAAACAACTAAGTATAGTAAATATATTAGTATATTTTTGTATAGATTCCGCCGCATTATGCTGTTTTCAAACACTAAATTTTAACCAGGGGACGGTTTTATAATATTGTTTTTGTTTGGATTCAGGAAGTGTCTCATTCTGCTGGAATAATTTTCTAAAGATAGGCATTTAAGGTATATTATACCAGGTGTTTGGAGTATGGAGCGACAAAACATTTGGGGAGTTACGAACATCATTCTGAACTATTTTCACTATTAAACCGATTTGATCAGAGCAATCGCCCCTATTAGGAGATATGGGGCTCGTTTTGTCCACTATTTGGAGATATGGGGCTCAGTTTTGTCCACTATTCGGAGATATGGGGCTCAGTTTTGTCCACTATTCGGAGATTTGGGGCTCAGTTTTGTCCACTACAAGCTTGCCATTCAATTTAGGGGAAGGGGCTAGCCCATCATTGACAAAAAAAACGGAAACTCTAGACCAACTTCAAAACTTCACGGTGCGTGAGCGAGCAGTTCAAAGTCATATTTGTACAGTAATCCCCATCAATTCACTCATCAGAGGGGATTTTCGTAATACCCCCGCCGCTCTGCGCATCGATAGTCTCTGCCCGCTGGCGACAGATGGCGTTGCTCGCTGCTACTGGACGACATTATCGGCGGGTGTTCGGTACGCGGAACAACAAATCCCTGAAGTAGCACATTTCTGGGAAGTTTCGTTTAGAATTTAGTTTTGTGTTTCGTTTGCTCTGATTGCTATTACTTAATGATGTTTGGGTTAAGTGGGTTTAGAGACAGAACTACTTATGTCATTTATAAAAGATTATAGCCAATCTTTTGCCTCCAATGTGTTAACGTATCAAAGAGACATTATAATTATCTCAGTATATATTTAGATTCCATTCAAAACATGAAAATATACTCTTTTTCAATAAACCTATAATGTTCAAAATAAAAACAGCATCACGTAGCCGCTGCCCACACTAGGTGGCAGAGGCATTTGGGATAATAAGGGTCTATCCCATCGCCGCAGCTATAGACATAAAACGATAGTTCGCTTAATTAAAGTTATGTTAAAAACGAAGTATTCGAAACCAAATATAAAATCTTCCTCAAACAATGTTCTAAAGTTTCAAGACAGGCCGAGACGCGGCGGCGGCGGCGGCGGCGGCGGCGGCGACATTCGATATCCTTACACTCTACCGGGCGCTAGTTAAACACTTTTGGTTTTCAACTTCAACTCGGATAGTGAGACAAATAACTTCTCGGAAACTTTAATTAGAAGCACATCTTCTGGCTGTCAGCGGCAATTAGGGCCCTCTGCGCACCAGCAATACTGAATACCGGTTGGTAACTGGTTATCATGAAATAAGCTCCAAGATTCATTGTCTGTGCATGCTGTCACACATATCTCTCTTTCTTATCAGACCGCGTGAAAGCAGAGCCAAAGTTACTTGGCGAGACATGCAATGCAGTATCTTTTCAGATACCTACCAGTTACCAACCGGTTTCCAGCACCTACCTTGGTGTGCAGCAATATCTGGCGATAATAATAAATCATTTAATAAGATGGTCGCCCATGTATGTTTCCAATTTGGACAATCTAAATCACTGTTGAACCAAGCCAATGACATCCATCAATCAATGTCTCAACTACGTTGGCGACTCGAACAGTGGTCTTAGCTAATGTATACCTACCTACCTATACCGTCATAGATTAGCTACCTATAACAAGTGGCTCATGTGTATAATGTTATGTTAAAACTGATCAAGTGGTCATAAGAGCTACTTTATGACAATCTATCAGGGAGCACTTATCAAGCGGAGAGCGCAACATACATTTTTCTTTGAAACACAACTCACCAATTTACGGGTGGCGGTGGACGAGGTAAGAGAGCTGTGATTGGTCAGCCGCTGCGTAACTGTCTGGCGGCCCTTCATCGTATTGAAACTACGGATTACTTACCAAGGAGCTTGGGTAGTACTAAAACACGTAGGTGGATTATTCAAACTGTATTGCTCTTTAGCATTTATCATATACCTACCTAACACTTCCTTCCTGTAAAATTCAGATCCAAACACCCCTGCCACATACAATACCGTTTTCTTCTTCCCTAACTCAACTAGTCCGCTCGACCATAGATGGCGCCGTCCTTCCTTTTTTTTTTAAAAGGTGCGTTCACGCTCTGTCTCGTGTAGGTGCTAACAGTCGGCCATTCTGTAGAGTAGAATGTCCTCATTTCTACCATCTATGGTCGGCCGTTCTGCACAACACCGTATGTCCTCATACGCAAATAAACTACGATTCAACTTGAATTAACAATCAACAAATCATCAGTAAGTATATAAAAGTAAAATAATAATCATATCACAATCATAATATCAAACTCGAAACGATTGGGCGGAATTATACTTATGACAAAACTTTAGGATATTCATACAGAGTAAGAGCAAATTTCTTTTCATGAATATATGTATCTAACACTGTTTTCAATAAGTTGACATCTAATCTAAAAATGAGTCTTACATGACAATTTTTGGCACATATTACGGTAATCAGTCTTACTATTTAAGTGATCATAATACAAAAATAATAATAAAATCAAGATAAGTCAACAATGAAAGTTTGTGGATCTTGCGTTTCAAACTTGGTAGGTATCAGTTCCGACAGCCAAACGACGTTGTGGTAGAATGGACACTACGAGAAAAACTCTGCTCGAAGGATCACTTATTCATGTGGAAGTCGTAGATCAGGCCAGCCTGTAATCAGAAAACAAAATAGTAAGTTTTTCTTAAACTCTAAATGTGGATAATTGTAGGGTACGAACTCTCATGTAACCCTCAAGATGTGGTTTATTGTAGGGTACGAACTCTCATGTAACCCTCAAGATGTGATTTATTGTAGGGTACGAACTCTCATGTAACCCTCAAGATGTGGTTTATTGTAGGGTACGAACTCTCATGTAACCCTCAAGATGTGATTTATTGTAGGGTACGAACTCTCATGTAACCCTCAAGATGTGATTTATTGTAGGGTACGAACTCTCATGTAACCCTTAAAATGTGATTTATTGCAGGTAGGGTACGAACTCTCATATACCTCAACTCAACAGACAACACTCACTCATATAATATCTACTCACCGGTAATTGTTTATTTTCTCTGATCTCTTGTTTTTCGCTTTTGTAGATGTATCCACGAGTATGATACATTTTTGTAGTTGTTTTTCATTACCATATTTGTAGCTCCTTCAAATTGTCTTCACTTTATTAACGCTTCATTTTGCTAGGTACATCTAAGCTGAAAATGAATTAAAGGGGAAATAGGGATTCATAAGTACAGTACTTTTGTTTGATGTCTCGCATCTAATTATGGTTTTATCACTCGTTACTATTATCTTCGTCACTAGTGATAGGTGAGCCTTGCATTGTCACCCAGGCTTTTAAATGATCTGCCGGGAATATATTTGAATATTTTCGCCGTGAGTGTCCCTCGATACTTGAGACCTCATACCTGTCCTTGTCTAACACAGCGGTGATTTTAAAAGGTCCACGAAATTTAGGGGCAAGTTTCTTGCTTTTACCCTTCTCTGGGTTATGGTTAGGTATCATGACAAGTTCGCCATGTTTAAATTGTTTTGTTGGTGCCCTTGTTTTGTCATAGACCTCTTTCATCTTTATTTGTTGTTTTTGTATATGCTTTCCTACCATTTCTCGCAGTTCCTTTCTTTTTGTTTCACTCATTTCTTCCCGCTGTTCTATTGCACTCTTTAATATGTTTTCTTTTTCACTTGTTGTATTTTCTCCAAATACAACTTCTGCGGGTGATTTACCTGTACTTCTGTTTTTCATGTTGTTCAGGCTCCATTGCAATTTTTGTAAATTTGTATCCCAATCTTTTTCATTTAAACCATGGTTCATAGAGGCTAAGCTATTTAAAATAGTCCTGTTATATCGTTCTATTTGTCCATTCGCACGAGGTGTAGCAACAGCATTTAAGACGTGTTTTACTCCAATTGAGTTCACGAAGTTCTTAAATTCGACTGATGTAAAACTAGATCCCTGATCTGAAATTATTATTTTGGGACACCCGAATGTCGCGAACATTTCTTGCAACACTTGTATCGAGCACTTAGATTTCGTATTTCTGACTGCTCTGATGATTATAAATTTACTAAACCCGTCTATTATTGCCAAGATGTAGCTGTTGCCCCTTTTGCTTTTTATAAATGGACCAAGGTGGTCCATATGAATTGTATGAAAGATTATGTTGACCTTCGGTATTGGATGTAAATATCCCGTTCGTTTTCCCGCGATCTCTTTATTGTATGCACAATTAATGCACGCAGCTACATACTTCTTTACAAATCTGTTCATTTTTGGGAACCAATAATCTGCTGAGATCTTGTCAAAGGTCTTATCAAAGGAAAAATGTCCAGCATCATCGTGGTTGAGTTGGCAGATTTTCCAGCGTGCACCACTTGGTACGACCCATTTCAATTTGCGGCCAGCACGACGATATAGTTTATCGTCCCGAATAACATAGTTATTAGTGATGTCTTTTAGTTCTTCTTTCGTTGTAGTCAATATTGTCTTAATATGTTTTAGCCGTGGGTCAGTCATTTGTACGGTATGGAGCCAATCATCTGTCCTAATATTCATAATCTCCAGTTCTTCGCTTTCGATAGTTGGTGTTGATGGTGATATAGGGTTTCTGCTAAGAGCGTCCGCGTGTTGCATGCTGTGTCCAGGACGATACTCAACGGTAAATCTGTACTCTTGCAGCATCAACCACCAACGTGCAATTTTTGGGACCAAGTCCCTCTTTGTAAACGTAGCGCGTAAGGCGTTACAGTCTGTGACAACCTTAAATTCCAGTCCTATCAAATACACACGAAACTTCTTTAATGACATAACTACCGCCATTGTTTCCAACTCGTAGGAATGCCAGAATTCTTCTTCACGTGATGTTTGTCGACTAAAGTAAGCCACTGGTCGTAACTGAGTTTTCTCTTCGGATCTTTGTAGAAGTATGCCACCAATACCGCTCTTGCTTGCATCACAGTGAACCTCAGTTTCATAGTCGGGATTATAAAGTGCCAGTATTGGTCTTGTCATTAATTTTGATTTAATGTCTTGGAAAGCCAGTTCCTGTTCGTCATTCCATACCCAAGGAACGTCGTTTTTTGTTAACTTAGTTAAGGCTCTTGCTATCCTAGCAAAGTCAGAAATAAACCGTCGGAAGAAGCTGGCTAGCCCAACAAATTGTCTAACTTGATGGACGTTTGTTGGTCTTGGGAACTCTGCGACAGCAATTGTTTTCTTGGATCCTGGTCTAAGCCCCGCTTGAGATATCTCGTAACCTAGATAATCGATCTCAGTTTGCAGAAAATGACATTTTTTCAAGTTTAGTGTCAGGCCAGCATTAGCGAGTAACTCGAAGATCTCTTCCAGCTTTCTATACATCTCATCGAAAGAGCTTCCAGTCAAGAGTAGGTCATCTAAATAAGGGACTGCTAAGTCAAACCGCCTTGGACCTAAGGCTGTATTTATCATGCTTTGGAACACTGCCGGTGCATTTACGAGACCAAACGGCATCCTATTATACTCGTAATGACCCTCTGGGGTAACAAACGCTGTGAGAGGTTTCGAGCTCTCGGCTACGGGGATTTGATAATACCCTGATGCTAGATCAAGACTAGTAAAGAGCGATTTCCCGCTCAGGCGATCAAGCTGATCATCAATTACTGGCATTGGGTAGCTATCCTTGATAGTCTTTTTGTTAAGCGCCCTATAATCAACACATAGCCTATATTCGTCGTTCTTTTTGCGTACCAGGACTATAGGGCTAGCATACGCTGAATGTGACTCCCTAATTATGTTATTAGCCATTAAGTCTCCGACTAATTTTCGTACAGTTTCGCGTTCGCTGTATGGCAACCGGTATGGTTTGTAAATAACAGGTGTGTCGTCTTGTAATTTGATCGCCATCTCTGATACAGATGTTAATCCTAATTCATTCATGTTAAATGCAAAACAATCTCTGTGTTTATTAATTAATACTAGAAGTCGGTGCTTTTCTTCATTAGTAAGATCAGATCCCACGTTAATCATGTTCCATGTTATGGGTTCCTTCAGATTTGCTAAATTATTTCGAGTCGAATCCATAGTCACCGTTTGGATAGTTTGTGAGGGATCTGATGTTGCGACTGGTCTAAAGGACGTCTTTGGTAGTTCTACTGCGCGTGACATCAACCGGTCCTTGTTAATTGTGATTGATTTTCCTGAGAGACTTATAATAATACATTTCCCCTTGCCCTGTGTAAATTGATATAGCCCTTGGAGTGTTGCGTATTCCTTGTTATTCTCCATTGACACGTTTCCGGGTATGAATACTAGTCCATCATATAGCGATTCTGTGTATACATCTATACATTCAAACCCGGTGACGGTTGTTTGCGACGTGTTAAATATCTTTAGTTTTGTTAACTCAGAGTCATCACAATATAGAGTTAGTTGGTTGTTTGTTTTATAAACTACTACGCTCGGTAATTCTGTCAATGATTGACCCACTAGAACATCTGTATTTATAAAATCGTCTTCCACTACATAAGCCTCTACATCGGCATCTACAGCGTCAACTACAATGTTCACACAATTTGATTGATATAATTAACATGTCATATACATCATGTGTTTTAGTTTGACTTAATAGAATGACTTATTCTGAACTTCCTATACTTACTGCATTCTAATGTTCAGTAATGATCAAAAATCTCACATACCAAATTTATGATATCTCTGAATAATTTCATCCATATCCATAGATTAAATTATTCAAAGGTGGTAGGTAGGTATCTTTCTTACCATGAACACATCTGATTAGGTAATTTTCAGTGTCAGTCGGTATTTATCTAGATGTGAAGCTTCAACAAGCTTGTCTAGCTAGATATAGCCCCAATACTTGAGTAGATAATCAATTAACATTTGAATTTATTTGTTTTCCTAGTTAAGTATAGTTGCATTTGACTTGGACAAGTCAGTTATGCATACCTACTCGTCTACTTGCATCATTGCATGCTTGTGTCAACTGTACTTACCAGGCTAGATTAGTAAGAATGTGTATTGATAAATCTAGTGTAGGTACATAAACATAAAATCTAGATTCCAAATTGTAGGAAGTAATTGTTTGAACGGTAAATCTGTTCAAATTTTTCATTTTATTTCAGTATTTTTGATTACATTTTTATTTATAAAGCATGGTTTAAGGATTCTGATTTCAATCAATAAGTTAAACAGAGATCTATTCTGAGGTCTTTCTCATGATAAAATCATACAGCGAGATAAATATGCATGTCCAAAAATGTGACCCTCACAATTGTTCCAAGTTGGTAGTCTAAATCATGTTGTCTATC
Organism: Argyresthia albistria; assembly: GCA_963457715.1. Classification (NCBI taxonomy): domain Eukaryota; kingdom Metazoa; phylum Arthropoda; class Insecta; order Lepidoptera; family Argyresthiidae; genus Argyresthia; species Argyresthia albistria. Next base: position 62,944 of record OY735270.1, on the reverse strand, counting down.
CCAATCAAAAGATAGTGGTGTGGAGACATGCTTTTCTTTACAATATAACCTTCTAAAGCCCATCGAAGGTGCCCCAGCATGTCAGATATCATATCAATGATGCAATAACCGGCATTCATGTTTCAAGCTTAATCCAGACACAATAGCAGTGTCTACCTTGGTTCTTTTCATCAGGATACGTTGGCCTGTCGGTTTGTAAGTTTCTTCAGGACGAACCAGGCAGTGAAAAAGAAATTAACAATAAAAACATACCTCGAATATCCGCGTTGTTCGGCGTACCACTTCTGAAGTATTGAAACTACGGATTACTTACCAAGGAGCTTGGGTAGTACTAAAACACGTAGGTGGATTATTCAAACTGTATTGCTCTTTAGCATTTATCATATACCTACCTAACACTTCCTTCCTGTAAAATTCAGATCCAAACACCCCTGCCACATACAATACCGTTTTCTTCTTCCCTAACTCAACTAGTCCGCTCGACCATAGATGGCGCCGTCCTTCCTTTTTTTTTTAAAAGGTGCGTTCACGCTCTGTCTCGTGTAGGTGCTAACAATCGTACATAGGTTGCGTATGCGAACGTTTCTTCTCATTCCCCCGCAGGCGCAGTCAATTGGATATATAGTCTCTGCTCTGCAATCTATCTACCTATCCGTATATAATCTATATACCCATTGTTGAGTAAAGGCCGCCTCTTTATTACGCCATTTGTTACGGTCTTGGGCCCACCACTCGATCCACTGTTTCCCGGCACTTTCGGCACAGTATACACGGCCATGTCATCCGCCCATTCGGGTGGTCTGCTTTCGATGTTAGCGCATTCCTGGCCACCTTACACATTTTATCTTGGTCACCATTCAGTCAACTCTCTGTTACATACACCCTGTATAATTTGTAATTCTGTGCTAGGAGGCAGCGTGAGATGTCAAGCTTGTCAGGGCATGCTAGGTATGCACTGATACATTGCTCGCTGCATTGTGCATGTACTTGTAGGTAGAGCGAGCACAAACACTCGATGTGGTGAGTGGTTTGGGAATACGCGCATTAACGGTCAGCAATAATCCGCGAGCGACTGACATAGACATACATAGGTACTCGAATGGTAATGTTAACACAGTTACACATTATGTCCGAAGATTAGATATAAGAACGAATACCTACCAATAACAGAGAACTTCGGTACAAAAGTTAGTAAGCCATAGGCAGTAGACGTGTAGGTATCCCTAAAAGCTCCATAGCAAACGAACCAATTTAGTAATGTAGGTAGGTATAAGAAGTTGTAAAAGATTTTCTTGCCATGCCCATTATAAGGACCCTAGCTGTGAAACAATCCAGGTTTTAAATAAATAGGGGTGGGGGGGAAAACGCATTTTACCCCACTTTCTAAAATAATAATAATAAGCACACCTAGGTAGGTATGTAATAGTAGGTAGGTACTTTCTCTGTAGTCATTCCATCCATATTGACATAATTACAGAGATAGAGTAATGGACGCAAAGAAGCAAGGCAAGGTATTATTACAACATGACAAAAATATGGACACCAGCGGAACTTAAATAATTTTATCTATTAATTACCAACAATGTTTAGGTAGGTAATTTCTAAGAAATAATGAATGAAAACGTGGAAACACGGGTGTTGACGCCTCGTAGGTAGTATTTGTAGAGTTTTAAAGGATGTCATTCAATCCGCTTCCCATTTCACACCGACATGTCCGACATCAAATATCAATGAACCTGCCGCCCGCCACAGCCCACAGCCATACATACATCCGTTCTGTGCTTCCATACGCTAGTAATAGTAGTTCAATGCGCAGTCATACTTTAGTACCTATTTGTGATCTCTATGACGTTTGTAATACGAGCGGTGTAAAGCCCAAAAGTCAACTCGATGACACGGCGGCGATAGTACCGTGCGGTTTTTAACAGCAGCTTTTAGTGTTTCATTAACAAATTAAATGTTTGCTCAGTAATTATAATGTGTAAAGTGAACGTGACGTCAACATTCAACTATTAGCCGCCGCTGTCCAATAAGAGTCAGCAGTTTTTTTATAAAACAAATTAGGTTTCATTTATTGATTACGTTTAGAGGGCTTGCAGTGCTTGCTTGCACCCGCCATCCTTAATGACGTAAATATGCAAGTTTACTTAAGACGCCGCGCCCGTCCCGCCCGCCTACTAGACAAACACAGCCTCTATCGAAACATGAAACGCTCAGAATAATCAGTGTTATTGCTGTTGGTGTCTTTACTAGCTAGTTAATCATGACATGAGTGTCAGCGTAACTTCGCTTTGGCATAAACGTAATTTGATTAATTTTGCTCGATTGAAAAGTCTCCCGAAGTTGTCATAATATTTTTTTTAAACGCAACTTGTTATTTTATTGAATCGTTATAAAAATAGCACAGTATGTTCCCCAGTTAGGCTAGGCTTGGCTTTGGCTCCTTTATTTATTAAATTTTCTCTAAAAATAACATGAAGATGAAATTCTAAGTTCCGATTTTGAAGTGCTAGTAGAGGGCCCGTACGCACAGGTTTTTTTTTTCTGAATTGTATGCAGAAAACTGCAGAAAAAAAAAGCCAGTGCAGCCACCACTCCCACGCCCAGATTTTTGGGTTGCCAGACTGTAAATTTCAAACCAATCCAATTAAACTGCCACTATTGCTGGATTCATTTTCAAAGCCTCGTTCTTAAAATTAATTATTTAAAGCAGCTGGATTTAAGTCCTGTGTTATTTGTGATTTGATTATGCGATACAGTGTAATCTGCGTGACGCCCTGTGAAGTTAACTATGGATATACCTCCACTCTCCAGCGCAAACACTCACATCAAAAACGTTTGACGATTGACGAGCGATTCCAATAAACTGAACAGTGCATTCAGAGATCCATTGCGCGGCAATTACGTCCTGTCATCCGCACTCCGCTCTCATAACGATCAACTGAGCAGCAACTCAGCAATACACACCCTCAAACCAGGAGCCAAAGTGGAGATTCGCACAACAGAGCCCGGATACAAATGGCAAATGATGCAAACCAATCTGATGCGACGTATTGATAGAAATTGAACCCTAAGTGGAGGCAGGAGGGTGATTATTGGCTCGGATGGCAGATCAAAGTGAGCTGAACTGCGTTATGTGTTACAATAATAACCGAGTCGTCTGTAATCGCTGTTTAAGGGGAAGTCTGTTTGAATTGACTTTCATCGTTTGAGAGCTAAGAGTATCGTTTCTTGCTGCAAGCTATTAATAAATGTGCCACTCAAACAGTCTCCGCTATTATCTGTACAAAGTACAAAGATGTTGCACTTTTTGATTCTGCTATTATTTTATTTCCAACTGAGCTGGCAGTGGCACGGTAATACCCACGCCTAATTATTCATTGTATTTATGACAAGAAACCAGCTAAACACCATTCTCAGTATTCATGGAACAAAGGACTAAAAGCTGTACCTTGTCGCCTGTCAGTGTTTGTCAATATTGTCATGTCATAGTGACAAAGGTTCGATTCCCTTTGACTTGATGTACTTGAGGCACTTGTGATGTTTCATTAAATAGTTCGAACAAAACGAGGAACAAGAAGGGGTATCAAATATGCAATAGGCAGGTAGACCAAATATTGGACGCGAATTGTCCCGACGAAAGTGGATTCTAGAAAATAACAAATATGTACTACGAAATAAATAGCGCCAGGAGTGACCCAACACAGATTTCTAGATAATAGAGTAAAAGCTGTGCTCACCTGAATGCGGTCTCCTGGCACCACTCCACCCCACACACGAACAGCACAGCGAAGCTCGAACTAACCGGGATAGAAGTATAGTGATCAAAGAATGATCAGAACGAAAGGATTCTATCAAGGAGATAGAAGCAGCGACAGTTTGCCTGGACGATGACAGCGCGATCAAAGTGTTACGTTTGGTTTGGCAGCCTGTGAGAGATTCTTTCTCTTCTCAGGTGAAACCGGCCCCGGATGTATGTTCGAAACGGGCAATTTTATCTAAAATTGCACGCGTCTTTGATCTCATCAGCGCCAAAGTTCTGATTCAGGTGATCTGGCTTCTAGGTATTAGCTGTGAATGATGCAGAGGTTCCTGCGTCGATTCGCTTTCGGTAACATTCGTAGAGGAGTTGCCTCTTTTGGAAACTGTCAGCGTTCCTCGGTTCATGCCTACTGGCATCATTTATTTTTAAGCTGCCAAGTTCGTAGATTAAGGACAATGAATTCCACGTATACGATAGTATCAGAAACTGTAACGCTGTTGTTATGACATTAGGTACCCTTTGTTTCGGAAAAACTTTGTACAAAAAGTGAGTTTCTGTTTTTTTTTAACAATAACACTTTCGTTGTAAGCATTTATTACCTCGCAATGGAACAATTAAAAAGATGAATACCCTCCTGCGTCCCTCCCGACAGGGTCTCCCCTCCCCCCCTCTCAGCTCATCTGATCGCGGCACCCCTCGTACATCCCCTCTCGTTCTCTCGTCAGCTCACCAGGCGGGTGGGAGAGAGATGACAGATCCTAATTAATTGACTTCCGACCGCTTACGGCGACGATGATGGATGTACAGTACAGAGGTTTGTATCAATGTTATTGATTTGTGTTGCTGTATTTTGGGATCTAACGACGCGTTTAATAGTGAATTTCGGAATTTCCGTGAGAAGTTTTTTTTTAAGTAAGAGTAAGTTTCGTCATCACAACTTTGTAAGTCGAATTTTGGCGCTTGGCTATAACGCTACAAAACGTGGAAGCAAAATAAGCCCATTACCCAAAGAATACCAAAAAAAACATAAGGTTGATAAATGACAGCTGTCACTACACTCTGTCAAACAAACCACCACTTGAATCACAATAATCTACTTTAAACCCCAAATTACTTCTACACACCACTTCCCACTGATATTGTCGACATACTAATATTATTGCTGATGGTACTATTGAGGCTATAATATAAACTGTTGAGTAAAGCAATTCGGAAAGGCAACCAGAATAACTTGACACTCGGGGTAACATGCCCGTAATTAAATCATTACACGTGGATACTCGTGTGCTCTTTGGTTCAGAATATCAACGTTTATTAAGTTACATTAAGATACAGAAGAGGATTTTGGTATGATAGGTTTTTGATATTTCGAGGATTTTGATAATAGGTAGCAGAAAGACTCGGGGTCTGAACGGGTTAAAGATTCAGTTTAAGGTATGGCTGTGATTTTTGGGTAGACTGGGTCAGCCTCAGTTAATTTTGTAGCCAGCTTTATAACAGCGATATAAAGTAACCAATTCAATTGATAAATTAATTGATTAGTCAACCAACCCGTAAGAAACAAGCTATGTTATGTTAAGATTGTATCAATAAGCAAAACACAGTCAACATTAGACTCAAATTGACGACTGATTAGTAGGTTTAATATCTATACAAAGCCAATAGAGTCGATATCGAGAGGAGAGGAGAGATCCCGCTACAGTGGACGAACGTCGCTCGCTCGGCTATAAACAATCACGTTTGAGCTGACAGCTTTATTGAAGACACTTTAGAACATCGCTCGCTGCTTATTAAAGGACCAATTTAACCCATTATAAGTGTTCATAAAAGCGTACATCATCCTGTTTGGAACCCGTCTCTTTCTCACATCTGTGTTTGCCTATTTCTGTCTCACTCGGCGGTGAATGCGCTGAATATGGTTTACGAGAGTTGAAAGTGAAGTGAAGGGGAGTTATTCTCGAAATTGATAGGGATTGAGTTTCGTCGAGTCAACAATCGATAATTGCTTTGTTCAGGTGATCGCCCCCGCACCCCATGCTCGCCCCCCAATAACTCCTCGTTAGGAGTTTCTGTTTGTGTCTCTTTACTCACGTCTACGAAGGTTAATCTTTGTTACTTATTATGCGGAATCTTTTATTTGAAGACTATTGTTAAAATAATATGCAATCTGCTAGGGAATATGTTGTTGTTTTTTGTATGAATATAAAGTAGACCTATCAATCAATCAAACAATCAATCAGCCCATACCTACCCACTGCTGGGTATAGGCCTCTTTTCTACCACGCGATCCGCTCCGGTCCTGTGCCTCCCGCATCCACTGGCGAACGTTGAAAATTCTGCGCAATGACTCGAGATGTTTTGGAGGTAAAATGTAAAAAAAAGGAAAAAAATGTAAAAAATGTAGTTAAGTACTTAATTTTTATTGTTACTGTATAGGTACCTAACTAATAGGCTCAAGATGTATAAATAAGATTATTGTATACTAGTAGGTACACATACCAGGTATTGCCATTTAAAACTGTGAATATCTAAATTTTGCAATGGCAGGCTATAAAACATTTCTGTATTTGTGATAAAATTTTGTATTTATGTTATCACCTTAATGAAATCCTAAATTAAAATTAGCTAAAGTTTAACACGATATTATTTGACTGTTAGGCGGTACAAAGTTCGCCGGGTCAGCTAGTATTATATAAAACATATAAAAAAAAAATTGAAATTTTTCCCTTTGTAAATTACTTCTCTGCTTCTCTGTATTGTCTGTGTTTTGTCTTTGATGTGCAATAAATATATACGAAATATTTAACACTGTATGTACCTACATAGATACAGAACAGATTATTATCAAGTCAGTTCCAAAATTATCGATTCAACATTTAATCACATCACTATTTAAATATTCGATTTAAGTGGCGCGTGAGCTCACGTGCATTTTATTAGTTTTCATTTTATTTGGTTTTGTATCTTTGTCTGAGCCTTTTTTAAATTATTATTTATAACGTACTTATGACTTATACACGTAGACGTATCGGTTAAGATTATGATAATGCATTAATAAATATTTCGTATGGTTATTTATTACCGCCGCGGCGCGAGGACAGTAGACCAAGGGGGCGACCTCGGCAGCGCTGGAGCGACGATATAGAGGACAGTAGACCACGGGGGCGACCTCGGCAGCGCTGTAGAGACGATATAGAGGACGGTAGACCAAGGGGGCGACCTCGTCAGCGCTGGAGAGACGATATAGAGGACGGGGCGACCTCGGCATCGCTGGAGAGATGATATAGAGGACAGTAGACCACGGGGGCGACCTCGGCATCGCTGGAGAGACGATATAGAGGACGTTGGAGGAGTGACCTGGACTAGATTGGCGAAGGATAGGGCACAATGGAAACAGATAGAGGACTTCACCCAAAAATGGGTGTCCCAATCAACAGATTGATTAATAAAATTGAAATAATACTAACGAATCCAATACAATTCAAAAAATATATAATTAGATATTAAATAATATAAATAATTAAAAAAAAATATACTAACGAATACAATTGATATGTCAAAATTATACAATTCTAATATGTTAATGTAAAGCTTGATTTTATATGAATTTAATGTACTACTTAACTGTCTGTTTTTGGGAAATAAAGGGCTTTATTATTATTATTGACCGAGCGAGCGAAGCGAGCGAAGCGTCTCCGTTTCAGGTTTGGGCAAAAATGCTTTCGTATGTCCGGTTGTTCTCCTCTACAGGTCGCATTTATGAACCGATTCTCGTGAAATTTTGTGAGCAGGTTGGAAAAATAAATAGAATTTTTTACTCGAGCCAGTTTTTTGATTTTTTTCAAAATGGCGGAGAAAAAAAATCGCTACAACCCAAACGGCTCGATGGATATTAACAAATGAGGTGTCGTTGGATTCATAAAGACCATGAGAGTGAAACAGATGAGCGAGCGAAGCGAGCGAAGCGTCTCCGTTTCAGGTTTGGGCAAAAATGCTTTCGTATGTCCGGTTGTTCTCCTCTACAGGTCGCATTTATGAACCGATTCTCGTGAAATTTTGTGAGCAGGTTGGAAAAATAAATAGAATTTTTTACTCGAGCCAGTTTTTTGATTTTTTTCAAAATGGCGGAGATATGGGGTTTTAAAATGTAAAAAAATCGCTACAACCCAAACGGCTCGATGGATATTAACAAATGAGGTGTCGTTGGATTCGTAAAGACCATGAGAGTGAAACAGATTATATAATTTTAGTAAAAAGTCAATAGGTTGTATTAAAGATCGCGAAATGTAGTTTACAAAGTTATTGGTGCGGCTACTTTCATACTGCATGTACGTAACCAGGTACATTCATAAGTTTGTATGTGTTATTGAAAGAAAATTATTTGGGTTATTTTTTTTATGTGTGTTAGCAGTTCAGCTTTCCCACCGACATACTCGCGAGGTCTACAGCTCACAGAGCCACTAGTTATTATTATGGTTATTACTAGTGGTGGTCGTTATTACGACAACAGATAATATAATGCGTTATTTGTGCGCAACGAGCAACACTGTTGTCGAAAACTCAAGCATCCTGTTATCCTGTTGTCGTTAGTTATCGTTGCGTTTTACATTGTTGAAGTCGCGCGCTGTTGTCGACTTTGCTGCTGTTCTCAATAATGATTAGCCAATGACGCGACGCCGCCGCCGCCGCCGTCCGGCCGTCTGACCAATGGGGGGTGGGGTGCGTGCGCTCTGTTGCGTATGATAATGTTTTTTAGTTGATAAAGTGACTATGATGTTTATAAATGGGAATAACTGTGTGTAAATAGAATAACAAAAATTGTAAATTTAAAAATGTATATCTAAAAAATGTAAATAAGATCAATGAACTACTAAATACGCCGCCGGTATTACCATAATTCCAAAGTGTTTCCGGATAATCGATTATCAATTAATCGATTAGTAGGTACCTAAATAATCTAACTAATCGATTTGTTATCGATTCAATCGATATAATCGGTTAAATCCATACTATCGATTCTTATACTTGTACCAAAAATTCGATTATAATCGATTAGTCGATTATAATTACTGTCTCTGATGATTAAATCGTTTATATCGATAGTATCGATGGTGAGAAGCAAAACAATATAATCGATAAAATCGATAGTATCGACACAATCGATTAAATCGAGGTATCGGTTTAGAATATATTGTTACGTTACAGATTACACAAAAATATAATCTAAACGATACCTCGATTTAATCAATTGTGTCGATAGTATCGATTCTATCGTATTGCTTCTCATCATCGATACTATCGATATAATCGATTTAATTATCAGAAACAGCAATTACAATCGAATAATCGATTATAATCGATTTTATTGGTACAAGTATAAGAATCGATAGTATCGATACAGTCGATTATATCGATAAAATCGATGCCAGATCGATTTGTTAGATTTTTTATATGTACTTAGGAGAATCGATTAATAATCGATATACCATCGATTATCCGGCAACACTCCAAATAATCAGTCTATAATTCATTCAAACAACTAGTTTCTCAAATATATTAAAATTTACGAATACGAAGTATTGACAATAATTTTGACAGTCCTATGCCTGTTTAAAGTATGAAGGGAAGAACTGATAATGAGCAAGAACATAAATAATGATATTGTCAATCTGCGATTCATTCAATTATCGTTTTACCAAACAGCAATATAACAGGATAACAGGATAACAGTTTACGACAACAGTTATTTTGAAATAACACAACAGTGTTGTTCGTTATTGCAAAACAGCCGTTATTGCCACCACTAGTTATTACTGGCGTGCTCATGTATTTCTGATGCTGTACCAGATAAGTAGCTGTCCCTAACCTTTTATGCAAATCAAAAGCAAAGCTATCTCCTCGAATGAACTAATTCAATACAATCTATCACTCCCTCCCTCGACATACATACAACACACACATACACACACACTCACACAATGGCATAGACAACCCTATCATACATACATAACATAATACTGGACAGGTCAAGTTTGGCAATTCCGTTTGGATAGCTAAAACAGCTCTTACTACTTCATAGTAATAAAACACCTATTCGAACTAAGTAATGATCTGTGTAGATTGCAGGTAGCTATAGAGGGCCTGGATTCAACCATCACAATGACCGCACAGTGACAATGAAGTAGACATTTAGATTCATTAATTGGCGTAGAATATTTTTAGACAAACATTGGTACCTAAACATAAAGAATTCCATTAATTTACTTTCTATAGAACACATAAATAAAGTTTTTAATACTTATCACAACTATTTCACAACACAATGCGTCGATGTAATAAGTAAGATAGTTAGTAACCCAGCCTTAATTCAGTGTATTATGCACAGTATTTGCCCACAGTGAAGAGATACGCTTTTTTAATTGTTAATAATATAAATTAGTTCTTCAAAGGTCAGATCAATAATACTATAAGTTAACCATTCGTTTGTCACTGAGCGGTCAATGTGATAACGGACTCGGGCCCCAGGTGTATACACAGGGTGGTCGCTAAACGGTCGGCGGATCAATGGAGGCAAACAAGCTGTGAAATGTATAAAGCGGCTCCATTGCGATATGAAATTAATCGATTAATCGGTAACGAAACGAGGGAATTCAGTTAGGTACTCATGTTGTTCCGAGTAGTTTCCGTTTCCGGTACTGTTATTAATCATAATCATAATTTATTGATAATAAAATATTACATGTCAGGGTATCTACCTATACAAATATCTGTAGAATAAATTAATTTCAGGCATAATGATTATAAATTACATGTCAGGAATCAGTAGTCACTAATAAAAAGTCAATAATAAAAGTAAAATAATGTCAGAAATAATAATTATGTCAACGTAATACGAATAATACCATTACCGGTAAAATTAAATTAAATTACATGTCAGACAAAAATTACAGGTCACAATTGTAAGTTAAGTCAGTCATTAACTTACTCGTCAACAAATTCTGACACTGAGTAATGCTTTGCTTAGGAGGTACTTTTTAACCTTCGCTACAAAGATGTTTAGCACGTTTTGATGGATTTTATCTCCACTGGTAGTTTATTAAATAAGGTAGGACCCATGCCCTTCAATGACTTACTGGTTTTAGCAAGACGACAGGTCGTACTGTGCAAGTCATGGGGCCGTCTAGAGGAATACCTACGGTCTGGGTTCTGGAAGCTTGGGTACTCTGATGGGTTCTGCCTCACATACTTGAGTACTTCCAAGATGTATTATAGCAGTATTGTAGTGAGTGACTGAGTATATGATACAGATTCTGGAGGGTTTCTAAAAAGGAGCTTTGTAAAAGGGAGTACCTCTCCCTTTTACCAAATTATGGCTAAATCTGATGTGTTGTAAACTCCCAGTAGACAGTCTTAAAACTGTGAGCTGTAGACCTCGCGAGTATGTCGGTGGGAAAGCTGAACTGCTAACACACATAAAAAAATAACCCAAATAATTTTCTTTCAATAACACATACAAACTTATGAATGTACCTGGTTACGTACATGCAGTATGAAAGTAGCCGCACCAATAACTTTGTAAACTACATTTCGCGATCTTTAATACAACCTATTGACTTTTTACTAAAATTATATAGTCTGTTTCACTCTCATGGTCTTTACAAATCCAACGACACCTCATTTGTTAATATCCATCGAGCCGTTTGGGTTGTAGCTATTTTTTTACATTTTAAAACCCCATAACTCCGCCATTTTGAAAAAAATCTAAAAACTGGCTCGAGTAAAAAATTCTATTTATTTTTCCAACCTGCTCACAAAATTTCACGAGAATCGGTTCATAAATGCGACCTGTAGAGGAGAACAACCGGACATACGAAAGCATTTTTGCCCAAACCTGAAACGGAGACGCTTCGCTCGCTTCGCTCGCTCGGTCAATTATCATTATCATAACCAGCATTATTATTATTGACCGAGCGAGCGAAGCGAGCGAAGCGTCTCCGTTTAAAACCCCATATCTCCGCCATTTTGAAAAAAATCAAAAAACTGGCTCGAGTAAAAAATTCTATTTATTTTTCCAACCTGCTCACAAAATTTCACGAGAATCGGTTCATAAATGCGACCTGTAGAGGAGAACAACTGGACATACGAAAGCATTTTTGCCCAAACCTGAAACGGAGACGCTTCGCTCGCTTCGCTCGCTCGGTCAACAAAGTGAACGGTACTCAGATAAATCAACAAGCCAATATCCAACAAAACCTACAAACATCCCAATGACAAATTTTATATGGCTACTAACATCTACATTTTGTATCGAGATTTACGAGTAATTAAGGCAAAAACAATAAAGTCGTTTATAGCAAGAACTCTTTTGTAAAAAAGCGGATGTTATGTGTTAGTGGCGCATTAACCCGTCAGACGGTGCGAGGTGGAAATTGTGAAACGTCACCGCTTTTAGTTTTCGTCCTCGTCATGGTACGTAAAAAAGGGTATGCTCAACGGAGATGAAATTGATTGAGGTTTGACCTACTGATTTTGACTTTAGTGGAGGTAGAACAAAACAGAAAACAGACTAGATTGGTATTTTAACAAAATTAAGATACTAAGTTATTTTTTATTGAAAATATCCATCATTTACTTTCCAATTTTTCTTGTTAAGGCGCCGTACTAAGCAAAAAGAGCAAAACATAAATCACTCGGAATTATGAATATTATAGCTATTTGTTTTTTTACTAGCTTGTTTATCACGAGTGTCAGCGTCACTTTGCTTTTGCATAAATGTAATTTCATTAATTTTGATCGATAGAAAAGTCTCCAGAAGTTGCCATAAAATCTGTCTGTCACAATGTTTGTTTTACAATTTCGCACCGGATCTGAATTTGTGTTCTTGTTGCTTATCTAATCGTTATAAAAATAGCACAGTATGTTCCTTAATTAGGCTTGCTTAGCTTGGCTTTAACATTTTTTCAATGTTATATTTCATTTCCTCTAAAAATAAGTTGAAGATGAATTTCTGAGTTCTCATTTTGAAGAGCCCCCTTAATACTATAGTCTATTCGTGATAAGAATGCAGTGGAGTCATCACTGTCTGGCGGCCTAGCCACGCCCCGTAACCAATCAAATCGTTTCCAATTATCAAGCCAAGTTCACAGTGACCAGTTGAAGGAAAACTTTCGAACGCGACGGTTGAGTCCTGTCTTGTGAGTGTGTGTTAATAGATTAAAAATTTAATTTCACTGCATTCTTATCACGAATAGACTTTATTTGGTATACTTTGTCATTTCCATAAAGGATGGCTGAATCAACTGCATGCAATTGTTCAACCGGTTACAACTAAATTGCATTAAATAACCATAACGACGTCACGACCAATGGAAAAGACTGGAGGAGGCCTTTGCCCAGAAATGGGCGACCAAATAATAAAATATTTTAAAATAATAATATAATAATATGTACCTATCTAATAAATAAAAGTAAATAATTATAATATAAAATTCAATTAATACATAACTAAATGCATGTTTAATGATAGAGTTGAAATTAAAATTATTACTATTTTATTGTATTTAGATATGTATAATGCTAAATTAATTATAATTATTGATACTTACTTACTCAGTTAATTTACTATAGTTCTAAGTTAAAATGAAGCATGTAAACTATTTCTTTTCCCATACGGGGTGGCAGACAGTTATTCAATACACCATTTTGTTTGACAGGGGGCTAGCCCCCTGAGGTTTTCCTCCCTCACGAAGTTTTTCATCACGTTTAGAACGTCCGTTCCGTATACGAAATACATCGAAAACACTTAACGTTATCCTAATTTTATAGCAGCATGTTTCCCTTGCCCGGGGCTCTAGGTTCGAGTCCTCAGACTCACAAATCACGCGTCGTTCGGAGAACTCTTAGAACCACATTCATAAAAACCGCCTTTTAATCCCGACTATAAAAACATAATAACTATCCGAACTGCCGCTGAGGAGTTTAGTCCTTCTCTTACTGCACGAAGAACGCCGCCGCGCCACCGCCCGCCGCCGCCGTCCGGTTGAACTTCTGAAGCCGGAACGTTTATTGTGACATTCCTTTGATGACACAGCTTTTATGCTATTTCTATACAGATGATAAGTACTGTATTGATTGGTAATGGTACGAATTTTATTGTGTTCAAACTGTTATTTCAGCATTAGTCGTCTGCTCGTAGCTTACCGCACTCAAACGAGCGAGTAAGATACGTTATTTACTTGTTATTCATTCAAATGACGTTAACATCTGGCGTTGAAATCAGCGAAATGAACTTGTTCAATCAAATGATATTTGAATTTCAGATTTGGGCGACAAATTACTCGTACTTTGGAATCCAATGACATGTCATAATGAGACCAACTTAACTACAACGTTTTAAAAATTCAAATAAAACAATCATCATCAACTGAAAAGATATCTCATTTCTCTAAACTTGGACGATAATTTATGAGAGGAGCAAATCAATCGTTAAGTTATGTGTTTTTGTGTCCCCGTCGTCGTCGTCGTTCGCTGCTGGAGCGTCGACGATCGCTTCACGAGAATTAAAATTAAAACGTTAACTTTTTTGTTTCGTTTTTTGTCGTCCCTTGTATTGATATGAAGGCTATTAAGAGAGACGACTGGGTAGTCAAATAACAATTTATATCATGTTAAAAGCGGCAGCATTGATCACAATAATAAGCATAGTATTGTGTAAATATCTAATAGCACCATTGACTTTTAGTTGATGTGACGTCATTTCTCAGTATTTTTATATGACAGGCGAATAAAATATCTATGTTGTCACAGGACCAGGATGAGGATTGGCGCTACATAGATAATAAATAACTAATGCTTAACAGTGGGTCAATAGGCTTAGAACAATTACATGTTGATCTATTTTGACTAAACAGTCATCCGCATTCGGAGGCAATCGGAGGTCGGCTGATGGGGTACGAAGAGGGACGGGGCGGGGCGGTGGGGGAGGCCGGCGCAAGGAGGATCATTTAAATTAATTATGTTTGGTTAATAGCTGCCCTACCGGCTTGTTCCCGTATATTCACAAAACTGGACACCTATAAGATTCTATTCACCATAGGAAATAAACGATTTTAGTCCCGAGGCTCAACGCCACGTTGCCGGTAGATGAATGAAAATCCAATGGTCTGTGTTTATGGCAACGCGAAATGTACTATATTTAAAAGTTATGAAAACAATCTACTATCGTTTGTTCTGTCTAAAGACTGTCTCTTGATGTGTTTTCTGTGTTCTTTGTGATGTGTGACAGCCAATAAAGTGGAATTAAGTGAATAGTTTATTTCCTTTCCATCAAAAATACAGTCCACAAGCTAGCTATCGAGGAACTCTTTCAGTCTGAAATCGAATACATTATTTCAGCTAAGTTGTTAGGTAGGTACTAAAGTTGAGGTTCCTTGCATTATAATTTTATAATGTGTAAGTAATGCATTTTTATGCTGGTAGTTAGGTTACAGACGTATCCTAGACTGGCAACGTGTTGAGTTACGCTTTGTTATTTACGCGGTGTTATAATTCTCTATATTCTCTTATAAAGGCTTCGTCGTGCGTGGGTCGTAGAGGAGCCGCCCTGCAGACTGTAGGGCTGCCCGGCTGGCTCGACTCAGCTCGACTCAGCTCGACTCGCTTGTGAGCACAGAATTAGTCGCCGCGTTTGATCCACACAGGCAGGGCAGCCGGGCTAAGCTAACTGTTGTTGTTACACAGCCATAAGGATTCCTACATTCTGTGCAACACTGAACACGTCACTTGAAATCTGACAGCTTTGCGATGGGTTGGCCTCCAAATACATTAAATAACAGTATTTGATTAGCGGCTAAACTTGTGCCAGCCTCAGCCAACCCGTATGTTACAACAAGGCATGACAATTATGTCTTTTTGCACTCATCTTGAAGCGACTCGTTAAATGTTAACCAGTAATTATAATATTACTAGATGAAAACCCGGCTTCGCTCGGGCTCGGGTAAAATGTGAATGTGGGTACAAAATGAAGGTAGATATTTCTGTAGTTATCGGTTCTCAAGGAATATTAAAGGCAAAGCAAGGCATAGATTCGTTTAGCATCGTTCATTGTGTTTAATAAATATTGTAAATTAAAACTACAAATGTTTTTACTTAAATAACTTTAATTTAAAATCAACCTTAAAATAAACGAACTTTAATTAACAAAACAAATAGTTTTTAAGGTTTACTCTCGGTAAACCTCTCTGTTATAAAGCACCCAGTCTTTTTATTTACTTTGGAAGGTAAGTATGGTTAATTACACAATAAAGAACAACATTTTTACTACAACAACAACATTATCATACAATTTATCTATACAGGGTAACATTTAATTAGCTGACCATATTTTGGGGAATGATAGTACCCATCATTATGAATAACTTTCCCCAAGGAACGTATGGTCGCAAAAAACAATATTATCATTTTACCAATGCCTTGTGCTGATTCGCTATCATTATTGTACAGGCTATCCATTAAATTGTTATAGTTTTCGGCTCTGAGCTTTGTTTGATTCATTCGAAGAAACAATAATCTTTGAGATTCAATTCTAACATAGGCTAAGACACAATATTCATGAAAAAGTTTTTCGGCGTAAAACAATGGGCTAAAATTTTTACGAACAGCAAGTCTGTACTGATAAAATTGTAGCATTGTAAGGCGGCTTCGAGCAGTTCGCCTTTCTTCTCTGTGTTGAAGATTTTCATGCCATCCAAGTTCTCCATTAGGAAAAAGTAAAGGAAATGCTAATGGGTCAATATTGGGACTGGTTGATTTTAGTGTAGTTAAATGTTGAGAATATTCTTGTACAGAAAAATCTATATTGAATGGAGGTTCGCCGTTATCTCCTACAAAGATGACCGCTACCTCACTATTTGATGGAGTGTTATACCGACGCAAATCAAGTGATTTATGTTTATAAAACTGCATTAATACTGAATGTTTGGGTCGATTTTCTGAGGCTGCTTTTAATTCCTCTTCAGCTAAAATTGCAGCCGCCCTTTTGTATATTTTGACAAAAGGATTGGATACATTGAGCATTGTTACGATTTTCGGCATAATATTATGTTTCTTGCACTCAATTCAATTTTTCACTGGCTTCCTCAATGATTCTGGCTTCTGCCAACAGAAATGTGATTACTTTCTCTGTGACAGAACTGAATGGCACGGTATTTTGTCTGTGAACTATGAATCGACATTTTCATTTTCTTCTATTAAAGCTACATCCACACTATCGTTCCGCACGTTTTTGTTGGGATACCATGCTTAAAACGACCATTATAGCTACATCCACATTTCCTTCGGCATGTTTTTGTTGGGAAACTATGCCTAAAACTACCATTAAGCTACATCTACACTATGTACTAATCGTATACAGAAAAGGAACATGAATGCAACCGCAAATAAACGCAGTTTACCGGTTTCTAACCCTAGAAGACATGTGTGAAGAGACCATTGTCTATGGCTCTAAGTTACGTGGCCAATATGGCGCCTGCGATTTGTCTGTTCAGTAACATTAGAATTTAACAAAATACTCGACAATCCGAATTTTGCGGATATATGTTGTCGACTCGAAATCTATATTTTTTTATGTTTTATTATTCAGGTAAGGTTTTGATTGAGTCTACCGTACCCCTCGACGGAATTATTAATATAGATAATATCAATGTATTATCTGTCACCGGCACATTGCACTCGATCGGTTTTTAATTAATTCTCACAACAAACCCGACGAAGTGACAACCCTAACGAGTTCACGTAACACACAGAGTTTCAGTTATCACAAAACAGCCATTATTGCAAGTGGATTAAGGTAAGATTCACCTAGTCACCTCACTCAATTTAGTTAGTGATATTAGTTCCAAATTGGCTTGTAAAAGGCCTTTTATGGTTTGAATAAAAGCTGAGTACAGTCGAGTACAGTCGAAAGCTATTCAAGCTTTACAGATTTATGTCCTTCACGTGGAATTTATTTTTATGAGCTAACGAAATATTACAACTAGATTGTTAGTACCTACCTAGTTGTGTTTCTGACTGTACGTTCAGAAATCTAACCCGATAATGGTCCTGCCTAGTTTATGGACTAACCCCATTTGTAGAATCGCATTGGTTAATATTCCGGTTTACTCTGTGATTTGAGTGAGTGAGACAGAAACAAAAGATTCAAAACAGAGCGAGAAAGCATATTTGTTACTTTCTTTCTCTTTTTCTTTCATTGTTGTTGTTTGTTTGTCCTTGTCATGACTTGTCAGCAAACTTCAAGTCAGTTGGTAACCATGGCAACTATTATATGGCATTTTGACAGCCACTTAATGGAGTTTCAAGTGTCTCAATCTCAATTCTGCTGGAATAACTTTTTAGATGGCCATGTAGCAGGACAATCGTCGTTTATTCTTCGAAATTGAGTTGTCATTTTAGTACTAACTCAAAACGTATTAACCAAAGCCTTTTACGCCATACGTGTTTCATGTCAAATTAGTTATTTGAACAAACACTGCTTTAGGTTATTTAGGGGCACGAAGTTAGTGCAAGCGAGTCCGGTGTAATGCATGTTGTTTAGTTAGCGTGATTCATGCTCGTCTGTCTGCATCTGTCTGATGGGAGGATTAACGTTATTGCTCTATAGAGATTTTTAATATGGAGTGTGACACTTTTTATTACCAAATAAGTTTTATGATAGAATAAGTTTTCTGTATTTATACAGGTTTAACGAAATGTGGGCCTGAGAATGTTATGTGTATTAAAGTTTATTACGATATTTATGATACAGAAGTAGTTTTATTTTTAACCGACTTCACAAAAGGTGTAGGTTGACAATATTTTATTTATGTACACCGATTGCGCCTAGACGGATGGACCGATTTGGAAAATATTTTTTTGTTTGAAAGGGATTATCTTCCAATTGGTCTCATTGACACCAGGTCAGGCTCTGATGATGGGATCCTGGAGAAATTGTAGTTTGTATTAAACTCAAATAACACTTGACATACATTCGTGTCTAATCATCTAATCAAATAGGGTGTGAAAGTCGTTTTTTTAATGTTTTTTTTGTTTCAATTATAGTAGCAAGTTGAAGGCCTTTGCCCCGAAGAGGGTCGATGTGGACTCAGCCAGCATGATGAGGATGATGAGAGAAAATAAATAAATAAATAATTTATGTATGTATGGACTCAGCCAGCGTGGTGGAGTATGGCTCAATCTTACTCGGATCCGAGTAAAGGCCTGTGCCCCTCGGTGGGGACATTAATGGGCTACATTTACTTTACTATGTATTCACCTTTACGTTTGATGGTTGAGATACGATTTTGATTTTAATTTGGACCTAAGTTTGAACCTTACTAAATGTAAATGAAGAGGAGACCTCAGTGCTTGGTGCAAGAGACTGGATAGATAGAAAATAATGTAAACAAGCTATAAAAGTAACGTACAGCTAACATTCACCAACAACCGATTCTTTGGTTAGCGATCCAAACCATAATACGAATCATGTCAACGAGCAACTTAAAATCAAATTAAAATAGTTGTGAGATTGTTTTTTGTGGCTGCGTAGACTATAGCTAGAGCGGCGAATGCATGGTGGACGGTGGGGCGGTGGTGGGGCGGTCCATTAGCGCAGACTCCCGCGTCGTCGACTTAATTGATGCGCAAGAGTTGACGCGGCGTGCCTCCGAAGAATAGTTAGCACTGGAAGCGCTTTCCGAATGAAACAACTTAGAAAAAATTACTGCCATGCCATATGTTGCGGGATGAGATAATGGTAAGGGGAAACACAACTACAGATACAAAAAAAACTCGTCGTAAGAGATGTAAAGTTACAAGGCTGGGTAATAATCATCTTCTTCTTTCAGTGCCTCTTCAGTACTGGAGGTTGGCAGTCAGCTCTAAATATCCCTCTCAGTTTTTGCCAGGCGGAGCAGGGCCAGAATTCTACTGTTCACAAGCATACGACAAGCCTGGCACAAACTTCAATACGAGGTATTTGGTATTATACTAAAACCGGAATCCAATACACAAGCGCCAGCGTGAAGCCAGCGTACTTCGTATTCTATCTACTGTCCAAAACGTACTTACGCTGGCGTCAGTAGAACGAAGTACGCTGGCGTCAAACTGGCGCCAGCGTCAGTACTACGTTATGGACAGTAGAACGAAGTACACTGGCGTCAAACTGGCGCCAGCGTACCTAGTAGAATTCGGGCCCAGGTCTTCGTGGCTGCCGGCCAGAGACTATAATATATCCAATTGACTGCGTCTGCGGGAGAATGCGGCTCGCCAAACGTTTGTTGTATTCAACCTATACGTAACCTATGTACGATGACGGGCAGCCAGACAGTTTTGCAGCGGCTGACCAATCACAGCTCTCTTACCTCGTCCCCCGCCGCCCGTAAATTGGTGAGTTGTGTTTCAAAGGAAAATGTATGTATGCGCTCTCCACTGCATAAGTGCTCCCTGCCGCCGGCT
Source organism: Argyresthia albistria (assembly GCA_963457715.1). Lineage (NCBI taxonomy): Eukaryota > Metazoa > Arthropoda > Insecta > Lepidoptera > Argyresthiidae > Argyresthia > Argyresthia albistria. Next base: position 42,690 of record OY735270.1, on the reverse strand, counting down.
ATACTACTGCTTTATATTTTGCCAGACGGAGCAGGTCTCCGTCGCCGCCGGCTACTAATACTACTAATGCTACTAATACTACTACTACTGCTTTATATATTAGTATATTCAAGAGCCCTGTTTAGGTATTCCTTTTTCCAAAGCTCCATTTTATAATTGATACAGAAATAAATTACGCAAAATAAGACAATACATTTTTGAAAAACTTCATACTTCGGTAGAGGGATTGCGCGTCTCCATTCTAATACGTCCCTGGTGCGGGTAGAGAGCGGAGTGAGCTATTAACGAACGTTTATGATCATTGTCAAACTGTTTGTGGAACAAAACATCTGCTAGAGTTTTATGATGTTACAATTAGAAAATAATTGGTACTGTTTTGGGAGTTTTCGTTCTGTAAGTATTTTTTATAGAAATACTCCCGTGATTTTCTGAACTGATCTCAGATGCACCTTGAGAAACTACTTATGGACTTTACCGTCTTTGTATGTTTTCAAGTACCTACAACAGTAACATTCTACGAAAATTGCAGATCATTCAAAAATGCATCACTCATACATCAAATGAAGACTAGTAAAATCAGGAAGCTCTATAATACTGTAATAGTCGAAGGAGAGCTCAAGGACCAAACCCCACACCAGTTTTCCCAAAAACTAGCTGAATGTCAACCAGACTATTGTTAGACAACCTATTTATGACCTAATATTAAAATATCAGCCTTTATAAAACTGTTGCAGTTTTGGTCCCTGAGCTCTGTGACTATAACCAGTCTGTCTAAATATACCTACCAGCATGATAAGTAGTAGGCTTAATAAACTATCAACAAGCACGTGTGGTACCGTTAAGAATTAAGATCCACTTTTAGCTTAAGTTAATTTCATCAATGATGGTTGATGGATCGACTTGTTAAGATACTCTACCTAGAGCTCCGTATATTAATGCTCCATACTAACGGTTATCTCGGACTCGACTGATTGTCCTCGTTTGAGCATTCATCAGCAGAGATGTTACACTATCCGTTCAGCTTTTATTATAAGCCCAATCAATACAGTTACTTGCAAACTGTTAACGCTAGACCGAGACTAGTTATTGTACAACAGAATTTGATTAATTATGAAGGCATTTTCGAAATCTCTTGCCAAGCTTATCAAGCCAAGCTTCCCAATTCAAAATAACATCAAAACCGATATCAGATATCCTACAATCACATGATTGTATCTGAATACTCAAACGGCAAATGCTATTGAGTGGAACTCAAACCGCTCCACAGAGCTCGCCTCATCGACCGATTAATCTGTCAATTCAGCATCGCCCTGCAAGCCTAACATCTTAACCACACCAACCCTACCATCGAAATTGAATGTTATACTGTTGTATTAGGAATTACAATTAGTTGTGGTGTAGATCGAGGATTATATTCGGAGTTAGGGGAATGGTCCCGTCAATTAGCGAGGTTCGCGAGCCTCGTCTGAAATAACAGCGATGATGAGTTATTGCGATCCTGCCTCGAGCCGAGCGAGCGCGGATTTGTAGGAATGTCGGCTGTTGATGGCAATCTACATTTTTATCTCGAGCTTTTAGGATTTTTTATGCTATTGACGTGCTCCAAAAACTATCTGTGAAATCTGCGAGCAAGTAGGACACCCCTGTAAGTTTTCTCGAATAACACAGGACGAGAAAAGATAATTGCTTATAATATAAATCAAAGACAATATTTGTGAAGAATACGCTGTACACTATCACTGGCAACTACTATCCTGACATCCTGCTGTGAAACTCCGCTCCAATTGCTTTATCTGCATCACTAGTGTTGTAATACCTAAATATCTGACAGATGATAATTATGATAAGGTCAAAAATAAAAAAATGTACCCACCTAGTTAAACCATCAAAATTGTCAGATAATTAATGTACGACCCGTGTACCCACGATCGAGGGTACACGGGTCGTACATTTTAAAAGAAAACAATATGACCTGATTGTTAATGAAACTTTATTCCGCCTGCTGGTACTGTTGTGTGTGAAACACAAAAATTACATAATGAAAATAAATAGGTATTGTAAACATCACTTTATCATTATTAGTGCCGAAATCGTGTCTTTAATCGCCACCCCCCACGACCCTGCCTCTCTGCCGCCCCAACAAAGTTACATTATTATTCTAAACCCATCGTTAGCGATGACAAAAACGCTCTCAGAAGGTTTGTCACCCTCTTAGTGTTATTTTTTCCCAATTTCGAGTCGCCTGTCTCGTCTCATATTCACAGATAATTGACTTCCTTCTTTAGAAAAAATCATCAAGTCAAGTCCGAGTCGGTCTCGCACTGGAAGGGTGCCGTCAATCGCAAAAGACAAAAAAGCATTTCCACAAATAAGAATAATTTATTGTTCTCAAAGACATTTTGGTACATTAAAAACACAGGATAGTTCGTAAAACAATCAAGTAGCTTAGTTTGTGTTAGTGTACCTGTTACCCACTCTAGGTGGATACCTGTGCTGTGTTGTGGGGGGACAGTTGCACTCCGTTTAGCAGCACTTTATTTGTTAGTAGACGGTGATCAGTAAATCTGTGCTAAAACATATTTATTAACACGCTTTAATTAGCTTCACCTGTATGTTTGTAACTCGCTTGTTGCCTTCCTTGGATATGGTAGAAACGCTTTTAAAGAACATTGAACTAAAAAGTAAAAAATAAATATAGTTTAAAAAAAAAAGACACGCTTTTAAAGAACATCGAACTAAAAAGTTTTTACTTAAATAAGCTTAAAACAATACTGAACGAAAAATACGCTTTGTAACATATTTTTCGTATATGAGCGCCCACGCTTTTTTTCACAATATTACTAGTATTTTTCTTTCATTATTGTTTTAAGCTTATTTTAGAAATTATTTTTAACTTTTTAGTTCGATGTTCTCTAAAAGCGTGTTTTGTAGTTTTTTTATTTATTTTATTGTTTGAGTGTGTGTATAATGTGAAGTGTAAATGAAGGTAGATGTGTACATGGGGAGTGTACTGTGTGTGTGAAGCCGGCGTGGTGTTTAGTGAGTGTCAGTGTGTTTGTATGTGAGTTTTCTTGGAATGTACTTGTTAGTATGAATGGTTAAATATTAGGTTATACGATTTATCAGACTTTCAGTTTCTTAATAGGTTAGGGAAAGGAGCCACTTAGTGACCTTTATCTTTAGGGGATTAATGAGTAGTTCATAAATGTTGATTGTTTTATTGATTTTGTTATAAAGTGAGTTTTTTAGGTAAGCATAAAATCTGAATAAAAACGTTCTAAACGGGTGGCTCGGGCACACAAAGTCTTTGCGTCTTTTGCTTAGTAGCAGGGGATTATAATGAAGTGTCTTCAAGTGTTATGATTGTTTGTAGCAATTCGGACATACAGCAACACATTGTACGCAGAGCTCAGTAGTGGGAAAACGGTATGGTTTTCCAGTGCTTACTTTCAGGACTGCCCTCTGGGCTCTTTCCAAAATGATGACCAAAAGGGTAACTCGCCCTTTAATTTGATTAAATGCGTGTGGGTATTTTATTTTGCTGTTATAGCGGTAATAGAAATGCCTTGTGTTTCCAACTCTCTACCTATTTATGGTTCCTAGATACAACCCACTGACAAGGAAGGACAGAGAAAACTTAGTTAGTAACAGGTAGTTAGTATAATACTCGTATTATCAGATTGCAACCCTCGGTCACGGAACCCTAGAACTTGCCACAAATAACTAAATTTGATTTCTGCTTAACCTTTATGGTTTGAGCAATAAGGGTCACTATGTAGATTCCTGTTTAAAACTGAGCCGTATGGTGCGGTCAGGGGCTGCGACACGTTAATTAATATTAATTCCGGGCGCTTCCACGACGACCAATGAACGATCAGTCTGCACAGACAGGTTGGTTGGTCTCATTCGGTATATTACACATTCGAGTTTTATTACAGTCCTAAAAGATGTTCGTTTCATTCTAAGTTACTTCGGCTTATTGGAGATACAATAAGTAGATATATTTTACCTATGGTATTCGTATTTTATTGTAAACGTTTCATAAACAACATAAACATGCATACCGTTGCTATAAATGCGAATAACTACCTATCTTATGACACGCCTATTCCCATATCGGTTGGCAGAGGCATAGATTGCAGCAATCGTTATGCTATTGCGACGCGTTTTCTATTTGATTACCAGCCCATCGGTAATTTAGCCAACATACTAAGTTTCCACAAACCAGCAATAAGTTAACGCGTTCGTTGCCGACGGAGATCTGGCATTAATTGTCGGCTGCCGCGTCATAAGCCGCGCGCGGGTAATTACTGACGCAGATGTGATCACGTGACGTCGAGGGAGCCCCGCCGCTCAACCAGACAGTCAGACTGACTGATACTACTGCCGTAGATATAATATACTTTATTTTATTACGCACTAAAACAAGTGGCATCGCAAGAAGTCTTACGGTACGTACCACCGACTTACAAAAAACAGTATTCTCCTTAATCGTACCCGGATCAGTTGTTGAGCTAAGATTAAAATGAATATCAAATGTTTTAGTTAAATCAAATCCTTCAAAAACAGTCAAATTCACAATCAAAATAGCTTTAAACGATTGGTCAAATGAATCTCAAAGCGATCCGAATTAATATCTGACATACATAACCGAGCTACAGTTTGTTTCACCCATATTACATCGTAAGGTAAACAAATTACGCATAGTTGAGAGAACAAACCCGTGGGCGTCGGGATTCGGGGCTGGGGTCGGCGGCGGCGGCTGTCATGCAACCCACACCGACTCACATCACATCGCACACGCACATGTGATCAAGTGATAACTACACAAGGGTAACGTAATTGAAAATTAGGGGATCGCTCTTAATTAGTTTAAGCTTTGATTCAGTGGCATTTCTCGAATTTTGACAGTACTATTAGACGTGTTTAATAAAACCACGTTTAAAACACAACTTTTGTAATAACTAAAATAAATCCACAGCTTTGTACTTGAAAATAGTAAAAAATAGTAGAGTGGGGAAAAAGAATGTGAACGTAGATAATTTGAGACGGATCTGAGCGGTGCCTCGCAGCTCTGATTTAATGTTGTGATATAATTGCTTAGGTAAGAATACAAGCTTGCCTACTAGGATGTGTTAATACCGACAACAGTACAGATGAGGATGTATCAAATGCCGGTTTTAAAATTATTGCTGATAATAAATAAGGAATAAGTATCACCCAGAACAGATGGTACGGTAGGTATTTAGATCGGTTCGGTTCAGAAGAAAATAAACCTGCATAGTCAACACTCAGGATGTATCACATTATTTCTATGACGTGTAATTAATATTATCAATAAATGATGTCTATGTCTATGTCTATGTCTATGAATCTTTATCTCTGTATAAAGCCCAAAACTACCAAATTCTGAAAAATAAGTGTATCTTAAATATGATATGATAATTAACTTGAGTCAGCGGTTGCATAAACTTGATTGTCAATCTTAAAGTTTGCAGAAAAGCATCTTAAACCAATTTTTGCAATAAACTAATTTTTATGTAGCTGTAATTGTGTGCCACCTCCGGCCTCCCCGGCAGGAACTTGTCGAGCTCGTCCCACCACAGGATTGCTACCGGGGTATGGGTAGGCCGAAACGGAAAATACACATACGACAATCAAAATGTACGGTAACAATGTGTACTACATACCTGTGTTTCAGTGACAGCCAGCAACCGCGCCATGTCGCCTCGCTCGCCACTCGACAGGTACTTTTTCACCTCGAACAGTTTCTCGAGCTCGAAGATCTGTCGCCCGGTGAAGGTGGTGCGCGCCTTCTTGCGGCGCCCCCCCGCGTCGCCAGCGTCCCCCTCGCCGCCAGACGAGGAGGAGCTCCGCGCCGAGGGGGGGCGCACGGGCGGTGGCGCGGGCGCGCAGGGGGGGGACCGCTTGCGCTTGCCGTGAGCGCCGGTGCACGCGTCTGCAAGCAGGAAACGTGTTAAACGATTTGCTGGTTGTAGGTTAATGAGGATGACGGTGACGGTGTGCTAACAATAAGTAAGCTTTGATTGCAGATTGGTAGGAAAGAACCAATACGTACATAGATGTGTACGAGATCATAAAACTCAATTTTAAATTTGGCCATAATCAGTCGAATGACGCAAATATTGGGCAACACCTGTGAAACTATCTGGAGGTACATTCTAATACGTAGATATAATGCGCGCGCGATGAGAATGGTACGGGACCTTTGGAACTGAGACGCGCGGGGCCAATTTACTTTGTAGAAAAAATCTAATGTTTCTTATTTTTTGCCTGTAGATAGTGTTGTACCTACATAAGAAGCTTATTTGTGCATTTTGTGTCACTTCTAACTGTTGCATTTTCAGTAATTCGATGATTTGTGTTTTTTTTTAATAAATCAGTCAAAAAATGTTATTAACAAGGTTTGAGGTTTGAGGTTCCATAAGATTCTCATCGCGCGCGGATTATAAGACGCTGTTTTGATTCCCTGCTCCTGCTGCAATATCTTATGTCAATTAGAGCATACTGCTTCATAAAGTCATAACTAACCTTCTCTCGACACTAATGTTGTGATTATCGAATGCTCTAGATCAGATGCTGTAGACATTATGTAGATGACATGATGATTTAAATAGAAACTGCCGTCTGATATGAAAGCTCAGAATAATGAGAAAAACTATAGGCAATGTGTATTGTCTGTCTATCGTTCAGCGTCAATAATAATTAGGAAGGGATTTTTCATGACTGCCATTATAATGTTTTTCGGGTTGGTCAATTAATCATACCTTCCACTAGTCAACAGAATTCCACAGACGCATATAATAATTATTTAGTCAATTCAGAGATATGCATACAAGTAGCATTATACGTTAACAACTTTATTAACAAGAATGCTTCGCTATTAAATTCATTGGATCTAAAACATAGTTTGGTTTGAACTAGATTATATTATGTTTCCGTCAAATAACATACAAGAAACACTTCCACAAGAAGTTGAGCAGCAACATGTTGAAGCAGGAAATTGTGAATTCCACAGTTGCATCGTGTGAACTCATGTGTATTGAACTTTATTGCTTTACAAATATGTGAGATGCGACATGAATTTATTATTGTTCAGTAGATAGCTATTCATAAGATTTCTCCAAAACTCCAAAAGTGAATTCAGTTAAAACTTGTAATGAACAACTGCACGAAAAGTTGCGACAATCATTCACGTTCTGAAAAATAGCAATAAATTAATGGCGGCCACTTCAACATATTTATAGAGCACCGGACGACTTAATGGTTAGTCGAAATCAAAATAAACGTAACTCGAGACTATTGTTTTGACAACTGCTTCTCCGAGGCTGCGGTAACGACGGCGTTAACTGTAACGAAACGTAACGCGACGTAAATTAGCGAATTATATGACGAGCGATAAAGCCGGCCGCAGACCGCACGCAAGTGAGAGCGACTTCAAACGCATTTCAGCGTCGTCATTCCTCTACGGTGGTGCGCAGACGCATCTGCGCTAGGGATGCAAACGATACATCGATTTTTAAAAACATCGATGTTTTGTTCTTAAACATCGATGTTTTATCATCGATGATGAAACTGTTAATATCGATGAAACATCGTTCTTATGAGCGATGTTTTATGAACGATGTTTTCTCAGCGCCATCTATGTATTGGTTCGTATACTTGCCAAAATTGGTGTTGCCATTACAAAATTTGATAAGTTACGTACGAGGCCGATTACTATACTAATCACTATTCACTTATTAGCGAAGTAAAGCGAATAGAAGCGTGATGCGCATAGAAAACGGGCCTTTACTCTACGGTTTTATCTAAAGGTCTGCGCTGTGGCTATGGTGTGTATGTCTGTGTTTGCGAAGCGCACAGTTCTTTCTTTCTTCATCGGCTCGGTTTGTGGAAAAGTAAAAAATAAACGCGTTTTTTTCCCTTTTTCAAAGCAGTGCCCGGTAGTCTAGAAAAACATCGTAAAAACATCGATGTATCGTTCATAAACGTCGATGTTTTATCATCGATGGTATTCTTTCGAAAACATCGATGTTTAAACATCGATGTTTTTTATGAACGATGTTGCATCCCTAATCTGCGCGCGACCAACCGCTGAACGAATGGCTCGACTGCACGTTGTTTTGGTTTCAGATTAACGTGTGTTTTAAACGATTGAATATCAGATAACTTTCCTGTCCTGCCTCCTGCCCTCTCACTGTTGTCTCACCATACTCTGTTCAATTATTTATTTTACTCATGATCATGAGTCTCATGCTCATGACTTTTCCTGATTTTGCGCACATTGCTATATCGTATTTCATTGGATGTCCATAAATTGCGTGAGTGAGAAATCATTGATAGACTTTTAGTACCTTTTCACAACTTTTCGGGGCCTTTACTATAGATATAAATAGGTACACATATTAATTGACGCACCGACTGCTGAACTTATAAAATGTAGATATCATTTTGCGAATTCAGGAATGCGACTGTTACACGTATTCGCCGATTCGTGCGGAAAGCAGAATTGAATAAGCTGTCTGCGTGCGGCGGACATATTCTATAGCGAGCGACCCCGAACACGACCCGCTCGGGCAATAAGTGAGGCAAGTGAGGCAAATACACACCACCTCCCTGCGGCTCACTGGACCAGAGATTTCATTAATTACTTTTTAATAATATGTTTGTATTCAGCGCGAAATGCTCAAAGTTAAGTAATAACTGTGAATATAATCAACAATTAAATAATTTATCTCACAGCGTTAATAATTTTTGTACATTATAAATATCGCCCCAACCAACCTCTTTTTGACATCATGTTATAATGAATAAGGCAAACGCAACAATGTTCCTATTTTACACCTGGCTCTTTATTGTCCAAGTGGATTTGGGACCGTTCTGTGCTTAGCTTTTTTTCAACGAACGCATGAAATTCTGCAATACTTATGAAGGCACATCATACCTTCTCTGTAGCTCCGTTACTCTTCAGGGAGCTCTTCGCGAATTCAATTTATTTTCATTTCCTGTCGGCCCAGCTGCCGCCGCCGCCGCCGCCGCCTTCACTTCCGGAACCGTACAATATCATCGTTCTACCATTTTTGTCTTCAACATTCCTTTATATCCAGATATCTTTTAATCCGGTTTGTGTGAGACGGTTTTTTCTGTTTTCCTTCTCAATGTTGCTATATTCGTTCCTTTTCTTAGGCAATTTACTCTCCAATAAAGAGGTATATTTCAGGCATCTAATAGTTTATTTAGAATACTACTAGGAGAGGTCAGGCTTCCCATGATTTCAATAAAAGTATTATTTTATGAAGACAAGGTTTCAAGTCCCTTCTTGCCCAAAACGATCCATTAAACGTTACTTAGTAAATAAGTTATAGCTGTTGTTTTTGTGCATCGCATCTGTGTTGTATCGCCTGCTCACCCCCCGTGCGTCGCGGCGCGGCGTGAAGATGAAAGCAGCGGCCTCCCTAGAGACGACAATACACTAACGGTTTATTTCTCGCGTTTATTTCGACAGCGAGCGTACAGCGTCAGCTATTAACGCGAAGGCAAATAAATCACTATAAAAAGTGGCCAAGTGCGAGTCGGACTCGCCCATGAAGGGTTCCGTAGTATCATGTAATTATGAGACTGGATTTTTGTGTTGTAACTTTGTTTTTCATAGTCTTTGTATGAATGACAAAGTTATCTTTGCAGTTTTTAATAAATGTTTTATATTATAAAAACTGCTCATTATATTTTGTTCAAACCAATTTTCATCGAAATTTTATATTGAGATACACAGCATATATTTTTTATAGATTTATCACTCTCTTACTTTAAAAGTTAGAGGGGGGGGGGGGACACAATTATTTCCACTTTGGATGGGTCTGTCTTTTTAAAGATTGACTTTGAGGAAAAATGGTTTTAGGAACCTCCACTTTATTATTAAAGACCTATCTAAAGACACCCCACACATGTAGGTTTGATGAAAAAAATATTTTTTGGTTTCAGTTTCATGAATAGGGAGCACCCCTTATTTTTATTTTTATTAGTTTTGTATAAAAATCGTAAAGCGTTTCATAGAATACATCTACGTACCAAGTTTCAACTGTGTAGTCCTAATAGTTTTAGAATAAAGTTGCTGTGACATACGGGCGGACGGACGGACGGACGGAAAGACAGACTTGACGAAACTATAAGGGTTCCTTGTTTCTCTACAGAACCCTAAAAACCTCTACTAAATTAACCTCGAGGATGTTGTGTGACCATTTTGTATAAAACAAAACTTTATTAGGAACCTCGGGAACCAAATAGAAAAGTCCAATTATGCATTTGGATTGGAGGCATCGTCGGTTCATCAGTTGAATGATTACCTAATGAAAGTTATTAATTAACTGGTTCGCCAACACATCTTATATAACAATAGTTCGCCATTGTTCGGTCGTTCGTGCTTCTGCAAGTGAAGTGGTATTAATTATTCAAATAACGATGCTACTTTAAAGTCTGTGTGAAAGGTAAATTGATTCACAATAGATTTAAAACACGTCCATCAGTATAGTTAACGATCGCTGACAACGAGACATACTAGTGGAGGAGGCCGCAAACAACGAGCGAAGTCGACGCAAACTAAAGCAAGTAACAAGAACTTGTAGACGCATCAGGCTTCGGATATTATCGATCTCTCGAATGAGATCGTCTTCACTTCGCTAGACTAAACAAACGGCGAAGATTCGCGTGCGATCTGATAATAGAACTGCAACTGAATCGCTTCACAGTTGCTGCGATATTGTAATCAAGTGTGACACAAGCTAGTCGAGAGTCACAACCGTGTTTGATCCTTTTGTTGTAGGGTTGATTGTTTATTATTGTCTACTTTCCTAGAAATAGTTCCTCGAGCAAATCCTTTGTAAGGAAAAAGTAACAATAACGCAAACAGAAAATCAACAAACGGATAATGCAATACTTTATTAAACCTCAGAAATGACCAGCCGCATCGTCTTCTGTAACGTGTTGTATTATAACTAATAACGTATAATTATCGTGACCCACTCCTTCATATTCATTTTATATTCCAATTGACGGACAGTCATACCAATGAAACGATCAAACATTAAACTTAACAAACAGTAAAGCGTTCCAGAAATAACACTCAGTACGCCAATTTAACTAGAAACCAGAGCAATAATTTTCATGACATTTCGATTCATAAACAAGAGTTCCTCGTACACATTTCGTGTCAGGGCGAGAAGAGGCAGACGATATTGACACGATAAATCCGCGATTTAATACGAGCCTCGAAGCGAGTCCTGCGATAGTTTACTTTCTATTTATACAAGTCGGCAACCCTGACGCGATCAGTAACGTGAGTCGTTTGTCAGTATTAACCACTCATTAGAGACACTCGCCGCGGGCTGTCTCTCTCTCTGTGTGTGTGTGTGTGTGTGTGAGGGTGTGTGAGGGTGTGTGTGTGTGTGTGAGAGGGTGAGTGTGTGTGTGTGTGTGTGTGTGTGTGCCTGTGCGGTTGCGAGGCACACTTCAGCGATGCACTTCTATTACAAAACAATTTTCGTAATTTAATATTATGGATGCTTGGCGTAACCGCTGTAGGTAATCGAATGTGTCGTGATGCCAAGCGCCGTCGTACCTTTGACTGAATCGAAAGATTTACACCTGCTCAAGTGTGGAGATTCCTTAAGATACGTCTTGGTGTCGGTAAGTCTCAGGATCAAGTGGCTGGCAATGTCGATCTCAACGGTCTCAACAAATTCTTCTCAGTCCCCCCCTGTCGTCATGGATCCTTCTGTTAAAGATGCCACTCTGTGTCTCCTGCTCTCGAGATTAGCTCCCACCACCACTCAATTTGACTTCAGTCTTGTCGGAATTGATGCATTTAAGAAAGCTGTGCTTGCTATTTCCTCCAAAGCTGTCGGAGACGATAACATCTGCTCCAAAATGCTCAGCAGTGTGCTCGACGAGTTACTTCCAGCAATCACCCACATAAAAAACCTCTCTCTCTCTCTAACAATTCCTTCCCTAATGTGTGGGAAAAAGTCTTAGTTTACCCTCTACCCAAAACCTCATACTCCGCTCTCCTCCTACCTATTTTTTTTCGTATATATTTATTGCACATATCAGAAAAAAACACAAACAATACAGAAAAGTCATGAACAAAGGCAAGCTTATCTCTAAAAAGAGATTTCTTCCAGCAAACCCAGGATGGACAGGATACATTTTAAAACTCAAAACGGGTAGGCCTATCCTCAAACAGCTTGCTTAATCGTTTCCAGTCCGGTTTCAGGCCCGGTCATAGCACTGTCACGGCCTTTCTTAAAGTCTCTGATGACATTGAGCATGCGATGGACCAGAACAAGCTCCATTAAAGCTTGAATTGCGCGACTTCAGCAGTGCCCGGCGTCGATTTCGACATTTTCATTGAGATACTAAAGTCCCTGAACCTGTCCTCTGTTTCTGTTAGCTGGTTTGACTCCTATCTGAGAGGACGCAAGCGGCGTATAAAGTCAGAGGCAATTTCTACAGAGTGGTGTGATCTCTTCGCAGGGGTCCCTCATTCTCTCTCCTCTCCTTTTCTCTGCCTTTATAAATTCCATCTCGGATGTACTCTCCTCATCGTATCATCTTTAGGTAGATGATCTCCAAATTTATCGACATTTTTCTCCGTGTGATGTGGCCTCTGCTGTAAGGATATTAAATATCGATCTTGAGAAAATCAGGGACTGGGCCATTTCTATTGGATACTCGTCTACCCTAGTAAGTCGTAGACTTTGATTATAGGTTCTAGGTATTATCTTAATCTTTTACAGCATGTGTCCATTGCTCCTGTAACCTTCGATGGAAAAATAATCGAATATAGCACGAAGGCCGAAAATCTAGGCATTTTTTTCGACCAATTGTCTGGTCAGTGCATGTTAGCGAAGTCAGTAGGCATGTCTGCGCTACTTTTCATTCCCTCAGGCGAATTCAAAACTTCCTGCCTCGTCAGACAAAAATCACGTTTGCCCAGTCTCTTCTCATTCGTCTTATCGATTACGCTAATGTCTGTTGGGTCAGCGCAAACGAAGAACAACTAAATAAACTCGAGTGACTTCAAAATCTCGGGATTCGGTTCGTCTCTTCAGTCTGCGCAAGTATGATCATGTCTCGGAGTATCGCAGGGAGCTGAAGTAGAATAGAATAGACGTTTATTGCATTAAAATCTTACAGGCTACACATACATCCCACAAAACCAAATGTTAGTATGGTTTGTCTGTGGCTACCTATCCGTCTTCGTCGGGATTTCCACACCCTCATTTGTAATATAAATTCGTAATTTATTTATTGTAATCATCACATGACAATAAAAATAGCTTTAGATAGAAAAAAAATACAAAGGCGAGCTTATCTCTAATAAGAGATTTCTTCCAGCAATGATTTACGGATGACGCCGGTTGTAGATATATAATAATGGGTACCGTTATGATATGAGGTATAACTGATTTTATCTACTCTCATGTCATAAAGTTCGAATTACAAACTTTAAATCGAATTCATAATGATGACGTACTTTATAAACACAATACAGTAATAAAATTAAAAAATGTAATAATAACACTACTTATCGAACAAAACTAATGTTATTATTAAACTTTTTTTTTATAACGATACAGTTCTACTTTTTTTTGAAAGGCAAGGTTCATGAAACCATACAGCCAAGGTGTTTGTATCGTTGGAAAGTTTTTTTTAGCTATAGTTGACAGCCAAACAGCCACTCAGTGTCTGATAAGTACCTACTTGGAGGCAGGCAGGAAGGTTTAAGCAAAGAGGTTCATTGATCTGAGGTTTGATACTGTGGCCCATGCTCCGCGCATGCGCTGTGATATGCTGGGTTTTAGCGCCAACAAAACGTCGGCGCATAGGAGATTAGATAGATAGAGTCAGGGCTCACTGGCGACCTGCGAGTGGTTCGCAAGCAAGGCTAGAGGAACGAGGTGAGGTTGTGTTGTTGGGAGCCAGGAGGCTGTCGAGCTATCGGTTGGAGCGCCTCGAATGGATTCAAATAAAACAAGGCGGCCGCGGCCTATCTGCCGACATCGACGAGATGTGCACTAAAATTATTATTACGCTGCCGAAGCGACAGCACTTTGTGTGGGAGCATTTCGTCTAATTGACTCTGATTTACAACTCGGTCGGTTTATAGCCGTCTCCGCTCGTTCTGGGAAGCGTTTGTTTATTTTTCGCGCTCCTGACGACGACGGTATCCGACGTTGATGGCACTTTAAACTTTGATTTGAACCGTTTGATGGTTTAATTGTTGTTTTGGGTTAACTAAAGTTAATTGCCGTCGACAATGATGTGTGTTTTATTTGTCGGTCGTCGTTAATTAATGTTGCTCGGCGGAAACGCGGTGAATGAGCTGAGTTACCGGCGGTCACCGGCGGGCGGTCTTCCTAGGGTCGTATTCTAGAACGAATCTCTAATCTGAGATCTACTCAAGAGTAGTCTTAAGAGTACGCGCTTATTCTTAATTGATGCTTGAGACTAGTATCAAAAATCATAATTCATCTGAGTAATCTCAGATGTGAGTAGAGATTTTACTAATTCTTGAACAAGATTCGAATAAAAAAACTTTTTTGTACTACAGATGTCAAACTTTTGTTGAGATCCTCTCTTGACAGTGTTGTTGTGCTTGAGCGGTATCTCGACCACGCTTGAGAGTGATATTAGTACATAAAATAAACAAACCAGTGGATATTGGTGAAAATATCAGCTAGCTAGACGGGAAAATGGAACCATTTCGTGAAGTTGATCATTCATGCTATGTTCATTTTATGTGGCAAATAAACACTTCTCTTTCTCTCTCTCTCTTTCTTTCTCTCTCTCTTTCTTCCTCTCTCTCTCTCTTTCTCTCTCTTTCTTTCTCTCTCTCTTTCTTTCTCTCTCTCTCTCTCTCTCTTTCTCTCTCTTTCTCTCTCTCTTTCTTTCTCTCTCTCTTTCTCTCTCTTTCTTTCTCTCTGTCTTTCTTTCTCTCTCTCTCTTTCTTTCTCCCTCTTTCTCTCTCTCTCTCTCTCTCTCTTTCTTTCTACTCTTTCTCTCTCTTTCTTTCTATCTCTCTTTCTTCCTCTCTCTCTCTTTCTCTCTCTCTTTCTTTCTCTCTGTCTTTCTCTCTCTTTCTCTCTCTCTTTCTCTCTCTCTTTCTTTCTCTCTCTCTTTCTCTCTCTCTTTCTTTCTCTCTCTATCTCTCTCTCCCCTCCCTCCCTCCCTCTCCCCCTCCCTCCCTCTCCCCCTCCCTCCCTCCCTCTCCCCGTCCCTCCCTCCCTCTCAATTGTAAATGAAAACAGGCCTAAAGTAGTTTATTACTCTGTGAATGTCTCAAGACTCGATTCACAGCGATGCACTCTTGAGTAAGGTTTCAGAATAAAGGAGATGCTTGAGAGTGAAACTCAAAGAGTCGGATTTACGTAATTTCAGCTTGAGACTGATCTTGAGATTCGTTCTAGAATACGACCCCTAGTGCCAGACCGGCCGAATACCGCGCTAACACCTTCACACCATACGAGACACTTTGAACGACACACATGGGTACAAGTAAAAGACATGCCTCTCAATAATTTACAAGACATGTTCTCATTTTCTTGTCTTGGTGATGATAAGATGAAGTTGATTCTTGACCGGTTTTGTTAACCGAGGATGGTGGTGATAAAGTTGAGCCAGAAGAGCTGCTATAGATGAATTTTGGATTGTGAATGCTTTATGCATTCATGAATACTAATAATTTGTGGAATGTGAATCACAGTCTTCCTCCATATCATTCGCAAATCTGCTGCGAATTATGGAAAAGTTATAAAGGTAGGTACAAACTACGAGTAGTAGTTAGTAGTTTGTACAAAACTACTACCTACCTACATACATAGGTACTTTGCTTTAGAGTCTTTGCCAGAAGTCAGCTTTGCCGAGGAAGAGTAACGTCTGCTCACCTCTGCTGCCCTGGTGGTCGGTGGTGGCGCGCGGCAGTGACAAGTTCAGGGGCTGCTCCCCCGCCGCCCGCGCCCGCAGCTGCTCCTGCAGCCGCCCCCGCCCCTCCTTCCGCCCGCCCTCCCCGCCCAGGCCAAGGATGTGGGCGATCGTGTGAGCCGTGGGACGGCGCGGCGGCTTGCCGTACACATGGGGGTGCCACGACACCAACCGCGTCTGAAACTCTTCCGTCCCCACGTCTATAGTCTGCGTGTCTTTCTCATCTAGTGAGGTCACTGTATCCGGTCTGTGTTGGGAGCGGGAGTCTTCCGCGTCGGCAACGTTTAGCTCCTCATCGTCTCTGGGCTCCTGGTACTCGGCACGCGCCGTCTCGAGGCCGAGCGGCAGCATCATGTCCTCACGCGGCCGCGCGCTCATGTGTGTGTTACAGCATGTCTGTGTGTGTGCCAGCCCTTTGAAGTCCTGCAACAAATGGATGCCGTTTAGAGACTATTATCGACTGAACTGTTACTGAGCTAAATCGCATCGGATGCCACTTCTACCGCGGACTCGGAGTTCAAAGGATATATTCCAGGTTTTCAGTGTATACTATTTCATTTCATTTATACTTTATTGCACAAAAACATTAAAAAAAACACGTAACATTTACTGAAAGATATGTACAAAGGCGAACTCATTTCTGAAAAGAGATTTCTTCCAGCAAACCTAGGCAAGAAAAAACCAGATTAAAGAGAGGGAATTTAAGCCAGTGCACAAATGACTAATACTAATGACAAGTATGAATAAATATAGATATCTACTTATAAAATAATATAATAAGTATACCAAATTACTAAATACCTAAATACAGTAAATAATAAACACATCTATTTACATGACATGTAATGCTGACTGATACAGCTCAGCTAACCACATTAGGATTATAACAGCTCTCCTGAGCGAGGAGTAGTCCCCATTGCATTCATTTTATTGTACATATCTATCCTTTACATTTAAATAATTTTTACATTGCTCAATCTTAATCTACGCAATTTTAATTGAATTGAAATTGTCAATCATTTCAAATACCCATTTAGTACTTAGTTACGGTCTCACCTAACCAATTAATTACTGTCGTCCCTGCCCTCGCAAATTCAGAATGATTATTATAGCTTCCGTCGCAAATTGCAATAACAGCTTATACGATCAGCTCTCGATCCCAAAATGACGCGAAATAAACACAAACCTCCCTCCACGTGTCTGAACGACTGGGTAGTTATCGTTTGTGAGTTCGTGACACTTGCACAGGGTACAGTGCAACTAATTACATTTTGCAGTTGGATTTACCCAAAATCGTTCTATCTGATCGAAAAGGATTGAAAGGATAGAACGAAAATTTGAACAATGGACCCAGTGTTCTACAGAGACAGATGGACCGACCCGGAAATTATTATCATCAAAACTATTCTGCATTCTTTCTATTCAAACCTTTGGAGCTGGTTATCGCAATTAACACTTTTCGTGGGAGGAGCAGGGAGACTGACCGACAAGTTTAGCAAAGGATATCCTTTAAAACGATTCTGGGTTTTACGAGTAACAAACGCACATTATCCTGTGGCAGTCGGACCAACTACACAGGGGGAGACTGACTGAGGGCGAAGGGTCGAGTCACGTGGGCGCGTGCCCTATCAGGAGACGTCGTCGATGATTGTTGTGATTGTCCTCACGCATTCAGCAGTCAGCTAGTCGATGGGCGAGGCGACTAATCATTTCATTTGAAGTACATTTTATGCGTTCTCACGAATCTATCACTGAATATTCAATGAATGCAAAGAACAAACATAGCGTCAGAGATAGAGGCAGTGTTAGCCAGAGTGCCACCACGTGCCACTAACTACTATATTATAGAACGTGAGTTTACTTGAGTAGGTATTACACGAGTCAAAGCTAAACTTGATAAACTTTGACGAATCCTTGTAAAGGCCCGGCTACACGCAGCGACTTGCATGCGCAAACGGTTTGTGCAAAAATAATTGGGCTACTGTACGGCGCGGCGGCGGCGTCTACATCGTGTGGTGGTCCATTTGTGCGGGTTATATCGTTTCGCCGGCTTAGCGCACATCTTGCTTATGCAAATTGGAATTTGCACAAGTATGATGGAGCGTGTCGCCGAACCTTTATATAATTCATAACTTCTTTATTGCACACAAACAGTTACATAGGATAATAAAAAACGCTTAGAAAACGTGTACAAAGGGGAGCTTTTCTCTAATAAGAGATCTCTTCCAGCAAACCAAATAGGGATGAGACAGGTGGATTGCTGAGTAGGAGTAGACCCATGTGTACAATACATATAATTATCTGTATATATAAAATCGCAAGATGACTGACTACGAACAACGCAGAGCCCAAACCGCTAGAGCCAGAGACTTGAAATTTTGCACATAGATACCTTGCATAGTGTAGGCATCCACTAAGCAGGGATTTATGGAAATTTCACCCCTAAGGGGGTAAAATAGGGGGTGAAAGATTGTATAAAAGTCCGTCAGTTTTGAAGTTAGTATCTTGAAATTTTGTATTTAGGCTGATGATTGATAATTAAAGGACATATGTTATCAGCGTTTTTGAAAATTTCAACCCCCTAAGGGGTGAAAATGGGGATGAAGTTGTGTGTACAAATTCTTTCATTCTCAACGCAGAGCCAAAACTTCTGGATAAAATAAAAAGACATGTAGGTTCCTTATAAGGTCTAGAGGTCACCGAGGGTGTTCAACGGGAGTCCAAAGTTTGACTGTTATCATTTCAACGCACAGCTCAAACCGCTGGACCCAGAGACTTAAAGTTTTGCACAGATACCTTGCATAGCGTAGGCATCCATTGACGAAGGATTGGAAACTTCACCCCTAAGAGGGTAAAATAGGTGGTTAAAGTTTGTATGAAAGTCCGACAGTTTTTAAGCAAGGATCTTAAAATTTTATATTTAGGCTGACGAATAAAAAATAATGGACACATGAATCAGCGTTTGTGAAAATTCTAAACCCGAAGAGGTGAAAACGGGGATGAAGTTGTGTATGAAAAAATCGCTAGATCTGGCTGGTTCCATGAGAAGTCTAGAGATTCACTTAGAAAGTATTTTACAAAATTCAAAATTCACACTCTGAGGGAGTGAAACGGGTATCTAAGGTTTGTATAGGTAATCAGGATTACTGTTTGGGAGAAAAAGTAGGTCAAAGTCAATTTGTCACCTGCAATCCGTCTTCTTGGGTTTTCTCCAGTTCAGGGCACGAGGTATTAGGGAAACACACGGAACACGGGTTTTCTGGATCAGTTCAGGCACAAAATCACATAATTCACGTGCATTTATGGGCAGGAGCGTAACACGTCAGAACTCAGTCAACTCCAAGATATTTGCGGGTGGTGGTAAAATTATATTGTGTGTAGGTAGGTGCATCCGAACGAAAGGCATAGAACTAAACGTTTAAACACAGGCCCCGCCCTAAACATGTTAAATGTTTACGTTAAAAAAGGCAAGGAAAATAAGCTCTACAAAAACTTATGTCTAAAAGGAAGTAACTCAAAACTGTACATAGAATCTCTACATCAAAACTCTTATTCTAATCTTAAAGGAGCTTGGCTCTACATAAAACTAATCTATAGGGAGGCGTACCAACTTGTTAAGGGACCGCTTGAGGGTGCCAGTGGAGGTGCGAACATCAACTACACGCACTACACCATCCTGGCCAGGGTATAGCTTCAGAACTCTACCGCGACGCCATTGCAGTGGGGGTAGGTTGTCATGCTTTATGAGGACCAACTCATCAACTACTGGTGGGTTCATTGGGTTCGTCCACTTGTGTCTGGCTTGGAGGGTAGAAAGATACTCAGAGCTCCAACGGGTCCAAAAATGTTGAGTTATTTGTTGTAAAAGCTGGTATCTCGACAGCCTGTTAACTTTTACCTCAGTGAAGGGATACTCAGGCAACGCATTTAAAGGCTGGCCAATAAGGAAATGACCAGGGGTTAAAATCTCAAGATTATTAGGGTCTCGCGACGACACGGGGCAAAGGGGGCGGGAATTGAGTACTGCCTCTATCTTTGTAAAGACAGTCGTCAACTCTTCAAATGTAAGGGGAGTTTCACCGACTACACGTTTGAGATGGGTCTTGGCGGACTTGACTGCGGCTTCGAAAATACCACCCCAATGAGGACAAACTGGAGGATCAAATACCCATTCAATGTTTTGTTTCGATAACTCGGAACCAATAATGTTCTTGTGTTGCTCTACGAAACTGTACAACTCCTTGAGGTAATTATTCGCACCCACATAGTTTCTGCCGTTATCGGTTCGGATTAGACTCGGGACTCCTCGCCGACTCACAAAACGGGAAAAACAGGCTATAAAATTCTCAGTGGTAAGGTCAGTAACACATTCAAAATGAACTGCCTTTGTAGACAAACATACAAAGACACACAGGTAGGATTTCACTATTTTCTTATTGCGATAGGCCTGCACTTTAGTATAAAAGGGACCGCAAAAATCAGAACCTACGCCATCAAAGGGTCGTACCGCGGTGACTCTATCTCTGGGCAGATCGCCCATAGGGGGTTGGGAAGTTGCCGCTTTAAGGCGATAGCAAGGGGAACATCTGAAGATGACATATTGTATGGCTCTACGTGCACAAAGTATCCAGAAATGTCGGCTTAGGATGGCTTGTAGAGCATTAGCACCTACATGACAGTTTACAATATGATAATGGGAAATGAGAAGCTTTACGAAGTTACCGTTTCTGGGTAGAAGGAGAGGGTGTCTAGCTTCAAAGGGAAGATCGGAATTTCGTAGGCGTCCTCCCACTCTAATAAGGCCTTTCTCGTCAATAAAGGGGTTAAGACTTCTTAGGGAGGTACGGATCAACTGACCACGTCTTAACGAGGCTATCTCTTCGGGGAAAGAACTCCGCTGGGAAATTTCAACCAAGGTTAGAAGAGCGTCTTTCCGCTCTGCACATGTAAGGAAGGGTGTAGAGACACGGGAATCACGAAATCTACAGTTATTGATAAACCTACGAACATAGCTCATCACGCTTATCAACTTACTAAAGGAACTATATCGCTCTAACAAGAACTCTGGTTCCGGAGAAGGGGATGACAATGTGGTTACCAAGCAGCGGAGACCGGGAAGAGAAGGGGGAACAATATTATTCATTTGGGGCCAGGAACCAGGGGACAATTTTAACCATTCAGGGGACCACCACAGGGAATGATTAATAAGGGCGGAAACAGTAAGGCCACGGGAAGCACAATCACTCGGGTTTAACTGACCAGGTACATGACGCCACTCAGAGGGAAACTCTACATTTACAATCTGGGACACACGATTTGCTTCGAAGGTTTGCAAGGTATGAGGAGCGGTTTTTATCCATGCTAGGACAATTCTACTGTCCGTCCAACTATATATTGCATCCAACACGATTGACTTCTGAAGACAGAAAACAACGTGTTGAACTAATTTTGTTAGGAGCGAAGCTCCTAGCAATTCCAATTTTGGAATTGTGAGGCGAGTACGGACAGGGGCAACTTTACTTTTAGCCATTAGAAGGTGGACGGAGCAGACACCATGGGAATCGACACATCTTAAATAAACGGCTGCGGCATATCCCGCTTCGGAAGCGTCACAAAATCCATGAAGGGTATAGGTAACAGCACCACTGGGAAAAACACGTCTGGGAATCTCTAATTTAGGGACATTTACAAGGTCTTGGGTGAAGGAAGCCCACTCCTTGGCAAGATCTGAATTAAGGGGCTCGTCCCAGGTAAGGCCAGACAACCATAGACGTTGTATAAAGCCCTTGGCTTTAAATACAACGGGCGCAATCCACCCACAGGGATCATACATTCGGGCTATCAACGAAAGGACTTTTCTCTTAGTGATTACTGACTCAGGTTTATAAGAAGATCGAAAGGTAAAGGCATCAATCGTAGGGTTATATTGGACTCCTAACACTGCTATGGTTTGGGGATTATCACAGTCTTCAAATGAGTGGGGTAATTGGAGGTGTTCAGGTGGGAGGTTACTCAGGAGCTCTGGTTTGTTACTAATCCACTTTCTCAGCTCATATCCGCCTAATGACATAAGAGATTCTAACTCAGTTTTTAGGGTACTAGCTTCCTCTAGGGACTGAGCTCCAGTAAGGCAGTCATCTACATAAATATCAGACTCTAACACAGCCGCTGCTCGGGGGAAGGTAGCGCGCTCTTGTTCAGCGAGCTCAAGGAGGGAACGTATGGCAATAAAGGGGCTAGAACGGAGACCATACGTAGTGGTATTCAACTCGTAGGTAAGAAGGGGATCAGAAGGAGAGTCACGCCAGAGAATAAGTTGGTATCGACGATCATCAGGATGGGTCCAAGTCATTCGAAACATCATTTTGATGTCTGTCACAAACACTACTTCATGTCTTCTAAAGTTCAAAAGGATGTGACTAATATCTCTCTGTAACTTTGGGCCTTTATGTAGGCACTGATTAAGGGAAATTCCAGACGAGGTTGGGTTACTACCATCAAACACAACGCGTATTTTGGAGGTATCACCGGAGGCTTTAAACACACAATGATGGGGAATATAATAGTGCTCAGATTTTGACACATCACAGGAAGACACACTCATGTGATTTAATTCGAGGTACTCTCTCATAAAGGCTCTATATTTCTCAAGAAGGGAAGGGTTGGCGTGCAGTCTCTTTTCTAAATTAATGAATCGTTTTTCAGCCACAGTTCTGGAATCACCTAGCTTGGGTCGGTCGAGTAGGAAAGGAAGCCGCACCACAAATCGACCATCAACGTGACGGGAGGTTGTACTTTTAAATATTGACTCACACTCTACATCTAAAGGGTTAATAGGAGGTGGTTGAGGAGTTTCTTCAACCTTCCAAAATTTCTCAACAATTCGGGATAAGGATATACCTGTCATTGGCGGGTCTACTGTCTCAAAGTTACCTGAAATAGGGCCTGATATTGTATATCCAAAAATAGTTGAAAGAGCTGTTAAACCACCAGGGTCACACAAGGAATTATCCATATTAAGGATGACACCAAAGACGTCAGCACCAAGTAAAACATCGATAGGGCCAGGTTTGTAAAAGTAGGGGTCCGCAAGAGGTAGGTGGGATGTAGAGTTAACCACCCATGTAGGGAGCTCGACTTCAGGGTTAGTACCAGCAACCACGTCTACAACCAATGCCGCGGTTGTGACTTCAGGGTAGGAACAATTCACAGGTTTAAAGGTAAGGGACATGGAACCGCGGGTCTCTAGCGAGGGAACATTACCGATGCCACGCAAGGCAGGAAGGGAGGTGGGGGTCAAAGGGAAATTCATACGTTCTACTGCTAAATCGGTGGTTATTAGGCAGCCCTGGGCACCAGTATCACACAATGCGCGTGCCTCTACAAAATAACCAGAAGGGGTTTTCACATGAATAACAGCAGTGGGGAGGAGCACAAAACAACTGTCGGGAATAAAGGTACGAGTTGGGCAGGTATGGGGTGCACGTTCTAGTTATTGGGTTTGGGGTTCATCTCTACTGTACGAGGCTGCAGCAGCATAGTCTCTGTGCACGGGACTCTCACCATTATAACGGCTATGGGCATCGTCTCTACGCGAAGGGGGTGAGGGGGTACGGTACACACGACGGCGGTCACAAGGAGATGGTGAGCGCTGAAAGCGCGATGCGCCACTTTGGGGGGAAGCTCTACGGCCGCGATACTCACGGGAGTCTGTATAGTGATGGGCACTGCGGCCCACGCCCGAGCGACTGCCACGGGGACTATTGCGCGGTGAGGGGGAACGCGGGGGCGGGGGTGTTGGCTCGCGGAAGGACACATTATTTCTAGGCTTAGGGGGGTACTCGGGGTTGCGGGGGTCATTGAAGCACAACATTGTGTGATGGGAACTACGGTGGCATGTAGCACATCTGTAATCCCGCCTACATGAAGCTATCGGGTGCTTGTCCATACACCGGTAGCAAAGGCCGGTAACTTTCACAAAATTGGAACGATCACGTGGGTTCATACGTCTAAATTCCTCACATTCTCTCAAAAAATGATTTCCACTATTGCACAGGAAACAGGTGGGCCATTCACTACGCACAGGAGGGACCTCGGCCACATGTACACGTCTAGGTAAAGGGGGTCGCACACTAGGTCGGTTCGGGATTGCGTCAACTAACACCGCGTTTCCTACATTATCATGATGACGACACTCGTCCTCCAAGAAGGTTATTAGTTGATCAAACTTAGGCAGGTCTTTTGCATCTCCACCATAACGTCGCTCAAATCGGGATTTTAACTCTGTGGGCAACTTCGACATACAAATGTGTACCAACATGTATGACCAATGTTGGACAGGTAAGGCCAATCGGTCCAAGCAGCGATAGGCGGTCAATAGTGGATTAAGGAAACTAGCGCGCAAACCAGCCAATTTCATGTTTATCTCGGGCAGGTTCAATATTTGGGTAATGTAGGTATCGGCCAAGACGCGGGTATTATGATACCTACGTTTCAACAGGTCGCGAGCAACCTCGTAATTACCCGCTTCAATCCTTAAATGCTGCAACAAACGTCTAGGCTCGTCCGATAGGGCACCTATCAAATGCTGAAGTTTAACAGCAGGCATGAGTCTAGGTTGGGAGTCAATCACACTATCAAACTGGTCTATAAAACTTATCCACGCATCCGGGTTTCCATTGAATTTGGGCACGGGCAAGTCAGGCAATCTATAGCTGAGATTAGGGGAACTGAACGACACTGGGTTATTGTCTCGGTTTGGGGTACTAAAGGCCGATGGTTCTTCATTTCTTTGGGGTCGAGGACAAAGTTCGCAGTATTTAACGCGCAGGTCATCTACCGCAATTTGCATGGATTTCATGCCAGTGAGGACCTCCTTATACTCAGTTTTATCAACAGTTGGATCTAAACCACCAAGGAGTATCTTACACGCATCTTTTAATTGGCTATAATTATCCTCCAAATCGCTCAGTCTCGTAAGCAACTTATCTGAAGGGGCACCCTCCATCAACTGACGAGTGTTTCGCAGCCATTCAGTCACGAATCGAAAAGTACCATTCGCACCGCGGTAGACCGAAGTCTCAACGAATAACTGTTGCTTCACAGTATCATCATTACTAGTCGACATTATGACAATTTAGTTAGGAACGTATGTAGGTAATCGTTAATTTTATCTCAACAAATAACTCACACACAGATATTTACACAGTTCACTAAAACTTAGGATCGAAACAGTCTAGAATATAGGTCACAGTCTTAACGAGTAGGTAAGCAAGCACAGCTGTCATCAATCAAGGTCAATGGCCGCCTCACCGGCCGGCCGCGCAATGGAATGTACGTGTAATAATAAGGTTAGGATTCGCAAGACTACCGAAATGCACAATTATTTTGATATTTGGGCTATATAATGATCACAAATCTCTCCAATTAAGTTTACACTAACTGGTTTAGGGCTTTGGGCAACTGTATTTATGTACTAGGCACTAGGAAACCGCATGTAATTTGACAAATTACAACTATCGGATGCACACTAACAACAGATAAATATATTTAATAGGCGATTTAACTAAGGGGGGAAATAACAAAATATGTAGGCAATTAACCCGCAAATTAAAAACAAGGGGGGAAATCTAATAAAAGAGGGAATCTAACCACGCTCTGCTACCAAATGTTTGGGAGAAAAAGTAGGTCAAAGTCAATTTGTCACCTGCAATCCGTCTTCTTGGGTTTTCTCCAGTTCAGGGCACGAGGTATTAGGGAAACACACGGAACACGGGTTTTCTGGATCAGTTCAGGCACAAAATCACATAATTCACGTGCATTTATGGGCAGGAGCGTAACACGTCAGAACTCAGTCAACTCCAAGATATTTGCGGGTGGTGGTAAAATTATATTGTGTGTAGGTAGGTGCATCCGAACGAAAGGCATAGAACTAAACGTTTAAACAATTACATTTAGACAATTTTATTTGAAACCTAACAGAAGTACAGCTAACGAACAATGTGTGGACAAGTGTTTAAGGTTTTTTCAAAATTTAACCTCTGAAAAGGGGAAATGTGGTGACAAAGTCTGAAAATCAATATGGGTATCGTAGGTATGGTTTATCGGGTCGCTGATTACGAAAACAAAAACTATTTTAAAATCGAACGTCGAGGACGTGGAATACCATAGTTATTATAATAGTTATAGCTTAGGTATAGTTGGAAATTAAAGCAACGCACATCGGTATTGTCGGAAATTCAACCATTAAGAGGGTGAATGAAAATGGGTTTGAAATTTTGCATTTAAAGTTATTTATTAGGGTTCGTTAGCCAAAATGGTGAAAACGGAACCCTTTTAGTTTTGTCTGTCTGTCTGTCTGTCTGTCCATCTGTCACAACTTCACAAGCATCATTCTCAGAAACTATACAGACATGAATGTGAATGGAAGGTGTCTTTTGTGTGTTTTGTGAACCGTATTAGCCTGATCTATCGTCAAATATCAGACGTAGTAGCGGGCAAAGCCATAAACGCCATAAACAAAGCTGTAGGGATATTGTTACAGGTATTCATGTCTAGAAAAAAAGCATTACTCTACGCGGACGAAGTCGCAGGTAAAAGCTAGTTACTTACAAATCAATAGACTACATAAACTAGTACATACTTATATAAATAAATATGAAATATATATTAATATATACTATATAATATATATATATAAACTAATAAATACTACATACTACCTATAATTCTATAAAGAATATAGAATATTTCCTATTTCTTTCTATTGTATGAATTAATGTGTATTGTGCTGTTGATATCCCAAATAAAGAAAATAAAATAAATAATAAATAAATAGAATAAAGAAAGGTAATGCTTCTTCACACGACTCTTTAAAATATCAAGAGTAGGACTATCCCTGATGGTGCAGGGGAGTGCGTTCCACAAGCGCATGGCACGAAGTCTAAATCCGTGGTCATAGGACGCGGTGCTATGAGGTGGTATTGTGAGCAAGGACACTGCATGAGTTCTCCGAGGCCTGCCGGAAGAGAGAAATTGAAAACGGTCTTATATGTAGTTGCCAAAGTTTTGTCGAGTTAAGCGATAACTCACTTTCCCAGCTAGTGGCACTAAGATAACGTTAGATAGGTCCATTAGCGAGATAGATGACCCGGATAATTAATTCCCTTCACAGGCGACTAAAACTAAAACGAATATCAGAATACAAAGAGAACGTATCGATGTATCTCGGCAGAGATGAAAGTGTATTGCGAAAGGTCCCATACATCGTCGTCACGTTTGATAACTGGCCTCGATGGTTCGCTTCCTGCGCCTGCGCATCAGAGGAGAGCTGCGCCCCGCCGCGCCGCCGGGTTCGTGCACACCGATGTTTCTGTTGACTGCTCCCGGGATCGGTTGACCCCACAATAAATCATAATAGTGTCCACTGATGCCGTTTTACAGAGGCACGAAATAATATGATTTTATCAAACCGAAAAGCTTTCTTATCTAAGTAATTATTAATCAACAGTTAATTCTTCGAAACATCGATAAAACATTATTCTATATTTCGTGTCTCTGTACAACAAGATCAGTTAACACTAAAGTGTTTTTAGTAGTATCTGATCCCGGGAACGGGACACGAACATCGGGATCAGTTACTACTCTGAACGGATCCCGGGATCAGTGTGCACGGACCCGCCGCCGAGCCAGCCAGGAAGTGAGTGCGGGTGGTCTGCACACTGGACTCGAGTGTACCGGCTAAATACACTTGTGACCTTTCACATCGATTTCGTATCAGCACTCATGGTGCGTTTCGATATTGATGCTTCGATACAGCTTGCCAGCAGTCATCATATCTATAAAACTCCAAGTTTGCTATTTGACGAGTCTGATGGCAGAAGCTTATAAATTCAATTCCAGGCGGATCGCTAAGCAGTTTAATGACTATACTAAGAGTATGCATTTTAAGCAGACATACAGGGTTACTGGTAAGTCGACCTTACGTTGGGAGACGCTAGCATGGATAATTATATTTATACATACGAGTATATTATGCCTCGGGAATACGTTTAGTTTAGTTAACTGATGTAAAAAATGGATGTTACATTACAATAATAACGTGACTAATTGAGAAATATTAGATTGTGTGACACAACTCCATCTAGATCTCGCAGCGGGCCCACGACACGTGGTCGGTCATCCTCATCGTTGCGATAAACTGAGGACATTTCCTGCGCGCACGCCGTTTGATCTCCGCTTTGATTCCGCTCCCGGTGTGTCCCGGCTTTACACCGACTATTTATCATTCGCTAACCAATGAAACGATATTAAAATACTTTAATAACCGTCAGTTTTTCATGTCTTCTTTGATATCTAACAGCGCGATTTTGAAAACACGTCTCTGGCAATTTGCGAGTAGTATCAAGTTGAGGCGAGGACAGCTTTGAGCTCACATAAAGAGATGTTCGATGTGTTCCTATTTCCTCCGAGGCATGTGTTGTGTGGTCTTTGATACAACGTTTTTTGTTGTTCACGTTCAAGCATTAATATAGAACAGGAAGGAGTAATAGGATACGACATCCAACAGATCTTGCTGCCATGTCAATCTAATAGATAGCCAATTCAGAATCATAATGCTACAAATAGCAGAAGCTGCAACAAATTGACGCCAAAATAAATATTTAAATGCTTCTAACAAGGTTGCGTCACTTCACACTCACCACCCGTCGCGTCGTGGAGTGGTGTTTATCGCTGTGACCAACTTAATCATTGGTCATTCAAGTACAGTGCAATTACAGTTTTGTCTTTATATAGACGCCTTGATTGTTCAAGTTCAAGTTCAAGTTCAAGTTCAAAATTTTTATTGACCATAAAAACATACATATTACTTAGTCAACGTCAATATAATATTAATATTTTTGTATACTACCGCCCGTTCGGAAGTTGTGGGCTTAGGGATGGAGCAAAGAAGGGCAAGAAACCTCCCCCGTACCTCTTTTAAAATATCAGAGCCTTAAAAATACAATGTTATGTATTTCTACTTAAGTCTAAGGAAATACACCGAGGAGAGACGTACTGACTCAGTCCATCGCCCCTCTTTGGATTTCTGTGCGCTGAGATGGTAAAGACCATGCAGTTTTGTCATCTAAATATTCTTTTACACTGTAATAAGACTTCTTCAATAGGCCGTTTTTGACATAGTTTTTGAACCTCCTTTCTGGTAGGTCCGTTGCTTCATTAGGTATTTTATTATAAAAACTAACACATACTCCCATAAACGAGTGAGCAACCTTACTGAGTCTGAACGCGGGCATAGCAATCTTATTTCTATTTCTAGTGCCAATACTATGATTATGACCTAAAGTCTTAAATAAATCCTAAGCCTTTATATAGACGCCTTGATTATTCCTAAGCTTTTAATGTTAACTAGATAGACGAACGGTGGATTAACACTAATATTGAATAAATTAACAACTCCACCCATATAGGTACGGAGTTGTCAAAGTTTTCTCGAGTTTTTGCCTAGCTTGCCTAACCGTCTAGCTTGTGAACCTAAGAATGCCAAACGTTTAAGGTTATTTCTGGCAATTAGCTCTAAGGATCGCTCAACTCTTACTGTAAATGTACTGCAGGTACTAAACCCTACAAAGAGTAATGAAAACATTGTTAAGCATGGTGCTGAATGTAATTATGAGATTGCTGCGACAGCATTGACGTCACGGACACAGATATGCCTGAATGGCCTATCGCATCTTTATTTAATGGAATTAAGCGATCAAAGTTAATTGGTGATAAGCGTCATATATTTACCTACTTCATATACCTAAGTAGAAACAATCGTCCTGTAATAACCTATGTTGTATAATTTGTTATACCGATTTATATATACCTAAGTAAATGCAATTCTCATGTCCATCACATTTTTTGCTAATCACTCCCAGTATGTAGGTAGTACAAACGGAAGCTCTTAGCTTGACATCCGGTCTCTTGTCCGGTCGATCACCAATTATTTGTTGGTTGAGTGTGACGCCTCTGTAATAAAATTAATCAGTCTAGTCTAGATACCGTTTCATAAAAATATAAACCTTTCACGCACATGTGAAGAAACGTACATGTACGTTTCTTCTGGCCCTGGGATACCTTTTTAGTGCCAATCCTAGGTTTGCTGGAAGAAGTCTCTTGATATAGATAAACTCACTTTTGTACAATTATATTCAATGTATGTTTTTTCCATTGTATTATTTTTTGTGCAATAAAGTACCTATATTGCTATTGAGTTAGTATAGTTTGTTACACAAGGGGTGAAAGAGAGCTATTTCGGACGAAGGTCCAATTTGAAGCCCGTGCGAGCGCAGCTCGCAAAGGGCGCTAAGAATCGAGTGTACCCGAGATATTTAGACTATAGAATATAGTTCGAAGGTGAAATAGCTACTTACACCCCGAGGTAAGCATAATACTTTACATCATTCGAGCGAGGTAAATTAAACGGAAGGACTTAGAAAGACTGCGGTCGCAGATGCTTATAAATGCAGTTATGCATAATGGTTTTTAACTGTAGATTAATGTATTTATAGACGATATCAAAATACGGGAACCGTCGGAAATCAGTAGTTTTAGAGTTATTTATATTTTTAATAATCGCCATTTCAAGCATTCGGGACACGTGGGGATGTGGGCGTATTAGGGTGGGGAAAAGACAAAACCGGCCAAGTGCGATTCGGACTCGCGCACGAAGGGTTCCGTACCATTATCTATAATAAACCGCAAAAAAAATGTATGGGAACCTCCCTAAATATTAATTTAATATTAATTTAATTATTTATTTTTTAAGTAAATATTATACTCAATATATTGTGAACATTTTAAGCGTCTACTTGCTACCATTATCAATATCGAGCAAAAATGAGCAAAAAAAATCACGTTTGTTGTATGGGAGCCCCCCTTAATATTAAATTTCTTTAGATTTTTAGTATTTGTTGTTATAGCGGCAACAGAAATACATCATCTGTGAAAATTTCAACTGTCTAGCTACCACGGTTCATGAATCATGAGATACAGCCTAGTGACAGACGGACGGACGGACAGCGAAGTCTCAGTAATAGGGTCCCGTTTGGCACCCTTCGGGTACGGAACCCTATAGATGGCTGATTTTGTATCGAAAAAGCCGTTGAAAGTTCACAGACCTCGAGGTCAAGAAAAACCGTCTCGTGTGCATGAGCCTTTACTCACTAAACCGGTGCCGGTGCCGGTGCCGGGCCGGGGCGTGTTAAAAAAACGGCTAAATGCGGTTTCCCTAACAATTTATGAAAAAAAAAACTGAGTCACACACTGTCAAGCATAGTGAGTGGAAGTCTGTGTGTTAGGTTCTTCGTCATGACATGAACCATGTAAAGAGTGTGCAATGAATTTGAAAATGAAACGGTTTCAAGTTTTCATTGCCTGGCTTCGGAAACGCGAACTTTCACGGACTCTTTTGACAGCAGCAAAACCTCTTTCCTGAGCTCAGATGATGTAAAGGTACTTTTCTTTCGTTCTCCACAGCCGGGATTCGGACCTCTCGTTTGGTAGGACAGGCTCAAAGGCGCGAACCGCAACGCCAAAGAGGTCGGTCGTCAGGAAGATGACTTCCCACTTCCCACTTCCCACTTCCCACTTCCCACTCGCCGCGCCCGCCACACACAAAGTGTGTCGGTTCAACAAGTGTCCCATCACGCCGCCGCGCCGCCGCCGCCGCCGCGACGCTACGTACGCGTAGCACCGACTACGCCGTAGCAACGAGAGGGGGAACCTTCGCGTAGCACCAACAACTCCACCCAGACAGGAAGCAAGAATTAGGTACTCGGAATATCTACCTATCTACACAGATTAATAAAGAGCTATCTACCCGCCCGAAGTTAGAGATGTTCCGAGTCTATGAAGTTTAAAACTTAGGTTTTTTTACTCCAGTATGTACCTATCAATCAATCAAGTGATATTAATATCACTTTCTTCATATCAAGTAGTATAATTGAATTAAGTATAGATAATACCTACAACACATACAAAAAAATTACACAAACAAACGGCCATAAGAATCTCTCTGCCCAAAGGTGCCCAAGTATACCGAACAAGTGAAACATTTCTAATATTACCAGTTCAACGGGAAAAAAATAAGATGAAGTGCAACTTTCAATAAGTATTAAACCGCTGAGTTGATTACATCACCAACCGGCAATCACTTCACAAGCTCTCGAGATCAACCTCATCTAACGAAAGCTCGTAAACAACCGCAGTCGATCGCGCTGTTTACATCATCATCATCATCTAATTAACCATCAAACGCTGCGCCCCGCCGGTCATTAACTCATTATTAAACTGATCCGCATAACCTCATACATAAATATACGAGTTTACATCAACGAGCCACTCACCTTCGCTTCGCTTCAACTCCGCAACGAGCTTCCAAATTCAAACAACTATTTAATTTAAATTGAGACAAACAAATTGACGCCAATTTGTGGGAACGCGACAAATCTGCGATTCAAATTGCGAACGATCGTGAACACTTCGTGATACCCGAATATTCCCGAGCGAGCGACGACCGACACGAGCGCAGGCCGCGAGCACACTGCCTGCCTGCTAGACTAGACATGGGTAACTACGGAGTGAGTGATATGAAATAACTATATCTTTCCGTTCCAACCAATCTTTCTTCATATCATATGTATCTTTATATCCATAACTCTTTTTCTTCTCACTCATGCCTGGCGATATTAGTATCGATGTCACGCTTTCGGTCGTCAAGCGAAGCGAACTTCACTGCGGACATTGTGAACAACTTCATAGTTCATACCAGTGATACATTCCCGAACTCACTCTTCCACTCATTGGGTGCGAATAGGTTGACAGTCCTAAGCCTGTAAAGTATGAAGGGAAATCGGAAGTTTACTTATCTATCTTTACTTATATATTTAGAACTATAATAGTTAATAATAAAGTATTATAATTATTACGAGTGTATTTGTTAATTAGTTACATATTTTTGTGTAGTAGCTAAAACATTCATTCCCTTCACCTATATCAATCACTCCACTAATCAACATCTCCATCTCTCTCAGATACACAGCACGAGTGAGCTTCTCATTCAGACATATATGGATAATAGTATAGAGTTATGAGAGATACATCCTAGAGAGAGAACGAAAGACGAATGTCGCCGCGTGTCGCTTGAGCGCGGGATACATTCGGATATAGAGATATGAAAGAGTGATAAATATATCCCAAGGTTCAAAAGATACATATCACTCTTTTCTTTGAAGTGAGTTACTTTGCCCATGTCTACGTGCCTGCCTGCCTGCAGTGTTGTTATTGCAAAATTTTGTGTTGCCGTATCTAAAGTTTCAAATTGCCGTATTTATGGAAAAAGAACACAAAATTGCCGTTGCTTGCTTTACCACCTTGCTTTGTTCCAAATTTCATGATCCTAGGGGAGAATAATCGGAGAATCCTATAGGTTTTGAGTCCCTTGCGAGTACTATGAAAATCAAATAATCACCCAAATATCAATTCACGTTCAAATATTAAGATATTATAGTACGTTCCTTCGGCTTCACCTTTGATAAGCAACTACCTAGTGTTGTTGCGATAGCGATAACCTATACACTATCTGTAAATTATTTCAAAAGCCTAAATTGCCGTATTTCATGATACGGTAGTGAAAACTCTGCCGTATACCGTAGAATCTAAAAAAAAACGTGGATTAAAACTTAAACTTACGTGCTAATATTAAAACTTAAATTTACTACCTATTTCATATTTTAACAAATTATTTATTACTATTTTCCCTTTTATGACGTGCAATGGCGCGTGACGTACCAATCTACTGTAACTGTAAATCGTGTAATTTGATTCCCACGACACAGGCTTGCCTAGTGTGGGAGTCACCGGCAACTCATTGTATGTTTTTCCTGTTGATAAATAAATATTTTTTCATTATTATTTTCATTTTTCATTGCCGTATATTACGGCATTTGCCGTATCAATAACAACACTGCCTGCCTGCCACAGACAGGGAGCAAGCGAGAAGGAATACCGAGAGGGAGCGAGACGCCTGCGTCTCAGTCAGTTTACAGCTCACATCCAAATCGCTATTTTATGAGTTGTTGCTTCTCCACCCCCTCGCTGTTCTACGGAGATGTGACTTTGATGCGGAGTCACGTTGAGGATATCGAGTTTAATTTACGGTTGGAGGTGCTGGTGTAGCGTTATGTATGATTCCTGTATAGTGAACTGACAACATCATCACTTTTTAGGGTTTCGTATCTCCGGATAGGATCACTCGTGTGTGCGTCTGTCCGTCCGACCGTCCGTCACAGGCAATTTACTCAGAACATATTGGACCGATGATGTTAAAAATTGGTACACATATCTATCTATATCTATGATCCAAATACAGAGGTGCAATGTAAATATATAAATATGGAATTTGCCAGAGGCAATTATATGATGATCGACTCCCTCGGGAGTAGAGTAAAAGAGCTGAATGTGCGCAGATACTAAACTGATTTTATTATTAGAAATACTTAGCTTATATATAAATATGTACAAACTTACGTGGTAAAAATAGAAATACGTTATCTGTGAGGGTCGACAACTTATCTAAATAAAACGTGAAAATATGACTAACAATGTCGACCGGCACAGATACTCCCCCCTTTAAGGGAAGAAATAAATTGTATAACAACAGAAAACATTAAAAAGAGAAAATAAACCTTAAACGAAATCAATGTAACTATAAATAATGACACCCTAACGAAATCTTAAATAAACCTTATACACATTTAAATAATATAGGTAGTAAAAACTACAGGCTAGGCGAATTCTTCATAAGTTAAAAGAATATAGGAACAAATGCTAAAAAGAGAATGTACGCTATCAAACCCTACATAAATTATCACAATATAATACACACACACAGGCTATAGGCGACACCTACAAAAAATATTATGAGGAATATACTACACTAGTTAAAACCCGCCTAGGGTTAAAATTATTATTAGAGAAACAACATAATATTTACATACAGGGAAATTACATAACACATTGCACAATACTAAAATAAATAGGATAAAAGGTAACAAACACTAGAAAACGGGGCTTCGTGGTTGGGAAAAACAGCTTTCATTGCGACACTGGACTGGGAGAGATCCGCAGGATAGCCTTCAGGAGTCAATGAACTGAAATTCAGGAGTCAGTTAACATCATGTCATGCACGTCGTTGAAGTTGATTCGTCACTGTTTGTTTATAATTGCGACCATACCTAGACGAGGACGATTGAGCTGAATCAGCGTCAGCGTAATAAACCTTGGCTTGTAGGCAGTCGATGACATCAATATGTGCTCTACACTCTGAGCGAAATTGAAGTTGTCGATTGGTGAAATTGTGTGCTTAAAAACCTTGGGATTTGGCAACATAAGGCACATCTTGTACACAAATCGTTTATATTTTGGTTCAGTGAATTTTCTTCATGCGATGTTCTTCCTGGATGACTTCATATTGATAAATTGTTCGATATTCTGCAGGGGCGGTTTTCTGGGTCTTCATGTCGCGTGAACTTGAAAAGCTGCTTGCTGCGATGCGATGATATTTGCCGACGCGGTTTGTTGTTTCTGCTGGAGCGAGCTTCATTCTTGATGATTCTGTGGTCAGCTATATTACGGGTTCATTGTACTTGCTTACGCGCGGCAATTTATCGATCTTCTTGGGTTCGTTCTTGAAAACTAGCTGGCTGGAGTTCTGGTGAGTGGTTTGAAATGAGCAAACCAAAGTCGGAGCTTGTCCTTCCAGAAATTTGCTTGGTCTTCCGAAGTGGCAGCACAGGGAACTTGCTTCACGGCTGAATCCATGCTGCTTTACCGAAGGTTGCTTGATGTTCAATCGTCGGGGTCACCACTTTGCCAGAGGCAATTATATGATGATCGACTCCCTCGGGAGTAGAGTAAAAGAGCTGAATGCGCGCAGATACTAAACTGATTTTATTATTAGAAATACTTAGCTTATATATAAATACATAGTCTGGTCATAAGTTTTGTCACATATGGAAAGTTAAATAAATGACACAATGAGTTACGCACTACAACCATTTATATATCAAATGAAAGGGTACAAAATACAGATTTAAACCACACTAAAATTATTCAAAATGTCCTCCTCTGGCTTCGATACAAGCCTTCAATCTGCTAGGCCAGTCATCAATCCAAGTACGCACGACATTCATGTCAATATCGGCGACTGCTTTAATCAGAGATGCTTTAAGTGACTCCAAATTGCGATGGGGTTTAGCGCAGACCTTCTTCTCTAAGTGCTGCCATATTTTATAATCCAAAGGATTCAAGTCTGGACTGGAGGAGGGCCAATCCTCGTGCCTGATAAAGACGATTCCATGGGTCTTGAGCCAGTTTTGGGTACTTTTCGCCTTATTGGCCGGTGCAGAATCCTGCTGGAAAACCCAGTGCCTATTTTTGAACATTGTTTGTGAAAGAGGTTCCACAATGTTTGTTAGGACTGTGTTTTGATATACGAGGGCACTGGTTTTCACTCCTTTTTCACAAAAAAACACCTCTGTTGGACCAAAATAGGAGACCCCAAGCCAAACCATGAATGCCGAAGGGTGATGGCCACGCTGAACACGTGGCACACGTTTGCTCGCTTCTTCACTAGACTGTGCATACACTTTATCATTTTGTTTGTTGTAACTCTCCTCAACATTAAAAATTTTTTCGTCCTAAAAAAGTATTTCGCGGTATTTTTTACCTGCGTACCGTCTTAACAAAACCCGGCATCTTTCGAGTCTGATTTTCGTCAGCCGTGCGTTAAGAAGATGTGCTGTTCTTTTTCTGTAAGCACGCAGTCCTAGGTCTTCATTCAATACTCTTTTAACAGTGGTTCTGCTTAGTCCCATCTGCAGAGCCAACATTTTTTGCTTGCGGACAGGATTTCGTTGGATTCGCGCCTTCACTGCTTTGATGACCGCTGGAGTCCGAACAGTACGAGGTCGACCGCTTCTTTGTTTATCATTTAAACTTGAATCTTCCCTGAATCGTTTGATAGTACGATAAATGAATCTCAGTGGAATTTTCAAATTTTTCAGCAGTTTAAAAATCACTGTTGGTGCGTGGCCGCAACGATGCAATGCAATTATTGCGACTCTGTCTTCTTTGCGCGTCCACTCCATATTGGAAAATGAAGAATATTCCAGAAAACCTATATTTTTATTTTCTTGAAATATTCAAATTTCGAATTCCCATAACTTTTTTTGTGGCCTCTATTCTAAATTCGAAATTTTACCCATGTGACAGAACTTATGGCCCGACTATGTATGTACAAACTTACGTGGTAAAAATAGAAATACGTTATCTGTGAGGGTCGACAACTTATCTAAATAAAACGTGAAAATATGACTAACAATGTCGACCGGCACAGAATGTAAGGGCCACTTTTGGGGGGGCCAAATGATAAAAATAAAATTTTAAAAATCAAAATATGCCGTGTGACATATAAAATAAAAGCGCATGGTGTAAATGCAGTGCATGTGTCCTAGGTCAAAGTTGTAGATTTCGGAGTTTTTATAGGATATGGGTGCAAACATGTGCTTGCATGGTGTGAGGATTTAAATATATCTTTATAATATTTTTAAGACTTATTTTGAAAAAGTTGTGCTCAATAATACATATGACCGATTGGCATGTCATCAAAACCTCTAGGGTACTTCCCGAAGTCCTAAAAATCTGGGTATGCAAGCACATGTTTGCACCCATATCCTATAAAAACTCCGAAATCTACAACTTTGATCTCCTAACCCACTAAACCTGGGGTGCAAAGTTTGTATGAAAAACTGAATTTTTGGGTACTTTTACGGTATTTTGTTGGTGTTAGTCCTATTATTGTTGTACGAAACCCTCTTAACGTGAGTCCAACTCGTACGTGGCAGCTTATTGTAGTTGGTTACCTGGTTGGTTGGTCCTCATTCGCCTGGGACCATAGTTAAAACAGTTATTTCGTGCGATTATAGTTAAACAACAAAAACAAAAATCACATGCCTTTTTCCATAATGGGGATAGAAGAGGCTCAGTACGCTAAGTACAGTTATTCAACATACCTTCCATTATTTTAGGTGAGGTATTCTCTTTAAATAATTCCTCAAATTGTGTAATTGATAATTAATAGTGATAAATCCGACCTATTTCTACTGGCTAATTAATTGTGGCCCATTCATGCCCCCACTGAGAGGGGCACATTTTGACTACTACCAACTACCAAGAAGGAAGTCGGGGCCTACCACTTAACGTGTCTTTAGAAAGACGGAACGTCATGGCTATTATGAGCCATTGCCAGCAATATAGCCATTTGTCCGGCAATTTTTCCATATAATGTATGGTGGCAATATAGCCCCATACATAATATTCCCACAAATGGCCAATTAACAGACCAATATTAAGCCGCCAGTACAAAGCTACGTCGGACGCAGCTACTAAGCGTCGCTACTACAGTGTCAATAACTCAGCGTACGAAATCACGTCATCGCTCCATTACCACACGCACACCACCGCACCCCGGCCCTGTCTGTACACATAATAAGTCACACACACGTAGGATGTGCAGGCTGTGCGCTGGAACTAGGTGCACATTGGACCAGTTTTGCTTTTGGTGCATCAGATGACTTCATTATCATCGTCATCGACAGCTTGTTTCCGCCCACTGCTGGGTATAAACCTCCTTCTCGTTGTTGTAACCTTGGGGAGGTTTAGATAACTTTATAGTACCTACCGTACCTACAATGTTTTCCGATACTCGTAAAACTGGGTGTTATTTTGTTTATCTGTTATTTGGATGAGCAAATACGCAATGATAGTCAACTAGTGTATAAGAAAATGGAGAATAAGCTCTAATTAATAATAAAGGTACAGGTCATTTGCTGTTAGTAACTAAGTAATAAAACTGCTTCTAGGTAACCATAATATTGATCAATATTAATTTGCTAGCAACAGTTTAAGTAGATATGAAACAGCAATCTGGCTGAACACTCACTTGTTTATTACAAAGCTAAACATGTTTTATGAGAGTTTGAGATTCAATAATAAGTACCGAATTAACCTGGCGAAAACTTTACATATTTGGTTCTGTTGTATGAGGTATAGATACCAATTTTTTGCAGCAGAGGTGTTATAGGTGACATACCTATATTGGCCGAGAGTGAAATCGACGGTTACCTACCTGACATTTATCTCAGATAAGCCTTCTGAAGCAACACAAATTAAATGAGACATTTAATGCACTCACCGTGCAAGTTAACTTGAGACCTCAAAAATTGCACTAAGAGTGCCGTAATGACGTCACGATTCAGGTCTTTAGTTCACTCCCACGGGATATAATACATTACCTAACACGTAAATAGTCAGATAATATGATAATTATAAAAATGAAAGTCACGTTACAGAGTTTTGTACATTTTCATTTTATTGAGTCATTTGAGTATTCCGGTAAAAAACCTTTTAAATTAGCACAGGAAATGTGTGACAGGAGTAAGCACAATCTAAGCTTATCAATGTCATGTTTAGAAAAATTAAATCCAATAATTCACTTTTTTAGGGTGACCTGTATGAGTAAAAGATACGCATTTTCAG
Organism: Argyresthia albistria; assembly: GCA_963457715.1. Taxonomy (NCBI): domain Eukaryota; kingdom Metazoa; phylum Arthropoda; class Insecta; order Lepidoptera; family Argyresthiidae; genus Argyresthia; species Argyresthia albistria. Next base: position 3,048 of record OY735270.1, on the reverse strand, counting down.
TAATGCAGCTTTCCTATTTTATTGACGTCACACGTCTCGTAGCAAAGCGTTACGACGAGTCACGTGACGTCTCCTACTGAGAAACCGTAGCGCTGCCACGCGTGGGAAACTTAGTTTTACGATTAATTTATCTATTTCTTACTACTTTACATTACTAGTTTTATCATCACCACAAGTCTATTACGATAGATAATTATCTTATAAGTATGACGAGTAAACGGTAGGAGTCGACAACATTACTGTACTCATTTTAACTAAAACGTGAGTATAATTGTGAACAGAGAATAAGAGTCCTGCCTCGAGCCTCCAACGAGCCTTAACAGCTCAATAAAACGAGCCAATAAAATTTAATATATGCCCACTTAATAGCACCGTCAATATCTAAATACACGCGAGTAAATGTGTGTGTGTGTCGTAAATCGTACAATAAAAATCAGGAGCGTTTAGAAAATAAAGAGGGAGTTAATGGCGATCGGGGTCAGACCTCAAACGTCATAAACATCATACTCTGGAAACTCGCAGATCTATTAGCAGCCTAACCACCGTACATAAAATATTGCATGGAAGCTTACATACATCTCTTTTGAGAGAAATTAAAATATGTATTCCACCAATTCTTCAGAGGTCTACCAGAAAAAAAACCACATTCGAATTACCATTGTATAGAACGCAAAGAGCTTATCATGAACCACTTCCTAATATGTGTCGTCTCTACAACAACTTATCTAATAAACACGACTTGGACATATTTATGAAACTGTCAACCTTCAAACATAAAGTTCGAAAATCTTTGGCTAATTTACCTAATTAATTAATAACACTCAATAAGCGGTTTGAGCATAGTACCTTTAGTTATTTTTGTTTCTTTTAATTTAGTTTTTACTTTACTTAAATACAAATATACTGTCCACAAATAAAAAGATGCTGTCAAAACACCCAGTAGGATATTCTACATGTTTTAAAATAAGATGTTTATATTAAGAAACGCAATGTATTATATCTGTTGTGTTTTGCAATAAATAAAATAAAATAAAATAACGAAACGTTTGATACGTTAAAACGACAACACATGATATAAAGCATTATACAAAACGATAGTAATAATTGTAATATCTATATCTAATGAATGATATACGAGTAGATCTTTAATATCTTGTAGTTAACTGGTGGTTATCTGTATTTATGTATTTATTAGTAATATTTCAATATTTATCGTTGTGCACTTATGTAGGTCTACCTTTTATTAAATTATCCTCTCCATCCTAGGTTTGCTGGAAGAGATCTCTTATTAGAGATAAGCTCGCCTTTATACATGTTTTTTCTAATATTAAGTGTCTGTATTATGTTTTCTGTGCAATAAAGTATAAAGTATAAAGTAACTGGCCATTGACAAAAACAAAAGCTTAATTAAAACCAAGGAAGTCGATAGACGCGTCGAAAACGCCTGGAAGAGCTTTTGGTCTATGAAGGAGCTCATGAAGGGACAACTTCCGTTGTCCCTGAAACGAAAGCTCATGGACATGTGCATTCTCCCCATCCTTACCTACGGAGCCCAGACTTGGTCTTTGACTGACGCGCAAAGGTTCAGACTCGGGGTTCGTCAAAGAAACATGGAGCGCAGCATTCTCGGTGTTCGGCTTTTAGACCGGATCCGGAATTCCGAGCTGCGCTCCCGGACAAAGATTATAGATGTAGCTCAGAAGGCTGCCCAATTAAAGTGGGACTGGGCCGGTCACGTTGCTCGAATGCTGCCAAATCGTAGGGCTAAGGGAACCACAGACTGGCTCCCAGTAAATGCAAAGAGAAAGCGTGGCCGACCCAGGAAGAGATGGAGTGATGAGTTGGGTCTATGGGATAAAGAGTGGAAGGAGACCGCTCAGGATCGAATGGAGTGGAAGAGGGGGAGAGAGGCCTTTGCCCAGCAGTGGGATATTACAGGCTCATAATAATAATAATAATAATAATAATAATAATTAAAACCAGCCTTTCTATTTCAGCTTTGCATTTGTTGTTTGTTTGCGGTTTTTTATAGATAATGGTAGGGAACCCTTCGTGCGCGAGTCCGACTCGCACTTGGCCGGTTATTGTTTATTATTATGCTATAAGTTACGCTTTGTTGCTATAATGATTAAGTTAGAAATTTCGTCCAAAAAAAATAATATTACTTATATTACAAACATTCGTGCATATACATGGCTACCTACGACTGTAATACATTCCAGAATTGAACTTGATCGCTGTCGATTAAGAACCCTCTATTAGTGCCTTTCATCAAAGGTTGTATAAAACACTAACAGGCTTAGTGGCCTCCCCCCTCCTCGCCCCCCTCCGTTAATAGCTTCATCATCGGCCGCTAATGAATGACTCGCGGAGATTGATCCCTCCTGCTATACGACTGCACAATAAAATTAAGTGGTTTCGATTTCTTGAGACGACGATTGACGCTGATAGCCGGAAGAGGGGCGGGGGAGGGGGGGCAAGGGGGACTTGACGACTCGTGAAAGCCAAGCATTCCATCAGTGTTCGCTTACATTGTAGCGAGCGAGCTATCGACAAGTTACATTCCATCAGTGTTCGCTTACATTGTAGCGAGCTATCGACAAATTTTAATATCGATTTGACTACTGACTTGATATACTGATCATCTCACAGCAGCATCTACAATTATGTAAGGCTTGTTTTAAACGATTGATAAAAACGCACCTACTTATTTTATTACCAAAAATTCGAAATGACTGCCAGAATCGATAAATGTTCACCAAATTGTGTTTCATGAAATACTGTAGAATTTAAAATATTTTTCTTTTTATTCCATACCATAAAATAAATATAACTGACCTAAAGCAACCAATTCGGTTCTGTGAAACTAAATCGGGTCGCCTCGCTACGCTCCTCTTCGCTCGGCTCCAGGTGGACTTTCATTGGACATTACATGACGCATACATTAATTGATTTTATATGTTATTATATAGAGGTGTAGGCTTATCGAGGTGGAGTCATAAAGCTTCTATCGTATCCTATCCATAGGTACTTTGTAATTTTAATAGC